>CM077092.1:149243354-149843354 GCA_039513925.1 Platanthera zijinensis | reverse complement strand
GTACATAATATTTGCTACCAAAGATCCTGAAATAGGCAATGTTTGGTTTTCTTCCCTTCAAGATCTCATAGGGACTCATCATGTGATATTTGTTGATAAAAGCCCTATTCAGGACATGATATTCAATATTTACTGACTCAGCCAAAAATATTTTAGGAGAGATATATCACTTAGTACTGTCCTTCTAGATTCTATGAGAGCTCTATTTTTCCTCTCATCTATCCCATTTTGCAGGGGTGTTCTTGGAGAAGAAAATTCTTGGAGAATCCCTTGTGCTTCACAAAATTTTGTCATTTTATTAGACTGGAATTGAGTGTCATGGTCACTTCTGATTTTGACCACAGAACTGTCCAATTCATTCTAAATTTAACTGACAAAGGTCCTGAAGATGTTAAGGGTTTCAGACTTTTTCTTCAAGAAGAAGACCCAAGAAAACCTGGAGAAGTCATCAACTATTACAAGTGTGTAACCTTTCCTACCTAGACTATGAACTGCCATAGGACCAAACAAGTCCATATGCAGGAGGTATAAACACCTCACAGAGTCCTTGGCCCCGATGCTCTTAAAAGAAGCTTTGATCTTCTTGCCCTTTTGGCATATATAACAAATGCCCTAGTTGGTGCATCTTATGGTGGGACCATTCTTGACTAGCTCTTCACTGAAGAGCTTACTTATAGTCTTATATTTCAAGTGAGTTAGTCTCTTGTGCCATTGCACACAATATTAGACTTTCTCATTTGCAATAAGATACACATGAGAGTCTATGCTCAAGCATAAAAAGTTTAAACAATAAACATTTCCACTCATAGTGCCTGTCAGGATGACCTCTTGGTCACTTGACCTCTTAATTTAGCACTCATCCTTGTGGAATAAAATGATATAACCAAGATCACATAGTTGGCTTATTCTTATCCGGTTGTGTTGCAACCATTCTACATAAGCCACTTTTGAGATTGAGACTATGCCATTGGTAATCATACCATATCCCTTGGTAACTCCTCTGTCTAAACCTCCAAAGATAACTTTAGGTCCATTCTTCACAGGAGTGTAGTCCTTCATATGACATCTTGTTCCAGTCATGTTCCTGGAACATCCACTATCCAAGTACCATATTGGAGTATGGGTACTTGGACTATCCTACAAAACATAATTTAGGTAACCTTAGGACCCCAAGTGGGTTTGGGTCCTTGGTGCATGTTAGTATGAAATTGAACATGTCTAACTACAACTTTTCTGACAAGAAGACTAACTCTTGCCCTAGGAACATTTGGATTTTGCCAGCAATCTATGGCAAAGTGACCCACTTTATCACAGCACCAACACTCATGGATATTGTATCTCCTCTTCTGAACTGCACTTGTGGACATGCAAACAATAATCTATTCAGAAGGGAGAGCAATATCCCTCTTCAAGTTTCTCTCAGCAAGGATTTGACTGAAAGTAAGTCTGTCAGTAGATGTACTTGTCTTACTTTGAATACCACTTACACCAATTTTCTTTGGAGTAGACAAGTTGTTGATGACATCAGAGATATCCAAGTTAGGCTTTTTGACTAACTTATCTATGGTCTGATAGTTTGCTGAAAGAGCTTGATCACATGCCACTACCTTATTTTTGAGCGAGGTGGCAAGGGTACCAAAGACAAATGGTCCATGATGGGCCATCTGAATTTCCTCTTATGGGGCCTTAAAGGCACTCATCCCCTTGTCATACCTTCCACCAGAGCTGTGAACATTTTTGTTCACAATTTCTCAAAAGTTATGGGAGGCAGAATTGGAGCTTTGCCTTTCCCTTTGGAATGGCCAACTCTAGGGTTCCCCTTGAATCCCAAACCCCTCTTATTCTTTTGAGAGGTGAAGGAGTCTATTAGGGGCGACACTCTATTTGGCTTTGAATATTTAGCCACAATCCTTTTCTCCCTTTAGAGCTTCTCTTCAAGATTTATAATGATTGTGTTCTTGTGGCTGATGGTCCCAATCTAGATGATTGTGATAGCCTTCAATTGGCTGATTTCCCTAAACTTTTGATCCAGTAAGGATGTTGAGTCAGGCTGCAGGGAAACAGCTAGTTATAGGGAGATAATCTCCCCAGCTTGTTTCTTAGCCAACCACTTGATTCTCTTCAAAGCATCTAGAAGGGCACCATACATGTCAATCAATTGATTGGCATCTTCCTTAGATTCTGACCCATCTTCATCATAGGATGAAGATGCATTAGAATTAGGACTAGTCTTATAGTTCTAACAAGAAGAGGAGCTAGGCAGTGAATATACCTTATCTGGACCAGGCTGATCCTGGTTGAATTCTTCATCTGTCATAACCATGAGTCCATAACAACCCTCATCAATTTCATCCACCTCAGTATCACTATCTGAGTTTGATATAGGGGCCCTGAGTCCTATCTTTGTAGCTGGATAGTCCTGATCCTCTTCATCAGTAACTGCAGCAAACATGCCTATGTAGGCTTCTTCTTCCTCTTCAAACTGAAGAAGCTGAGTCACTTTGACTCCAGCTCTTCTCCTTTTTGGAAATGAAGGAACTTTCCTTCTTGCCCTTTTGTTAGTGGTGGTGCTTCTTCTCCTCAGATTTCTTCTGCTCTTTCCTCTTGAATAGGCAATCAGCAATGATATACCTAGTCTTGCTACAGTAGTAACAAACAACATCAGAAGAGAACTATTTATTGCGTTTAGTGTCATACCTGTCTCCCTTAGAGAACTTCTTCTCAGCCTTGTTGTGGTTCTTCTTGTGATGAGAGGAGGAGGAAGGCATGTTCCTCAACTGCTTTCTCTTCATCATCTTCTGGAACTGTCTAGAGAAGACAAAAAAATCTCCATTAGACATGTTACTGTTAGATGAGGTTGGTTCAGTGTTGTCTGAAATAGCATGTATCCTTGGAGGAGAGGCAATCCTCTCCTTGATCTTCTTAGAGCCCTCAACCTTGAAGGCCACAGTCTTCTCCTCGGCTTGATTTCTGCTGGTGGTCTCATCCTCCTTTCTGGCATATAGTTGCATCTCATAGGAGAACAACTTTCCAAACAAAGTATATGGAGGAGTTTCAACAAGCTTGGTCACCTATCTGATGGCACATATCTTGGTGTCCTAGTCTCTGGTTAGAGATCTGAGGAACTTGTCATTCAACTCATAGTTCCTGAAGACCCTTCCATAAGTCCTCGGTTCATTCACAACTTTAAAGAATTTTTCATAGCATTCAGCTATGCTGTCTTTCTTGGTCTGCATGAAGGCTTCATACTCTTGATTAAGTAGGGATTTCTTATCATCCCTGACTTCTTCATTACCTTCCATATAGAAACCCAGAGTGTCCTACATTTCCTTGGAAGTCTTGTAGTGTACAAGATTCTGGAATATAGAATCATCTATGACACTTACAATTATGTTCTGTGCCCTTTTGTCTATGGTAGCCAGAATGACCTCATCCTTGGTCATTTTAAAATATTTCTTAGGTGTATGGATAGTGGCATCAAGAACAGAGACCTTCATGGGGATGAAATGTCCCTCTTGTACTATCATAAAAATCCTGGGGTCAGATGCCTCCATAAACAATCTGACCCTTTCCTTACAGATACCAAAGTTCTCCTTCCTGCGGATTGGAAGCTTCATGGAGCCCAACTCCTTATGGTTCTCTCCTGAACCCATAAGGATATTCTTAGCTACTCTTGGAGATAAACTAAGACTGTTAAGTCCTATTTGAGTAACCTCCCTCTGATACCACTTGAAAGTATTTAGTTTTAAGAGTAGCTAAGCACCTAGAGGGGGGATAGGTTTTTAAGACTTGTTATACTTCTTCTGTTCTTTAGTGTGTTGTGGTTTATTTTAACTTAGCTTTCAAGATTGCACAACCAGCACACAAGAAATTTATAGTGGTTTTCCAGATTATGGGTACATCCAATGTCCCTCCCACCTTTCTAACAAATTGTTAAATAAGACAACTTCTCCAAACTCGGATCAATTAGCTAACAAATCAGATCCCTTAGACTTATCTCAAAGTCCTACAACTCAGGCTTGGAGGATAGCCCTACAACTCAGAGAGAATGATTCTCCTACCTCAGATCTGAACTAGATCCTACCTCAGGCCAAAAGCCCTACCCCTCAGATTCACAACTGAATCCTGCAGCTCAGGCATAAAGGCCCTACCACTCATCCTTTATGATTTAGGCTTACAACTCAGATCTATTAAGATCCTACAGAATGAAAATGGTTGTTGATGTATTACACCAGAGAAACAAACTCTGCGTCTCTCTCTTCCCAGACTGAGAACACTCAGTCCTCCTTTATTCATAGCTTCAGGTATGTATCTTCAGGAGTAGTTCTGCTTGGGCTGTGAAGACACTACAGTTAGGGTTAGCTTGTGCTGCAACTTCTAACTCAAAGAGAAAGTTATTTTCACTTGTTATTGAAGATGAGTAGATCAACAACTATCTTTCTTAAACTTTCAGATCAGAAGAATGAAGTATTTCTTCAAGCTCTGTAACTCAGTTGAGAGGAAGAAGATGAAGTTCTGTTGTATCTCCAAAAGTTTAATTAATTATTCTTTGATCTTGTCTTTTATATCTCGCTGTCCAATGGCTCTTTTAGCATTGGAACCACCAGGAGTTGGTTGCTGTATCTCTACTTTTGCATTAAATGTTGTACAACAGGAAAACGATGCCATTTGTCATGTACTGTAAACTTCCGGCAATATTTAAATTTCTGCTGACGTCAGCACATGTAGACTTAGTCAAATTTAGAAAATTCAGTATGAGCATTGAGTGAAGTCTTATCACTCAACACCAAAACACTTAGCCAGTTTTTTGCAACATTAAGCATTGGGTGATCATTCATCACTCAACGAATATAGACTTTTGCAGTCTAACTGATTAGGCATTGAGTGAGCCTTCCTCACTCAATGCATCTAGACTTAATCGATTATCTCTAAATGAAGGCATTGAGTGAGTTGTCTTCACTCAATTCTTTCTGCCTTCGCCTATTTTATTGAAGAGGCGTTTAGTGAATGGCCTTCACTCAACACTTCTGTCCTTAGATAGATTTTCTATTGAATAGGAATTGAGTGAGTTGACATCACTCAATGCTTGTGTCCTTAGACAGAACTCTATTGATGCTTTCTTTGCAAGGCGTTGAGTGAACTCCCTTCACTCAACGCTTCTTGGCTTAGCCAGATTTCTTGGCAGATCCTCTGTGTCTTTGACTGCTTAAGCTTAACTCAATGCTTATGGATCTAGGCATTGAGTTCCCTTCACTTAACTCAATGCTTCTGTACTTATCCAGATTTCTGCCTTGGCAATACTGAGGCTTCGATTATCTGGACTTCACTCAATGCTTAAGGCCATCTGGCCTTGAGTGAACTGCATTCACTCAATGCTTCTGGACTTAGACAAATTTCAGCCTTGTCAGTAACCTGTCCTGTGTCTACCTGTCATTGTCACTAAGATAACATGTCTAATTACAGTAACAAGGAATAACCTGCATACATAAAACTTAGGGTATGCATCAGATATAAACATGTGTATACCATTATCCTATAGACCTTCTTCAAATCTGGGACATTGTGATCAATTGACCAAACACCATCCATATGAAGAGTTCATATGCATGGGGGATGTATATATGACATCCATAATCAAAGGTTTGATGGTGCATGAATTGGAGGTGGCCTATATTAATTAATTATTTCTTAAGCATTAATAAATGGGAAAGATTAGGTGGCAAGTTTGCTTGGGGAGAGAGCAGCTTACAAGGGTGGATTTGTATGTGCATGCATTTAAATCATCAAGATTGAAGGCTGGTTGCACGAAAATATTATGTGGATGAGGTAGACGGCAAGCAATGAATGAAATTCATGTGGATGGGCATGTATAGGGAGGTTCGGGTAACATTTATATGAAATGAAAGTGGCAGACATGCATTTGATGGTGCGACTTTATGGACTTTGGTTGGCATTTCTGATCTTACAAAGAATGGGCTTGATTGTGGTTGTGCATGGTCTTCACGAAATCATTACGCTGCGAGCTTTTCATAATATAGCGGCATGGGCTGCAAGAGTTCACTTGATGGGTTCAGCCAATGTGACGACATTCGCAAAATGTCATCCTACATAAATAAATAAAACTCACCCACACGACTCTACACGCACAGACCTTTCATTCCCACTTTTTGGAGATAGCTAGTCTCTAAGTTACTTTCTATCATGGCTACGGAAGTAGTAGAACTGGTTTCTCCACTTCTAGGTTATAGCACCACACTACCCTTCTTAGACCTTACGTACACCTCTGTATATATCATGAGTACTCTTTGAATCTCTTGCGTATTGTTACTGCCCATCTACTAGACTTTTATGGTCGGGTGCCCATTTTTGGAGATTATCCCCTAGACCGCAGCATAAACAACATATTGGCCCCTCAAACCCCAACACCTCACCAAAGTTAATGTACTTCCTCGCATATCACAACCAATTCGAGCCTTCAACTCACAAGGCTAACTCGTCCTTATATCACAACCACACCAAATCTCCAGCTTATAGGTCTAACTTGTCCTCATATCACAATTATGTTGAGCCTCCAACTCTCGGTACTAACTCGTCCTCATATCATAACCATACTGATCCTCTTGCTTGTAGGACTAACTCATCCCCATATCACAACTATGCCGAGTCTCCAGCTCTCAGGACTAACTTGTTCTCATATCACAACCATACCGAGCATCCAGCTCGCAAGACTAACTCGTCCTCATATCATAACTATGTTTAGCCTCCAGCTCTCAGGACTAACTCGTCCTCATATCACAACCATACCGATCCTACAACTCGTAGGGCAAACTCGTCCCCAATGTAATCTGATCCAAGTACCTTTGGATCCTCATCCTAGACCCAAAATAGCGGCGTCTAGCACTTCCTCCCATACAGAGCCTTGTGGAGAGCCATACAAATAATTGTCTGGTGGTTGTTGTTGTTGTAGGAGAACTCGATCAAAGACAACAACCACTCATAGAGCTTCCTAGTATCCAGGATGCACAAATATGTCAACATGCCCCAGATTAAGTATTTTGCATATATCAAATTCTCTCAGACAAAGTATTTTGCTAGCATTCAAGCAAAGTCATCCAAGTTAGCAAAAAAAAGGACTATTCAATCAATTTGGATATGTCGAACACTAGTACGTTGCAAAATTAAAAGTAGGGAGACTATGAAAAATGAACTAAAAATTCTTACCTAACTATGGCATAATTTTTTTATAGATTTCACTAATATTAAAATAAATCATCCAAAATTTTAACAAAATTGAAAAACCTTGTAATGAGACAAATGAAAAGGGCATTGAGTTACTACTAAAATCTAAGAAATATTTTATAATCACCTCAATCTAAATCAAAAATCTAAACTCCTACCTAAAGGCTTACTTAATCTACTTTTTCACTACCTTACTAAAAATAAACCTAGAAAACATGAATCAAAAGGACTTTCATTAGGTGTAACTTTAATGCTTGGGTTTAAGTGCAGATATCAAAAGATAAACATAAAGGGTTAAGCAAACTAAAAAAAGAGTTTCGCAAAAAAGTGTATGCTAGTAAAAATAAACTTTTGGCACCCCAAATAATTTTTTCAAGTTAGGGGTCAAAAATATATTCTTAATAAATTTTTTTTAAAAAATTCATTTCATTCATTTTTTTCATCATTTGTCGTTCCTTCTTCTATTACAAAAGGACAACAATTTAAAAACTCCACCATTTTAACAAAAAAACACACTTGTAACATATAAAGCTCAACATTTTAAGTGTGCACATAGGTAGGCTATTTGGCTTCGGTGAAAATAAGTGGGGTTACAAAAGGAACGGGGTAAAGCATAAAGCGAATAACAACGGTTAAGATTTTATGGTTCTGAATGCAAAGCCCAAACTAATAAAGAGTAAATATTTTTCATGCTTTTTAAGTCTATCTAAAGCAAAGCTTTGAAGAATTCAAAAGGTGCAAGAACTAGGTAGAAAATAAAGAAACTTAACTCTTCATGACAGTGAAAGTAATAAGCGTCTAGAATGGTTCACATCTACTACACTTAACACCAATCAATATTACATAGATTTTTTTAAAAAATAAGGGATGGTAGAATTTATATAAGTGAAAAACATAAGAAAATCATGAAAAGTGTAAATTTAAGTAGATTTTTCAAAAATAACATGATACCCTAATTAGAAATACTACATTAGTCAATATATTACTCGTTAAACATAGCAAAAATGAAAATTAAAAAATCTATCTAGCTAAGAAGGTACATAATGATTAAAAACAAGAAAAACATCAAGTCGTGGGGTACTAAAGACTAAGCGATAATTAACTCAAATTACTAAAGATATGTTTTCTTCTTTTTTATTATTTTTTATTTTTTTAATATTATCTTTTTTGGTTTTTAAAATATACTTGACATAATAATATAACATAAAAAATTTAAACCTATATATACTTCTTGGACTTCCCGAGGTCTACCTTGTGAGGAGTTCGCAGCGGTACTAGGTGGTATGATGGCGTGAAATCCCAAACGGCCCTTTCCAAGAAATTAGATTTTGATTTTCTAATTTTTGAGGATTTTTTTACAATTTTCTAGTTTTTTAGTCTTTTCAATATGTTGAAAAAAATTTAGATAATAAAGGAAGGAAAAGAATTTTTTTTTTTGTAATTTTATGAGATTTTATAAAAGTTTTTGAATTTGTTAATTTTCTTTTTTTTTTGAAATTTTTTAAAAGCAAAGAAACCAAAATGTCCCTGACAACGACACCAAAAATATGATAGAGATTTTACTTGTTCTTCAATCTATACTCGATTTAGGCAAATGTACATATCAAAATATAACATAGGACATTAAAAATATCAAGGTTGTATTTAGGATCAGGGAATATTGAGTACTTCTACTTTAAAGAACTCACTATTTTCCTATTAAATTTTTGGTTAGTTTTGCAGCAAAATAAATGAGAGCGATTAAAAAGATGATTAGAACAATATTAAACGAAACTAACACTCGATCTTGAATCACCTCGAAAAAAAATAAATAAAATAAATATTATAATTCACTTTAACGAAGATGCTTAGACCATGGAGATTCCCAAAATATGAACGCACCTTTTCCAAGAATACGCCAACCTAAGTTTAGGTTGATCAACCGAACTGTCGTCTTAATCAAAACTCCTAAAAACCCACCTTAAGGAGTGAACCACGCTATTAGATTTGACTCCAATTCAGGAGATTTATGTTATCCTTATTTCAAGGATTGCGTTTAACTCCCTTTACCCGTGAGCGATAGATCTTATTACACGGTCCTTCCGGATACTAGAAAACAAAAACAGAAACAAAAACCATATATCGATTGATATGATCTCGTTCAATAAAAATTAGAGGTAAATCATAAGCATTCATTGAAAGCAAAAAACAAAAATCAATTACAAAATAAAAGATCATTTCATTCCTCAGTTCATCTCGATCGAGTGCTATAAAGATTTATCTACTCATGATGATGGATTAAATAAGAGAAATTTTTAGAATTTACATAATTAAACACAGAGATGAAGTAAAAACAAGTACAATAGAATGAACAAGCTTGAATTTAAAAATGCAAGAAAAAGCCAAAAAATTATAATAATAAGAAATTAACTCTCTTAAAGCCCTACGAAATCTGATTCCGTAGTAGTCCCTGACCATGGCTCCAACTGGTCTTATAAGGAAATGAAGAATAAGGTGAAAGAGTAGGGGAAGACTTGGAATTGGGAGAATTCAAGAGGGGGGATGTATGACTCATGGTTTGCAAAAGGGGAGTGAAAGTTGCAGTAATAATTTAATAATGATGGAAACAATATTAATGAGGCCAAGTTCAAGTGCATGTAAAGAGGATTGAATGAGGAGTAATAGGAAGGGTTTCAGCTATAGCATTTTGAATATAGGGTGGGGATTGAATCAAGGGAGATGAAGGGGTACAACCACATAAATGAGGAGTTGATGTGGACCTGCGGTTTGCATGGGTTTGGACAATAATGGACGGTAGCAATGGCGGTCGAGACATACATGGGAGAGGGTGCAACATAATTAAAAATGAATTGAAGTGGTATGTACTTGCATGGGCCGGCTATGCATGGGAATAAGATCGGCTGGAAGGAGGTGGTTGTATCAACTTGCATGGATTTAGAGGTGGAGGCTTGAACGGGTGTAGCGAGATTTTGGCAAGGTGGGTCGCACGTGCATGGATGTAGCTCGAGCAATGCGATGAATCTACAAAAATCTTCATCATCAAGCGCACAACACCAACAATATTCTTATTGTGGCACAATTCGAGGGTCATGTAGACCGGTCTAAATTGCACCGTCTTAGCTCGGGAGCGGTTGAGCGCACAAATAGTCACAAAAAATAAAAAACCAACAATACAAATTTTTAACATGGAAAACTTGTCAACTGGGTGAAAAGCCACGTGGACGATCGGTGCTGACCAAACTTCTAATATTCGTTATAGTATTACAGGGCTTTTGAAGAAAGTGAGAGCAGCAAACCACTTCTCATTACAATTATTAGGGAGAGAGAGAGTATTGGGCTTAGAGGGTGACATGCCACCTCTCACAGAGCTAATTCTTTTTCCTGCTACAAAAGGAAGCTTCACACTGTGGATGCTTTAGATTATTTGAATGTTTCTTGGAGGTGGGAGAACCTGACTTTGCTTGTCCTGACACAGGCGGCTTGGAATCTTGGGTGATGCTTTCAACATGCCTTATCCTCTACGGCTTGTCTCCTATTGTGTTTGGAGGAGTTTGGAGCATTGGTCTCATCGGCTACTCGTATGCTCGTTCCTGAGTTGAGAGAGTTGAGCATATATTACCTTCTTAGGGCGGTACGTGCAGAGGTGCACTTAGAGCGTCCTTGAGTACGGAGTGCATGATGGCGCACTTGGAACTATCTTGAGAGCAAAGCGCATGAAGACACACTTGGAACGGTCTTTAGAGCGGAGCGCACAACAACACACTTGGAACAGTCTTGAGAGCGGTGCACATGACGGTACACTTGGAACAGTCTAGAGAATAGAGCGCATGACGACACACTTGTAACAGTCTTGAAAGAGTAGTGAGGGATTCACGCAAGTCGGAATGTGCGCATAGAGTGGCGTGTGTGAAGCGGGAGCACAAACAAGGAGGAACTTATACTTAGAGGGATGAGCATATGTTAGAGGAGAGATGCGCGCAAGAGGGAGCGCACACAAAGGGGGACGCGCACACGAAGGGAAGGTATGTGTGCACGTTGGAGGAGAGATGCACACAAGGGGAGCGCGTATAAGGAGGGATGTGCACATGGAGGGACGTGCACACGTTAGAGGAGAGACATGCACAAATGGAAGCACGCACAAGGTGGAGCGTGCGCATGGGAGGATGTGCGTACATTAAAGGAGGAAAAGAGGGAGAGGGAGGAACGTAGGAGAAATCCCGGGGACGAGAGAATAATCGTAGGAAAAATACGTGAGGAGCGAGAAAGTCGTAGTAGAAATAGGAAAGGTGAGAGAAAATCATAGGAGGAATTACTGTTAGAGAAAAGGTGGAAATGAAGAAGTGTATATAGCTTTATTTATAAGTTTCAGAGGGAGTTAAGGTGGTTATACAGTTATTAGTAGAACATAACCACCATAATTACTAATTGCAGACCAATCTATAACGCATTATGAACAAATTATTTTATTGATTATACTTAACACATACTGATCCTATTTTTGGCTTCGCACTCCCCCCCCCATACACGGGCAGTTGCGCGGGTGGTTACCAAATTAACCGACAATGGCGATCGTTGGAATGAGAACGGACAGCAGAGGATTGGCTGGTGAGGAAACGGTTTGCCGGGGAAAATACGGCTGGTGAATAGTGGCTGGCGGCGGGATATTAGCTGAGGGTTGGGCGACCGAAGAACGGAGCGGCCGCCATGGGGCCGCCTGTCTTTAGCGGCCAAGGGTGAAGGTATCTAGTATCGACCTAAATCACCTAGAGGGGAATGAATAGGTGAGGCCTGTGTCTTTTCGCGAAATAAAAATACTTTAAAAAAAGGAGAGCACACAGAACACAGAGATTTATAGTGGTTCCCTGAATTGGGTACGTCCATTGTCCCTCCTCCCCTATATACCACGAAGGGCTAGATTCAGCTACTTCACCTTTCTCAGATTTCAACAAATCTTACACCTCGGAGCCTCAACTCCTACAACTTAGAGACACTCTCCTACCACTCGGAGAATAACCTCTCCCATAACTCGATCCAAAACCAGATCTACAACTCGATCCAAATACAGATCTACAACTCAGAGATAAAAACCTCCTACAAAAGTGAAAGGTAATAGTACAAAAAAGATTACAAATAATCTATGTAGAGCTATAGTATTCACTACTTCGTTCTTCGAAATGGTTGAACTTGAAACTCTAGAATAACAAGGCAAATCTGAAATCCTTGAATACGTAGATCTGAAATCACAAATCGACTCGATCTGAGAGAATAGTGGTCTTAAGAGATCAATTGTCCAGTCGATTAGGCCGAGTATGATCGAATCGTGCAGTATGCTAGCGTCGGTCGATCGGATATTTTGCCGCAAGTATAATATGATGAATTCGAAGAGTGCCAGTAAGTATATACGACGAATTTGGCGAGTATCGATGACTATACTCGACGAATTCGACAAATATCCTTTATGATACTCGACGAATTTTACTTCGATAAAATTTCTGTTCTTCTAATTCCAGCCGCTTGACCTTCCTTGATCCTTCTGCTATACTTGGAATGGAAGTACACTCCAATAGAGAGATTACACGTGGGTCAACACGTTGGCCTACACAATGAAGGATTACATTGCATAGTCCTGTGTTTACTGACCCACTGTAATAAGACATTGGTGTGTACTTAGCTACATAGTACTGCAAGTACATAACTAAACATGCAATATCAAATACAACTCAATTCATCTTAGCTTAGTGGGACCCTTCTTCAAATTAGGGTTATTGTGGATACAATACTAAACAATCTCCACCTCTTTGAAGAAGTCAGAACCCTACGACAAAGGTGAATTGCATAATAATAATAAAGCATGAAACTGAAAAGTTATATAAAACTAAAATTAAAAATAAAAAAAACATAATCCTAGTCAAACATTTAAATTATATATATATATATATATAAGAGTTTAGTTGGGGAAACCAACATCCATATATATAAGCCAAAACATAAGATCATCAACCCTGCCTGCCCTGGCTCTTCTAACGTTATCTGATAAAATAAGCCCTGAGCTGTGGATAATATCTCTATGGAGCTGGTGGTGTCATTGGATCATCGTGTCTGTGGTTCCTGAAATGAATTCTTCTCTTTGCACTAGCCACCTCATACTTCTGCCACTCCTCTCGATCATAGTGGTTCCACCTATTTTCACCTCCAATGTCAACCACTGTGAATGAATCTAAGATGATGCCTTTAGAAATCGAACTGCAAACCTCAGCCATTTCTCAATTTACCATTTCTCTAGTAGGCTCTAATCTCATAGCAGATGGGCCTTCACCATATTTTCTTCTTTTGTAAACTGGTGAAAGAATGTCTTCAACCACTCGAGCATCTGGAATATCAGCAGCAGCAGGTCTGTCATGTGAAAAATCCTGAGTGTCTGACCAGTATTGTGAGTAATCCTGAGCAAGATGAACTTCAAAATCTAATGGTGTCAGCCCAACAGGTACTAGAAAACTTGCATCAACTTGACCTGATCTGCTAAAAATCTCATTATGTAGCCAAGAGAAGTTGTCATAACTGTACTCATTGACTCCTTTGAAGTTTCCAACCATGGCATCCTCAATAGCATCTACCTTATCTTTCTGGGAATCCTCCCACTTTCTGACTTCAATAACTATAGCATTGGCATAAGATTTCATCATCTTATCATAATGAGCCATAGATCTATTATGAGCATAAATCATGGTCACTGCGTTCTTATCAGCATTCACAAGAACGTCTAGGTTACTTTTGAGACCTACCATAGTATGAACAAGTGCTTCGCGACCCTGCACAAACCAAGAGTCCAACCTCGCAGTCAATTTGTAAAAACGCACCTTGACAGCTGCAAGGTTGTTATCTAAGTATTTCTCAATTTCTTTAACCTTGTTCATCACTTTCCTCAAGGAACGATAAAAATGGGCTTGCTGTTTGGCCATCAAGCCTTCTATTGTTTTCAGAATAGATACCTCTACACTAGTAGATGATATATCATCAGCCTGAACACTAGAAGGGGGGATCTGCACTTCCCTTGGAGTAACTGGAGGACTCTTCCATGGGAGTAACAGTAGCTTTTGAAAGGAGTTCATGAGAAATAGCTTCTAGGACAAGAGGTTGCAGCTCAGCATCTCCTTCCTCATCATACAAGTCAATAACGTCTACCTACTCCATTGGAGGTCCACCTGGGATTACAGCAATCCTTCTCTGAAGCTTTCTCATGAATTTGTCTAACTCTGTTTGTATTGAGATAGAAGGATGGCTCTGCTCCCCCTCAGACCTTACCAGTAGTACATCTGGGAGAGGTGTGAGTAGATTCTCTAGAACAGTGAGCTCAGAGGAATCATTTACATTAGCAGCAGCAATAAACTCATCCTCGTCAATCTCATAATCAACAACACCTAGCGCAGTATCATATACTGGCTCATCCCCCTTATTAGTAGTCTCATCCTCTAGCATATCAACCATTTTCTCAACAACTGTAGCCTGGCCTATAGCAGTAACCTCAGAGAGAAGATCAACTGTCTCTTTATTTGTAACTATAGTAGTTGGAACTGACACTGAAACTGGAACCTCTGCAGCTGGGACTGGCACTGAAACTAGAACCTCTACAGTTAGGACTGGTGTCTCTGGCTCAACGTGGATTGGGACATCTGTAACTATAGAAGCAGGAATAATCGAGGGCACTATCTTAGTAGCCACTTGTGTAATATCCCTCAGACTTCTAGACCCCTAGGATGGTTTTGTCATGACCGAGTCATGGAAAAACCCTGGGAAGCACTAAAGGGTTTGGGGGAGCATGGGAATTAGGGTGTGAAATACCTTGGGCTGCAAATAGTAAGTCTCAATTACCAAAAAATTAGAAATCATAGAACCGATAGAATCTGTCGAACGGGGTAATTTGTCGAGCTCAACAAATATTTTTCGAACGGAGGAAGTGCTGAATTTGGTTCAGAGTTTGTCGAACGGAGTTCGACGAACAGAGCAGGTTGCTAAACTAGGTTCAACGTTCGTCGAACAGAGCTCGACGAACGGAGTAAGTGCTAAACTGGGTTCAGAGTTCGTCGAATGGAGTTCGACAAACAGAGCAAGTTGCTAAACTAGGTTCAGCATTAATCGAACGGAGCTCGACGAATGGAGTAAGTGCTGAACCGGGTTCAGAGTTTGTCGAACGGAGTTCGACGAACAGAGCAAGTCGCTGAACAAGGTTTAGCCTTCGTCGAATGGGGCATATTCGTCAAATGGAGATCGACTAATAGAGCATATTTGTCGAGCGGAGTTCCACGAATAGAATGAAATTCGTCGGACTATGCTTCTGGAATTGGTGATTTGGAGGAGAGAGAAAAGCTTGATATTAATGACCATCATGGCCATAGAGGCTCCATAACTCCCACTTTTATGGGGCTTTTATTCTTCTAAGGGAGAGGAGTTTCTGGAGGTGGCTGACCATTAATTTGGTTCAGCCCCTTAATTTGGTTGAAACCAAAGGGGTGGAGTTAATGGCCATTAATGGAGTTTAATGACTTTTGGGAGTTACAAGCCTCCTCTCCCAAATTCCCTCTTTAAGGACCTTCACCAGAGCAAGGGCAATCGTTTACAATGATTCCTTTTCATTTCTATTGAGTTTGGTGTAGAGATTGTAGAGAAGCCAAAGTTTGGTGGCCGAAAATGGTGAGGAGGCAAAGCGCACGTCATCAGGCCGCAAATTAGGTCCTCCTCTGCTTTTTCTTCATGGGTTAGATCTTAGGAATCTTTAGAGATAAGAATCGGGCTCAGTTGAGCCGATTCCAAGATTCAAATTCCATGAATTTCGAATTTGGGCTTCCTCTCGGGTTTGTCGGAAATCACCCTCCGACGGCCGTGCCGCCACCCGGCGATAGCCCCCACCTTAATGGAGGTGGTGGCGGTAGTGGCCGGCCAGGGAGGTGGTCAGGTGGCCGGCAAATAGGCTTTGAATAAGCTCCATGTCGGGTTGATCTTAGTCGTTGGGTGGAGGAAGAAGAAAACCAGGAGCCACTCGATTTGCTTTAAGATCTGTGCTAGATCTAGTATATGAAGTTTTGATTTATGGTTTTTCTATCACAGTTATTGGGCTATTTTAAATTAATTATTAAAAATAGGTAGGGTCCCCTACAGTAAAACTAGTCTACATGAAAGTTGTAGCCCTATCAGTCTAGAATACTTTAAAATTAATTTGAACAAATTTAAAGTTTAGGTCATACAACATCACTCATTTTGGTGAGGTCTATTCCTAGGCTAGGTCAGAGATTATTTTGAGTGTCCCTATCTATCCAACCATCCAAATGACTTGAAATTTTGGATGGAGGTCACTCTTGTCTTTAACTAAAACATATCTAAAAATGGGAATTTCTGGAAAATATTTTCCTAAAGTTTTGTAGAAATTTAATAATCCATATATGAATTATTTGAGGGGCCTAATGACATCTAAATCCACAAAAATTTTGGGGTCTGACTCTTAGGGTATTTGCATGACCATGATAAAAATCTCAGCCCAATTGGGTTAGATTTGAATAGGTTTTGGTGAGACCAAAGTTTGGCCCCTTAAGGGTAATTTAGGGCAAAGAGTGTTTGGGCCATAGAGGGGCCAATTCTCACCCAAAGGGGTTGGGACTTGGGCCAGAGCTCCATGGTTAGTTTAAAACACCCTCACATGGAGTTTAGGGTGTATTAGGGTGGATTTTCCTTAGAACCCTAGGTCAAACCATAAGGTTGAACATTGGGGGTTTGTGAAGTACATAGGGTGATATGTCCATGCATGGGCTTGATGTTTAGTCCATGTGATCTTAGGGTGGTGAAATGCCCTAGGAAGGAATTTGGTGACTCTTAGACTTAGACACACAACTTAAACCAATTAGTGGTAGTTTACGCCTATACCTTTTAGGAAAATATAGGAGCATATGACCTTGGATCTTCATGGGATTTTGGTAGAAGTAACTTTATAGTGTTATTGACCTTTGAGATTTATTATAGGATGCTTAGGAAGAAGTATCTCATACTGGTAGGTATATTCTCCATCTTGCCCTTTTTGATGATTTTGAAGTAACCATGGTTAGATTACTTTAGAATGATATGTAACTCTGGAAATATTAATTAAATATCATTTAGAGGCACTAGTAAATTATTTGGATCATTTGGGCATTTGCTCTTAGTTCTTCATGTGTTAAGTGAACTAGTACACAATACTTTGATAAATAGATAATAAATATTATATCTTACTAGAAAATTATGTTACTTGTTGAGAGAACTTTTTAGGGCATAATAAAGTCTAGAAAATTTATCACATATCATTTGGATGAGTTTATAAGAATGTTGCTTCACAAAGTGCACTTTAGTGGAATTATTTGAAGTTTATAAGAATGTTGCTTCACAAAGTGCACTTTCATGAAAATTAGTCAGTAGTGTTTTATAATCATTATAAGGCTCTAATAATTTTTATATAATTTTTGGACCATAATTTATGGTACTCCCTTCTTTAACTTTAATTATTTGGATTATCTTGAATTAATTATTTAGAGGCTAATACTTTTATGAAAATTTGTGAAACTTGGTATTCATTGTTATTTTGGAATCATATAGTGATAACGATTTTTGGGTGACCATAACTTAAGAAAATCTAGTACTTCTAGTTCAAAATTACCCATGGCCTAACTTTTGGGAAAATCTAATAAATGTTAAATTAATTAGGAAAATTACAAGTTTCTGGATTTAGGTTAAATGTTTCATGAGATACCCACAATAATTATCTTAGGGCATTTGGATGAAAATTTGGAGTACCTCCTATCATGTACATCAAATAGCTTTGGTTGGTCTGTATTTAGTAAAACTGCGAAAATTATGATAACATGGGGGATGGTCATAGGAAGTGGGGAGTAATGTATGCTTATTTGGTAAGATGAAATAGTGAGCTTCATTAAGAGTCATGATGAGGGGAATGTTGGGTTGGCTAGTATTAGGTGGTGTTCGGGATCGACGAAAGGTCGTCTTTCCTTTGAAGAGAAAGAGAGTCAAAATACACTAGGGTTAGATCTAGTATAATATTAAAAGGGATCGGGAATAGGGTAATAACAAATAATAGTAAGTGCCTTGCGAAAGGGAACGGTGGGCTTCAGCTACCATCATAATTCCTAGTGCCCTGTGAGAGTCCTTCACCGGGAATACCTTGGGAGTTCCTGGGCTAACCTAAACCGTAAGAATAATCAATGTTTAAGAGTAACTAGCATAACTAGGATTTCACCTTCACTCACACTCCCCGGTGTTGTGGGAGTTAGGTTGGGTCTCACGAACTGTAGGCTCGGTGGTTTTAGTAATGGGTAGGTTAGCCCGGCGAGCCGATGGCTCAGGAGATATTTGCGACGGACGGGTTAGTCCGGGGAACTTTGGATCGGTAGATAATTGTGATGGATGGGATAGTCCGCAGAGCTTTGGCTCGGTGGAAAAGTATATTAAGGTTGCATGTGCATAAGATATAAGGTGGTGGGTCTTCGGTATTGGAGATTCATCATACCGACACCAATACGTTGACTCGACAAGTGTGGTTTAGCACTTGGCCAAATAAAGTCTGGTGCACAGCCGACAAGAGTATGCATGGAGCTCTGCTTAGTGCACTAGCATTGAGGTGTACGATAGGTCTGACTGATATTGTTGATACTAGTTTAGAGATGGGCGAGGCCCAACCCACCACTTCCGTTTGCCACAACGGAGGTATCCTGGGAGGTTAGGCTCCAAAAAGGGGGAACTAAAGGTCTGTGTGCAGAGAGTCGAGTGTTTGTGTTGCACTTGCATGTTCACATTATAGCATATTTGCATGTCATAGCATCATCATTGCATATAACAATTGACACCTATTGTATAAAATGCTATGGGACACTTTATACAATAGGCCTTGCAAAATGACCCCTTGGTCTATAGCTTTGTATGGGCATTCCAATAGGTAATGGTTACTTACTTAGTTTACCTTCTCCTACTTTACTTGCTCACCTTTTCTTGTGTATACTTATGCTGCTTACATACTACTGCTTACATATACTTGCTCTGTTTATGAACTCATGATAGACTAGTTCCGCCGTCACCTGCTTACCTTTGTTACTCTCCACCTTCATTACCTTCCCTTTCCTTCTCCCCGCTCGGTTCCTAAGAGACATGGGGGAGGAGTGGGGGATGATAGGACTTATTCTTTTAGACTAACAGGCGTTGACCAAATAATTTTAGGGGATCGTGGAGCCGAACCAGGAAATGCAGCCCCAGATGTCGGTGCACTTGGAGACGTGACAGTCTAGCACTGGAGTTCAGGCAGCAGGGACAGTGAGTCCCGATCATAGTAGATATTATAGATTTACTTCTGCGATTGAGTGATTTGTAGTGAGGATTTTTATGTATCGGGCAAGAGCCCTCTTTAGTACTCTGCTTTATCATTTCTGTAGACTCTCCCTTCGTGGAGAATTATTTATATATATGTGATTATGGTGGAATAGTTTTGAGTTTCATTTTACTCATGTACTTTTATACTTAATTCTACTCTTCTGTGATCGGTATGGCCGGCAGGATCGACATTTTGTAGTGATGACCTTCTAGTTTGTGTTGGTGTCACCGCAAAGCGGCAGTTCTGGGCATAAGACCTCGGTGGTTTAAAAGAAAAAAAATGGGGTCTTATAACTTGTATATCAGCTGGCTCCCCCTCAATTCCTGCACTCAGTCTATCAGGAATTTCACTAGGGGTAGGAGTAGAGATCCTATCCTCAGGAAGATTCTCTTCCTATTCCACTTTGGGTAGCAACCTGGCTCCACCTAGCCTCTGGATTCTTCTATCCCACCTCGAGAAGATGGAGGAATTGATCTTCTACAGGCAGTAGATAGGTACACCCTTGGACATATCAAACTTGTATATGTCTAACTAATTCAGATATAAGTTGAGAATCCTTCCGAAATTGGGAGTGCGGAGACTACCCTTAATCTTTTCAAATAGTATGACACCCCGATCAAATTTCTTCCTGCAAATGATGGCCACCAGGAGCTTGAATATCTCTGAAGATAGGTAGTCATGAGAACCTATCTTGCATAATAGCACCTTGCCAATGATGTTTGATAGTAGCTTGTCTTCCTCGTTCATGCCTTTCCTTTTAATATCTTTGGTGCCTATAGGCAATCCACAGAACAACATGGCTCTAGTAAAGTCCTCCTTTTTAAGCTGATTGACCTCGATACAAGCAGGAAGCCACAAGAGCTAGGTGAGGAGAGAGGCCTTCACCTTAACAATAGTCTCGCAAACACTACTCTTGATAACTGAATTTTCACGTCGAAGCTTTGCATGCTGAAAGAATTCAAGAAAATCTTTATCCAGCATCTTGCGTGGGTGTTCTAGGACAAAAGAGAGGCCAGCAGACTCCAACATAAGGATAACATTCCTGAACTCGTCTGACGCTGATGCAAACCCGGTTCGAACGAGTTAACCTACTCCTAGTAGTCCACATGTGCTTCGAGGAGCCATGGAGAATCAGTAAACAGAGAACTTGAGGAATCGGCTAGGAGGGACTATCGGCTGTTGTTACTCGAATAGATTGGTAGAAATCCTCTGGAAGAGATGGAATGGCGGCTGACAGTCGAAATGATCTTGGACGGTTGTCACTGAATCGAATCGACGAGGGAGTCAATCTGCAGAGAGTGAATCGTTGAGAGGAAATAGAGTTGTTCGCGGGATACAAATCGTAGGGAAGAGCTTGTTCGGCGGAGTCGAAATTCTCTTTCGATGAAGTGGAATGGTTTGCACCTAACCCTTTATTATATATATATATATATATAAATTTGACATTGGGAATGGCGCGTACCTAGACCGTGAATCTTTGGATCCAATATAAGAGAGAAAAATTTGACCTAAGTGGAATTCATCGAAATTCACCGGACGCAGAGTCAAATTCATTGAGTTTTGGCGTGAATATCCTACGACTCGCCGAGTTTCGCTGACTTATATTCAATGAATTTGCCTTGGACAAATTTTTCTGCTTTGATGGATTTCCCGTGTGACTTTATGTCTTCTTAGCCATCTTCATGAGTCCTTGTTTAGCATGCCTAGTTTCGTTTTAAAAAATAAGAACTTATTCTCATCCAGTGGATTCGTGAATATATCTGCGACCTGCTTATCTATCGGGACATAGCTTAGGGCTATATCCTTGTTCTCTGCATGCTCCTGGATGAAGTGATATCGTACTTCGATGTGCTTTCTCTGGCTGTGGGAGACTGGATTATTTGCAATCGCTACTGCACTAGAGGAGTCACAAAACATCAGAATATCTTTGAACTTAAGGTTGTAATCTTCGAGTTGATTCCTTATCCATAGAAGTTGTGCGCAACAATTACCAACAGAGATATACTCTGACTCGGCAGTTGATGTTGCCACAAAATTTTGCTTCTTGCTGCTCCATGAGATTAGCCTTCCTCCGAGGAATTGGCACATCCCGGAAGTGCTTTTCTTGGTGTCCCAACTACCTGCAAAATCTGCATCTAAAAAACCAATTAGCTCGACATCATTACTTCTTGGGTACCATAAGCAAAGATTTGGTGTGCCCTTATGGTATCTTAAAATTTGCTTTGCGTCTACGTAATGAGATTCCTTAGAGTTCACCTGAAATCTAGCGTGCACATATATCGAGAAAATTATGTCAGGTCTACTGGCAGTAAGATAGAGCAAGGATCTAATTATACTTCTGTACTTGGTTTCATCAAAAGGTTTCCCTTCCTCATCCTTGTCCAGAGACATAGTTGAACCCATTGGAGTCATCATCGAGTTTGCATTCTCCATTCTGAATTTCTTAAGTAACTCCTTGGTAAACTTCATCTGAGAGATGAAAATTCCATCTTCAGATTGTATCACTTGAATTCAATCCTAAGAAATACTTCACCACTCCCATACGGCTCATTTCAAACTTCCCTTGCATAAGTTTAGAAAATTTCTTGCAAAGATTGTCTTCCATTGAGCCAAAAATAATATCGTCGACATAGATTTGCACTAGCAAAATCTTGCCTTTTACTTCCCTAAGAAATAATGTCTCGTCTATCTTTCCTCTTGTGAACTTATTCTCAAGAAGAAATTTAAACGTCTCAATGAGGGTTATATTCCTTCTCTCGACAACTCCATTTTGTTGTGGACTATGTCGTGAGGAGAACTCATGAAAGATACCTTGACTTTCACAGAATTTTGTCTTGGCACTAGACTCAAATTCTGTTCTGTGATCACTTCTGATTTTGACCACTGAGTAGTTTAATTCGTTCTGTATTTGCCTAACAAAATTGGTGAAAGCTTCAAAGGTGTCTGACTTGTGTTTTAGAAAGAACACTTATGAAATATGGGATTTGTCATCAATAATAACCAACGTATAGACTTTACCTCCTAAACTATGAATTGGCATAGGACCGAATAAGTCTATATGAAGTAAGTATAACTTCTTGAAGAATCTTTTTCAGAAATGCCCTTGAAGGTAGCCATTGTCTGCTTACCCATCGGGCATGCGTGACATGAACTCTCTTTAAGGCACTTAATACCGGGGGAATCACACACTAAGTTATGAGAAAATAGCCTATTTATTATTTTGAAATTAATATGTGTTAATCTCTTGTGTCATTGGTCATAGAGAAATGCACTATCTTTTGCCAAAAAGCACACTGGTGTAGAATTATCTAAACATAATATTGTTGAAGCCAAAAATAACCTCAACAAATGTTCACGAACCAAAGTGCAGTCAATGCCTACTTCTCTCAAACCTCGACCCCTGACAGGCTGCTAAGGCCCTAACACAGACCCAAAGCCTCAGCTGGGAGGTCCCACCACACACCCGGAAGATCTCTGAGAGATTCCCCTCCAAAGCCAAATGCTGGGCTGGGAGCTCTTCAGAAGGCACTAGAGTGGGAGGAAAAAATGATAAGCCTGCCTTCCAAAGAGCCCCTATGGGTCTTTTTATAGTCTTCCTTTGACCTGAAAATACTGAAATACCCCTGAGGGGTCTGCCAATAGCCAAATCCCGCTGTCATTCCAAGGGCATTTGGGTAATTTTACCTCGGGATAATATACGTTATAAACTAATCCCCTTTACGAGCGCCGGGCCCTACCACGTGGGCCCACTTGGCGAGAACCCTGGCCGAGAAGGCTCTCGCTGGACCCCCACCCGGGCAAACCTTGGCGAGACCCCTTGCCAGGGAGGTTCGCGCTCTTCACGGTCTTTAAACTATCGCGACCGAAGGCCTACCTGGGGCCTTCTCGCCTCCCCTGGGCGGGAGCCAGCCCTAAGGCGGAAGCTTCCGTGGTCAGGCCCTTTGCTTCGGTCGTTCGACGATCTCTCCTACCGAGAGGTCGACCATCTGCCCTGGTTCCCTCAGCTTTCGCCTGCCCTTGGCGAGAGCTCCTATAGGGCGAGAACTCCACAAGCATGCCTCAGGGTTAACCCGAGGTTAGCCTGAGACTAACCCAATCCTGACTGTTGAAGCCTTTGGGTCACTCCCAGCGAATATGGGGTTATACAAATATATTTCAACTTTGAGTGTCGGTTATGATCGTATCTAAATTTGTAGATGATTTTATCAGAAACTTGTCCTTGTAGAACTCAACGATATAGGCTTTGTCATATAATTGACATATGCTCATCATATTATGTTGTAATCCTTCAACATAAGCCACGTCTGTGAAAGAGACTATGCCATTGGAAATCATACCGTAGCCTTTAGTAATTCCCATGTCAGACCATCCAAAGATAACTTTGGTTCGTCTTCGACTGGGGTGAATTCTCGCAGTAGGCTTCTTGTCCTAGTCATATGCCTAGAGCATCCACTATCCAAATACCAGATTGGAGTTTTATTGGCCATTGGACATTCCTACAACCATAAATCATTTTACCTTAGGAACCCAAACACACTTGGGTCCTTGGTTCCTTGTTAGTCTAACACTGCTAGGAACATTAACGTTGTGAGTGGTCGGTCTCGCATAGTTAACTGGTGGAGTTTCAAAATTTGTAGGGTTAAACCAACAATCTACGCCAAAATGACCAATTTTGCCGCAACACCAACAATTAAATCTGCTGCACCTTCTTTTGTATTCCTGCTTTATCTTTTGTACGAGAGGTCTAATAGGGGCCACAAACTTGGAAGTGGAAGCCTCATGATTGCAGCATACACAATACTTCACCATTTCCTTAGCCTTGAGTACAATAAGGTCAGATTTTGGAGCATTCTTACCACTTGGTCCATGAACGTAGGGACCATAGTTTTGTAAAACAATTTATTCATAAGGTGCTTTGAAAACACTAGCACCAAAGTCCCATGGATAGTTCCATCTTTGGTAGAGCCTTTTTGGTTCCACGTAAGTAGGTCTAGCAATATGACCATAAGACGTCTCAAGGTCAAATTTATTCGTCGGAAAGATAACCTTCTTAAACGAGATTTGACCTTGTGGTGCCTTCCCTTTGTCTTTGGCGCTGACTTTCTTAGGCGCCTTACCTTTTCCAACCACGTGTCCAAGACCACTACCCTTCTTTGGAGCGGAAAACTCATCGATGAGGGGAAGAATGGTCTTTGGCTTCAAGTAGCTTTCGACCAGCTTCCTTTCTACCAAGAGCTTTTCTTCAAGCTCATGGAGGTATTTCTCAATCTAACTAAACAATTCAGCGGAGCGTTTCAATTCCTCTTGCAAGGAGTGAACTTCACTTATGAGAGGAGTCAATTTTGTAATTTACTCCCTTAGGCTTGATTCCACTTCCTTGAGGGAAGCGATCTCTTTTAACTGCTTTTTGACTACCGTGCGACATCTGTCAAAAACCTTTCGGAGTTCTTGATTGTAATGCCCCAAAACTCGGTTATGGTTGGGCTGTGTTGACTGAGCAATATGGCCTGGGACACGGGCGTGTCCAAAGCCATGTCCTGCTCTATATTTGCAACACGGCCTGGGACATAGGCGTGTAAAAAACTGTGTCCTGCTCTGTGTTTGACAGATTATGTCGACTGAGGCACACGACCTGGGACATGGGCATGTCTGAAGCCGTGCCTAGCACACGGCCTATGACATGGGCATGTTACAGGGTCGTGTCCTGTTCGGGCATGATTGTTTCTATGTCGATTGAGGCACACGACCTATGATACGGGCGTGTCCTGGTTTGATACGGGCATGTCCTAGTTTGACACGGGCGTGTCTAGGGTTGATACGGGCGTGTCAGAAGCCGTGTCCTTTTTTGAGATCGACGATTTCTCTTACTATTGAGAGACACGTCCTGTGACACGGGTGTGTCACAGGCAGTGTGCGGCCCTAGTTAGACAATTTTAAGAGTAAATCGAGGCTGTTCGTTTTATTTCTAAGGGATCTTATGGCCCAACTTTCCCCCTGTTGGTATATGACCGGGAAATGAGGGTTTAGGTCTTATTTCTTTTGACCCAACCTCTTTCTAAGAGGTAGAGAGAGGAGAGCAAAAGGAGAAGAAGAAGAAGGAGTAATCCCGCCATTGTTGGAGCTTCGGAGCTCTGAATCGCAATCCGAGTCCAGATCCGTGGAGGCAAGGTCGTTGCGGTGCTTTTCATCCAGCTAGTTTTCCATGGTGCCGAAGCGAACCTCTAGGGTAACGATTCTCTACTTGGACATGTGAAGTTCTCTTCCTTTTTGTATAGGAAACTCTCTCCCGTGAGTGGGAGGTGACTGTGAGGTATTCCTTCATGTAGATATGGTTTATCCCCATAGTTTTGCATATAGAGTCCGGAATCGAAGTACGGACGTAGGCATGGTGTGTGAAGCCTATCCGGACATATTGGTATGGATCGGTGATGTTTTCATTATGCATGTATTGCCAGATAAGACTCCGTGCCATTTGTCGTTTGGGTTTCTATGCGGTAGATTACAGCAGGGAGCCTTGGGGACTAACCCCAATGAGCACCCGAAAAACTGGGCAGAAGCGTATTTTTGCCAGGTACTGCGTGACGTTAGTAATACCGCCGACGGTAGCTCTGTTATTGTGAGGCTGTGTGCTATGGGAGCCCAGTTTGTTTGGTCTGCGAGCTAACCTTGTGCATAACTGGGTTATGTACTATTGTATGCTCAATACTCGGGATTCGGGGAAGCTTGACTTATGTCGATGACTTAAACTGACATGGCGGTGTGAGAAATGGGTTGAGTGGAACCGTACCTGCTCTATGTGGTTCGGTTAAAGATACCTAAGGTACATGGCACTTGCCAATAGCATAGAGGGCGGGTCTTAGGCTTCAGTTTAAAAAGACTTATTTGTTCACGATGTTGTCGTCCTAGGGGCGGTGGTGGACCGGGTTCACCAAGAATGTGCCCTGAGAGCACAGGGTGTGTATCCGTGTGTGCCTATGCCTGTGGTGGAATGTGCTTAAATTTTACTTTCACCATCATGTTTGGTTATACTAAAAAAATGCAGGGAAGGAGCACCGCCACCCCGATTAAGGGGCAGGGTCGTTATAATTTGGTCAACTTTAGCTAACCGTTGCTTTGTTTTACAACCATTCGGTGGTTTGTTCGTATACAGGAACAGGTGAGCCTAGTGGCAATTAGCGGGCTGAAGCCCTTGATGCTGTGCTGGTCCTTGAATGCCAAAGCGAAATGTTTACTTTATTATGTTCATGTATGGACGGCCTGCTGCCGAAGTATGGAAAACATGTATTGTTTAAGTAAACTCTTGTAAGGCCCTGAGGCCTAGACTTTTCTGTATTTTGCTATCATTCCTTCCTTGGGTTAGTGTGGATATTCGAACTATTATATTTGGGTTCTTATAACTGTTTTAAAAGCTTCCGCTAGAATGCTCTGAGTTAGGATGCGTGTTCCTATTGCTGGTAATTTAGTATTCTTATGTAACTCCACTAACTGTCCGTGAAATATGGCGTGGGGTCCCGACCGTACCTTCTGTTATATTCCATGTGATGGATGGGGGTGTTACATTGATACTGAGCAATCAATTCAGCTTCATCTTCCTCCGAAGAGTAGTCCTCATGACCAGTATAGGAAGTTTCTGACTCAGAGAGTATAGTGTGCAAGTTTACCTTCCCGTGACAATCGGAGTCACCTACTTCCTCATCTTATCGAGCCATAAGCCCGAAGTAGGATTCTTCATTCTCAGAACTAGTTTCACTTGAGTCGCTGTCGCTAAGAGTCTTTGACTTCTGGGCGACGAAGCTCTTCTCTTCTTTTCTCTTGCCTTTGAAGGATCTCTTCTCTTCCTTCATGAAACCTTCCTTCTTATTATACGGACACTCCGCAATCATGTGTCCTGGCTTATTGCAACAATAGCAAACAATGTTAGAGGAAGAGTATTTGTTCTGTTTTGATTTGTATCTGTCCTCTCTGTTGTAGCTCTTCTTCGCCCGATCACAAACACGATGTGATCTTCTGAAATCGGAGGAGGATGGCTGATTTTTCATTTGCCTCCTCTTGCTGAGCAATCTCTTGAACTTCTTAGATATGAGGGAGAACACTACATCAGATAGCTCGGAGCTTGACGTGCCTTGCTCATAGTCTTCTGGAGTATTTGGTGATTATGTCCTTACTAGCGACACAGCTTTAGACTTTCTCGAACCTTCAGCCTTCAGAGCTATCTACTTCTCTTTGCTTGAAGTCCTGCTGCTTTGCTCCTCTTTCTTTCTGGTATTCATTTGAAGTTCATAGGAGAGTAGCTTCCCAAACAAAATTTGTGGATCAATCTCAGGCAGCTTCCCAAACTCTCTAATAGCCACTACTTTTGTGTCCCAGTCCTTTGTCAGGGATCTAAGGAACTTGTCGTTTAGTTCACCACTAGTGAAGGAGCGGTCGTAGTTTCTGAGTTTGTTGACGATCTTTAAGAATTTCTCGAAGCTATATGCAATTGTGTCATTGGCACCTTATTTGAAAGCTTTGTATTCTTGATTGAGCAAAGATCTGCGATCATCCCAAACTTCTTCGGTTCCTTCCATCAGAACTACAAGGCGGTCCCACATCTCCTTGGCAGATTTGCAGTGGAATAAGTTTGGAAGCATTGAGTCATCCACTGTACTGGCTATAATATTCTTTGACTTTTTGTCTAAGGAGACAAGGGGAATTCATCCTTGGTTAGATCCATCATTTTATTAGGGATCATAACTGCAGGGTTCAGAGCAGAGGCTTGTGTAGGAATATGAGGTACTTCTTCCACAATCTAAAATATCCTCGAATCTATTGTTCCCCTGAAGAATCTGACTCTTTCTTTCCACATAGGTAAGTTCTTTTTGGTGCACACGGGTAACTTCATAGAAGACATGTCCTTGCTCTTATCTATAGCCACAAAGTGGAATCTCTTGACACTAGATGGGAGATCTTGTTCAAGGTGTTAACCTTATGTCGAACAACACCCTTTTGATACCAATTGAAAGTATCTAGTGTCTACCTAAATCACCTAGAGGAGGTGAATATATGAGGTTTGTATCTTTCGGGAAATAAAAATACTTTAAAAAAGAAGAGCACACAGAACATAGAGATTTATAGTGGTTCCTAAAGTTGGGTACGTCCACTATCCCGCCTCGCCTATCTAACATGAATGGCTAGATTCAGCTACTTCACATTTCTAAAATTTCAACAAATCTTACACCTCGGAGCCTCAACTCCTACAACTCGTAGACTCGCTCCTACCACTCGGAGAACAACCTCTCCTACAACTCTATCCAAAACCGGATCTACAACTCGGTCCAAATATGGATCTACAAATTGGAGATAAAAACTTCCTACAAAAGTGAAAGGTAATAATATAAACAAGATTACAAATAATCTATGTAGATCTATAGTCTTCACTCCTTCGTTCTTCGAAATGGTTGAACTTGAAACTCTAGAAGAACAAGGCAAATCCAAAATCCTTGAAGATGTAGATCTGAAATCACAAATCGACTCGATCTGAGAGAATAAATGTCTTCAGAGAGAAATAATCCAGTCAATTAGATCGAGGACAATCGAATCATGCAGCATGCTAGCGTCGGTCGATCATAAATCGCGAACAGTATAGGAGCCGACGGAAACGTTTGATCGAGATCTTTCTTAGAATGTTTTGAGCACGATTAGCGCGATTAGGGTTGATGAAAAATCCACCCTAGGAATTTATAGAGATCCTCCTTAACAACGGCTATTAAAGAAATTCCAAAACAAGACCTCTGAAATCACTGCTCATGGCGTATTGTTCAACCCCATCCAAGAGTTTGAAAAAGACGGAAGAAATTTGCCCTAAGTCATTTTCATCGAGTATCGTCGAGTTTGGTTGAGTATACTCGCCGAACTGCAATGATTGTCGACGAAAAGTACTTGGAGAAATTTGGATTGATCCAACTTATCACTCGACGCCAGACAGAAGACATACTTGATGAATTTGATGAGTATCGACTAGTATACTTGACGAATTCGACGAGTATCATCTAGTATAGTTGACGCATTCGATGCCTAACCAAGTGATAATCAATGAATCTAACTTAGAAAATCCAGAGAAGTAAAGTCGAAATGACTCGACAAACTCGGCGTGTATCAACATGTATATTCGAAGAATTCGGCGAGTATCGATAGACATATTCGACGAATTCGACAAGTATACACGATGATACTCGGCGATTTTTACTTAACCGATTTTCCAACTTCCAGAGATTTTATCGCAAGTAAAATATGATGAATTCGACGAGTGCCAGTAAATATATATGACGAATTCGGCGTGTATCGATGATTATACTTGACGAATTCGACCAATATTCTTTACGATACTCGACAAATTTTACTTAGGTAAAATTTCTGTTCTTTTGATTCCAGCCACATGACCTTCCTTGATCCTTCTGCTGTACTTGGAATAGAAGTACACCCCAATAGAGAGATTACACGTGGGTCAACATGTTGGCCTACACAATAAAGGATTACATTGTATAGTCCTATGTTTACTGACCCACTGTAATCTGACATTGGTGTGTACTTAGTAACGTAGTCTTGCAAGTACATAACTAAACATGCAACATCAAATACAACTCAATTCATCTTAGCTTAGTGGGACCCTTCTTCAAATTAGGGTTATTGTGGATACAATACCCTAACAAAGGGGGGGGGGCTTGGATCTGGGTAGCCAAGAGGCCACCCAATCTGAGTGGAAAGAGGGCGGGATGGTCTGGAGGCCTTCCGCCCTCCTTGGCAAATGGGGTCGCCCGAATCTGGGTAGCTAGGAGGTGGCACGATCCAGACATCCAGAGCGGCAGGATGGCCTATGGGCCGCCTATTTTGCACAACAAACGCCTCCCGGATCTGGGCAGCCCAGAGGTAACCTGATCCGGGAAGCTAGAAGGGCGGGGCGTCGTGGGGGGGGGGGGGAGGGGAACCTATATACTACAACATACGCCGCCCAGATATGGGCACCACCGCCGCCGGTTCCCACTCAGTTCCTACAGTCTGACATGGGACAGACTCTGACGGCTATCTTGGAAGCCTTCAGGAACAAACAGGCCCCGACTCCGCAGCCTATCCCGGGAGCCAACTGGCTCTGCATCTTTCGAGGACTCTCTCCCCCGTCCAACTTGGGGATAGAGGCGGTAGTTCGGATAGAGGAGTGGCTAGATATCATGGAGGAGATGCTGACAGGGATACAAAGCCCTTGGGAGGAAAGGGTGCCACTGGTTGTTTCCTGCTTGGAGTCCCATGCAAAGCGGTGGTGGAAGACAGTTCTAGAGACTACGTTTGCTGGTAGGGAGGCTGTCGAGATGACGTGAGAGGAGTTTAGGCCCATGCTGTCGGAGCACTTTGTTCCACAGTCGACCCGAGACGAGCTGGAGGACTGCTTCTTGCAGTTGAAGCAAGGTACCAGGACGGTGGTGGAGTACCATCGAGAGTTCAACAATCTGGCCCGTTTCGCAGACTCTTACCAGCTAGATGAGGCAGCGTACATCAAGAGGTTCTACAAAGGTTTATGGGAATACATGAGGGATGCCCTTCTTTTCGTTGCGTACGGGCCTATCACTCATATTCTGGAGATGGCAAAAAGGTTAGAGGCAGATTGGCTCACCACCAGAGGCCAGAAGCAGCCAAGGGAGGATCAGAGCCGGGGAGCCCCGAACGATAAGCGACGAGGTCGTGCGTCGGAGGTACTAAAGGTGGAAGATCAGCCTAAACAGGAGGTGAGGCAGGAGCCGAGGGAGCAGGTGACACTGGCCCCTTAGCCTATTCAGATGCGAGATGTGCAGAGACCGGGAGGTGGGGCTTACACTCCGCCGGAATGTTACAACTATCATCTGGTGGGGCACATCAAGAGAAACTGTCCCATGAGAGGGATGCCTCCACCAACACCGTAGATTGCCCCACCGGCTCAGCATTATGGAGGCCGAGGACGTGGCCAAGTACGCGGGTATCAGGATAGAGACCGCAGGCTGGAAGGACAGCATATTTATGCACTGGACCTGGCTCAACCCAGGAACTCGGAACAAGTAATCACAGGTACGCTAAAATATTTTATGTGCTTTCATAAATAATTAGACTTTTGCTTTAGAAACTTCAAACTAGAAATGAAAACTATAATTAGACTTCTAAGACATTTGATTACCCCCAGGCATAGTCATAGCCAACGGCAAGCCAGCATATACCCTGTTTGACACCGGTGCTATGCACTCATTTGTTTCGGCAAACTTTGCTAAGGAGATAGGAGCCTAAAATCACTTCACGGGAATCCCTCGGAGAGTACGCCTCCCAGACAGCTCCGAGGTGACATCATCGGCGAAGTGCGATCTGAGAGTATGCATTGGACGGAAGATTTTCGAAACCTCTGCAACGGTATTGGAAATGTCGGGGTTTGATCTCATCTTGGCCATGAAGTGGCTGGAGTACCATTATGCCAGGATCGATTGTGCAAGGAGGCTAGTCTTGTTGTGGCATATGGACACAGAATTTATCTTTCAAGGTATTAGACCTACCTCCCATATATCTATATCATCTATTCAGGCCATCAAGGCCCACATACAGGGCGATGAGATTTATCAGATTCTCTTCGAGGTGGCAGAGGTCAAGGGATCTGTATCCGACGTTCCCGTGGTGCGAGATTTTGCGGACATCTTACCGGAGAAACTACCAGTGCTACCCCCGCACAGAGAGCAGGACTTCCAGATATTGCTTATGTCAGGGGACAAGCCGTCATCCAGAGCTCCCTACCGCATGGCCCCAAGGGAGCTGACAGAGTTCCGGAGTCAGCTGCAGGAGTTGGTGGAAGCCGGGTTTGTCCGGCCGAGTTCTTCTCCATGTGGAGCCCCCGTATTGTTCGTCAAGAAGAAAGATGGAACACTCAGGTTATATATCGATTACCGGGCATCTAACCGGCTAACAGTTGGGAATACCTATCCTTTGCCAAGGATAGACGAGCTGTTCGACCAGCTGGAAGGAGCCCACTTCTTATCGAAGTTGGACTTGAGATCGGGCTATTATCAGTTGCAGATCCGAGAGGAGGATATACAGAAGACTGCCTTTAGTAGCAGGTATGGACTCTACGAGTTTACCGTGATGCCCTTCGAGCTCACGAACGTGCCGTCAGCATTCATGAATCTCATGAACCGGGTCTTCGAGACATATCTAGATCTGTTTATCATCGTTTTCATCGATGACATCCTCATTTACTCGAGGACCGAGGAGGAGCACAATAGGCATCTGACACTGAACTTGGAGAAGCTACGGGAACATCAATTATATGCCAAATTCAGCAAATGCCAGTTCTGGCTGAAGGAGGTGCCTTCCTCAGACATGTTATTAGTGGAGCAGGGTTGGCAGTAGATCCGACCAAGATTCAGGCAGTCCGGGATTGGCCACAGTTGAAGACAGTTACGGACGTACGAAGCTTCCTAGGACTTGCCGGCTACTACCGGAAGTCCATAGAGGGTTTTTTTAGACTTACCCTGTCACAACCCGCATTTTTCTCACTATTTATTAAATCAGAGTAAGAGAAAATCTACGCGCTGTGATGCCACGTCGAGCAGGGGATAACTGCCGACGTTCAGGCGACACTCCAAATCCTTTCAAATCATGACTTATTTGATCATAAAAAAACTTGATTTATTTATTGGTCGTATCCCTCGGCTCAGTGGACCAAAGAGTCCACGGTTTCAAAACTGATTTTTTATACGTAGCGGAAGATACTTCATTTATGTCAACATCCTAAATGAGCGCATAAGTGATCCCGAAGGGGCCCTTACGCTGAACCAAAACTCTAGTTTTAATTTATACATATATAGAAAAATCATTTGTTATACGTATTTATGAAAGTACGTTAAGTGAGTTCTTTTTAGAAATCATGCTGATCATATGCTTATACATAATATAGTTTTACTTTTAGCTTTTAAAGTAACTAGCAACCTAGCATAAAACTTCCCAGAGCAAATAGACTATCTCCCAGAAATGGTAGCAGTAAGAAGAAAACATATCTAGTACAAAAAGGTAAAACTACCAGGGGCGCCAACAGCTGACACGAACCCACTGGCAAGTATGTATGTCCGTAGAAAGTGCAGTAAAACTACCTCACAATGACTCAAGAGAGTCTCAACAGGCAACCAAAGGACCTCCAACAGCACCACAGCAACAGCCACCTACTGGCTACCGCCCAGAACCTGAGGCGTTCAGAAGAAAAATAGAACACCTCAGAGCAAGGAATGCAAGTGCTAAAAAGGAAAGTAAGGTAAAAGCAGGTAAAATAAGGTAAAGAGAGTACAAACAAGAGTAAAAACAACAATACCCAAGGAAGGGCGAAAAGCAAACCTGCACCAAGTGCGGGTAAACAGCAACTACTCTGCCTAAAAACCTGCAGAGTCAACATGGCCATGATGCCAAAGAAAATGCTGCAACACCTACGGAAGAAACGCCTAACATCCTAAATTGTGAGAGGCGGCAGTAGCAAAAACAAGAAACTTGGAATCAGGTTGAAAGCGTTCCAAATCGCCCAACCACTAATTCCGAGTCAACAAATTGCTCAAGGGTTGACACGTGAAGGCACAAAAGACCCATCACTCACTTGCCCAGAAAACTACTCGGGTCAAGGTAAAGAGTGTGGTCAAGGCTACATCACGCCACACAACCCCTAAAAGAGCCATCCACCACCGCTACTGACCACAACCCACGATTCGGCCTTCGAAAAGTAACAGCCGACAAGGGACTCTCGATACACGAGCAAAACACTCGGGGAGAAATCAACGCTAAGGGATTAGTCGTCGCGATTACGCAACGCCGCTGCGAGTGAGTACACTCACTCGATTCTAAGCCTAGCGTACGAGCACCGACATCGGGTCGCACGATTACTAGACGCACGACCATAGGCCGTGTGTGCACAATCACACCCAAACGCCTCAAAATAAGGCAAATAAAAAATCCTAAAACTCCTAAACATAAACATAGACCTAAACATAAACCCATCTCCACGCTAACCCACACCTACGCTAAACACCTACCGCGACGCCGTCCTAAAACGGGAATCTACTAGCGGGAGGGTAAAAGCCTAATTTCTAACGCGGGTACCGGAAGGGGATAAGGGTTAGGGTTCCGATTCATCAACAAATCTAACATGCGATATACGAAATTAACAAGGAATTGAGAGACAAAAGTAGGCCAAATGGCGAAAAGGAGAGAAGCACTTGCCTTGCTAAATCACCAAAAATTTCGCCAGCACAACGACGCTATGGCGGACGCCCAAAAATTCCGGAAAGCTCCCAACAATTCCAAATCCACCTAAGATTGCATTCTATCAACACAAGGAGCGAAAAACAAACCACATCCATTCCAAATCACGAAAAAATCTACGGTGAAACTCAAAATAAATTACCTCGGGAGGGAGATCGCGCCTAGGGGAGTCCGGATCCGGCCTCGGATCGGGAAGGGGAGGCCGGGGCTGCCGGCGGCGGGCGGCGGAAGGGGCCGGCTAGGTCGCCGTTTCCGCTCGGGCTCGGGCTCGCACAGGAAACAACAAAAAAAAAAGAAATAAGGGGGGGGGGGGGGGCGGCTGCTGGTTCACGGGAGAGAGGGGGAAGAATGCTGCGGGTTTTCTTTTTAAAGGGGGGCCGGCTGCTTAGGTTTTAATTAGGGGGGAGGATTTTGATTAGGAGGGGGGGAGTTAATCCTAATAACCTAAGCTTACTTAATATGAACTAATATATATATATATATATACTAAACTAATATATCTATATATCAGCATACTATATATTTATACATATATATATATATATATATATATAAAACTAATATAAACTAATATATATAAAACTAATATATATAAATTATACTAATATAATAACCAACTAATTTAACTTAATTACACACTAACACACATAAATATAAACATACTAACACCCATACATATATGTATACATACTACACGAACGCCGACACGCACGCGCAAACATACTCAACCCCGCGCGCACGCACACGCGCGCACGCACACGCAAACATTATTAACCTCACACGTACAACACGCACACCAAACAATAAACCACACCGGCTCGCACGAGTCGCGCGCCACGCGACACATGCGCCAAGAGACATGCCGTCACATAGAAAAATGACGACTCGCAAACATAACTACCGCCAAAACGACGCGAAAACGCGACGTCCTCGGATTTCGACCAAAATCGCACCGTAGCTAAATACCCGGGCTACGAGAACAACGGCGAAGTCAAAAACGACTTCCGACGAACAAAACTCGAGCTAACCTCGCCCGAAGCCAAACACGAGAATTCCCTGAAAGGCTCAACCGGGTCTCCAAAACAGACACCGGCTAGCTGGGGAAGCCCGCAAACAGGCTAAACCTCAAAGAACACCTAACGAGGTACTCTAACAACGGCTCGAGACGGAAAACGTCAACGTAACGCCGAAAAAGGATTTAAAATAAATCATCGAAAATTCGGGGGCGTTACAGTCACTCCCCCTAACAAAAAGTTTCGACCCGAAACTTTGCGAAAACTACTCCTACAACAGAAGGAAAGAAACCAACTACTAGAGAGGAAACGTACCCGAAAACTCAGGGGAACAAATGAGGGTGAGCCTCCCTCATAGCCGACTCTAGCTCCCAAGTCGCGCTCTCCAAATCCTGATTCTTCCAAAGAACCTTTACCATAGGAATAGACTTCGTCCGCAACACTCGAGCTTGAGCTTCCAAAATGCGGACCGGCACCTCGACATACGAGAGATTTGGCTCCAACGGGGGCACAGCGTCCAAGACTTGCCCACTGCTCCGCACACACTTCCGCAATTGGCTCACATGAAAGACATTATGAACCCCCGGGAAGCTAGCTGGCAGATCCAGCCTATAAGCAGCCACACCAATACGCTCCAAAATCCTGAACGGGCCCACAAATCTCGGATCCAACTTCCGATTCTTGCCAAACCTCTTCACTCCTGCCATCGGAGACACCTTCAAGAAGACCAAATCATCCACTGAAAACTCTAAATCGGACCTACGCCGATTGGCGTTCTTCTCATACCTCTCCTGAGCAACTCGAAGCTTCTCCCGAATGAGCTTCACGGAAACCTCCATCTCTTCGAGTGCATCAGGACCCAAAACAGGCCTCTCACCGGCCTCGGCCCAAAACAGAGGGGTTCTGCAGCGCCTCCCATACAACGCCTCGAAGGGAGCCATCTGTAGACTCTCTTGGTAGCTGTTGTTGTAGGCAAATTCCATGAGCCGCAAACGCTCATCCCACGCACCTCCATGATCGAGAATATAGCACCGGATCATATCCTCCACAATCTGATTCACACGCTCGGTCTGCCCGTTGGTCTGCGGATGGTAAGCTGTGGAATACCTCAAATCAGTGCCCAAACCCTCCTGCAAACTCCTCCAGAAACGCGATGTAAACCGAGAGTCTCGATCTGAAACGATGCTAACTGGAACACCGTGCAATCTGACGACCTCATCCAAATACAACTCAGCAATCTTCTTCATCGAGTAATCGATCTTATAAGGTACGAAGTGCGCACACTTCGTCAATCGGTCCACGATCACCCAAACAGAATCAAACCCTCTCGGAGATCTCGGTAAGCCTGTGATGAAATCCATCGAGATGCTTTCCCACTTCCAAGTCGGGATCTCCAAAGGTGCCAACTTGCCACCAGGCCTCCCATGGTCGGCCTTCACCCGCCTGCAAGTGTAACACTCCGAGACGAAACGAGCTATATCACCCTTCATCCCATACCACCAGGCGATCTGCTTCAGATCATGGTACATCTTCGTAGATCCCGGGTGGTAGGAAACACTGGATCCGTGAGCCTCTTTGCAAAACAATACTCTGATGTCTCCAACTGCGGGGATGCAAAACCTGCCGCGGTACTTCAAAGTACCCGCCTCGTCGATGGAGAAATCTGGCAACTCTCCCCTCTCAGCCCTGAGGTACAAGTGCAACAAATCCGGATCCTCTTTCTGATGCAATCTGGTGAGAGAAATCCATGACGGCTCTGCCACTACCAAACTGCTCTGCAACTCACAGCGTCCTGCGGTGATATCCATCAATAGAAACTCCTCCACTAAACGATCCGCGGTGAGATTGAAGACTTTCCCCGTCTTCCGGCTCAAGGCGTCGGCCACCACATTGGCCTTGCCCGGATGGTACTGAATCTCAACATCATAATCAGCAACATACTCAAGCCACCGCCGCTGACGCAGGTTCAGCTCCTTTTGTGTAAACACGTACTTCAGGCTCTTGTGATCGGTAAAGATCCTGCACTGGGCCCCATAAAGTAAGTGTCTCCACAGCTTCAAGGCAAAAATCACCGCTGCGAACTCGAGGTCGTGCGTAGGATAGTTCCGCTCATGAATCTTCAACTGACGAGACCCATAAGCGATCACCTTCCCTTCCTGCATCAACACGCCACCGAGTCCAACGTGCGAGGCATCCACATAAACGTCATAGTCCTGTCCCTCCGCCGGTAAGGTCAACACAGGGGCAGAACATAACCGGCTCTTCAGCTCCAGAAAGGCCTCCTCGCACTTATCACTCCACACGAACGCCGCATGCTTCTGCGTCAGCTTTGTCAAGGGCGCTGCCAAGGTAGAAAAGCCCTCGACGAATCTTCTATAATAGCCGGCCAACCCCAAGAAGCTCCTGATCTCCTTGGGTGTGCTCGGCCTACTCCAATCCATCACTGCTGAGATCTTCTCCGGGTCCACTGAAATACCATCTTTGTTCACCACATGACCCAGGAAGGAAACCTGAGGCAACCAGAACTCGCATTTGCTCAGCTTGGCATACAACTGATGATCCCTCAAGGCGGATAACACCAACCGCAAATGCTGATCATGCTCCGCCGCATTTCGAGAATAAATCAGAACGTCGTCAATGAACACGACGACAAACTTGTCCAGAAAGTCCTTGAACACCCGGTTCATCTTGTCCATAAATGCTGAAGGCGCATTGGTCAGCCCAAAAGACATGACCAGGAACTCGAAATGACCATGCCTCGATCGGAAAGCCGTCCGTGGAACATCCGACTCTCGGATCCTAAGCTGATGGTAACCCGAACGGAGGTCTATCTTCGAAAATACTGAACTGCCACGCAACTGATCAAATAAGTCGTCGATTCTGGGCAGTGGATACCTGTTCTTGATGGTGACTTTGTTCAACTCTCTATAGTCGATACAAAGGCGCATCGAACCATCCTTCTTCTTCACAAAGAGAACCGGAGCACCCCAGGGCGACGAGCTCTGCCTTATGAAGCCCTTCTCCAACAACTCATCAAGCTGAGTACGAAGCTCTTCCAGCTCTCGCGGGGCCATCCGATACGGCGCCTTGGCAATCGGACGCGTACCAGGCTCCAAATCAATCACGAACTCCACATCCCTGTCTGGAGGAAGACCGGGAAGATCGCTAGGGAACACGTCAGGAAACTCTCGCGCAACCGGAATCTCATCCAAAAGCGGCACACTGCTAACAGCCCCCAACACTGAGACTAAACAAGCAAAACAGCTAGCAGGAAAAACCCTCTGAGCACATACCGCAGAAATCACCGGAGAGTCCCGACGCGAATCACCGAAAACACTCCCGGGCTGACCGCTGTCCTTCCTGAAATCCAAGCGCTTTCCCCTGCACTGAATCACTGCATCATATCGGGACAACCAGTCCATACCCAGGATGACATCGAAATCCTCTAAGTCCAACACCTTCAGATCAGCCTTGGCCAGATAATCCCCCAACAAAATAGGGCAGTCCAGAATGCCCTGATCTGATATCACGGATTCACCCGAGGGGAACTTGACGCTAAAGGCACCACCAACACGATCAACAACCCACTGGCACCGCTCGACAAAGGCCCTAGCCACAAAAGAGTGGGTAGCACCTGAGTCAAATAGAACGCGGGCCCAGCGGTTCCTTACCTTAAATTTCCCTATACACAAACAAAACCATAAACGCACAAGCAATAAACAAAACCATAGCAACACTAAAACTGCTACAAAAAGAGAAAGTCAAGCGAGGGGGTTTACCCGAAATGACCTGCGTCGAAGTCTCAGCCTCCGCTGAAGATACCACATTCAGCTTCCCTTTACCCTTGTCCACCGGCTGAGGCGGAGGTAAAGCCTGGAGCGGAACGGCATGCAGAGCGGACTGAACCTGAGGGCACCTCGACTTAATATGGCCCTTCTGGCCACACTGGTAGCACACACGATCCTTGGACCAGCACTGAGCAGCCTCGTGACCGGGTCGCTTGCAGACAGGACAAGGAACATCCCTCCTAGGAGCACCCTGGATAGCATGCACATGCTCCTTCTTCTGGACCCTTGCCCTCTTGAAGCACCTCTCAGCTGGGTGGCCCGGATGGCCACAGAAACTGCACACTACCTTGCTCTTCTTCTCAGAAGCAGCACCAAGAACCTGGGGACCCTTTTCCTCAACTGACCTCCTCTTCTCGCTTCTCGCCTGCTGTCCACGCTGCTTCGCGTTCTCGATAGCCTCTACCTTCAAAGCGGCCTCAACTGCTCCCGCATAAGTAACTGTGCCGTGAGCAACCGCAAGCTGCTGGACATCGCTCCTGAGGCCACCCAGAAAACGCTTTGCTCTGTCCTCCTCAGAGCTCACCAAGCTAGGACCAAAGCGACTGAGTTTGCTAAACTCAATCTCGTAGTCGCTGACGGATAGCTGCCTCTGCTTCAAATGAATAAAGTCATTCATCAGCCTGTCTCGCTCTACTGACGGTAGAAACTTCCTCATCAGGATCTCTTTGAAGGATGCCCAAGTACATCCTCCCACCATGCCTTCCTTCTCTCGCAACCACCAGCTCTTCGCTAGCCCCTTCAGCTGATAGGCGGCTAACATCACCTTCTGATCATCTGAGATACCTGAATAGTGAAGCATCTCCTCCATAGTGATCAGCCAGTCGTCCAATACCATGAAATCCGCCTTCCCATCGTACGTGGGAGGGCTCAGCCTCTGGAACTGGGAGATGAAAGCCATCCCGGGGGGCACCACCACTGGAGGCACGAGAGGAGCAGGGGGGGCAGGAGGGGCTAGAACAGCTGTACCCACGGCGGGGTCCTGAACTCCCGGAGTCTGACCCGCCGCTCCGGATAAAAAGGACTGCATCTGGGCCTGCAACTCCACCACCTGCCTTGATAAGGCCTCGTTACTCTGCCTCAGGCTTTCCACCAACGCATCACTTTGAGCACCGGAGGACTCACCCTCAGACTGGGGAGTCGACCTCGTCGCTCTACGCTTCGGCGGCATACTATAAGGAAAATTAAAACATAACAACGATTAGAACTTAGCTAAACTCCTAGGATTAGACAAAAGGTACAGACAATACATACATAAATATGATCTTCTACTGCTATATTTGCTCTGAGATTTTATTTTATTTAATACAAAAGGAATGATATGCTTAGCCTAAGATGGTTCACCACCATCACACTAACTCTTGTGCCTAGATCGGGAATGCATGAATTGTATTATTTGACTCAAAAATTATGTGTGTACACATGTCATCCTGCACGTCTTTAGCTTGGCGCGTTGTGCTTATGCAATGTTATGCTATGCATGATTATGCTATGCATTCTAAAAAGGCCCTAGTGCATGCCATGGCGGAGTACACATGAAAATGTTATGCATCCCATAATACATAACATTCCCATGCAACTAAAAAGAAAACGTGCTAGTCGCATTCATGCGGTGAGGTTATGCACCCCATAATACATAACCCTCGCATGTTGCCCCTATGGTGGATCCATATACAACCACATATTATGTATCGTAAAATACATAATATGCCCTGTATACTTCATGTTATGCTTATGAGTGTAGTGCAGTGTTCGTGCTTCAGCCAAAACGTGCCGATGACATGTCGGTGTGTGTATGATATGACTCTAAACATCTAACACAAACAAAGGAAGGTTGCCCGACCAATTGTCAAGCAACCTCCCTCTGATACCAACTGTCACAACCCGCATTTTTCTCACTATTTATTAAATCAGAGTAAGAGAAAATCTACGCGCTGTGATGCCACGTCGAGCAGGGGATAACTGCCGACGTTCAGGCGACACTCCAAATCCTTTCAAATCATGACTTATTTGATCATAAAAAAACTTGATTTATTTATTGGCCGTATCCCTCGGCTCAGTGGACCAAAGAGTCCACGGTTTCAAAACTGATTTTTTATACGTAGCGGAAGATACTTCATTTATGTCAACATCCTAAATGAGCGCATAAGTGATCCCGAAGGGGCCCTTACGCTGAACCAAAACTCTAGTTTTAATTTATACATATATAGAAAAATCATTTGTTATACGTATTTATGAAAGTACGTTAAGTGAGTTCTTTTTAGAAATCATGCTGATCATATGCTTATACATAATATAGTTTTACTTTTAGCTTTTAAAGTAACTAGCAACCTAGCATAAAACTTCCCAGAGCAAATAGACTATCTCCCAGAAAGGGTAGCAGTAAGAAGAAAACATATCTAGTACAAAAAGGTAAAACTACCAGGGGCGCCAACAGCTGACACGAACCCACTGGCAAGTATGTATGTCCGTAGAAAGTGCAGTAAAACTACCTCACAATGACTCAAGAGAGTCTCAACAGGCAACCAAAGGACCTCCAACAGCACCACAGCAACAGCCACCTACTGGCTACCGCCCAGAACCTGAGGCGTTCAGAAGAAAAATAGAACACCTCAGAGCAAGGAATGCAAGTGCTAAAAAGGAAAGTAAGGTAAAAGCAGGTAAAATAAGGTAAAGAGAGTACAAACAAGAGTAAAAACAACAATGCCCAAGGAAGGGCGAAAAGCAAACCTGCACCAAGTGCGGGTAAACAGCAACTACTCTGCCTAAAAACCTGCAGAGTCAACATGGCCATGATGCCAAAGAAAATGCTGCAACACCTACGGAAGAAACGCCTAACATCCTAAATTGTGAGAGGCGGCAGTAGCAAAAACAAGAAACTTGGAATCAGGTTGAAAGCGTTCCAAATCGCCCAACCACTAATTCCGAGTCAACAAATTGCTCAAGGGTTGACACGTGAAGGCACAAAAGACCCATCACTCACTTGCCCAGAAAACTACTCGGGTCAAGGTAAAGAGTGTGGTCAAGGCTACATCACGCCACACAACCCCTAAAAGAGCCATCCACCACCGCTACTGACCACAACCCACGATTCGGCCTTCGAAAAGTAACAGCCGACAAGGGACTCTCGATACACGAGCAAAACACTCGGGGAGAAATCAACGGTAAGGGATTAGTCGTCGCGATTACGCAACGCCGCTGCGAGTGAGTACACTCACTCGATTCTAAGCCTAGCGTACGAGCACCGACATCGGGTCGCACGATTACTAGACGCACGACCATAGGCCGTGTGTGCACAATCACACCCAAACGCCTCAAAATAAGGCAAATAAAAAAATCCTAAAACTCCTAAACATAAACATAGACCTAAACATAAACCCATCTCCACGCTAACCCACACCTACGCTAAACACCTACCGCGACGCCGTCCTAAAACGGGAATCTACTAGCGGGAGGGTAAAAGCCTAATTTCTAACGCGGGTACCGGAAGGGGATAAGGGTTAGGGTTCCGATTCATCAACAAATCTAACATGCGATATACGAAATTAACAAGGAATTGAGAGACAAAAGTAGGCCAAATGGCGAAAAGGAGAGAAGCACTTGCCTTGCTAAATCACCAAAAATTTCGCCAGCACAACGGCGCTATGGCGGACGCCCAAAAATTCCGGAAAGCTCCCAACAATTCCAAATCCACCTAAGATTGCATTCTATCAACACAAGGAGCGAAAAACAAACCACATCCATTCCAAATCACGAAAAAATCTACGGTGAAACTCAAAATAAATTACCTCGGGAGGGAGATCGCGCCTAGGGGAGTCCGGATCCGGCCTCGGATCGGGAAGGGGAGGCCGGGGCTGCCGGCGGCGGGCGGCGGAAGGGGCCGGCTAGGTCGCCGTTTCCGCTCGGGCTCGGGCTCGCACAGGAAACAACAAAAAAAAAAGAAATAAGGGGGGGGCGGCTGCTGGTTCACGGGAGAGAGGGGGAAGAATGCTGCGGGTTTTCTTTTTAAAGGGGGGCCGGCTGCTTAGGTTTTAATTAGGGGGGAGGATTTTGATTAGGAGGGGGGGGAGTTAATCCTAATAACCTAAGCTTACTTAATATGAACTAATATATATATATATATATATACTAAACTAATATATCTATATATCAGCATACTATATATTTATACATATATATATATATATATATAAAACTAATATAAACTAATATATATAAAACTAATATATATAAATTATACTAATATAATAACCAACTAATTTAACTTAATTACACACTAACACACATAAATATAAACATACTAACACCCATACATATATGTATACATACTACACGAACGCCGACACGCACGCGCAAACATACTCAACCCCGCGCGCACGCACACGCGCGCACGCACACGCAAACATTATTAACCTCACACGTACAACACGCACACCAAACAATAAACCACACCGGCTCGCACGAGTCGCGCGCCACGCGACACATGCGCCAAGAGACATGCCGTCACATAGAAAAATGACGACTCGCAAACATAACTACCGCCAAAACGACGCGAAAACGCGACGTCCTCGGATTTCGACCAAAATCGCACCGTAGCTAAATACCCGGGCTACGAGAACAACGGCGAAGTCAAAAACGACTTCCGACGAACAAAACTCGAGCTAACCTCGCCCGAAGCCAAACACGAGAATTCCCTGAAAGGCTCAACCGGGTCTCCAAAACAGACACCGGCTAGCTGGGGAAGCCCGCAAACAGGCTAAACCTCAAAGAACACCTAACGAGGTACTCTAACAACGGCTCGAGACGGAAAACGTCAACGTAACGCCGAAAAAGGATTTAAAATAAATCATCGAAAATTCGGGGGCGTTACATACCCTCCAACTTACCTCTCTGACGAGGAAGGAGACACCATTTGTATGGACACCACAGGAGACGGCGTTCCAGGAGTAGAAAAGTCGACTCATTTCAGCCCCAATACTTGTCCTCCCCTCGGGGAGAGAGGATTTCAGGTTTATGTGGATGCCTCATACCAGGGCATGGGAGAAGTTTTGATGTAGAAGGGACATGTGATCGCTTATGCCTCCCGCCAGCTAAAGAAACATGAGCAGAACTACCTAGTTCACGATCTGGAGATGGGAGAGATTATATTTGCATTGAAGGTCTGGCGGCACTACCTCTATGGTGTCCACTGCGACATATTTTCAGATCATAAAAATCTGAAATATGTGGAACCGCAGAAGGAACTGAATATTCGGCAATGCAGATGGGTGGAGTTTCTAGCGGACTATTAGTATAAGATGCACTACCATCCGGGTAAGGAAAACGTGGTGGCCGATGCACTGAGCCGGAGAGCTGCCACTTCTGGAGCAGGGCCCCAGCTTATGTCCATGAAGCTACTACGGAGTTTTGAAGAGATGCATATCACTCTGGTATCATCTAATGACCCTGAGCTGTACGAGGAGTACCTGGCCGCTACGAGCACCACCTATGATATACATGACAGAGTCAGAGATTGGTAGAGACGAGATGCCATGCTAGAGCCAATTTTCTTGGCCTTGGAGGCAGGCTCAGCTGGGGACTACACGATACGAGATGATCTGATATGTTTCAGAGGTCGAACTTACATACCGAATGGAGGCCAGATTCGGGAGGACATTATGGCCGAGGCTCATCATAGCAGATATTCTATACATCCCTGGATCACTAAGATGATGGCGGATTTGAAGAAGACTCTATAATGGCCGGGCATGAAGAAGGACATCACCTATTTCGTGACCCACTGCGAGGCGTGCCAGTTAGTGAAGGCAGAGTGCAGACATCCCGCTGGTTTATTGCAGCCACTTCCGGTGCCGGAGTGGAAATTTAAGGATATCGCGATGGACTTCATCCATGGCCTCCCTCGATCACGGGCGGGAAACGATTCTATCTGGGTAACCGTTGACCGACTAACAAAGGTGGCTAGATTCATCCCAATTGGAAAGGAGGATACTGTCAGAGTACTGGCGCGGAAGTTCATAGAGCAGTTTGTGCAATATCATGGGGTGCCCAAGACGATCGCATCAGATCGAGATGGACGATTCATATCCAGGGAGTGGAGGTCCGTACAGACATACTTGGGTACTCGACTGACTTTCAGTACGGCCTTCCACCGCCAGACAGATGGGCAGACAGAGCGCACCAACCGGACACTGGAGGACCTACTGAGGCTGTGTATTGTGGACCGTGGAGAACCCTGGGAGAGGATGTTTCCCCTAGTGGAGTTTTCGTACAATAACAGTCATCAGTCCAGTATACGTATAGATCTGTATGAGGCGTTGTATGGGCGAAAGAGTAGGACTCCGTTGTCTTGGATACAAGACGAGGATTCGAAGATTGTGGGCACGGACTTTATTGAAGATACTGAGGCACAGGTACGGCTGATACGGGATAGAATGCTAGAGGCGCAGAGCAGGCAAGCAAAATATTATGACGCTCGACATCGTCTTATGGAGTTTCAGGTAGGGGATCGGGTGTTCTTGAAGATCCGGCCAATGCACGGGGTTTCACGAGTACGTGGTCGGCGGAAGAAGCTTAGCCCGAGGTACATGGGGCCGTTCAGGATCCTGGATCAGATCGGTCCCCTAGCTTACCGGCTGGAGCTACCACAAGAGCTGGACGGCTTGCACAATGTTTTTCACGTGTCCTCACTCAGGAGGGCTCTACTACGCCCGGAGTTGCAGATTACGGACACTGATGGGCCGGTAGCTTCAGTTCAATCTGTACATTTGGATCCGATACGAATCGACGACCAGGGGATACGAGTCTTGCGTCGCAAGAAGATCCCGCTAGTCAAGGTCTTGTGGAGGAATCACGGATGAGAGGAGCATACTTGGGAGCCACAAGACCTAATGCAGGAAAGATATCCGGAACTATTTCGTCAGGTATACCTCGTAACTCCTCAAGTGGTTTAAGCGTTCTTCCTAATTGCTTTTACTCATAGAATCATCTAAAAGGATAGAGGCTAATCTATTTTGTTTATTGGGGCTAGCCCTTGTTATATTAAGCAAGTAGGCATGTATCTTCACTTATAGGATGTTACACTTTAGTTTTGCCGATAGAAAAACCCCGTAGCCTTAACTTTAATTTCGGGGACGAATTTTTTTTTTGTTTATTGGGATTTGTAACATCCCATTTTCCCAACTAGACCCCTATGGGTGATTTTGTCCTGATTAGGTCAGGACAAACCCTTAGAGAACCATGAAGGACCAAGTGAACCAAGGGCTTTAGTAGAGTGTCACTTGGTCTGCAAATAGTAAAACCCAGAAACCCTAGAATTGGAGAGCCAAGTAAGTCCAACCTAAGTGGACCATAGGGTAGGTCATAGGGTCAACCATAGGACCCATATTGACCCCAGTCAACACTTTTACCTAATTAGCCAAAAATGACCCTAAGCCTCATTCCTTGGGTTGGGCCCACCCAAACAAACTCAATGCCACCTAATGGGTCAAAGTCAGCTCATACCCTATAGGGAGGAGAAAATGGGTTTCATGCTTGGATATTTTGAGAATTAACTTAGGAGAGAGAATTTGAATAAAATAGGAGAGAAAAAGGATATTTTGGAGTGATATTGAGTTTGGGCCCACTTGTGTTCTTGCCACCAGCCCACACATGGGTTGGCCGACCCCTTCAACCCACTTAGGAGGAATGTGAGCAAGTGGGGCCCACATTGCATGCTTGGAGGCAAGCCCAAGCCCAAAACCAACCCTACCTAGCCACGTGGCTTCATACCCTCCTCCCCACTCATTCCCTCAGCCCACACAGGGGCTGGCTGACCCCTTCAACCCACTTAGGAGGAATGGGAGCAAGTGGGGCCCACATTGCATGCTTGGAGGCAAGCCCAAGCCCAAAACCAACCCTACCTAGCCATGTGGCTTCATACCCTCCTCCCCACTCATTCCCTCAACCCATACATGGGCTGGCCGACAAATTTAACCCAATTAGGAGAAGCTTGAATAGGTGGGGCCCACCCATGCATGCTTGGTGACAACAACAAGGCAACCTGACCTCCCCTTGATGATATCGCCTCCCCTCGTGATATCATCGCCCCCCATATATCCTCTACTCATCTCCCCCCTCTCAGCCCCATTTCATTTATTTTCCTGAGAGAGAGGAGCCTGAACCAGAGCTTGGAGCTGTAAAACCAGGGAAATGCCGCCACCACTGCCAGAAATGGCTCCCCGCCGCTCCTCACGTAGCATGGCCGTCGGGAAGGTCCTCCCTCACCTCTCTCTTCATGCTTTAGATCTTAGGACTGTTTAGGGTAGGGTTCGGGCTCGAATGAGCCCGAACCCAGCTTCGTTTTTCTCCATTAATGGAGTTCCTTGAGCTCTCGGGTTGGGTGGCGCCGCCTTCTCCCGCCGCCCTAGCCGCCGGCAAAGGCTCGCCACCACCACCGTGAGGTGTGAGGAGAAGATTGTCGGGGGTTGCGCCGCCCCTAGCCACCGGAAAACCGCCCGTGAGAGCCCCCAGTTATCGGGCTGGACATCCCCTGCGTTTTGGAGAAGAAATAAACAGGCAACCCGATTTGCTTTAGGATTAGTGTCATGCAAATATATTATAAATCTTGTATTATTTAATTATATGAATAGTGTTAAATCCTGCCTTATAAAACATACCTTTTGCATGTCCAATTTAGGGCACCTCTGGCCTTTTTCATAAAAAGTGTTTAACATAAAAATTATAGGTCTTTGAGTTACCTTTAATTTGATATATTACACATTTAATTTAATTGAGTATGCTGCCCTATAGAGCCATTTTTCTAGGACTAGTCCTAGGGTAGGTCAAAAATTAAAATGATTGCCCTGCCAAAACCCCAGGTCCAAATGGCCTGAAATTTTGGGCATGTGGCTTATTAAGAAATATCTATATTCTCCCCAAGAATGGGAATTTTTGGGGAAAATAATCTTATAGTTTTAGTCAAAATTTTATAAATCAAATAATGTTGATTTTTGGAGCATACCAACTCCAATTGGCCCCAAATTTTGGTGGCCTGCCCTTAGGGGTATATTAGACCTATGGTAGAAATATTAGTCAATTTAGCCCTCTCCATGTTGAGATATCTCACTTGCAAGATCTGAAAAAGGAATTGTCTTGGGCTGCAAATAGCAAAAATGCAAAAAATTGGAAGGGATGCCCAAGTCCATCCAGAGGCCCATAACTCACAGGTCGGAGGATCAAAACCTCCCTTTTATACCAGTTTGTAAGACCCCCCTTTTTTAACAACTCGTAAAAACCGGGGTCTTATGCCCAGAACCGCCGCTTTGCGGTGACACCTTCGCGCCCGCGAAGATCGTCACTACAAAACGCCGATTCTGCCGGCCTTATTGATCACAAAAGTAGCAGTACAAGAGTATAAGTATGTAAGTCCACAACAAATCACATATATATAATCTCCACGAAGGGAGTGTCCAAAGAATAAATAAAAGAGTATATAAATGAAGGGCTAAAGCCCGGTACATGAATATCCTCACTACAGATCTCTCATGCGGAAGAAAAATGAAACATCACTAGAAGTCGGTACTCACGATCCCAGTCTAGCTCAGGAGTACAGCCAGCTGGGATCGTGAGTACCGACTTCTAGTGATGTTTCATTTTGCTTCCGCATAAGAGATCTGTAGTGAGGATATTCATGTACCGGGCTTTAGCCCTTCATTTCTGTACTCTTTTATTTATTCTGTGGACACTCACTTTGTGGAAATTATATATATGTGATTGGCTGTGGACTTACATACTTATACTCTTGTACTGCTACTTTTGTGATCAATAAGGCCGTCAAAATCGACATTTTGTAGTGACGATCTTCTCGGGCGCGAAGGTGTCACCGCAAAGCGGCGGTTCTGGGCATAAGACCCGGGTTTTTACGAGTTATTAAAAAAGGGGGTCCGGGCAGCCAGAGGGTGGGGTGTGATGAGTCCATATTTTATACTTAATTCCGGACTCATCTGGGCTCATTTGCATGTCTTTGCACTACCATTTAGCGCCATTAGCACTCCTTTTCGTTCGCTGCGACATTCCACGTCTTGTGCACTTTTTTAGCCTATTTCTATGCGTGTGTGTATTTCCCTTTTGCTATGCATTTTATTAATGTCTGTGACTGCCATTTTCGACAGCCCGTCCAGTTTTCCTGCAGGTTCGGGGATCGTGTGTGCGTCCTGGATAGGGCTTTCACCATTTTTTGGCAAGGAGTCAATGGTTGTGCGTTTTTACCCACGCACGACCATCGACCTCTTTGGCGCACGATCATCGGTCGTGCGCAGTCTGGCTTCTCCTGTGAAAGTTCTGCCCCGCCATATCACACGGTCACCAGCTATACCTCGCACGATCACTACTCGTGCGTTGCCGATCGTGCGCAGTCATGCCCTCTTTTGTGCAAGTTCTGCCTCGCCATATCGCACGATCACGGGCCATAGCGCGCAGGACCACTGGTCGTGCGCCTGTGATCGTGCACAGTGTTTAATTCGGTTTTCTATAAATAGCGCAGGTCTCGCCCTAATTAACCCCCCCCCCCCCCCCGATTTCTTCCGCCGTTTTCATCCCTGGCGAAGGGTTCCGCCATTTTCCTTCATCCTCCACCTTAGGGAGGGGCTCCAGGCAAGCTTTCACCACCAAATCAAAGCCAGAGCATCCCCTCGGCCTCCTCCATCATCTCTCGGGCTCTATTTCAAGTTTTGGCGCCATATCCACCAAGCAAGGGGAAGCTTGCAACTTTCTTCCGTTATCGTGAGACGAAGAAGACGGGCCATTGGAAGGTGGTGACAGCCCTTCTCTACCCCGGACGCAGTTGAGGACTGAGCTTGGATGCGGATTGACAACCCGACGATTCCAACCGTGAATCCTCAGCAAGACTTCGGATACGGTCGATCTCTTGTCTTGTTCTTCCTTTGTTGTTGTTTATGTGTTGTTGTAAACTTCATTTATAGATGATGTACGCTTAATTATAGAATACGTTTATATGAAATAATGTCTATGTGATTTGTATTTTCGTTATTTATTGCTTGAGGTGCGCCTTGTTCCATCCACCTCCATCCACCCTTGCCGCACTAGCAATTGCTAGTGGCGTGCGTTGCGAAGAGGTGCTCTCGACCCTCATTCTGCAAGCCTACTCTCCCATCGCCTAGTGATTCGGTGCATAGCGGCCCGATTAGTCTTCCATCCTGCCTGATGAAGCTTAGCATAGCGGCGTTGCATAGGAGTAGTTGATAGTGTTTTATTTTCTTTTTCCGCAACAATCAAAACCCCCATCGTTACCGCCTACCTAAGGACTTCAATCTCAAGTCCTCCTCGAAATTAACTCCACCTTACTGTTTTTCTTGTGAGATCGATACTTGGGAAAACTCGCCCATTTTATATTACTTGTGCGGCCGGTTCACTGCTGTGATCTTTAACATCAAGTTTTTGGCGCCATTGCCGGGGAACACAGACGTGTGAGTTTTTGGAGAGGGAGATTATAGATTGAAGACCTTTTCAATCTGTTCATTCCATGTTTTATTTTTCTTTGCTTTAGTTTTTATAATTTGTTGCTTATTTTTCTTTATTTCTTTTCTAATTTTGATATTTCAGTAGCAGGTATTCCTTTTTATTTATCTGCTCGTGTGTAGTTAATTTTTGTCATAAAAAATTCTCGTGGTGAATTCTTTCTTGCTGCACCATGTATTCTTATGCGAATATCCGTTGCCGTTGGTGCGGGGATTATATGCATAGCAGTGATGAGTGCCCCACTGAAGAGTGGGAGCATAATTCTCGTGGTTCAGTGTATGGAGCACCGTTGTCTTATGGTACTTCATACACCGTACCCCAGTCTTATGGTCACTACTCTTCTCCGCCTTCACCTTTTTCATATTCCTCTCCGGTCCCACCTGGACCAAGGAGTAATGGAAAACGGTGTTTGTGTTGTCGTAGCACCGACCATGTGTTGAAAGATTGCGCAGAATTTCAGCGCCAGTTGGAGGCGGATGATGAACCGGATATCCGGATTGTCTCATCCACCTCTCAAATGGCTGCTCCTTCTGATTCTGATGATGTATCTGCAGTACCACCTTGTCTATGGGGGACTGCTGTGGATACACCCATCAGACTTTATACTGATCGATGTGACGACATTGCGGTACCGTCGCCCTCTATACCTTCTTCCCCTCTTCTTGATTCACCCCCGGAGGAACCTGCACCTATTTTCTCTGATGTTGTTGTTCCTCCGCTTTCTTTGCAAGAATCATCTACTCCTCTTTTTAGTGAGTTGGTTGATGATGTTGTGCCCTTTGGAGATTGGGAACATGAGGATGCGCCATAGTGTGACGAGGACATTATTCTCTTCAATGGAGAGTATTATGTCTTGGAACGCGGTGACGCACCGAGGTGTGTTGATGAGGAGATCCTTGCTGATGAGGAAGTTTCCACTTCCTTGTTGGTTGAGGAGGTCCAAATCACCACCGAGGACCTCATGGTCTCACCTTCCCCTCCCCATGACTCACATGACACCGACAGTGATCTATGCTTGGATCCTGCTGAGAGTGATTCCGGGATCACTCTCCCTATTTCTGATTCTTTTAGTTTTTCTTCTACTTTATTTCTTGATCCCCCTTCTTTATCTGAGCCTGTGCAGGTGGAATCTCCACGGGTATGTGAGGTTGTAGATGCGCCTGGCATTTTTGCCGTTGCCGTCGCTTCCTACAAACCTATGGTGGATGAGACCTTGCTAGGCAAGGATATTTTTTGTGGTGAGATGAGTGAGGACCAGGCCTCCTCCTTATCTTACTTCCTATTTCCTCTGCCTGCGAGGAGCAGGTATGATAATTTAGGCAGAGGGGTAACTGCTCTTTCTCCGTATCGGTACTTGCTACCACAACGGATAATGGAACAGTTACCTGTTCATTTTTATTTTCATAGGCCCATTAGCTAGAACTGTATAGAATTTAACAAGTCGTGTTGGGATGACAGTAACCCCAGTAGTTATCTTATTTTCTGCATTCTTATTTTCATGTCTATTTTCATTTTAGCATTTCTTTTTGTGTATTTTTCTTTTGTTTTTGCGGAGCTCCCCCCTGCAGGTATTCATGACAGCTTCGTATTGGCGGGGTTGTGATTCTTCGTTTGGAGGGCCTGCTTCTACTTTTCATGCGTCTTCTAGTATGCTCAGTAGCTTAGCATTAGGTAACCTCTTCCCTTAGCTCTTTTTGATTTAAATTTCTATATCGTATGCTATGCTGCTTAGTTTAAGTCTGGGGGAGAGCTATCGTTTGTTACCTTTTGCACATGCACATTTCATGTGCATACTAGACGCTTTTATAGTTTTATTTTGATTAGTTCACTGCTTTGCACACCACTGTACCCACTTGAGCGCGTTCTTAGCTGTTACTGTGCCGCGAGTTAAACTCGTTTCTTTTGTACGATTTGGGAAAATTATGGCGCTGGCTTAGGATTGTGAGACAGAGTAAAATGTTGACATTACTGTGTTTTTAGTCAACTGCTCTCGTCTCGTGTAGAAATTCGAGTAGATTTAATTTTTCTGTATGCTTATAGTTTTATATTTTTCTATTTGCGTAAAGATCTGTTCATTCTACTCAAAATTTGCTGAATCCGGCGTAAATCAAACGGTAGTGTAGAAATGTGTGTAGCCGTCACTAGACTCGTTTTGCTTGAGTCGGGAGGAAGGATTATCTTTCTCGGTGGCTAAGAACTTGCCCCAAGCTACTCTCGAAGCATTGGTGCATGGTTATCTTTTTCCTGTGAAAGTTCTGCCCCGCCATATCGCACGGTCACCAGCTATACCTCGCACGATCACTGCTCGTGCATTGCCGATCGTGCGCAGTCATGCCCTCTTTTATGCAAGTTCTTCCCCGCCATATCGCACGATCACGGGCCATAGCGCGCACGACGACTGGTCGTGCGCCTGTGATCGTGCGCAGTGTTTAATTCTATTTTCTATAAATTGCGCAGGTCTCGCCCTAATTAACCCCCCCCCCCCCATTTCTTCCGCCGTTTTTGTCCCCGACGAAGGGTTCCGCCATTTTCCTTCATCCTCCACCTTAGGGAGGGGCTCCGCGCAAGCTTTCACCGCCAAATCAAAGCCGGAGAATCCCCTCGGCCTCCTTCGTCATCTCTCGGGCTCTATTTCAAGTTTTGGCACCATATCCACCAAGCAAGGGGAAGCTTACAACTTTCTTCCGCTATCGTGAGATGAAGAAGACGGGCCATTGGAAGGTGGTGACAGCCCTTCTCTACCCCGGACGCAGTTGAGGACCGAGCTTGGATGCGGATTGACAACCCAACGATTCCAACCGTGAATCCTCAGCAAGACTTCGGATACGGTCGATCTCTTGTCTTGTTCTTCCTTTGTTGTTGTTTATGTGTTGTTGTAAACTTCATTTATAGATGATGTACGCTTAATTGTAGAATACGTTTATATGAAATCATGTCTATGTGATTTGTATTTTCGTTATTTATTGCTTGAGGTGCGCCTTGTTCCATCCACCTCCATCCACCCTTGCCGCACTAGAAATTGCTAGTGGCGTGCGTTGCGAAGAGGTGCTCTCAACCCTCATTCCGTAAGCCTACTCGCCCATCCGCCTAGTGATTCGGTGCATAGCGGCTCGACTAGTCTTCCATCCGGCCTGACGAAGCTTCGCATAGCGGCGTTGCATAGGAGTAGTTGATAGTGTTTTATTTTCTTTTTCCGCAACAATCAAAACACCCATCATTACCGCCGACCTAAGGACTTCACTCTTAAGTCCTCCTCGAAATTAACTCCACCTTACTGTGTTCCTTGTGAGATCGATACTTGGGAAAACTTGCCCATTTTATATTACTTGTGCGACCGGTTCACTGCCGTGATCTTTAGCATCAGGGTGGCAGCCCTCTCTCTGTGGCAGAAGAGACTGCCTGGATCCAGGCGGTAAGGAGGCCCCCAGATCTAGGTGTTCGGGGAGGAGGGTGGCTGAAAGGCTGCCCTCCCCTCTGGGAGAGGTCGCTTGCAGCACGCGACGAGATGCTCCACGCGGACGCGCGCCACCCTGGACCGTGTGCAAGCATGCGTGGCCCCAGACTACACAAAGATGCAAGCGATCATTGTATGTGACCAGGTGGTGCCACGCGCACACTACATGCAACCGAGAGCCCTGCATAGGTAGGGGTGCATGTGCGGCTTTATGGCAGCACAATGTTTCCCGCATGAGGTGGACGTGCGTCCATGTCTGACAGTTGGGGTTGCGCTCATAAAACATGTGATGAAACCGGACTTGTTCAGGGAAACCTTTTACGATGCCCCCCCCATTTTTCGGAGGTCATTTTCGCAGAAAACGAGCCCAAAGAGTTTCCTTGCACAAATCTTTGAATGTTTTCTTGACAGAGCAGATTGTCGCAACTCGCACAGTTATGTGATTTTTGGTCTTCCTCGGTGTTAGAAATCGTAGGATTGTCTCATGGTGATGAGCGTGCCGAGTGCGTTGTAAAATGCATAGGAAATGCAGTGATAGGGACATATACAGGCGCATTGCGCGCTAAGAGTGGTGTGCATAATAGGTATAGTTTGAGAGGGGTATGTTTAGCATAATGTGTGTTAGGTTGCACCAAGTGAACCAAATGTATCTGCAACTTTGTGTTCACGAATACTTCGGTGAATATTATTTAGTAGTGAGGTGGTTCTTGTAAGGGAGATTACTGAGACAGTGCACCTTACTGACTGTAGAGTAGTGTTAATGCATGCGTGAAACCGTATGAAATACCTGCAGGATTGGAAGTGAAGATCACCCTATGATGGTGCGGACACGTCATCTCAGAGAAACCAGCCTCTATTTGTGGATGTGGTATTTGATTTTGATTATTAATGTTGTTGGTGAGTGGTAGCTTTGCCTCTGTTGTATCTTGCGCCTTTGCAACGTATAGTTGTGTTTGTATTGGGTACCTTTATACTTTGTATTCCAACACTTTGTAGTGTCTTTGTACATTATTAGCGGCACTTTGGACTCACTTTTTCACCATATCTTTGATGTTTGATTTCCTTGACATAGATCCATGTTTTGTGTTGGTCGAGCTTATGTAGAGCTGGCACCATCGCTTTGCACGTGACCTATGATCTTTCTTTTGGATGTGCATGGTTGGAAGAGAGACCTAGGCAGTGTTGTAATCTTCTTCCTGAACAGAGAGGGAGTACTTTTGACCAAGTTGCGAGAGGTCGCAAGGGCGAAGCACATTGCTAGGCAGCATGTGTTATGAGCGTGTTGCCTAGAGATAGGAGTTATTAATGAGCACGCTGCACAATAAAAGGTGCTATGAGTGAGCTGCTAGAAGGCAGGTGATGTTAATGAGCGTGTTGTAAGTGGGAAGGTGTTGTGAGTGTGCTGCACGAAGGCATGTGTTATTAATGAGTGTGATGCACGAGGTCAGGTGATGTGAGCATGTTGCCCGAAGGTAGGTGTCATTAATGAGCGCGCTGCACAAGGGCAGGTGTTGTAAACGCGCTCCCTAAAGGCAAGTGTTGTTAATGAGCGCACTGCATGAGGGCAGGTGTTGTAAGTGTGTTTTCTTGGAGGCAAATGTTGCTAAAGAGCATGTTGCACGAGGGCAGGTGTTGTAAGCATGCTGCCCGAAGGCAAGTGATATTAATGAGCATGTTGCATGAGAGTGGGTATTGTGAACACGCTGCCCGGAGGCATGTACTGTTAATGAGCACGTTGCATAAGGGCAGGTGTAAGATTCGGTTTATAGAACCTAAACACCTAGAGAGGGGGGTTGAATAGGTTCAAATCCTTTTTAACATTTTAAGCAATTAAAAGTGTTAAACACAGCACAACCGTCACAGCACAAAGAATAACAATCACAGAAAATTCATAGCACAGCACACAATGATTTATAGTGTTTCCCCAATTTATGGGTACGTCCACTCTCCCCCTTCACCTATCCAGTAGAGTACTAGATTCGGCCAAACTTCCTTCCACTATCTCAGATCCTCAGATCTTACAACTCAGAACCCAACTGGTTCCTACAGCTCAGACTTCTTCAAGTCCTACAACTAAGAATCTTCCCAAGAATCCTACCTCAGGCAACAGCCCTACCTCAGCCTTAACCGCCAGGCCTACAACTTAGATCACCAAGATCTTACCTCAGGCACTCAGCCCTACCTCAGCCTTAACCACCAGGCCTACAACTCAAATCAACAAGATCCTACCTCAGGCACTCAGCCCTACCTCAGCCTTTATATGTTTAGGCTTATAACTCAGAGAGACAACTCTCCTACACTCAGATCTACAAGAGATCTTATAGAAAAATTGATTGATTAAAATAATAAATTCTTCACCCAGATAGAAAGAGAATGAGGTGAAGACTTTCTTGATAAGTTCTTGATAGAACTGACTTCTTAAGATCCAACATGTCTTAGCTTATTCAAAGCTTCTTGAATCTGAACAAAGTAAGGTTGATCTTCAAATAAAGTTAGAGATGATCTTCAATCCAGCTTCCTTCTTGTATTCAAAATTAGATCTAAACTCCTCTTGATGACTTGTTTAGGATCTGCCTTCTTCTTTTGTGTTTGTCTCTTAGTTCGTCGTTCACTCTTCACTATCTTTTTTATTCACTATCTTTTGTTTGTGATAGAATAGGTCTTTATATAGAACCAATCCAAGGTTACTAGTAGATCCGGTACATAACGGCCTTCTAATAGCTCTGACATATGTGACAGCTTTGTTACTTATGACAGCTGTCAGGTCTTTAGTCTTGATACCTGACCCCTCCTTGAACTTCTGTCATGGCAGAGACTTGTTTGGAGAAAACTTCAAATGTGTCAACACAAATAGACCATGTGTCGACACAAGTCTTGAGTATGTCGACACAGCTCCTAATATGTCGACACAGCCATTCTTTAACTTCTTGACACAGCTTCTGTTGGATGTGTCAACACAAGTCCTATGTGTCGACGCAACTGCTTCTAGTCTCGATATAGCTTCTGTTGACAGATTTCTTGAGTGTGTGTCGACACAAGTCCTGTGTGTCGACACAACAACTTCTAGTATCGAGACAACTTCTATTAACAGATTTCTTGAGTGTGTGTTGACACAAGTCCTGTGTGTCGACACAACAACTTCTAGTCTCGACACAACTTTTGTTGATAGATTTCTTGAGTGTGTGTCGACACAAGTCCTGTGTTGACACAACTGGCTTCTGGTGTTGAAACATTTCCCTCACAAGTGTCGACACTTATACTTAGAATATTTTTTGGCATTTCTTTATCCTGCACATTGAAACTCACCATCCCATCAAATACACATTGAATATATCATTGAGTTAAGTGTGGCTTCTCCAAATCTGGTACACAGTTTCCTGTGTACCCAACAATCTCCCCATTTTTGTAGAAGTCATAACCCTTAGTCAATGATATACACCATTTATAATAAAACAAAGATTAAGAAGTATATAATCATTACACAGACAGGGTAACTCATAATGTAGAAAAAACATGAAATATATTCATAGAATATGATAAAATTCATTAATCAGGAATTATTTTTTGATGTACAAGATTTTTAGAATAGAAAATTACACAGTTCTAAAACTAGCCTATCTATCACTAAGATTGATCAGGCTCCTTGATAACTATTCCTTTGCCAGATTGAATCTTAGATTGCACCTTGGATTCTGTGTCATCAGGTGGCTTCTTCCCTTTCAGATCTTTCTTTTTGAGCTCTTTTGCCTTAATCTTCTGCTTTTCAAAGTAATGATAAGGCTTTGGGAAGTACTTGCTAGGCTCCACAGAGTTAGCAGGTAACTTCCTAGCTTTGATATCCCTTCTGAAATGATGTATGGCATCTTGCCTTTTCTGATATTTACCCCACTCTTGTTCAAAATACCACTTGCCTCTATCATGCATATTATCTTTCACAGCTTTCCAAGGAGTAAGAATGATATTTCTGGAGGTTTGACTCCAATGTTCAAAATCATCCTTTAATTCAGCCTGCTCTTTGAATCTTTTCTTAGATAGTTGAGCTTCTTTCTTAGCATCCCTAACTTTTTGAGCTTCTTGCTCTCTTTATAAAGCAGCTTCAGACATTTCAACTTTTTCAATAAAGACATTATGTGCCTCCTGTGGAGGGCTATACATTTGATGTACATCCTATTGTACTGCTTCAAAATCAGATGGAGGATAGATGACTTGAGCAACTTCCTGTTGAACCCCTTCAATGTAAGCAGGTTTAATACCAGATTCAGCAGTATTATCATCATCACAAAGGGGTGGATATCCAAGATTAGCTCTAAAGGTATTGGATACCCATTTGGCATGATCTGAGCTTGCTTTGACTAACTCTCTCCCCCCCTTTATGACTTCTCTGGCCACATGATCTCTTAGATCATCCTTCTGAAACATTACTTGATCAGCCAGATAATCTATTCCCTCTGTGTAGTAGAGTCTAAACTTCTGCAGTTAATCAGAAATAGCCTTTTGAGATGCCAGAATTGTTGTTTGTAAAACAGCTAGATCTTCTTTGATCTGGTTAGATACTTCAGTTTTCACATTAGTAGTTATACCTCCCATTTTTGTGAGAATAGCATCATATGAGTGTGTGAGATTTTCATTCATTCTGAATTGATTTTCTAGAATATATCCTTGTTTATCTGCAATGTTAGCTATTTGAGTTTTCATGTCATGTTGTTGTGTGGCCAAGTATACTACAACATTACCTTCCTTATGGAAGCAATCTATCATATCCTTCTTATGCAAATTTACTTCAAATCTGACAGACTTAATATCTTGGGCCAGCTGGAACTGCATTTCTTTGTGTGACTCATCCACATATTTCTCCAGAGCAAGTCTTTGCTCATCCATTTTCACTTGCAGTTTCACCAAAAGTGAACTGAAGTCTATTCCTAGAGTAGATGTTTGAGGGATAGTTTGCAAGGCTTTCTTATAGCCTGTGCTCCTCTTCCTGAGTGCCACCAGCTTCCTTTTCTTGGCCCTGGTGGCTTCTTCATCTTTAGAAGAATTTGATGAACTCTCTATAACCAAAGTCTCCTTAGGACTTGAGGCATTTAATGGCATCTCCCTCTCAGTCCTTGCCATTTCCCCCTCAGGTTGAGCTCCTTGTAAATCAGGAAATAACTCCTCCAGAGTTACCTCATACTGCATCTTAACAGGAGGGATAATATTCTCTTTTTCAACAAATGGTTCTCCCTGGACATCAAGATCCTTTTCTAGGGTTTTCTCTAAACTGGAGGAGTGGAGTTTCTCAGCTGATCTGGGTCTGACATATGCACATCCTGTGCTTCTTTCTCAGTGATTATTTTTTCAACATTGTTGATTTCTAAGACTATGTCCATAACAGTATCAGTTGCATTCTCACTATCCAGTGCAACTTTAGCAATACCTCCCCCTTGGGCTGGTTGCTGTGATTGTTCAGGTTCTTGAACAATTGTAATCTCAATATTGTCTCCTCCTGGAGTGGAGACCATCTAGTTTTCTAGTAGTTGAATGCTTTCCCCTTAGGCTTAAGCCACTTTAGCTGGTGTTGGTGTAGGTGATTTTCTTGGTTGCTCTTCATCTATGCTGAAGTCAACCTGCTCTTCAGAATCACTAGAAGATTCTGTTGCCTGGGTGGTAGTTTTCTTTTTCTTATCCTTCTTCATTTGTTTATATGGGGTAGAAACATCTTTTGTCAGAACTCTATCCCATATGGATATTATTCTCAGATCCATTCTTCTCATGTGATTAATCTTGGTTCCTGGAATTTGATTCATCACTTCTATAATGGTGGAAGCCAGAAACAAGCTTAGTATTCTACCCAGATTGGGCTTCTTGGCACTTTCTTTGATCTTGTCAAATATTACAACAGACCAGTCTGTTTTCACCTTGAATATAACTCTGGCCATGAGTTTGAACATATAGGCAGAAATCCTATCACGTCCTCCTGTTTTGCATAGAATAACCTTGCCTATTATCTCGGACAGGAACTTACCTTGGGAATTCATTCCCTTCCTGGTCATTGAAGATCCAATCTTGGTAGTGGGATCAAGTCCACACCATTGGAGTGCATCCCTTGTATTGGATGATGTGATATCATCTTCTTCCTTAATCTTGGGAAGCTGAAGTGACTTTCTTATATTCTTCGATGAGAGTTTTACTGTAGTACCATTTATAGTGGACTTTATCTTCTTTCCTTTATAATCCATTATTGCTGACGAGTAAAATTCAAGAACCTCCTTCTTTTAGATCCTTGTAGGTTCTGAGACCAAGTATTCCAATACATTTTTAGTGATTAGGGTAATCACGGCCTTGATTTCTGGGGAGGCAGTCTCGAACGCCTTGCGTACAAGTTCATATCCCTCGTTTACCTTGTCTTCTTATTGTTGCACCATGAGTGAAAGAGAGAGAAGAGAGTCAAAGGAAGAATTTCTTGTCGACACAAAGTCTAGAGTCGAGAGTTCTGAAGAGTCGAAGGGAGAATTTCTTGTCGACACAAAGTCTAGAGTCGAGAGTTCTGAAAGCACAGTCAGCCAGATTTTGTCTTCTCTTATTTATAGTATACTTGTAAAAGGAAGGTCAAAAGACGCTCCAGACTAGGGATTTTACTAGTCGACAAAATTTTACATGTGTCGACATAGACGACCTAGGTCTCGACAGAGCTTTGTAGGTGTCGTCATGTCTATGTGTCGACATATTTTTGCCTGTGTCGACATAGACTACTTAAGTCTTGACAGAATATTGAGGGTGTTGACATGTCTATGTGTCAACAATGATTTTTGTGTGTCGACACAAAAATCTACTAGTACATGGTCTCGACAGAGTGGTGTCGACAAAATTTGCTGATAGTGCCGACATAATTGGCGTGTGTCGACATAAACTTTCTAACTTAGATAAATTTCTTGAGAAATATTATGCTGACCTAACATCTAATTCTAGGTTCAACATACCTAATTCAATTTTAAAATAATTGAATTTACTTTCATCCAGAGGTTTTGTAAATATATCAGTAATTTGATTATAGTGTAGACAAATTCTAGACTTATGTATTCTTTTTCAACATGTTCTCTGATGAAGTGAAACTTGATTGCTATATGCTTAGTTCTGCTATGTGAAACAGGATTTCTAGTAATAGATATAGCACTAGTAGAATCACAATATAATGGAATTCTACTTACTTTGATGTCATAGTCTTCAAGTTGATGTTGTATCCACAACAACTGAGCACAGCAACTGCCTGCAGCTATATACTCTGATTCAGCTGTGGAAATAGCTACACTTGTTTGCTTTTTGCTGCTCCATGACACCAACCTTCCACATAGGAACTGACATGTTCCTGTGGTGCTTTTCCTATCTTCTTTGTAGCCTACAAAGTCTGCATCTGAGGAACCTGTTAGCATGAAATCTCTATTCTTAGGGTACCAAAGACCTAGATTAGGTGTGCCCTTAAGATATCTTAAGATTCTCTTAAAAATAGAATAATGAGATTCCTTTGGGCAAACATGGTACCTAGCACAGACACATGTGGCATACATGATGTCAGGTCTACTAGCAGTCAAGTAAAGTAGGGAGCCAATTATCCCTCTATACAAAGACTCATCAACAGGTTTTCCTGCCTCATCTTTGCCTATAGGCATACTTGTCCCAATTGGAGTTTTCATGGTGGAGGCTGACTCCATGCCATATTTCTTAATTAACTCCTTGGTGAACTTAAACTGAGAAATGGACAATCCATCATCAGTCTATCTAACTTGGAGTCCCAAGAAGAATTTCAGCTCACCCATGCTTCTCATCTCAAACTCCCCTTGCATAAGTTTGGCAAACTTACTACAAAGATTGTTTTCATTAGAACCAAAGATAATGTCATCAACATATATCTGGACTAGGATGATCTTACCTTTTGATTCCCTAAAGAATAGAGTCTTGTCAATTTTCCCTCTTGCTTTCTTTATTCTCAATAAAGAAAGCATACAGTGTTTCATACCAAGCCCTATGGTCTTGTTTCAATCCATATAGAGCTTTCTTAAGCCTATACATATAGTTGGGATAAAGAGGATCTACAAAACCTGAAGTTTGTTCAACATAAACTTTCTCTTTTAAGTCACCATTAAAAAATGCTGACTTTACATCCATTTGAAATACTTTGAACCCTTGATAAGCTGCATAAGCTAGGAACAGTCTTATTACTTCCAACCTTTCCACTGGGGCAAATGTCTGATCAAAGTTTATCCCTTCTTCCTGTCTGTAGCCCTTTGCTACCAGACTGGCTTTGTTCTTGATTATAGTGCCATTTTCATTTAACTTGTTCGTGTAGATCCACTTAGTTCCTATGATATTGTGGTTCTTTGGTTAAGGAACCAACTCCCATACTTTACATCTTCTGAATTGATTCAACTCTTCCTGCACTGCATCAATCCAATTTGTGTCCTGTATAGCCTCTTCAAACTTCTTAGGTTCCATCTGGGACAGGAAGCTTGAACATAGAACTGTATTCATGCTCTTGCTTCTTGTCAAAACTCCATATATTGCATCACCAATGATTTGGTGTGCTGGATGATCATTCAAATGTCTTCTTGCTGGAAGAAATCTATCCACCTCTTGGTCTTCTTCATTGTCTTCATCTAGATGTACTTCATTGTCTTCTTCTCCATCTAGTGAGACCTGTACTCCCCCTGGACATCATCCATCATCATTTTCTTCATCCTATCTTGCAGGTTGGTCTTCACAAATTGTTAGCTTTTCGATCTTTTCCTTCAAACCTGTAGGACTAACAAAAGTGTTAGACAGCTCTCAGTTAATTAGCTTAGACTCATCAAAAACTACATGGACAGATTCTTCTACAACTTGTGTAGTCAAGTTGTAGATTATGTAAGCTCTACTGTTATTGTTGTCCCCAACAAATATCCCTTCTAGGGATTTGGCAGTAAACTTAGTTTGATAGTGCTTGCCATTATTTAGAACATAACACTTGCTACCAAAGATTCTAAAGAAGGATATGTTTGGTTTTCTTCCTTTTATAATTGCATAGGGTGTCTTCTTGTGTCTTTTATTGATGGATGCTTTATTGAGAACATGACATGCAGTATTTACTCCCTCAACCCAGAAATATTTTGGGAGAGAAGTGTCACTTAGTAGTGTTCTACTTGCCTCAATAAGAGTCCTATTCTTTCTTTCAGCAACCCCATTTTATTGGGGAGTTCTAGGTGAGGAAAACTCCTGATGAATCCCAAGTTCTTCACAGAACTTTATCATGTATTCAGACTGAAATTCAGTCCCATGGTCACTTCTGATTTTGACCACTAAATTGTTAAGTTCATTCTGAATTTGCCTAACAAAATTCTGGAAGACAGTTGGGGTATCAGATTTTTGCCTCAAGAAAAAAACCCATGTAAATCTAGAATAGTAATCCACAATTACAAATGTGTAAGCTTTCCTACCTAAACTATGAACTGGCATAGGACCAAATAAATTCATATACAAGAGGGAAAGGCCTCTCACAAAGTATTTAGTATCATGTCCATGGAAAGAGGTCCTGGTCTATTTTCCCTTTTGGCAAGCTGAACATACACCTTCTTTAATGCACTTGACCTGAGGACCATTCCTCACTAACTCCATACTAAAGAGTTGGCCTATTGACTTGTAGTTCAGGTGAGCTAGTCTCTTGTGCCATTGGAAACAATGAGATGCTTTCTCATCTTCAACTAGACAAATAGAAGAGATCTTATTCTCACAATCAAAGTTAAGACAGGAGACATTTCCTTTCCTAGTGCCTGTCAGAATGATCTCTTGATCACTTGACCTTCTTATTTTGTACACACTCTTGAGGAAAGAAGTGTCATAACCAAGATCACTTAGTTGGCTTATGCTAATTAGTTTATGTTTTATACCTTTCACATAAGCCACTTGGGTGATAGTAATAGAGTTATTGGAAATGTTACCAAACCCTTTGATGAATCCCTTTTCAGATCCACCAAAGATCACTTTGGGTCCATTTTCTATGGGAGAGTAATCCTTCAGCATCTTTCGTGTTCCAGTCATGTCCCTGGAACATCCACTGTCTAAGTACCATATAGGGGTATGGCCACTTGGACTCACCTGCATCAAATAAAATTACCTATCCTTAGAACCCCAATTGTTATTGGGTCCTAGGTCCAGGTCAGCTTGATATTTGGCATGCTTACATGCAGCTTTTCTAACAGGTAAGCTGGCATTTTTCAGAATACTAGCATTGTACCAATAATAAATGGCATAGTGTCCCACCTTACCACAACACCAACACTCAAATCTGTTGTACCTTCTCTTAAGTCCAGGCTTAACAATATTGCTATCAGCAGTCCTTTTAAGTGTAGGTGCTAGAGCAGCAAACACTAATGATTCTTTAATAGCCTGGTGTGTTTGCTCATGGGAAGCACTATTAGCATTTTTTTCCCTTGCCATTCAGATTACCATACGTACAGTGACTATGAGTGATGTCATGATCATACCTGTTAGTAGGCTGCATCACTTTTCTGAAAGAAATATAGGGTTTGAGGCTAGTGGCTGAACAAGGGCTTTGCCCTTTCTTTTGGAATTAGCTGCCCTAGTTCTTTCCTTGAATCCTAATCTTGTCTTACCCTTTTGGGAGATAAAGTTGTCTATTAAGGGTAAGACTGACTTTGGCTTTGAGAATTTAGCCACAAGATCCTTCTCTCTTTGAAGTCTGACTTCCAGATTCTTGATGTGATAATTTTTGAAGGTAATTGTACCCATCTGAATAACAGTTATGTTTTTCAGTTTGGCAACTTCATTCAGCTTCAAATCCATCACTTTTGTTAAATCTAATGCAACCAATTTAAGAGATGCAATTTCCTCAACCTGCTTTGTGACAAGGATTCTGCTTCTCTTAAGAGCTTGCAACAGACCACCATACTCATAAATTAGTTGATGGACATCCCCTTCAGATTTAGAATCATCCTCATCTCTTGATGATGATGCTTCTAATTCTGATCCCGTATAATAATCAGAGACTGATGGTGGATTGTATACCTTACTGGGACAAGGCTGATCCTTACACCGATCTTCCTCAGTCAAAGCCATCAGCCCTCCACAATAATGATCTTCACTTCCATTTATAGAATCCAGCATTTGTAGGAATTCAGTTTCTACAGAATCCTCTTCTGTAGTGAACAATCCAACATAGGCTTCTGCTCCATCCTCTTCTCCAGATTCTAATGATGAAGAGTCAGTCCAACTCTTCTACTTCTGAGCAATAAGGGATCTCTCCTTATTACCCTTATTTTGATTCTTCTTCTTGTCCTTAGATTCCCTTCTTTTATCAAGACAATCAGCTATGACATGTCCTGGCCTGTTGCAATAATAACAAACAATTTTAGAAGAAGTTTGTTTACTAGGATTAGAGCCATACCTGTCATCCTTAGGAGTTTTCCTCTTCTTATAATAGTCATCCTTGGAGAGAGATGAAGATGGCTTTGTTCTCCATTTCTTCTTCTTCATGAACCTTTGAAACTGTCTTGTAAAGGCAGCAAAGTCTTCATCAGAGTTGTGGCTGTCTGAAATGTTGATGTCAGGATTTTCTGATTCAACCTCAACAATTCTCCTAGGTGGAGAAGGAGACTTTCTCCTACCCTTTCTTGTGGCTTCAGCCTTGAAGGCTACTTACTTTTCTTTATATTCAGACCTATTGCTTTTCTCTTCCTCCTTTCTGGCAGTGAGTTGCATCTCATAAGATAACAATTTTCCAAACAAGGTTGGTGGAGGTGTATCAGCAAGCTTTGCCACCTCTCTGATGGCACATATTTTTGTATCCCAGTCCTTAGTTAGTGACCTGAGAAACTTGTCATTCAGTTCATATGTGCTAAAGACTCTTCCATAGGTCATTAGCTCATTTACAATTCTAAAGAATTTCTTGTAAAATTCAGCTATTCTATCGGTCTTGGCTTGTCTAAAGCTCTTATATTCTTGATTCAGCATGGACTTTCTATCTTCTCTTACTTCTTCAGTTCCCTTCATGTAGACAATTAAAGTGTCTCACATCTCCTTAGAGGTTTTGCAATGTACCAGATTCTGGAATGTAGAATCATCTATGGCACTCACAATTATATTTTGTGCTCTCTTGTCTAAGGTTGCTAGGATAATCTCTTCCTTAGTCATTTCAGAATAGCTCTTTGGAGTTTTGAGATTTGCATCAAGAACTGATATGTTCATAGGAATGAAAGGTCCTTCAAGAACTGTGATGTAGATTCTTGTATCAGATGCTTCCATGAACAATCTTACCCTCTCTTTCCATATGTAAAAGTTTTCTTTCCTACAGATAGGAAGTTTCATGTATCCATGTTCCTTCTGATTTTCACTTGAACCCATTCTGGCTAAAAGTAAATTTCCTTGGAGATCTACATAGACTGTTAGGTCTATATTTGAGTGAACCTCCCTCTGATACCACTTGAAAGATTTGGTTTATAGAGCCTAAACACCTAGAGGGGGGTGAATAGGTTCAAATCCTTTTAACAACTTAAGCAATTAAAAGTGTTAAACACAGCACAACTGTCACAACACAAAGAATAACAATCATAGAAAATTCACAGCATAACACACAATGGTTTATAGTGGTTCCCTAATTTATGGGTACATCCACTCTCCCCCTTCACCTATCCAATAGAGTACTGGATTCGGCCAAACTTCCTTCCACTATCTCAGATCCTCAGATCTTACAACTCAAAACCAACCTGGTTCCTACAGCTCAGACTTCTTCAAGTCTTACAACTCAGAATCTTCCCAAGAATCCTACCTCAGGCAACAGCCCTACCTCAGCCTTAACAACAATGCCTACAACTCAGATCACTAAGATTTTACCTCAGGCACTCAGCCCTACCTCAGCCTTAACCACAGGCCAACAACTCAGATCAAAAAGATCCTACCTCAGGCACTCAGCCCTACCTCAGCCTTTATATGTTTAGGCTTACAACTCAGAGAGACAACTCTCCTACACTCAGATCTACAAGAGATCTAACAAAAAAATTGATAGTTTAAAATAATAAATTCTTCACCCAGATAGAAAGAGAATGAGGTGAAGACTTTCTTGATAAGTTCTTGATAGAACTGACTTCTTAAGATCCAACCTGTCTTAGCTTCTTCAAAGATTCTTGAATCTGAACAAAGTAAGGTTTATCTTCAAATGAAGTTGGAGATGATCTTCAATACAACATCCTTCCTGTATTTAGAATTAGATATGAACTCCTCTTACAGACTTGTTCAGGATCTGCCTTCTTTTTCTGTGTTTGTCTCTTAGTTCGCCGTTCACTCTTCACTATCTTTTTTATTCACTATCTTTTGTTTGTGATAGAATAGGTCTTTATATAGAACCCATCCAAGGTTACCGGTAGATCTTATACATAACGGCCTTCTGATAGCTCTGACAGATGTGATAGATTTGTTACTTATGACAGCTGTCAGGTCTTCAGTCTTGATACCTGACCCCTCCTTGAACTTCTGTCACAGTAGAGACTTGTCTGGATAACACTTCAAATGTGTCAACACAAATAGACTATATATCGACACAAGTCTTGATGATGTCGACACAACTCCTAATATGTCGACACAGTCATTCTTTAACTTCTCGACACAGCTTCGGTTGGATGTGTCGACACAAGTCCTGTGTGTCGACACAACTGCTTCTAATCTCGACATAGCTTCTGTTGACAGATTTCTTGAGTGTGTGTCGACACAAGTCTTGTGTGTCGACACAACTGCTTCTAGTCTCGACACTGTTTCTGTTGACAAATTTCTTGAGTGTGTGTTGACACAAGTCTTGTGTGTCGACAAACCTGCTTCTAGTCTCGACACAGCTTCTGTTGAGGAATTTCTTGAGTGTGTGTCGACACAAGTCCTGTGTGTTGACACAACTGGCTTCTGGTGTCAACAAATTTCCCTCACAAGTGTCGACACTTGTACTTAGAATATTTTCCTGCATTTCTTTATCCTGCACATTGAAACTCAACATCCCATCAAATACACATTGATGTATATCATTGAGTTAAGTGAGACTTCTCCAAATTTTGTACACAGTTTCCAGTGTACCCAACAGCAGGTGTTATTAAGGTAAGCGGGTGTCCTTTCTTTTGAGCAAGGTTTATATGTAGTCCTGATGACGTTGATATTGCTCGCTTTGTATATGTCTGAAATGCACAAACTTTGAAAATCAATAGTTCACAGTCACGAGTCTGTTCATGCGGTAATTTACATGAAGCACTCATAGAAAAAAAAGTTAATAAAGTATTGTGGTGGCATGGGTAGAGCTCTACTGATGGATATGGAGCTTCCTCTAGACTGATTATCTTAGGGGGTTTCACCCTGTCCTTCTCGGTGCGTATATGACTGACCTCCTGCTGGTTGATTCGGTGCTTGCTCCTATAAAAATCTTTCCAACAACCCTTGTCTGACGAGGCGCTTGATCTCCTCCTTCAACTTGGAGCAATTTTTTGTGCTATGTCCTCGTTAGGGGTTTTCATTGTAAGACCCCCCCAACCTTTGTCCGGGTCAGGCCGGAGGGGATCTTACTTACCCAAGACGTCCACCCAGTGCTCCTTAAGGGGTGTAAACCCACACTATTAAGCACTACTTGGCCGCCTTGTTAAGCTTGAATAACAACATTCACATCACTTCACAGAGTTTAGCGAGAGAATTATTAAGAAACCACATCAATATATATAATAATATATATTTAAAAGGAAGTGTGAAAGTTCGTAGCCACTATTTATACACGAAGCCCGTAGGCTATAAAAGTACTTTAACTAAAAACTCCTCACTCTCTCAATCCTGCTCGCTAATACTCACATCTCGAAACTCTAGAGATGACGGGGGTGCCTCTGCTTGGGTAGTTCTATCAGTTGGTGTATCGTCCTGCAGCAGCTGGTCACTACGATGCTCCCTCTCCTATGAATGGTTATTAAAATAAATGTTAGTCACAGAGCTAAGTGGAATAAAATCTCCTCCCCTGATCCATATCTTGGGGACAAGTGCACGCACGTAACAAAGTAGATAACTGAAATAATAGAGAGTTAGTACAATATTTCATATATAAATTAGGAGCAATCATAAAAAGAGGTGCAGCATGGTATAACTGGGATAACAGCAGTAATATACATCAGTTATAATTTAAGCTCTATTAGGATAGTAGTACTACAGGTATTTACAACCCATACAAATATTGCAAGTATTCACAGCCGCGCACACATCGCAGACATTCATATCCATGCATACACTGCGGGCATTGATAGTCACATACACACCGCAGGCATTCACAGTTGCGCGCACACCGTGGGCATTCACAGTCGCGCATAATACCACATGCATTCACAACCACGCACAATACCACGGGCATTCACAATTTCGCACAATACCACGGGCATTCACAGCCACACATACACCGCAAGCATTCACAGCCGTGCATAATACCCTGTGTCGACATAGTATGGACCGCTTCTCTTCAAGCAGGGTAGCGAGCCCCGCGGGCCTCACCGATTTGGTCGTCGGTGATAGTGGCTAGTCCTTCCACTTCTGGGGGTGGTCGTACCGCATAGCCCAGGCCCCAACATACAACTCAGTATACTCTTGGATATGAGAGACATCCGACGATTCAACATTTTGGCCGACCAGCGGAGGAAACCCATCGGGGAAAACATAACGGTCGGTCGTCTGTGGTACTCATCTCCCAAAAAGATTGAGTCGTTGAACTTCCCGCATTGGTACGAATGGTCTGCAGAAGTGACTGACCCGCCACAATTCACTTCAAGCAATTTACAAGAAATTAGATTAATCAATTTTGATAGCACGCACCAGGTTTGTGGCGGCCTGCCCTACTATGCTTTAAATAATTTGGGCAAGCAGCATTCAGCTCAACTTTCGACAAGGAGCATGGGAGCACTTTATTTGGGTCTAACTAAGGATAAATACCTTAATTCTCATTATCCCCAACTAAGGCTCAACCTAATAGAAGACTGCTCATCAGAGTAGGACCCGTGCTTAAAATGGTAAATTGCAGGAATAAAAGTGCGGTAATAAAAGTTGTGGAGAATATAAGCTGTAGAATTGAAATGCTGTAATGAAATAGGACCAGTACGAAATTGGAGTAGTGCAAAACTGAAAGAATTAAACTGAAATTAAGAACTGAAAGAAACTTGACCAGTATGAGACTGGAATATTATTTTAAATAAAAGAACTGAACTGAAGGTAAATAAACATGATCAGTACGAGACTGGAGTACTTGAAAAGAAATAACTAAACTGAAATAAATAAAGGAACTAGACTAGTGCAAAACTGGAATAAATCATTAAAAATGGTTAGTACTCTAATCACTCCATTCAGGAGGTTTCAGTTTCATCTCTATTCTCAGGAGGCATGTTAAGTTTTATCTCCGTTCTCACAAGGCATGCACAGTTCTATCTTCCTTCTCAAGAGGCATGTTCAGTTATATTTTTATTTTGGAGGCTTCTTTGAGTTTCACCCATTATTAAGATCCGATAATAATTCAGTCGCACCTTTTAATTATAGCTTAATCGGATCAGGAGGCTTATTATGAGTTACATCTTTATAATTCGTTGAGAATAATTAGCAACTCATTTGTCCGTACTCTTATCTTTCGAGTATGCCCAGTTTACCCGAGAGTCTTTTAAACGAGGCGCTCGACGGTTCCTTGAAACCCTCTGAACTTGGGCACTTGCCTCGCATACTCTCGTCAATAAAACAATTTATTTTATTATTCAATTTACAGAAGTGGTCGCGTGCTCAAATTTTCGTTTTCGGAGGAATTTAGCGCATCAATTTTTGAGCGTGACCTGAGGCTCCAATAAATTGAAAAAACTTCAATTTTTATCAATAGGTCTCCAAATTTTAATACCATCTTTAGAGGGGCCTAAAATAGGCCTAATAATTTTTCAAAAAAAATTTGTGTAATTTTGGGCCTCAATTTTGGCCAAATAAAATTTATTTGGCTTTTGAAAATATCAAATAAATTCAAAAACTTCCCAATTTTTTTGTGTAAACTACCCTTATCAAGGGGAACAACTTTCATGTTAAATTTTTTTCCTAGGAGCCTATATTTGTTTATAAAAAATGTTCAAAATTCTGTATGCAAATTGGTCTGCATATAGCAGATCAAAGCCCCTTCCTGCGGTTGATATTGAGCCAGACTAGGAAAAAGAGCATTCTGACCCCACAGTAGATCATAAGTGGATATGCTGTGGGGCTGCGTAAAATTATGCAGTGCATAATTTCATGCATCTGCTGCTGTTCGATCGTCACCATCAGATCAGATGGCAATTGTGAGTCGCCAGTGTTACAGAAGATAAAGCTTCTGGTTCTGCCAGCCGGTATCTCAGAGGTGTCAATGCCACCTTAGGTCGACTCACCAGAGGCCGACGAACACTTGGGCGGTAATCTGGTTGCCTACCACAGCCGGCCAATGACGGAAGATGCAAAACCGAGTCAGGATGGCGGGTGGCTCTGCTTCCAGTGCCACCATTCCACCCCGCCTCTCTGGCAACTAACCCGGCCATGAAACCACCCCCAGCCGATGCGTTGGGGGCTACGCTGTTCTCCGGTGGTGCTCTGGCGGCCTGGCGCCGCCAGCCGCCACCGCAGAAAAACATAGAGAAAAACTCTATTTTCGGGTGCCGTCGGAGCTGCGAATTCCTGGGGCACCTCAGCCTTCCACCACTAGGGAAGGTTGTCTCCAGTGGTTTAGCCCTTCACCAGCACTACCGCCGGTGCTGGACAAGCCTAACCACTTGCGACCATCACCCAACCTGGAGGTTGGCTCGGGTGGTGCCCGCAGCACTCCGGCTATCGGGAGACGCATGCACGACGTCAAAAAGTTTAGGAAGGAAGAGGAGAAGAGCTTCCACCTAGATTTGGAGGGCTTGGGAAGGTCCTGGCCGAGATGCCAGTAAGGTAGCGGAGGAGGAGGGGCTCATGTTTGGATTTCCCGATGAACTAGGGTTCCGATCAAGTGGGGGAAGCTCGTTCTGAGCTGCTGGGGGGAAGGGGTGAGGGGTCATGGACTCATATAGGTTTGGGGATGGTGGCCACCCCTCCCCTCCCCGATATGGGACTATTCTCGTGAGAGGAGGAGCTCCATTCTATTGGAACCCCAGTTTGGATTTGGGCAAGGACTACTATTAGGATTGCTTAGAATGACCCAACTTGTATAGTCTAGGGTCATAGGTTTTTTCCAGGGTCAAAGTCAACAGCTCCTATTTAGACTATCAGTATCCTTCAGAAGACTTTTGAGATAGAAGACTTTAAAGGAAAAGCAGTTAAAATTATTGCAGGAAATTCGTTCGATGATAGCCTAACTCAGCTCAACGATCGACGAACTCAGAGTTCCTTCTCTGAGTTGAGCTCGACGAAAGTCTAGCTGAGATCGACAAACTATGATCTCATATCAACAGTTCAGCTCGACGAAGGACTATCTCAGTTCGACAAACTCGGAGCTCAGATTGGCAAGTATATTTTTAGATCGACGATTTTGGAGATCAGCTCGACGAAGGAGAATTCTTAGCTCAACGAACTTGGAGTTCAGGTCGGCGAAATCATTGCTGAGTTCGACTAACTCTTTCCAGGTTCTGTTCGACTATTCTTCTCTGCAGTTTCTCAGTTCGACTATCAGTTTGATTTCAAATTCTATTATATTAAGTCAGTAATACTCTGATAATTAATGTTCAATATTCTCAAGAATATAGTTATTCCGGGCAGCATTAATTATGGTTTTCACAGAGTTATTGCTCTACCATATTTATTGGGACAGTTAGGAAAATGCATTGAAGACAAATATTAGCCGTTTAGAATTCCAGAATTTCTGCAGAGGATTTCAGGAAATAATTTAAAAATTCAAATGTTATTGAATCTGAAAACACATAAAAAGTGATATTCTTTCATAAGAATATATTGAGGAACACAGAGAAAAAGAAATACGACAACAAGAGAGTGAATTAGTGTAAAAGCATTAACAGACAGTGAAGAACAAATAACTCTCACACACTCAGTGTTCTTCATCTGCTTCAGGTTTTCAAGAGACAAACAATCAAAATCAGTCTAAAAGCTTGAAGAGCAACATCATTTGAAGGCTTACACAATGAAGAGAAAAGGACTCCCTCACCTGATAATCAATTCTATTCATATCAGGGGGAGCTTTCTGCTTCATCAAAATCCACTAGTCTTCCCTCAGATTATTGACAGAGAAGAACATCTTCATCCTTTTTGTTTATTTCATCCAACTATATACAGTGTTTTAACTCCCTTCAAAAGTTAGACTTTTGGTTGTTAAGTCTCCTGATCAAAATACTAGATTCATTTTTGGGCACCTTATCAATAGCTCAAAGGGTTGCTAGATCTCTTTTAGAAAAATAGATTTTGTGGTGACAGGGCACCTGAGCAAAAACTTGTGGTGGCAGGGCACCTGGTCAAAAACCTATAGTGGATTCCAACCAGGGTGATAGAAGAGTGGATGTACCCAGGTTTATTGGGGAACCACTATAATTCTTGTGTCATCTGTGTTGATTATTTGTATGCTTGTGTGTTGTGATATTTCTCTTTATACTTATATATATCACTTTATTTTAATCCGTTATAAAAACTAGTAAATTAATTTAATACTCTATTCACCCCCCTCCCCCTCTAGAGTAATCATAAGATCTATCCCTCACTTTCAATTGGTATCAGAGGGTCATTTCTTGGTTGTACGGGCTAACACCTGAACCAAAAGATTAGATAGATCTTATTCTTATCTAGATTTTCTATCATGACACAAAATAAGGAACTTTCAAGCACTAGACCTCCAGTGTGCAACTTAAGTAAGTTTTCACTTTGGAAGGCAAGAATTAAACTTTATGTGAATTCCATTGATGAAGACATCTATAATTCCATTTTACAGGTCCCCCTACTCCAACTACAATAGCCACTACAAGCACAAGTGATGTTCCACCACTTGAGTGGACAGAGGCTCAGAAGAAGCTGAAAGTTGCAGATGCAAAAGCAATAAACATCCTGGCTCAAACTATGTCTGATGACATATTCCAAAAAGTTGTTGAATGCACTTCAGCCAAGGATATCTTGGATTCCCTAAATGGGATGGTTGCAGGATCTGTAGATTAGAGAAAGGACAGAAGAGCCCACTTGATTTCTCAATATGAGAATTTCAAGAAGGGTGAATCTGAATCAGTTGCTGAGATGTACACCAGATTCAACCTCATCATCAATGAGCATAAAACTCCTGAAAAGGACATCTCATTGACAGAAGTCAATGACAAGATCCTTATGTGCTTCTCTGGTACATGGGACTCTAAGAACCGGGCCAATCAAGGAAGCCAGAAGCTTGAATGAGATCTCAACAGAGACCTTGTTGGGAAAGCTCAAGTCTTATGAGTAGCTTAACATGATAAGGGAAGCTGAATAAGTGGCTTCACCTTCAGTAAGGAAAGAGAAAATCATAGCTTTTCAGGCAACAGATGAAGAAGAATCTTTTCCAGTAAATGAACACCTCATGAGTCTTCTAGCCAAAAGATTCTATAAAATGGACAAGAAGGACTTCAGGAGAAGGTCTTCTAGAAATGAAGACAAACCCAGGTATGACAAAACCCCCACTAAAGAAATTGTTTGTTATGGGTGCAAGAAACCTAGACACATATTGCCAGAATGTCCTGAGAAGAAGAAAGAAAAGAAGAAGGAGATAGACTCAAGAAAGCACTACAACAAATCCTATTCCAACAAAAACAGGAAGAAAGAGAGAGGATTTGTAGCTGAGACATAGAGTGACTCAGATTCAGACTCTTCATCCAGCTCCAGTGAGGATGAAGAAGAAGCAAAAGCTAAAGAGATCTATATGATGGCAATCAATGCATCATGCAGGAACTCTGAGTCAGAATCAGAACAGAGCAAGACCAGGTAATCTCTACCTTTGATTTTACTTTTGATTAATTCAAATCAGACTATAAATTATTTTGTAAAGATTTAATTAAATCTGAGAAGGAAATCAAACTTCTCAGAGAAAAATTAATTGAACTTGATAATTTTTCTTCAGAAAATTCAAAACTTAAAGAAGACTTAAAAACTGCTTCAGAACAAATATTATCTTTAGAAAGTAAACTAAATGAGGCTAAAATATTTGAAGAATCCCTTAATGGGAGAAGTATCAAATTGATGGACATCACAAGCACAGTGAATGCTAGATTAAATAGCAAACTAGGTTTGGGTGCTTCATCAAGTCAGCCTTATATTTTTGAGAAAAATATATTATCTTAACCCATGAATTTCATTTCTACAAAAGAAAAAGGAAAATAAATTTTACAACTTACAAATAAAAATACTGAAATCTTACAAAAGAATAAATCAAAGAAAAAAATCTCATAAAAATAATGTTCAGCAAAATTCGTCCAACCGAGATCGACAAAATCAGTATTATGCATCGAATGGCGATCGACGAACTCTGAACCCAGAATTTAGGTATGATTATTCAACAAAGGGTGCTTGACAAAATCAATATATTTCGTCGAACAGAGATCGACGATCGTGGAACGAAGAAAATGAGTTTTATCATTCTGTGAACCGAGATCGACGAAATCAATACTTTTCGTTGAACTCAGATCGACGAACTCAACTAAATTCATCGAACTAAAATTTTCAAAACAAAAATTTTAATTTTTCTCAAACTAATAATCAGAAACCAAAACTTGTTAATCCTTTTACTCAGTGGATAATCCCTCCTAGGATATATCACCCATTAGGTTATAAGGATCAACCTGATTGTTCTTATATTTCCAGTTATTGTTTTGAAAGAAATCAAGGACCCAAGGTAACCAGGGTCAAAAACACCTAACTTATTTTTATGCAGGTGAAGAACTATACTACTATAGAGGAACAGTAGTATTTGGATAGTGGTTGCTCAAAATACATGATAGGTTTAAAGGCCAACCTAAGTGACTTTAAAGCAATGCTTGGACCCAAAGTGATCTTTGGAGACTCCAATTGTGGAAAAATAGAAGAATGTGAAAATGTCAAGATTGGAGCAGTCACATTCAAAAGGGTAGCTTATGTGAAATGACTGAAGCATAACCTCATATCCATAAGTCAACTATATGATGAAGGTTATCAGGTAACTTTTAACAAGTCCTTATGCTCTATTATTTCTGATAAAAACAAAACTGTTTTAGCTGGTATTAGATAAGAAAACATATACTTAGTTAATTTCAATTCAGCTAAATCAGAAATTTGCTTATTTAACCAGATTAGTAAAGCTAGTGAATTATGGCATAAGAGACTAGGTCATGTAAACCTTAGGACAATAGCTAAATTATCTAAGGACAATCTTATTAGAGGACTACCTTCTGGCCCCTATAAGAAGGAAGGACTCTACAGGCATGTCAATTAGGCAAGCAAACTAAAAATAGTTTTAAATCCATTAATAAAAGTGATTTACCCAGAATCTTGTACTTGCTATATATAGACCTTTTTGGACCTATTGTAGTATAGAGCTAGGGAGGGAAGTCGTATACCTTAGTAATTGTTGATGATTTCTCTAGATTCACTTGGGTTTTCTTTCTGAAAATTAAGTCAGATAACTTTAAAGTTCTTACAGAAATTCTTAAGAGCATACTGATTGAGTACTCTACTCAAGTTGCATTGATCAGAAGTGATCATGGCACTGAGTTTGAATCTCTTCTCATGCAAGAATTTTGTTAGAAGTAAGGTATCAGACATTGTTTTTCTGCTCCTAGAACTCCTCAACAAAATGGGGTAGCTGAAAGGAAAAAATTGAACCCTGATTGAATCTGCAGGGACTTTACTTGCAGATGCTCACTTGCCCCTATCCTTTTGGGAAAAGGCAATAAACACAACAAACTATGTTCTGAATAGAAGTCTAATTCATAAGCTAAAGGATAAGACCCCCTATGAATTACTTAAAGGGAAGAAACCTAAAATAAACTATTTTAAAGTATTTGGTTGTATATGTTATATTCACAATAATGACAAGAAATATCTTAGAAAGTTTGAAGCCAAAGCTGCAGAGGGAATTTTTCTTGGATATTCCCAAGTCAGCATCAAAAATGTAAGAATCTGTACATGTAACTTTCGATGAGACTAACATGTTTTACAAGGAGAAGGATTCTTCTACTAGAGACTCTTTGCAGGTAACCTATCTGTGTTAGAAGTTGGATGATTTAAATCTTACCCACGAGGTTACATTGTATCCTTCTCCACGGATTGATGAGGACAGTGAAGAAGAAATTGTTGAAGCAGTTGAACCCACAATAGCAGAAGTAATTCCACAAGAGGAATTAATTCCACTAGCTGTTGATGTACCAACTTTACCCACTGATCTTGTCACACTTAGAGATCATCACATATCTCAATTGATTGGAGACATATCAGCTGGTGTGAAAAGAAGGCATCAACTCAATCATTATCAGATGCATGCTTGCTTTCTTTCTCAGATTTAACCTCAATCCATAAAAGATGCAGAGCAAGATCCCCACTGGATTATTGCAATGCAAGAGGAACTCAATCAATTTGAGAGGTGTAGAGTTTGGGATCTAGTTCCAAGGCCCAAAGACCATCCAGTAATTGGAACTAAATTGGTATTCAGGAATAAGTTAGATGCTAAAGGATCAATTGTGAGGAACAAAGCAAGATTGGTAGCCCAAGGCTATTCTCAGGAGGAAGGCATAGATTATGACCAGGCCTTTTCCCCTGTTGCAAGGCTAGAGGCAATCAAAATTTTTCTTGCTTATGTAGCATATCAGAAATTCAAAGTTTATCAAATGGATGTCAAGAGTGCATTTCTCAATGGAGAACTCAAAGAGGAAGTGTATGTTAAACAACCACCAGGTTTTATCTCTTTAACTCATCCCTCTTATATTTTTAAATTGCATAAAGTCCTTTATGGTCTAAAGAAAGCTCCAAGAGCTTGGTATGAGACCTTGACTAGTTTTCTTTTAGAGTATAAATTTTCTAGAGTTATGGTAGATAAAACTTTGTTTTTCAGGCATTATAAGGATAAAATTTTACTAGTTCAAATTTATGTAGATGACATAATATTTGGATTTATTGATTCCAAACTTTGCAAAAGGTTCTCTGACCTGATGTATTCAAAGTTTGAAAAGAGTAGCGTGGGTGAACTATCCTACTTCCTTGGTCTCAAAGTGAAGCAATCCCCTGATGGTATCTTTATATTCAAATCCAAATATGCTAAGGAGCTTATTAAAAGATTTGGGATGTCTGATGCCTTAGCAATGAAAACACCCATGCCCTCCAATGTTGTAGTTGATACTGGTGAACCGGGCAAACAGTTAATCAGAAAACATATAGGGCCATTGTTGGGTCCTTATTGTATCTTACAGCTAGTAGGCCAGAAATTATGTTTGCTACATGAATTTGTGTTAGATTTCAAGTAAATCCCAAAGAATCTCACCTAATTTTATTAAAAAGGATTTTGAGATATATAAAGGGTTATCCAAATCTAGGACTTTGGAATCCAACAGAGTCATAATTTGACTTAACTGGATTCTTAGATTCTGACTATGCTGGATGTAGAGTTGATAGGAAAATTACATCAGGAACTTGTTAGTTTCTTGGTGATAGGATTGTGTCCTAGTTTTGCAAGAAACAAACATCTGTGTCAAAATCAACTGCTAAAGCTAAGTACATGGCATCTGGTAGTTGCTACTCACAGATATTGTGGATTCAAAATTAGTTACTGGATTATGGTTTCAACTTAAATAATTCAATCATCTTTTGTGATCATACCAGTGTTATTTCAATTGCACAAAATCCAGTGCTTTATAGTAGAACCAACAATATAGAGATAAGACATCATTTTATTAGAGATTGTGTGGACAAAAATAAAATTAAACTTGTCTTTATCTCTACTGATTTACAAAGAGCAGACATCTTCACCAAACCATTGGATGAAAAAAAAACATCTGTTCTTCTTAAATCAGCTAGGTATGATTAATGGAGAAGGTTTAATTTTATTTCTGTCAGAGGTCGAAGAATTGGTCACCTTTCGTCGAACGGAGATTGACGATCTGTGAACTCTTCTTGTGATTTTTCGTCGAACAGAGATTGACGAAATCTCTTTGTGAACGTTTTTGTCGAACGGAGATCGACGATTTTGCTTCAGAAAAATTTTTCGTCGACTAGAGAACGACGAACTGTTTTCCCCCTCTTCAAACTAAGATCGACGCTTTTATTTCTTAATGAAATTTTTTCGTCGACCTGAGTTCGAAGCTTTTCTTTTGCATTGGACGGAGTTCGCCGTTTTATCTTCTAAAAACCTATAATTAGGCTTTCATCAAACTCCATCGTGCGCTTTCTAGTTCTCTTGCACTTGATCTTTAGTTTTTGTAGGCATGGCGATTTCAGCGGCGACCCTCTTTGGAATGAAGTTTGATGCAGGATTTTACATTGACATCGACTCTTTCAACCATTCAGATCAAATATTATAAGACATCCTTTAGTTATTTGAGGCTCCTCAGTTGAGAAAGTTCATGACCCTTAGAATCAAGCTTGCAGTGCAGGAAATCAAAGAATGGGTTTTCAAAGCAACATTTCCAGAACAATCCTGCATCTCTGGATCAATCTCTGGTCATCAGGTTTTTCTTACCCATGATATTCTAACAGAAGTTTTTGGTTTTGTAAATGGGGAAGATGATTTTGAATTATCTAGCAATGAGTTTGAGGATATGCTAGTTATCATGGTTCACTCCCAAGGAAACCCTAATAAATTGTTGAAGAAGAACTTGACTGTTGAATACAAGTTCTTGATTGATGTGGTTGGAAAAGTCATCTTGGGCAAGCACTCTGCCGATGACTACATTACCAGACACCAATTCCTTTTGATGAGTGCCCTGGTTATTCAGAAATTGGTGAACTGGGGTAGTATTCTGTTTGATTTGATTAAAAAAAAAATCAGTAAAAAGGATGTGAGTTTTGGAAGAGTTTTGGGCATCTTCCTCTAGGTAATGGTGCCAGAACTGTTGGTCTCCCAGACCATCTTTATCAATGCCTCTAAGAGGCTTACCAGTGCCCTCTTTGGTAGATGGGAGAGGGTAATCCCAAAGCCCTCCAGGGCTTCCTCTTCCAGGATAGCTTCAGAGGACACCAGGGCTGAATCAACCACTCTCTCAACCCCTGAAGAAGCTCCTACTCCTCCCTCTCCTGCTCATATACCATCAAGTATTATTACAGACACACCTTCTACCTTCATCCCTCCTTTTTCACCATCTCAACCTCCATCTCCACCACAATCACCTCAACCATCACATTTGGCTGATATTCCATCCACTTCTACTCGCCCAGATCAACCTCTGTCATTCCCTACCTTCAATCTACTTTCATCTCCATCTCCTCAACCCTCTCCCTTACATTCACCTCTTAAAGATGAACTTCCTAATGCCATCCCTCCACATATTCCACCAACATTCCCAAACTTCCAACATTCAGACCAACCTCAAGCACTCTCCATCTATTCTAACTGTGGTCACCAATCCACCTATACCCCCTCTACTCTTGATCCACTATATCTAAACTTCTCTGACATTTCTGATGATCTTCTTCATTTCATCACTCCCTCTCTTAAGAAGCTCATAGCTGAGGTTGTTTCCCCTCTCACTGCTTCTATTTCCCTTCTAACTGCTCAGCTGGATTCCTCCTCTGTCCCTTCTTCTGGGGGCCTGGGTTCAGGTCTCTCTGAAACTAGGTAGGGGGAGATATCCAATGAAGAAGCTCCTCCAGCAACAACAATAATAACAACAGTAGCAGTAGCAATTCCAACAGCAGAAAGAGTTGAAATTCTTGATGATGATACTGAAATGATTTGTTTAGAAGAAGAGTCAGTTGATACAGTAATGATCACTGTTGGTTATTTCATCATTAATCCCACAGTTGACATTCATTCATTACTTCATTCTTTTGATACAGTTTATAGCAGAAATATACCAGCTGATACAGTATCTGATTATTCTAAAGTAATTTTTTGCTATTCTGCTCTAGTGGATTCTTCTGTGTTAGAAGAAATTAGAAATAGTTTTTGTATTATTTCTTCTAGCATTTCTATTATAGAGCCAAAGGCTTTCTCTCCTCCAACTTATGCTTGGGCTGAGTCCACCATGCCAGACCTTGATGAAATTATGTTTCAAGATATATAAGTAGAAAGTGACAATGTTCAGGCTCAAGTCATTACAGATATTGCATCTAAGGAGCAAGAAGTTCAAGATATAAATCAAGCTGATTTGTTTAAGACAATTGATGAGTTATATGATAATCCTGCTAGTGATTCTGATAATGATGATGATGATTCTGATGATTTGGAAAATTTTGGTTCTAAGAAGAGAAAAGCCAAGAAGAAGGCTCCATCAAAGGCTGCACCAATACCAAATCCAATAGCAGATACTCCCTACTATATTCCACACAATATTACACTCACTCCAAATTCCCCTTACTGGATGAGATTGTCTAAGAATGAGCAAAAGAGAAGAAAGAAGACGAATAGATATAATTTATCCTCCTAAGAAGTCTTGGAGAGGACCTCCTCCTCCTGCAGCAGGATCAGTAGGCAATGTTTCTCAAGCTCAAAGGTCTGCTTCTTATTCTTATCAATCAAGACCTACTCCTAGCAGTAAAGAAAGACTTTCTAAGTCAGAAACTTAATCAAGCAATCAATATAAGAAACAATAGCAATAGTCTGATAGTCAAAGCATCAAACAGAAAGTTCAAGATGTTCAGAAAGAAGAATCAAGTTCAGAGAGACCTCCCTCTCCTACTTATGATCTAGAATTCAATCCATCTATAGAATGGTCAGGTTCAATGAGCTGATAGCTCTATCTCAAATAAGGAAGGCCAAGGAAGAAAGAAAGGATGCCTCTCAATTCTCTACTATGTCTTCTTACAGGAAGAAAGAACTGGAGAAATATTAGGTACAAAATATTTTCAATGTAGACACCTATATGAATTTGCATCCTGAAGCTATGGTGTCCAGAGCTAAAACTGTAAAAATTCCTGGTGCACAAGACATGAAGATGACCCAAAGTGAAGCAGAGGATCCAAAAAGTAAAATGATTTTCACAAAACCTTCTTCAAAGAAAGACTCTTAATTTTCTGCCTATGCATTTTGAATTTTGTTATTATTGCATATTTTTCAAAGCACAATTTTATATATATCTGCTGAATGTTTTATTTCTGCTAGATATATTTTTTTGCTTTATTCTTTGTAAATAGTATCCTCACCCAAATAGGGGGAGATTGTTAGAACCCCAGTTTGGATTTGGGCTAGGACTGCTATTAGGATTGCGTAGAATGACCCAACTTGTATAGTCTAGGGTCATAGGTTTTTTCCAGGGTCAAAGTCAGTAGCTCCTACTTAGACTGTCAGTACCCTTCAGAAGACTTTAGAGACAGAAGACTTCAAAGGAAAAGCAGTTAAAATTATTGCTGGAAAGTCGTTCGACGATAGCTAAACTCAGCTCGGCGATTGTCGATCTTAGATCGATGAACTCAGAGTTCCTTCTCTAAGTTGAGCTCGATGAAAGTCTAGCTGAGATCGACGAACTATGATCTCATATCAGAAGTTCAGCTCGACGAAGGAATACCTCAGTTCGATGAACTTAGAGATCAAATTGGCAAGTATATTTTACGCTCAACGATCTTGGAGCTTAGCTCGACGAAGGAGAATTCTTAGCTCGACGAACTTGGAGTTCAGGTCGACGAAATCATTGCGGAGTTCGACTAACTCTTTCCAAGTTCTGTTCGACTTTTCTTCTCTGCAGTTTCTTAGTTCTACTATCAGTTTGATTTAAAATTCAATTATATTAAGTCAGTAATACTTTGATAATTAATGCTCAATATTCTCAAGAATATAGCCGTTCCGGGAAACATTAATTATTGTTTTCACAGAGTTATTGCTCTATCATATTTACTGGGACAGTTAGGGAAATGCATTGAAGACAAATATTAGCAGTTCAGAATTCCAGAATTTCTACAGAGGATTTCAGGAAACAATTTAAAATCAAATGTTGTTGAATCTCAAAACACATAAAAAGTGATTTTCTTTCACAAAAATATATTGAGAGATACACAGAGAAAAAGAAATACAACAACAAGAGAAGTGAATCAGTGAAAAAGTATTAACAGACAGTGAAGAACAAATAGCTCTCACACACTCAGTGTTCTTCATCTGCTTCAGGCTTTCAAGAGACAAACAATCAAAATCAGTCTAAAAGCTTAAAGAGCAACATCATTTGAAGGCCTACACCCTGAAGAGAAAAGGACTCCCTCACCTTATCATCAATTCTATTCATATCAGGGGGAGCTTTCTGCTTCATCAAAATCCACTAGTCTTCCCTCAGATTATTGACAGAGAAGAACATCTTCATCCTTTTTGTTTATTTCATCCAACTGTGTACAGGGTTTTAACTCCCTTCAAAAGTTAAACTTTTGGTTGTTAAGTATCCTGATCAAAAGACTTAGATTCATTTTGGGCACCTGATCAAAAGCTCAAAGGGTTGCTAGATCTCCCTTAGAAAAATAGAATCTTGTGGTGACAGGGCACCTGAGCAAAAACTTATGGTGGTAGGACACCTGATCAAAAACCTGTAGTGGATTCTTACCAGGTGGTAGAAGAGTGGATGTACCAAGGTTTATTGGGCAACCACTATAATTCTTGTGTCGTCTATGTTGATTATTTTTGTGCTTGTGTGCTATGATATTTCTCTTTATACTTATATATATCACTTTATTTTAATCCGCTATAAAAACCATTAAATCATTTTAATACTCTATTCACCCCCCCCCCTCTAGAGTAATCATAAGATCTATAACTCACTTTCACATTCCTCTCCTCCACTTACCCTGGAAAGGTGGTAACCATCAAGGGTGGTTTACTAGGTGGCAACAATCAAGGGGGAGAGTAGTTTGGTGGGCTCGGTCTTGGAGTGAGAAAGTGGGGAAGGGAAATAAGGTGGTGGGCTTTCCCCTAGGCCCATTTCTCATTAAACCTGCTATTTTAGTAGCCCAAGGAGGGAGGGGGGGGGGGGGGTTAGGGCCCTAATCAACCAAGGAGAGGAGGTGGGCTTCTTCATTAGTAAAATTCCAAAAATTGAATTTTTTTTTTTGGGGGGGGGGTGACCAAAGTCAACCCTAGAGTTGGTCCCCCATGCTGGTCAAAGTAAAATTGGGTTCAATTCATCGGAAGTCGGGTCAACATTGGGTGTTGTGTCTCAATTTGTGTGTGTACGCTTTTCGGTGCATGATAACGCTTGATTTGACCATAGATTGACCACTCATATTGAAATTGACCGGGACGAACTCGGTTGACTTTGTATTGACCATACGAGTCCATTTCCACTGACCTGGGTTGATCAGAGTTCGTTTGCTAAATATCCAAAATCCACGTGTCGTAGCGTGCTAAAATGCTCAAAATGCTCATATTTGTCATTAGACTTCGAATTGTGATGCCACGAGTTTTAATGTGTTCGCATCGACTATATGAAGCCATATGAATTGACATAATTCAATTTGGAGTTCCCTAGGTTATTATCCAAAAATCTCATTTTCCTGACGTTTTACGAGAAATAGCTATACCAACCATATGACCTCGAAATTTATTGGGACGAGTTCCAATGCATTCGTATTGGTTATACAAAGCCATAGGAACGTTTACGAGAAATAGCTATACCAACCATCATTTGGTGCTTTTCTCGAACGAGTGCTTCGGGTTCCCATGTATACTCGTCTCGTCTGTGATTCGACCACAATATCTTGACCATCGGAATTGTCTTATTACATAGATTCTTCAGTTTATGATCCACTATTCTGACCTGCCTGAGTAGGACGGATCAATCTGGCAGCAGTTGTACTGGCGGTATAGGGAGAAGATATTCTAACTGTCGGAGGACTTGCCTCAAAGATGAGACATGGAATACATCATGGAGATTTCCAAATTCTGGGGGCATGGCTAATCAATAGGCAACTGGGCCAACACGTTCTATCACCTGATAGGGGCCCAAATAGTTGGGATCTAGTTTCTTTTGCTTCCTCAATTGGGAGATATCATGCATAGGCTTAATTTTTAAAAATACCATTTCTCCCACACTAAAATCCACCGGTCAGTACCGTGCGTCATAATACCTGGCTTTTTGGCTCTGTGCTTCCCGCATCCATTCCTGGATTAGCCGTATCGCTACTATAGTATCATCAATATAAGCTACTCCTAAAGCTTCCAGGTCCCCATCCTGAGCCCAAGTCAATGGAGTTTGACAATGCCTCCCATAAAATGCCTCATATGGGTCCATCTTAATGTTGGCCTGATAGCTGTTATTATAATAAAAATCAACTAAAATCCGTAGTTGTTCTTATGTCTTGCTGCGCTCTACTATGCATAGTCGGAGTAGATCCTCCTTCATCCGGTTTGTTCTTTCTGTCTGTCCATCTATCTGCGGGTGGAAGTCGGTGCTGAAGGCTAATTTAGTCCCCAAGTATGCCTGCACTCGCCTCCACTCCTTGGAGGTGAAACGTCCATCACGATCCAACACAATGAGCTTTGGCACTCCGTAGAGACGAACTACTTGCTCTATGAATAATCTGGCCATAATATCAACTCTATCACCCTGTCAGTTTGGAATGAACTGCGCTACCTTGGTTAGTCGATCCAAGATAACCAATATAGAATAATTTCCAGCACGAGATCGCAGTAATCCATGGAAAAAATCCATGGAAATATCTTCAAATTTCCATTCTAGTATCGGCAGGGGTTGCAGCAGGCCTCCTGGGTTGCGGCATTCAGCTTTAACCTTTTGACAAGTATGGCACTGGGCCACGAAGTTGGTGACATCTCTTTTCATTTCGGGCTAGTAAATGGTCATGCGCAAGTCAACATACATCTTAAACACACTAGGGTGAATGGAATACCTTGAATGGTGCGCTTCTCGAAGAATTTCATCCCAAATTCCTTTGGTGGAGGGGAAAAAATTTGGTGCCTGAACTACAAGATTCCATCGTATAGGTTGTACTCCTCCCATGCTCCATCTTATAGGGACTGGATGATTGGGACCACTTCCTGGTCGACCTTCTGAATCTCTCATATTTGATCCCGGATATAGCACTGAATTTCCATCCAATATAACTGGGACTGGTACTCTTTCGGAACTCTACGAGTGACAAGTTTAATCTCCAAATCTATTAAAGACTTAAACAATTCATTTGGTATCTGCTCCATCCAGCTCCTGGTTATCGAGGGATGTCGGCTAAAAGCATCAGTAACTTTATTAGCCTTCCCGGGGTGATACTGGAGAGCGAAGTCATAATCACACAGGAATTTCAGCCATCAGCATTGCCGAAGGTTCAACTCATTTTGAATAAAGATGTATTTGAGACTCTTATGGTCGGAGAAGATTTCACATCTTACTTCGTACAGGTAGTGCCTCCAAATCTTGAGAGCAAAGACGACAGTGCCCAACTCTAGATAGTAGGCTGCGTAATTTAACTCGTGCAGCTTTAATTGGCGAGAAGTGTAAGCCACCACCTTACCATGCTGAATCAAAACAGCTCCTAATCCTTCAGGGAGGCATCAGTATAAACCTGGAATCCTTCGGTTCCGGAAGGGATTGTTAGGATCGGGGCAGAAGTTAGCCATTTCTTTAGTTCTACGAACGCAGCCTCACATTCCGGTATCAATCAAAAAGCGACATCCTTTCTTGTAAGAGCTGTGAGGGGTAACACAATCTTTGAGAAACCCTCCACAAATTTCTTGTAGTAGCCGGCAAGACCGTGGAAACTTCGAATATCAGTTGCCGTTTTGAGCGGTGGCCAGTTTTGATCCGCTTAAATTTTGACTTGATCTACTTCCACTCCATTCTTTTTGATGGTATGGAAAAAAATCTGACCTCCTCCAACCAGAACTCACATTTGCTAAATTTGGTGATGAGGGTATGTTCTCAAAGTTTTAGTAACACCATCTGCAAATGTCTAGAATGGTCTGCCTTGGTCTTCGAGTAGATCAAAATGTCATCAATAAAGACGATCATGAAGAGATCTAGGAAGGGATCAAATACCCTATTCATCAGATCCATGAAGGCAGAGGGGGCATTAATGAGTCTGAATGGCAATACCATAAACTCGTATAGGCCATAGCGGCTGATGAAGGCGGTCTTGGGGACATCGTCCTCCCGGATCCGAAGCTGATAATAATCAGATCGTAGGTCCATCTTGGAGAACACGGATGCATCTTGTAGTTGGTCAAATAACTCATCAATCCTTGGAATTGGATACGTATTCAATATTGTAATCTTTTTTAATTCCCTATAATCTATGCATAGGCGCAATGTCCCGTCCTTCTTTTTCACCAATAGTATAGGGGCTCCCCAGGGCGAGAAACTTGGGTGAACAAATCCAGCATCTATCAATTCATGGAGCTGGATCTTCAACTCAGCCAATTCCTTGGGGTCCATCTGATAGGGTGCTCAGGACACTAGTCGAGCTCTAGACAAAAGATTGATCTGGAAGTCGACCTTTCGCTGTGGGGGCAGACATGGGAGGGACTCAGGGAAATATCAAGTAAATCTCGTACCACTAGGACTTTGGCGAGCACTTGAAACTTATTATTCATTTTGAAGTTGATAAGAAATACTTCGTCTTTCTACCGGACTGACCTCACAGTCTGAGCAGAGGTCAAAATGATGCGAGATACGGAGGAGGTATACCTGCCAGCGTAACGACCTGTCCATCTGGATTCTGGAGCTTGACCTCTCGGGTTGAATAGTTGATTTGGGCCTTATGCTCAGTCAGCCAATCCATTCTGAGTATGAGATAAAACCCGGTTATTATCAGGATTGTAGCGTAAATCTAAAATTACACGCCCCTTAATACGGCCTGGAACGAGCATTTCTCCATAGATGTCATATCTAACCCGCCTGGTATACAAACCCATATAGACAGTCCAGAAGAGCGGACAACATTTTTCTTAGTTGCAATGAATTCTTGGGATATAAAAGAGTGTGTCGCTCTAGTATTAAAAAGTGTTTTTAGGGGATGTCCTTCTACCAAGAGTAGTCCTGAAGAAGTATGGAGTATATATATATATCAAAACATATACTCGATGAAGACATACATATGCATAAGTCTAATACATAGGTACTGATATCTGACGTATCTCTAGCGTCTAAGATATATACCTATCACTACATTAGGGGATGGTCCATGCTGAAGGTCTAGTGCATAGGCCTTTAAGGGGGCTACTCGGCCCTGATGTCCTCTCCTACCAGCCTTACCTCTACGGCTCTCTGGCCCTGTCCTCGCACTGCCTGCCCTCCTTGAACTGCTCCCAACCCTAGCCTTCCTGCCACTTACGGGCAGGAAGATCTCATGTGTCCAGGCTACTGGCATAGAAAGCAGTTTCCTGCAAAAGGAACATCTCATCGAGCTACTGGTGCGTGCTGGAGCTAGCCTAGGCTCCTGTTGCAGTGTTGGGGGTGTTGGGGGTGTTGGGGGTGCTGGTGGGCACCTATAAGGTTGCCTGTGTTGTCTCTATCTACGCTCTCTCCTATCTGTGGGGAGTAGCTCCTCTATCTCATCCCTGACCTCTGGGGGCCTCGACCTATCCTCGGCGCTGTTAGGCCACCATCCTCTGGTCTAACTATAACGCCATAATATAAGTTGCTATGGTATGGAAGGTGGACTGAGATATCATAATCAAGGCATGTCTCAGGTCATCTCTCAAGCCTCAGTAGAAGCGTGTAGCTCTATCTCTGTTAGTGTATGCTAGGTTACCAGCAAAACATGTCAGGTGGATGAACTCCCTCTCATAGTCTGGCACCGTTCGGTCACCATGACGGATGTGCATGAACCTCTCCTGCAGTGCAGCTCGGTCGGCGTCCGAGATGAAGTGCTCCAAGAAAGCCTCTAAAAACTCCCCCCACAGGATAGTGCTTAACGGTCGTCCTCTTAACATCGAGCGGTTGGCTGCTCTCCACCAGTCTCTAGCAAATCCCTCTAACAAGGTTACCACCAGTGACACTGCAGCTACGGCCGGGCACATCATTCCTATCAACAACTCCTCTATGCGTTCAACCCACTCTTCCACCTATATGGCGGTCTTTATGCCTCTGAAGGTGGGGGGCTTATCCCTCGAAAAGTCGTCAGGAGGTCAGTGGGTACTAACAATTGCTTTGGTGGCTGTGCCAAGGCTGTCCATAACATTGTCATGATAACTGTCAAAGTTTGCCCTAAGTCGGTGTCAGCAAACACAACAGATGCAGGGCTAACTAGTTCTGGAGGTGGGGTGGCGGGAACATATCCTCTGGAGGAGGATCTCCCGTTACTAGACTCAGGTATCTAGAGAAGTAACAGGAAAAGTGTTAGTATTTTGCAAAAGTAGGGTAAATTTACAAGAACAGACAAAGCGAAAACAAATGTGTGTGGGTGTGCTATCATATAATCTAGGATCCTTAAGCCTCTACACTAAGGTCCACCAGGCTTCCACTATGAGGTTAGTCCCGAACCAAAGGATGAAGCGTGTGATAGAGGGATCCTGAGACTGTTCATCAAGGACAAATCGTGATTACTGTGATCCATTTGTAAGACTCCCCAACCTTTGCACGGGTTAGGCCGAAGGGGATCTTACTTACCCAAGACATCCACCCAGTGCTCTTTAAGGGGTGTCAACCTACACTATGAAGCACTAGTTAGCCGTCTTGCTCGGCTTGAATCACAACATTTACATCACATCACATAGTTTAGTAGAGGCATTATCAAGAAACCATAGCAATATATATAACAATATATATATATTTAAAAGGAAGTGTGAAAGGTCGTAGCCACTGTTTATTCACGAAGCACGTAGGCTATAAAAGTACTATAACTAACAACTCCTCACTCTCTCAATCCTGCTCGTTAGTACTCATATATCAAAACTCTGGATATGATGGGGGTGCCTCTGCTCGGGTAGTCCTATCAGCCGGCATATCGTCCTGCAGCAGCTGGTCACTACGGTGCTCCCTCTCCTGTGAATTGTTATTAAAATAACTATTAGTCACAGAGCTAAGTGGAATCAAATCTCCTCCCCGGATCCATATTCTTGGGACGAGTGCACGCACCCAACAAAGAAGATAGCCTAAGCAAGAGAGAGTTAGTACAACATTTCATATATAAGCTAGGAGCAATCATAAAAAAGGGTGCAACATGGTATAACTGGGATAACAGCAGCAATATACATTAGTTATAATTTAAGCTCCACTAGCACAGTAGTACTACATGTATTTATAACCCATGCAAACATTACAGGCATTCACAGTCACGCACACACCACAGACATTCACAGTCGCGCACACACTACAGGCATTCACAATCGCGCACACACTGCAGACATTCACATTCACGCACACACCGCGGGCATTCATAGTCGCGCACAACACTGCAGGCAATCACAGCCACGCACATGCTACAGGCATTCACACTTGCTCACAATACCCCAGACATTCATAGCCGGGAACACACCACAGGCATTCATAGCCGCACACAATACCCTATGTAGATATAGTATGGACCTCTTCTCTTCAAGCAGGGTAGCGAGCCCTGCGGGGCTCACCGATGTGGATTTTGGTGACAGTATCTAGTCCTGCCACTTCTAGGGGTGGTCATACCACACATCACATGCCCCAACATATAACCCCGTATACTCTTGGATGTGAGCGACATCCGGTGATTCAACATTTTGGCCGACCAGCGGAGGAAACCCATCAGGGAAAAACATAACGATCGGTCACTCGTGTTACTCATCTCCCTGATGTCTTGAGTCGTCGAACATCATGCATCGGTACAAACGGCCTGCGGAAGTGACGGACCCGCCAAAATTCACCGCAAGTAATTTACAAGCAATTAAATTAATCAATTTTGTTAGTACGCACCGGGTCTATGGCGGCCTGCCCTACTATGCTTTAAATAATTCGGGCAAGCGACATTCAGATCAACTTTCGACAAGGAGCATGGGAGCACTTTATTTGGGGCTAACCCAAGAGAAATACCTCAACTCTTGTTATCCCCAACTAAGGCTTAACCTAACAGAAAACTACTCATTAGATCTGGACCCATGCTTAAAATGATAAATTGCAGGAATAAAAGTACGGTAATAAAAGTTACTGAGAATATAAGTTGCAGAATTGAAATGTTGTAATAAAATAGGACCAATACAAAACTAGATTAGTACCGAACTGAAAGAACTGAACTGAAAGAAAGAACTGAACCAGTATGAGATTGGAATAATATTTTAAATAAAAGAACTGAACTGAAGGTAAATAAGCAGGACCAGTATTAGACTGAAGTACTTGAAAAGAAATAACTGAACAGAAATAAAAAAAAGGAACTGGACCAGTGCAAGACTGGAATAAATAATAAAAAAATGGTTAGTTATCCAATCACTCCAATTAGGAGGCTTCAATTCCATCTCCATTCTCAGGAGGCATGTTCAGTTCTATCTCCGTTCTCAAGAGGCATGCACAGTTCTATCTTTGTTCTTAGGAGGCATGTTCATTTTTATTTCAGTTTTGGAGGATTCTCTGAGTTTCACCCATTATTAAGATCCGATAATAATTTATTTGTGCCTTTCAATCATGATTTAATCGGATCACCAGGCTTATTATGAGTTACATCTTTATAATTCGTTGAGAATAATTATCAACTCATTTGTTCGTACTCTTTTCTTCCGAGTACGCCCAGTTTACCCGAGAGTCTTTTAAATGAGGCGCTCGAAGGTTCCTTGAAACCTTCCGAGCTTAGGCACTTGCCTCGCATATTCTTGTCAATAAAAATAATTGATTTTGTTATTCATTTTACAGAAGTGGTCGCGTGCTTAAATTTTCGTTTTTGAAGGAATTTAGCGCATCAATTTTCGAGCGTGGCCTTAGGCTCCAATAAATTTGAAAAACTTCAATTATTAGCCCCAGGTCCCCAAATTTTAATACCACCTTTAGAGGGGCCTAATAGAGGCCTAATAATTTTTCCAAAAAAATTCGCGTAATTTTGGGCCTCAATTTTGGCCAAATAACATTTATTTGGGATTTTGAAAATATCAAATAAATTCGAAAAATTCCCAAACTTTTTGTGTAGACTACCCTTATCAAGGGCAAGAACTTTTATGCTCTACACATTTTCCCTATGAGCCTATATTATTTTATAAAAATGTTCAAAATTCTGCTTGCAAATTGGTCTGCATATAACAGATCAAAGTCCCATCCTGCGGCTGATATTGAGGCAGACCAGGAAATAGAGCATTTTGACCCCACAGTGAATCAGAAGCAGATCCGCTGTGGGGCTGCGGAAAATTATGCAGTTGTTGTCTTCCGATCATCACCATCAAATCGGATGACAGCTATGAGTCGTTGGTGGTGCAGAAGATAAAGCTTTAGCCACCACCGATCGGTGACCCAAAGGTGTCGACTCTGCCTCCGTTCGACTCACCAGAGGTCGGCGAACACCTGGGCGGTGGTTCGGTGGCCTGCCGCCGCCGGCCACTGCCGGAAGATGAGAAATCAAGAGCAGGGTGGCGGGTGGCTCTTCTCCCAGCGCCACAGTGCCACCCCACCTCTTCGGCGACTACCCCGGCCACGAAACCACCCCCACAAAACACGCTAGGGGTTTCACTGTTCTCTGGTGGTGCTCTGGCGGCCAAGTGCAGCTGACCTCCACTATAGAAAAACAAAGAGAAAAATCAGTTTTTGGGTGCCGCTAGAGCGGCGAATTCCGGCGGAACCTCGGCCTTCCACCACTAGTCAAGGTTGTCCCAGGTGGTTTATCCCTTCCCCAACACCACCACCGGTTCTATACAAGGTTAACCACTTGCAGCCACCACCCGACCTAGAGGTTGGCTCGGGTGGTGTCGGCGGGGCTCCGGCCGTCGGGAGGCGCATGCACGACGTCAAAAAGTTTAGGAAGGAGGAGGAGAAAAGCTCCCACCTAGAGTTAGTGGGTTTGGGAAGGTCCCGGCTGAGATGCCATTAAGGTGGCGAAGGAGGACGAGCTCGGGTTTGGATTTCCCGGCGAACTAGGGATCCGGCCAGGTGGGGGAAGCTCATTTCTAGCTGGTGGGGGGAAGGGTTGAGGGTTTATGGTCTTATATAGGCTAAGGAAGGGTGGCCACCCATCCCCTCCCCGATGTTGGACTATTCCTTTGAGAGGAGGAGCTCCTCTCCTCCACTTACCCTGGCTAGGTGGCAGCCATCAAGGGTGGTTTACCAGGTGGCAGCAATCAAGGGGGGAAGAGAAGTTTGGTGGGCTTGGGCTTGGAGTGAGAAAGAGGGGAAGGGGAAAAAAGGTGGTGGGCTTTCCCCTAGGCCCATTTCTCATTAAACCTTCTGGTTTGGTGGCCCAAGGAGTGAGGGTAGGTAGGGCTCTAGTCAACCCTGGAGAGGAGGTGGGCTTCATCATAAGGAAATTTCCAAAAAGTGGATTTTTTTGGGGAGGAGGGGCTGACCAAAGTCATCCCTAGAGGGTCCCCCATGCTGGTCAAAGTCAAATTGGGTTCAATTCATCGGAAGTCAGGTCAAAGTTTTGTGTTGTGTCTCAATTTGTGTGTGCACGCTTTTTGGTGCATGATAACGCTTGATTTGACCACATATTGACCACTTGTATTTGAAATTGACCAGGACGAACTCGGTTGACTTCGTATTGACCATACGAGTTCATTGCCACTGGCCGGGGTCGATCAGAGTTCGTTTGCTAAATATCCAAAATCAACGTGTTGTAGCGTGCTAAAATGGTCAAAATGCTCATATTCATCATTAGACTTCGAATTGCGACGCCACAAGTTTTAATGTATTCGTATCGACTGCAAGAAGTCATAGGAACTGACAAAACTCAAATCAGAGTTTTCTACATTGTTATCAAAAGATCTCGGTTTCGTGACGTTTTACGAGAAATGGTTTTACCCACCATATGACCTCAAACTTTATCAGGATGACCTCCAATGTGTTTGTATTGGTTATACAGAGCAATATGAACTGACAGAACTCGAATCGGAGTTCTCTAGCTTTATATACCCTGACTAAGGATGCCTCCTACCCGAGTATGGGCCATAGGTAGTGTTCCAGGTCACTTTAATTGGGCCCTACTAGGGTTCTAGCGGTCTAATAAAAGTCGAGATATTACAAACATAAAAAACTAAAACCGACTGAACCGCATCGAACCGATCAAACCGAACCGATTTTCAAGCCGAACCAACAAGTTTGGTTCGGTTTCGGTTTCAAGTGGCTGAAAACCCTTCTCATTTTGGTTCGGTTTGGTCTGCACGTGATACAAACTGAAAAAAACCGAACCGAAATATATGATTCTACTTTTGTAGAATGTTTCACTTTCAACTATAAGTGAATATTTATGGTGTCTCATATTACTAGTTTAATAGTTTTTTTAGTTCTTCCAAGCTCTATTTTAAATAATTCTAATTTTTGTGAACTAGTTAATCTAAAGTTGTTCTTATAGTTCAAAAACCTCATATAATTTAATGATAGTAACTCATGTACATAACAGAACATAAAACAACATTGAAGCAAATGTGAATAACCAAACTGATGGGTAAAAAATCGAACCAAACCAAACTGAATCGATTGTGTTCGGTTCGGTTTTGATTTTGGGTGTGTATAAATCGAGGTTATTCAGTCTGATTTTGGTTTTACATAAAACCGAACTGAACTAAACCACTTGCAGGTCTAGTCCTCATCCGTGGTGGAAGTCGCGGTACTTTGACTAGTCTCTTGCATTTTTTGCTAGCGATCTGGGCTTACAGAGTGCCTCCTTGTCCTAGATTGCATAAAGTATGTTTGTTCTAGAGGTATTGAGGGGCGTGTAGTTCTGATATTGTCTTGGTCGCGGGTTGCAAAGACACTCATTGCTCTTCACAATGTTTGATTAGGCTTCTTGCTCCCTCCTTTTCGGGTCTCTATCAAATTTTCATCGATGTGTCTCGATTGCTTCATAAGTGGCGATCTGTTCTTTGACCATTCATACCATCTTAGGGTAACTTGGCATTGTTTCTCTTATTAATATTGAGTAGAAGTATCCGGGGCGGAGTCCTCCTCGAAAAAAAAACCTTGCAGGAGCTCTGGGTTTATCCCAGAGATTTGTCATGCCTCTGTAGTGAAGCGTTGGAAGAAATCTTTAAGGGTTTCTCCTTCGTTTTGGAGGATCCCAAATTAGTGGGAGGGATCTTTGACTATCCGACGATTGACAATAAATTGGTCTGTGAATTATGAAAGGAGAAAGTTATTCAGATCTACTCTAGAGGGGGCGGGGGTGAATAGAGTGTTTAAAAACTTTTGGCTGTTTTAATCTATTCTATCAGAGTACTAAATAAGTGATACCAATAAATATATAAGCAGAATCCAAAACTAGAGAACTATTCTAAAGTATCACAGGAACTAGCAAGAGCAATAAGAAAAGGTGCAACCAGACGACACAAGAAATTATAGTGGTTCCCCAAATCTGGGTACATCCACTTTTCTACCACCCTGGTAGGAATCACTCTCAGGTTTTTGATCAGGTGACTGCCACCAAATAATATCTATTTTAAGGGAGATATTATAACCCTTCTGGCTTTTGATCAGGTGCTGGAAAACCAACTTGAAGTCTTTTGATCAGGAAACCTCACTAGGAATTACTTTTGAAGGAAGTAAGAACCCTTTACATAGAGAGGGGAAGGAAAAAGATGTGTTGTCTTCTTTTTTTCTCAAGCAAATGAGAGAAGACTTGAGAGTGATCCTGATTGAGTCAAGGCTTGTCCTGTGATTTGATGGTTCAGGAGATCAGAGCCTTGTACAGGGTGTAGGACTTGAATTCCAGAAAGCTAAGACTAAATGAAGATGATTTTCTCCACAAGCTTCCTAAATGAACTCTTATTTTTGGAACTGAGGGCAGTTCTTCTTCTTTTTCTTGCAGTTTTGTGATTTCTTTCAAAAGTCTGTCGACTGCATCTAGTGGTTCTGAATAATAATTCTCTGGGTCATTTATTCTCTGAGTCCCTTTTCTTTGAATAATTCCAAACTGAATTTGAAATCATCCACATTGATTGACTGCCGGAATCACGGGAAATTATGCAACAGATATAAGAGAATTAGCTCATTTCCTTAACTATCCCGAGAAAAGTGTATAATAACTCTATGAAAACCAACAATTAATGTTTGCCAAGGAACGACTATATTCAGAGAATATATGCATTAATCACTCAGAGTCATATAAGCAAAAGAATAAACAGTCAATAAGTAAAAACAATAACTGCAAGGAATAAAATGTTGATCTGGCAGAAAGCGTCGTTCTGGTCCTGAGATCGTCGAACTCAAACATCCTCTATCGTCGAGCTGAGCCCTGTGATCGTTGACCTGAAAATCTGCTTTCCAAACTGGCTTCAAGATCATCGAAATGAGATGGTTGATCATCGATCTCAATCCTGAAAGTAGACCGAGATCGTTTACCTGAGTTCAACAATCGTCGATCTCAACATTTAGAGATTTAACTCTGAGATCGTCGAGCGCAGAACAAAGATCATCGAGCTCTCTTCAGAGATCGTCAAACGACTTTTTACTTAGAAAAATTTCTGCATTGTTCACTCTCTGCTGTCTTCTAAGTCTCTGATGTCTTGGTCTTGTCTCAGTGAGTTGTTGACTTGACTGACACCTAAGACACTAGACTAGACCCTAGCTATACAATGTAGGTCTGACTTAGCCTAGATTAGTGAACCTAGCCCAAATACAAACTAGTGATCCAACAATCTCCCCCTATTTGGGTGAGGTCACTAAACAACAATAAAAGAAAAACAACAAAAAAGCTAAACAACTATATCTGTCATGAAATATAAGAAAAGTTCAAACAGATATTTATAATGATAAATATAGAAATAAAAAGAAAATAGTTACTAAGACTTGTCTGAAGCTGGCTTAGTGAAATCAATCTTCCTTTTTAGATCTTCTGCTTGCTGCCTTGACATTAATATGTTTGCTTCACCAAGAACTTTAATTATAGCTGCTCTAGGAACAATTGCCTCATGATGTACCTGCATATAGGCATTAGCATCAAAGATATTCTTATCAATATCAAATTATTCCAGCTCTTTCTCCCTATACTTAGACATGGTTGAGAATTGAGAAGGACCAGTTCCTTCTTTTCTAGCTTTGTTTATTTGAGAGAGAGCTATCAGGATCGATGACACGGGAGTGCGGGTCTTGTGACAGAAGAAGGTTCCGTTAGTCAAGGTGCTGTGGAATAATCATGGGCAGGAGGAGCATACATGGGAGCCACAGGACTTGATGCGGCAAAAATACCCGGAACTTTTCGGTAAGGTATACCTCACAATCACTCTGGACAATCAATTTGTTTTCCTATATTAAACCAATAGGACTGAAATTTCAAGAATAGGGGCTAATCTTTTGTTTATTGGGGTATATACCATGATAATTGGACGAATTGGTCTTAGAATTGAAATCGCACATAGCAAACGTAACGTAGAAATGTAAATCTTTCAACTCTCATGGGATGTTACAAGCCTTTTTGCTCCCGATTGGAGTCCCGTAGGCTTAACCTTGATTTCGGGGACGAAATCTTTGTTTTATTTATTGGGATTTGTAACATCCCATTTCCAGCTAGACCCTTGGGACTGGTTTTGTCTTAACAGAACCCTAGGAAGCCCAGGAATTGAAGTTTGTCGACCAAGATTTTGAGTCAAGGGGTGGTCACGCCCGTGACCGACCCGTCACGCCCGTGACCTAGGGAGTGACCCCCTTCGATGATCGTCGACCTCAGGAAGACGATCGTCGAGCTCAAAATTTCAACATAGGCCAGACACGCCCGTGACCGACCCGTCACGCCCGTGATCGACCCGTCACGCCCGTGACCAATCAATTCATGAAACCTAGACATCCTGAAGTTAGGATCAAGCTCAGGTTCATAGTGAGATGATTCTTCTTTAGAGTCATTAGAGGTATTTTGAAGCTTCCTGTGCTTGATTGATTGTTCTTGGAATTTTGTTTTTGTTGTTGTATGTTGAGAATGACTGTCATGAAGATTTGGAGGAGGTCTAACTTCACTGAACTTTTCAGGAATTCTGAATCTCCTGCTAGAATCTTAAATATCTTCTCTGTCAGCCTAATCATTCGGTCTACCTCTCCTTATTGAATAGCCCCTTGAATAAGACCTGGATGGTCTACTGTGAGAGTGAGGAGCATCAAAAGTTTGCTGATGGGAGGAGGTAGCAGACCTAGAAGAAAAATTCCCATTAGCACCTGCTGAAGGAGGAGGAGGAGGAGGAGGATCCTTCCTGAAAACTTTGACAGAAGAGGAGCTAGTCTTTCTCCTTTTCTTCTGAGCCTTTATCTCATTCTTGGAAAATCTCATCCAGTGAGGAGTAGTTGATGTGAGAGTAATATTATGCCTGATGAAGTAAGGAATGTCATCTTGAGGATTAGACTTAGGCATTTCCTTCACTGAAGCTTTTCTTTTCTTGGTCACTTTCTTCTTCTTGCTGGCATCTGGATCTGAGTCTGAATCTGAACCTGAATCATTATCAGATGAGCCTAGTGGATTATCATACAAATCATCAATCTCTTTGATAACTGAAAGTTCTTCAGCTGCATCAGCAGCCAAAATTTAATCCAAGTCTTGGGATTGGAGAAGTAGAACAGACATAGGTTGGAGGAGAGAAAGCCTTGGGCTCTAGAATCTCAACCTCTGGCATACTGATCAGCTCAGGCTCTGGAACTACAGAAAGAGATGCAGAAGGCTCAGGCTCAGGAGCTGCACAGAGCTCAGGCACTGGAGCAGCAAAACTCTGAAGAAAATGAAGTAAAAGATCTTTACTCACAATAGCATTATAACATACTATATCTGTACAAGATTTAAAAGCAGTAGGGGGAAAACATTCTCTATACAAAAGATCAAAAGAGCTTAGAACTGAGATCAGTTCAAAAGCTGGAGAGATGAATCAATCTCCATGAAGAATGTCCAAGGGTTCTTCAGGGATTTCAATATCATCTTCCAAAAATGCAATAACTTCTGCATCAGGAATATCAATATCTACATTCTCTGTATCTGCCAAAACTGTATCTACAATCTCTGTATCTACAACTGTCAAACCTGTGTCTGCCTCTGCCAAAACTTTGTCTGCCTCTGCTGTTGCAACTGCTGGAGGAGGAGGGACTTCTTCATTGGACAACTCCCCCTGCCTAGTAGCAGTAATGTCTGTTGTCGGGCCCCTAGATGAAGAAGGGCTAGAAAAAGAGGCAATAAAAGAATTAAAAGAAGCTAGTAGAGGGGCAAATTGCATCCTCTATAATGACTTTGATTGTAGGGGTGAGGAGGGAAATGAGAGTAGATGGATAGGATGATGTAGATGGAAGAGAGGAAGTGGAATGACCACAAGCTATGCAGATGTTGGAGATGGTAGGTTGAGTGGTGGATTCAGGGATAGACACTTGTTCTAGATGGGGTGAAACATGAGGTGAGGGATCATGAGAAGGTAAATGAGTTGGTGAAGGAGTTGGTAAAGAGAAATGAAGATCAAAAGTTGGTGAGGTTTGGATTGAGATGTTAGAGGAGGGGATCTCTTCTAGATAATATGGTAGAGGGGACAAAGGAGTAGGAGTTCCTGGAGGAGGGCTTTGAGGTAGAGTTGGTTGATGTGGCAATGGGGAAGTTGTTCTAGATGGGGAAGGAGGAATCTCTGGCTCATCCTCTCTAGGGTGAGGAGTGACTGGAGCAGTCCTTGTGTCCTCACAAACCCTGTGGGTGGAGGGAGCCCTGGAGGGCTATGAGATAGTCCTCTCCCACTTTCCAAAGAGAGCTGGGGTCAGCCTCTTGGAAGCATTGATGAATGTTGTTGGGGATGTCACAACTCAGGGCATTTTTTAGTGAGAAAAATCCCTAAAATTCTACCAAGAGAGACCTCTCTCTTATTTGCTTTCTTCCTAATCAACTCAAACAAAACTTCATCCCAATTCACTGATTTCTGATTTACCAAGGCACTCATCAAAAGAAACTGGTGCTTGGATATATTATCATGGGCAGTGTGCTTCCCAAGCATCACTTTTCCCATAATATCTTCCAAGAACTTATATTGAGGAGACAAGTTCTTTTTCAGTAGCTTGCTAGGGTTTGCCTCAGCATGACCCATTTTGGCAAGCATGGCAACAAATTCCTCTTTATCCAAATCAATATCATCTTCTCTAATAAAAAATAAAAAATTTCTGTAAGAACGACAGGGGTTAGATGTACCTCCTGTCCAGAAATAGTTTTTATCATCGTCTGTCCATATGAAGAAGAGGTATAAGCCCATTCTTTAATTTCTGATACTGGTGACTTCATCCTGGTCGTCAGAAACTTCTGTAACTTCGGTGCATCAAATAGCTTCAACACGTCCTGAAACATCTGATCACTATGCTTGAATGAATCCAGATCAATATCAAAACCTGAATCGAACTTCATGTTGGACACAATCGCCACTGGAATTGCCATTGGAGAGTTCCTGCAGAGAAAACAAAGATCAAGTGCAGAAGGGAAATATAGAGTGCGGGACTATTTCCGTCTAAACCCTAGTTTATAAGGTTTAAGAAAACGAAGAGACGGGATTAGCCAAACGTATTAACTACTAAAATGACTTCAAAACCAAGGTTGAAGAAATATTTTAATATAAAATGAGTTCGATAACATCAGATCGAAGAGAAGGAATAAATCGTCGATCTCAGTTCGATGATAAATTCTCTGAACCAAAATCATCGATCTCTGTTTGACGATAATTGTTTCACTAAGAAGTGATCGTCGATCTCCGTTCGACGTTCAACTTCACGAGACGTTAGCAGATCGTCGATCTCCGTTCGACGATCTGTCAATAAATCATCGAGCTCAAACAGAAAGTCAAATAATCTCATCTCCATTAATCATACCTAGCTGATTCATGAAGAATAGATGTTTCTTTTCATCCAAAGGTTTGGTGAAAATATCTGCCCTTTGCAAATCAGTAGGAAAGAAGGTGAGATTGATTTTCTTTTTGTCTACACACTCCCTAATGAAATGATGCCTTATATTTATATGATTAGTCCTAGAATGATGGACTGGATTCTGTGTTATAGAAATAGCACTAGTACTATCACAAAATATAGTTGAATTATTTAAGTTGTATCCATAGTCTAGTAGATGATTTTGTATCCATAACATCTGAGAACAACAACTGCCAACTGCTATGTATTTATCTTCTGTTGTTGATGTAGACACAGATGTCTGCTTTTTACAAAACCAAGAGACAAGCCTAGCTCCCAGGAACAGACATGTTCAAGAGGTGCTTTTCCTGTCTACTATACATCCAGCAAAGTCAGCATCTGAGTATCCAGTCAACTCAAATTTTGACTCAGCAGGATACCAGAGTCCTTGATTTGGACAGCTCTTTATATATCTCAAAATCCTTTTTAATAAAATAAGGTGGGATTCTTTAGGATTCACCTGGAACCTAGCACAAAGACATGTGATAAATATTATATCTGGCCTACTTGCTATGAGATATAGCAGAGACCCAACAATGGCCCTATACAATTTCTGATCAACAGGTTTCCCATGCTCATCAGAATCAATCATAGTATTGGCAACCATGGGTGTTTTCTTAGCTGAGGCACTAGCCATCACAAACCTTTTGATCAACTCATTAGCATACTTGGATTGGGATAGGAAAATTCCATTAGGTGCCTTCTTGACTTGGATACCAAGGAAGTAGGAGAGCTCACCCATACTACTCATCTCAAACTTTGAATGCATAAGGTTGGAAAACCTCTTGCATAGTTTGGGATCTGTAGAGCCAAATATTATGTCATCTACATATATTTGTACTAATAATATTTTATCATGATGATGTTTAACAAATAAATTCCTATCTACTATGCCTCTAGAGAATCTATGTTCTAACAAGAAGCTAGCTAGGGTCTCATACCAAGCTCTTGGATCTTGCTTAAGACCATAAAGAACTTTATGCAACCTATAAATAGAATAAGGCTGAGTTGGAGAGATAAAACATGGTGGTTGTTCAACATACACCTCTTCTTTGAGTTCTCCATTTAGAAAAGCACTATTTACATCTATTTGATAGACTTTGAATTTTTGGGAAGCAGCATAGGCCAAGAAAATTCTGATTGCCTCTAACCTTGCCACTAGTGCAAAGGTTTGATCATAATCAATGCCTTCTTCCTGCCTATACCCTTGAGCAACATGCCTAGCCTTGTTCCTTATAATTGCTCCTTGTGTATACATCTTGTTTTTGAATACCCATTTTGTTCTAATTACTGGATAGTTCCTTGGTCTTGGGACCAATTCCCAAACTCTACATCTCTCAAATTGGTTGAGCTCCTCTTGCATTGCAAGGATCCATTAGGGATCTTGCTCAGCATCTTGAATGGAATGAGGTTCAACTTGAGAGATAAAGCAGCATGCATCAAATCCTGGTGGAGCTAATGTCTAGTCTACACACCTGCTGATATGTCTCCAATCACTTGAGATACAGGATGATATCTAAGTGTGACTAAATCAGTAGGAGGAGTTGGTTGCTCAACAGCTGGTGGAGCTAATTCCGCTTGTGGAATTATTTCAGTTGCTGGGACACTATCAGTTGGCTCACTGATATCTTCATCACTGTCTTCAGCTATTTGTGGAGATGGTGGTGTAACAACCTCAGGAGAGAGTGTCACAACATCCAAATTCTCACACAAAGTAGTTAGCTGCAAGTTCTGACTGGTAGAAGTATTCTTCTCCTTATAAAACATAGTAGTTTCATCAAAGGATACATGTATATACTTTAAATTTTCAAGGTAGATTTGTTATAGACCCTATAAGCCTTGCTTACTTGGGAATATCCTAGAAAGATTCCAATTTCAGACTTTGCTTCAAATTTTCTAGTGTATTTTCTGATTATTGATATGTATGTAACAAACACAACCAAATACTCTAAAATAGTCTACTTTAGGTTTCTTCCCTTTGAGTAGCTCATAGGAGGTCTTATCCTTAAGCTTATGTATTAAGCTTCTATTCAGGACATTGTTAGTTGTGTTCACTGCCTCTGCCCAAAAGGTAAGGGGAAAGTATGCATCAGCAAGTAATGTACCTGCAGCTTCAATCAGGGTTCTGTTTTTTCTTTTCAACTACACCATTTTGTTGAGGAGTTCTAGGAACAGGAAAACATTGCTTGATACCTTCCTTTTCACAGAACTCTTGCATAAGAAGAGACTCAAACTCAATACCATGATCAGTTCTGATCAATACAACTTGAGTAGAGAACTTACTCTGTATGCACTTAAGAAAATCTGTAAGAACCTTGAAGTTATCTAACTTATTTTTTAAGAAGAACACCCAAGTGAACCTGGAGAAGTCATCTACAATAACTAAGGTGTAAGACTTCCCTCCTTGGCTTTGTACAGTAATGGGTCCAAAAATATCCATGTGAAGCAAATACAAAATCCTAGGTGAGTCACTCTTATTAATGGATTTGAAACTATGTTTAGTTTGCTTGCCTAGTTGACAAGCCCTGCACAGGCTTTCCTTCTTATAGGGGTAAGAAGGCAATCCTCTTACAAGGTTGTCGTTAGATAGTCTAGCAATGTATTTTAAGATTTACATGTCCTAGTCTCCTATGCCATAATTCATTTTGATTACATGATTGGTTAAATAACCAAATTTCATTTATTGCTGAATTGAAGTTAACAATATAAATATTACCTACTCTAGAACCAGATAAAACTACTATGATGTCAGCTTAAGAAATAATGCAAGAGGACTGATTAAAAGTTACCTGAAATCCTTCATCACAAAGCTGACTAATTGAGATCAAGTTATGCTTCAATCCACTTACATATGCAACCTTCCTGAATGTGACAGCACCTATCCTGATTTCTCCATAGCCTTCAGTCTGGCCAAAGTTGGAGTCACCAAAAATAACCTTAGGTCCTAGCTTTGACTTATAGTTGGATAAGTTGTCCTTCCATCCTGTCATGTGCTTAGAGCACCCACTATCCAGATACCATTGCTAGTTATATGATGGACAATTCTTTACCTGCAACAATTAAAGGGTTAATTGTTCTTGACCCAGGTTACCTTGGGTCCTTTGTTTTCTTGATAAGAAAAACTTGAGATAATAGACATAGTTGGCTGAGATTTATAGCCTAGTGGATGGTATCTCCTAGGTGGAATTTCCCAAAGGGTGAAAGGATTGATTGTTTGTCTTTTCTGATTAGGGTTTCTGTTATAATTAGGGTGGTGTTAAAGGCACACCATTTTCGGCTATGTGCACACCCATCAAAAATATAATCTTTAATAATTTAGGTTTTCTAAACCCCACCCAACTAAAGCCGAAGCAGCCCGCCTCCCCATTTTCGATACACGCCTTTTTGAACTGCGTTTTCTACGTGCATTTTTATGAAACATGTTCAACATGAAAGTTGTAGATCTCGACGATATCTATAACTTTCATGTTGAACACTTTTTGATTTAAAGCCGTTTAGGCCTCTGATTTGGCCCCCGAAAAAAATCACGCGGAACACTTTGATAAGAAAAATCACGCGTGATTTTTTTCGGGGGCCAAATCGGGGGCCTAAATAGCTTTAAATCACAAAGTGTTCAACATGAAAGTTGTATATATCATCGAGATCTACAACTTTCATGTTGAACACGTTACATAAAAATGCACGTAGAAGACGCGGTTAAAAAAGGCATGTATTTCATTTTAATAAAAACTATGCAATCACGGCAACGTCATCCTCCCCACAGCTCTTGTGGACATGTACTGCAGATGCGGGTGCGTTGAAGCAGCTTTGGAGGTGTTCTGCTGGGTTTCGAGCAAAGACGTCGTGCTTTGGAACGTGATGATCGGAGGGCTCGCGATGTACGGTCATGGCCGCCTTGTCGTCGATCTGTTTGCTCTGATGAAGGAGACGGCAACGGCGCCCAACGAGTCCACATACATTGCAGTTATGTTTGCTCAGACTGTGCAAATAATATTGGTGTGCACAAAGCCAAAGATGGTGTGCACATAAAATTTCAATGGGTGCACATAGTATTGGTGTGCACAAAGCCGAAGATGGTGTGCCTTTAACACCACCCTATAATTAAAGGTTTTATTAATTCTCACTTGGTTCGACGATTGGAAGTAAGATCATCGATCTGAGTTCGACATCATGGGTTGAGATCGTCGATCTCTACTTTGAGAAGGATAATACTCATTCTCTGTGCCCCAAGTTCTTCGATCACTGCTCGATGATCCATACAAAAATCATCGATCGCAGTAAGACGATTGATTATAGTAGAAATTTTCGTTCAAAGATCGTCTACCTGGGTTCGACGATTTGTTCACATTTCGTCGATCTGAGTTCGACGAAAATTGCTGAACATTGTTTTTGTTTTGATTTTGTCTGTTTCTATTTTCTATTTGTTAGGTTTGTTCTTATTTGCAGTTGAGAGTTTCTCATAGATTAGTTCTTTACCTTTTTCAGAGATGAATTTTACTGGGGTCCTTAGTGCATTTTTCTAGACCAGTGGGGGTTGGCTTGATGAAGCACCCAAGCCCAGTTTGCCATTTAGTCTGGCATTAACAATGCTTGTAATGTCCATCAGCTTGAGGCTTCTCCCATTAAGTGATTCTTCAAGTTGCCTTGCCTCAGCTAGTTCAGTTTTTAGTTTAATTATCTGTTCATTTGCAAGAGTAATTGCATTTTTTAATTTATGGTTCTCTGCAACTAAACTACTTTGATCATTCAATTGCTCTCTAAGTTGTTTAATTTCCTTTTCTGAACTAATTAGGTCCATGCACAAAGTTTTGAATTCATGTACAAAATCTTCAGAATTGAAGTCAAAGGATGAGAGTACCTGATCCACTTCAGAGAGTGGTTCTTCATCATCTAATGAGTCATTTTCTAAATGAGTGCTGGAAGCATCAATTGCCATTAGGCAAACTTTCTTTGCCTTTGCTTCCTCTTCATCTTCATCACTGGAGCTAAGGGAGGAGGAGTCAACTTATGTATCACTCCAGGTTTCTGCTACAAAGCCTTTCTCTTTCCTCTTATGCTTGCTTGAGGAAGGCTTGCTGTACTTCTATTTTCTTGAGTCCTTGTCCTTTCTTTTCTCCTTCTTCTGATTCTCTGGACACTCAGAGATGTAGTGTCGAGGTGTCCTGCAACCAAAACAAACAACCTCTTTAGTTGGTGTTTTGTCATACCTGGGTTTATCTTCTTGTCTGGATGACTTTTTCTTGAAGTCTCTTTTTCCCAACTTGTAGAATCTCTTTGCTAAGAGACTCAAGAACTCTTCATTAACAGCAGGAGTTGTTGTTTCTTCTGTAGCCTTAAAAGCAATGTTCTGCTCTTTTCTGACTGGAGTGGAGACCTTCTGCTCTGCCTCCCTAGTCTTTTTCAAGTGCTCAAAGGATTTGAGCTTTCCAAGAAGTGTTTCTGTGGAAATTTCTGAAATACTTCTAGTATCTTTGATAGGTCAGATCCTTGTGTCCTAAGAACTGGGAAAACACATCAATATTTTATAATTGATCTCTGTCAGTAAAATGTCCTTGTCCAATATTCTTAGTTCACTGATGATGGCACTCAGTCTGCCATACATCTCTTCAACTGATTCAGCATCTTCCTTTCTGAAGTTCTCATACTTGGAAATAAGAAGGGATCTTCTTTCTTTTCTTTCTTCCACTGAACCTGCCACCATTTGGTTCAAATAATCCCAGATGGCCTTTGCTGATGTGCAGTCAGCAACCTTTTGGAAAATATCATCTAACATAGTCTGGGCCAGTATGTTCATGGCCTTGGCATCTGTAATTTTTGCTTTCTTTTGAGCATCAGTCCAAGTTGGTGGTTGTACTACATGAGTGTCAGTAGATGTAGAAGCAGCTTCAGTTGGTTGAGGGGGACCTGCCAAAATTGAGTTAAAAATATCTTCATCAATTGAGTTCATGTAAAGTCTTATTCTTGCCTTCCAGATACTAAACTTATTAAAGTTACAGACTGGAGGTCTGGTGCTTGCATAATCCTTGTTCTGTTCCATGTGATAAATGAATAGCTAAGGAAAAAATCTGAATAAGCAGGGATCTTGATTCAAGTGTTAGCTTGTACAACCAAAGAACCACAACCCTCTGATACCAATTGAAAGGAGGGAGTTATTCAGATCAAATCTAGAGGGGGAGGGGGTGAATAGAGTGTTTAAAAACTTTTGACTGTTTTAATCTATTCTATCAGAGTACTAAATAAGTGATACCAATAAATATATAAGCAGAAGCAAAACTAGAGAACTATTCTAAAGTATCACAGGAACTAGCAAGAGAAATAAGAAAAGGTGCAACCAGACGACACAAAAAATTGTAGTGGTTCCCCAAATCTGGGTACATCCACTCTTCTACCACCCTGATAGGAATCACTCTCAGGTTTTTGATCAGGTGACTGCCACCAAATAATATCTATTTCAAAAGAGATATTACAACCCTTCTGGCTTTTTATCAGGTGTCGGAAAACCAACTTGAAGCCTTTTGATCAGGAGACCTCACAACCAGGAATTACTTTTGAAGGGAGTAAGAACCCTTTACACAGAGGGGGGAAGGAAAAAGATGTGTTGTCTTCTCTTTTCTCAAGCAAATGAGAGAAGACTTGAGAGTGATTCTGATGAAGTCAAGGCTTGTCCTGTAATTTGATGGTTCAGGAGATCAGAGCCTTGTAGTCGGACTTGAATTCCAGAAAGCTGAGACTGATTGAAGATGATTGTCTCCACAAGCTTCCTGAATGAACTCTTGTTTTTGGAACTGAGAGCTGTTCTTCTTCTTTTTCTTGCAGCCTTATGATTTCTTTCAAAAGTCTGTCGACTGCATCTAGTGGTCCTGAATAATAATTCTCTGGGTCTTTTATTCTCTAAGTCCCTTTTCTTTAAATAATTCCAAACTGAATTTGAAATCGTCCACATTGATTGACTACCGGAATCACGGGAACTTGTGCAATGACTATAAGAGAATTAACTCATTTCCTTAACTGTCCCGAGAAAAGCTGTATAATAACTCTGTGAAAACCAGCAATTAATTCTTGCCAAGGAGCGACTATATTCAGAGAATATATGCATTAATCACTCAGAGTCATATAAGCAAAATAATAAACAGTCAATAAGGAAAAATAATAACTGCAGGGAATAAAATGTTGATCTGGCAGAAAACATCGATCTGGTCCTGAGATCGTCGAACTCAATCATCCTCTATCGTCGAGCTGCGCCCTGTGATCGTTGACCTGAAAATCTTCTTTCCAAACTGGGCTTCAAGATCGTCGAACTGAGATGGTTGATCGTCGATCTCAATCCTGAAAGTAGATCAGAGATCGTCGACCTGAGTTCAGCAATTGTCGATCTCAACATTTAGAGATTTAACTCTGAGATCGTCGAGCGCAGAACGAAGATCGTCTAGCTCTCTTCAGAGATCATCGAATGACTTTTTACTTAGAAATATTTTTGCCTTGTTCACTCTCTGCTGTCTTCTAAGTCTCTGATGTCTTAGTCTTGTCTCAGTGAGTTGTTGACTTGACTGACACCTAAGACACTATACTAGACCCTTGCTATATAATGTGGGTCTGATTTAGCCTTGATTAGTGAACCTAGCCCAAATCAAAACTAGGGATCCAACAAATTATTGTGCTAGGTCTGTGAAATTCTTGATTTCTCCCTCTTTCAGGGAAAAGAACCGGGTGCGAGCTTGTCATTTTAGAGTTGCTGGGAATGCTTTACATGACAGTTGATATGGGGCATTATAGAGTCGCATCATGATTTAGAAGTGCCTAACGTGCTCTGACAGGTCATCTATTTTGTCGTAAGTCTCAATTTTTTTGAGCTTGAAGCCGTGGGAGATTGGATGTGTCAGGACATTAGGTGGGAATGGTGAGAAATGATGAAGAGGGAAACTGGTTGATGTAGTACGTTGTATTACCCATTTGCGCTCCTCGATAATTAAGCCGAGAATTTCTTTGTATGTGAGCCTTTCATATTCTGCAGGTCTGATGTCTGCTATTTTCGGGTGATTGTAGTTATGTTGAGCTTCATGTTCCCTGGTCGGGCAGATTGGGTGCACTGATCTTGCTGTATTGGGGAAATCTTCTTCCACAAGGGGAAGGATGGCGAGTGAGTGGGGGATCTGAATTGATATGCCCTCTACGGACTTAACTTTCGGAAGCACGGGAGGCTATTCCTACCATGGTCCTTAGTCACGAGTACTATTGTGTAGAGGATATTGTCTTTGGTGTTATCTTTGAACTCTTGGGGAACTCGATTCACACAGACGGCGCTAAATTATTGTGACCAAACTTGAGGCTCCATTAGACCAGTCTAAACTACATCATCTTAGCTCGGGAGCGGTCAGCGCACAAATAGTCACAGAAAATAGAAAATAGATAATACAATTTTTTAACATGGAAAACCCGTCAACTGGGTGAAAAATTACTTGGCCAGATCTGTGTCAACCAAACTTCCACTATTCGTTGTCGTGTTATAAGGCTTCGAAAGAAAAGCTTCTCATTACAATTATTAGGGAGAGAGAGTACTGGGCTCGAAGGGTAATAGGCCACCTCTCACGAAGCTAATTCTTTTTTCCTGCTACAATGGGGAGCTTCACACTCTGTGTTCTTTAGAGTCATTGACTGTTTCTTGGACGTGGGAGAACCTGACTTCACTTTTCCTAACACCAATGACTTGGAAGCTTGGGTGACACTTTCAATGTGTCTAATCCTTTGTGGCATGTCTCATGTTGTGTTTGGAGGAGTATGAACCATTGGTCTCATCGGTAAATAGTCTGTTTGTTCCTAAATTGAGAGTGTGTAGCACTTATAACAATCTTGGGGGTGGTGTGTACGAAGGCGCACTTTGAGTAGCCTTTATTATGTAGTGCACGACAGTACACTTGGAACGGTCTTTAGAGTGGAGCCCACGACAATGCACTTGGAACTATCTTGAGAGCGAAGTGCACGATGCACTTGGAATAGTCTTGAGAGTGGTGCACATAATGGAACACTTGGAATTGTCTTTGAGTGCGATGTGCACGACAGCGCACATGGAATAGTTTTGAGAGCATACTGAGGGATTCACGCAATCAGGAATGTGCACATGATGGAACGTGCACACAAAGGTACGTGCGTGAAAAGGAGTGCACACAAGGAGGAACATGCACACAGAAGGACATGCGCAAGTTGGAGGAGAGACACGTGCAAGAGGGAGCACGTGCAAAGGGGGAGGCACGCACGAAGAGTGGGACGTTCCCATGTTTGAGGAGAGATATGCGCAAGGGGGAGCGCGAGCAAGAGCCAAGGAGGGATGCGCACACGGAGGGACGTGCGCGCGCTGGAAGAGAGATGTGTGTAAAGGGTAGCACACGGAAGGAGGAACGTGCGCACAGAGGGACATGTGCACGTTGGAAGAGGAGAAGCGAGAGAGGGAGATACGTAGGAGAAAACCCAGTGAGGAGAGAATAATCGTAGGAAACATACATTAGGAGAGAGAAAGTCGTAGGATAAATAAGAGAGGAGAAAAAAATTATAGGAGGAATTCCGGGAGAGAAAAAGTGATGGCGACGACGGCCCTCAACAAGGTGAAGATGATGATGGCGCGCTTACGGATTCCCTTTCTCTGCCTCCAAATAAAGTCTGGCGGCGCTGTGACGATCATGTGGAACGGCGCCAGAATATCCGCCCCCGACGCAAGCCCATTTTTTAGTTTATTAATAATTATTATTAATAAATTAATATGGAGAATTAATATAGTTTATTATCTATTTTATCGCGAGATTAATATTTTTATTTCATGTATTAATTTCATGTAGATGGAGACGTATAACCATCATAGCTATTTTATTTCATGTACGGACTATAGTTATTTCATGTCATGATGGGTGTTATTAGCCATCATGAGTGTTTTCATTTGTATGGAGGAGATGGAGTGGTGTAGCCAATATAAAGGCATGTTTGTTCTCATTTTAGGTATTGAAGAATGAAATATTGAAAACCCTAAAATTCCCCCCCCCCTTGGAAATTTCTCTTCTCCTTCTTTCTCCTTGGCCGAACTCCCTTTGCCTCCCATCTCCTTGGCCGCCGGCCCCCCACTTCCTCCTCTCCCTATTTCGGTTCCCCCTCTATACCTCCACCTCCTCCTCTTCCTATATTCCCCTTAGCCCTAAATCCCTCCTTCCACCCGAGCCTCTTCACTACCCCCCTCTCAACAAGCCGCCGGCCACCTCCACTTCCTCAACCCGATCCTCCTATCCCCCTCAACAACAAGCCGCCGGCCTACCCATCACCTCTCACAAAGCCGACCCTCCATCCCTCACACCTTTGCTTCCAACCCTAGCCGCCTCCTCCATCCATCCCTAACAAATCCGACCAACAATAAGGAACCCTCCATCCCTTTGTTTGTGAAGAAAACGGCCAAGGCAAGTTTGCCTCCTTGTGGAATCCAAGCACCGGCGTGACGCGACGAAGGCGGGCAAGATTTTCATCTCCTTCCGGCGCAACTCTAGCGGAGCCGTTGAGGAGAACGTTCCAAGTAGAGAATTAATCGGAATCATCTATTCCGATTGGGGTAACGGACCTTTTCTATTTCTTTGTGTGATTTCTTTTCTTGAATATTCAAGTGGTGTTTTTATCCGTAGCGTTAATTTTGAAATCATTGAAACCCATCGTGGTGGATTACTTTTGTATTGTTTTTCTTGCTTACGTTATTTGATTCAGCGGGTTTGGCGAGCCCCTTGTTTTTCTTTTCGTTGGGAGAGATCTACCTAATCCGAATCGTCTCTATTTCGGTAGATCTCTTTTGGTACAACGCCGCTCGGCCGGACGCAATATTCGTCCATTTGGCTCGATCAAATATTGGCTTCATAGCCCTTATTTGATCCCTATCGGTTTGGCTACCCGTGGCTAGCGTTATTGTGATAGAAATATTTGTGTGGTATCGCGTAGAGCGAAGTTGCTAAAATAGGTTTTAATCGTAACGAGCCGATCGTGAGTGATAATCGGTTTAAATCGGTATCAAACCCCGGGGCCTACATCAATTTGGTATCAGAGGGAGGTTCACGTCAATTTCCTAATTGGCACTCCTCCCCCTTGTATGTGGCACGTTTGCACGCACATTTTTATTTCAACGAAAATTCACTAAAACTAGTTACCTTCAAAGTGGTTTGCAAATAACGACTTTAATTGCCCAAATATTTTTCAAAATTAAAAATTAAAAATTTCTGGAAATTCTTCATATAATTTTCAGTAATAAAACAAAAAAAAATTATTTTTCATCAAGACTTTGTTTTTATTAATTAATTTGAAAATTTAGTATTTGGTGTGCCAATAGCGGCCTAGATTTTTATTTCCTTAATAAAAAAAATTCCAGAAAATTTTTTAATAATCCTTATATTTTTCCAGCAAAAACCCTATTTTAAAATGTTTAAAACCTTAGTGGGTAAGCGGGAACAATTCCGTCTTTGATAGAGTTAAGTGGTCCAGATCTTATTTCCCTAGCACATGCACTAATTCCGGGTGAATTTTCACCTCCGGTTCGCGCTAGGATGGCTTACGATGTCCATGCTACTCGTTCCCACATCTACCCTCCCACAAATAGTATGACCCCCACTTATGACGGTTTAGGAGGTCTACGTGTTTTCTTAGATTGGGTTAAGGATATGGAGTATTACTTTGAGTGGTACGATTTGAACAACGCGGATATGGTGCGAATAGCTAGACTTAAGTTGATAGGAAAAGCTAAACTATTTTGGATAGTGGAAGAGATTCAATTAATAGTTAAGTATGGTAGATCACGTCTAAGTTGGGATAGCATGAAGGCCATATTGAAGGATGAGTACGCCTCTCCGTACCATCGTACGCTAGCGTATGAGTCTCCTCCTAATTTACCCAAGTTAGTCGTTGATTCTCTCTTGAAATCTGAGGTTGTGATTACAAGTGTACCTGTCACTAAGGACGAGGTTATTATTGATGACAATTTGAGTGACGATGAGGAGATTGGTTACCCAAGTGACTTGGATGAGGATTTCTCATTTGAGGAACCACCCCCACTTCCCTTCGACGACATTTCACAGTCATCCCCTCTAACCGTTGTGGAACCTTTTGATGATCCTAAGTCGATTGATATTTTGTCTGAGACAAAAGAGTTACAGTCTGCTGATGATCTTGAGTTAGTGGATATGTTGGCTGAGACAGTAGAGTCGTCCGATGTAGAGAGCTTACATGTTACTGAGTTAGATGATGACTTGCTTGGACCCGATGTTATATTGGTTGACCCTGGCTTATTAGTTATTCCTACGATATTGGACGAGTCACCTTGGGATGGTTGTTCAGTCTGGGATAATCTTAGTGTGATACATCCGGGAGTTAGTTCTTTGACGATATCATCGCCGCTTGGGATTCAAGCTAATTATAATACTCCCTTGGAGTCGATTTGTCTATCCCCTATTTTTGACAATGTCCCTACCTCATGGGAAGAATTATGTTTGGAAGAATGTCCTAGCGAGAGAGTCTTATTCCTAGAAGACGTTATTGGAGTGGAACCGGATAAGCATTCCCTGATGCTAACCCCGTTGCCTGATATGGAATATGAACTTAACTCTCTCCCGTCTGTCGTGCTACCAACTCTTTCTTCTGACCCGATCACTGAGTTGGAATTACACGAATTACCTCATGAATTGGAAGACACGTCAGATGAGTTTTCCGTATGGGTGAACCCCCTGTTTGAGTTTTCCTATGATTATAATGGATTGCAACCGGATGCTCCTTTCTGGACGTCAAATCCGTGTTTTGGGATTTCGAGTCGGACTGCTAGTGATCCCTTGGCTATAGTGCCTTATGATGTGATGTCGCCTCGACACACTTATCTGCCAAGCCCGATCGCACGCATTTATCCTCCTCCATTTGTTGACCCCATCAAGCACACATCCGTGATGGAATATGGGTACTTTGAGTTAGGTCACTCGCACTTCCCTTCATTTCTGCAAGCGTCCACGTCTATATTTGGTGATGAGTGTTGTCCGTTAGTTTTTATTCATGACGTTCTAAAATTTAAATATAAGTCTACTTGTATTAGTGAAGAGCGGCTTACCTTGGCATATCTTTGTGCCAAGCGTTATTATTTTAAGTATCACATTAGAGCTGCGAAGTTTATGCCTCTAAAAATCATCTTTGCTTTTAAGGCCCCCATTCCCCCGGACTTAAATCCTTTATGTTTTGCATTTGGGGTCAGTCACGTTGCACATGGTTTCACACCACACCGTAACCATTTCTCTCGGTACTATTTTAATGAATTTTTCACTTTGGTATCATTTCATGAGTTACCCGCTAGTTTGTCGCCGACTCTCACTCCGGATTATGCTACTTATGATTTCTTCTTATGTACGCACGATCGTAATGCGCTAGCCATACAAATTATCTCATATCATTTTATTGCTAGCTTACAAAAAAGAGTGTCTTACTTTAAGAGTGACGATTTTGTTTTGGTGTTTCTCGTCCCTGAACGGATGCCTTCGGGCACTTTAGAAAATTGGCGAGTTGGTAAGTTGGACCCTATTGGATTTTAATAACGTTCGGAGAATACACATGTCATTTGGAATCTCTCACTGATTGGGATTTTTCCCTTGTTTTTGATGTTTTTGATTTAACGCTATACGATTCTCCGCCACTTGAATTTCATATCTATCCGTGTGGGTCCACTTTGTTCTCTTTGGGTATGGGTAGTGAGTTTTTACTTGGATTGTTTTCTTCACCGGTCTTCTCTGGAGGTATGTTGGTTGATGATGTTAAATCTTGTTTTCCTTTATTGCCTAATGCTTTTCCAAGGTTCCCCAGGGACATTTTATTGCATGACAGGATACTCCAGGTGGATGTGCTTTGCTCTCCAAGTGGTGACGTGTGCCGCTTCATGGTTCTAAAGGTTGATGCCTCCCGCACCGGTACTCATCGGTGATGAGTAATTTTAAGAGGGGGAGGATTGATGGCGACGACGGCCCTCAACAAGGTGAAGACGATGATGGCGCGCTTACGGATTCCCTTTCTCTGCCTCCAAATAAAGTCTGGCGGCGCTGTGACGATCATGTGGAACGGCGCCAGAATATCCGCCCGCGACGCAAGCCCATTTTTTAGTTTATTAATAATTATTATTAATAAATTAATATGGAGAATTAATATAGTTTATTATCTATTTTATCGCGAGATTAATATTTTTATTTCATGTATTAATTTCATGTAGATGGAGACGTATAACCATCATAACTATTTTATTTCATGTACGGACTATAGTTATTTCATGTCATGATGGGTGTTATTAGCCATCATGAGTGTTTTCATTTGTATGGAGGAGATGGAGTGGTGTAGCCTATATAAAGGCATGTTTGTTCTCATTTTAGGTATTGAAGAATGAAATATTGAAAACCCTAAAATTCCCCCCCCCCCCCTTGGAAATTTCTCTTCTCCTTCTTTCTCCTTGGCCGAACTCCCTTTGCCTCCCATCTCCTTGGCCGCCGGCCACCCACTTCCTCCTCTCCCTATTTCGGTTCCCCCTCTATACCTCCACCTCCTCCTCTTCCTATATTCCCCTTAGCCCTAAATCCCTCCTTCCACCCGAGCCTCTTCACTACCCCCCTCTCAACAAGCCGCCGGCCACCTCCACTTCCTCAACCCGAGCCTCCTATCCCCTCCAACAACAAGCCGCCGGCCTACCCATCACCTCTCACAAAGCCGACCCTCCATCCCTCACACCTTTGCTTCCAACCCTAGCCGCCTCCTCCATCCATCCCTAACAAATCCGACCAACAATAAGGAACCCTCCATCCCCTTTGTTTGTGAAGAAAACGGCCAAGGCAAGTTTGCCTCCTTGTGGAATCCTAGCACCGGCGTGACGCGACGAAGGCGGGCAAGATTTTCATCTCCTTCCGGCGCAACTCTAGCGGAGCCGTTGAGGAGAACGTTCCAAGTAGAGAATTAATCGGAATCATCTATTCCGATTGGGGTAACAGACCTTTTCTATTTCTTTGTGTGATTTCTTTTCTTGAATATTCAAGTGGTGTTTTTATCCGTAGCGTTAATTTTGAAATCATTGAAACCCATCGTGGTGGATTACTTTTGTATTGTTTTTCTTGCTTACGTTATTTGATTCAGCGGGTTTGGCGAGCCCCTTGTTTTTCTTTTCGTTGGGAGAGATCTACCTAATCCGAATGGTCTCTATTTCGGTAGATCTCTTTTGGTACAACGCCGCTCGGCCGGACGCAATATTCGTCCATTTGGCTCGATCAAATATTGGCTTCATAGCCCTTATTTGATCCCTATCGGTTTGGCTACCCGTGGCTAGCGTTATTGTGATAGAAATATTTGTGTGGTATCGCGTAGAGCGAAGTTGCTAAAATAGGTTTTAATCGTAACGAGCCGATCGTGAGTGATAATCGGTTTAAATCGGTATCAAACCCCGGGGCCTACATCAAAAAGTGGAAATGAAGGAGGGTATGAGGCTCTATTTATAGGCCTCAGAGGTAGTTATAGTGGTTATATGGTTCTTTGCAGACCATAACCACCGTAATTAAAAATTGCAGACAAATTTTATAACTTATTATGCACAAATTATTATTTTAATTATACTAAACGCAGACTAATCCTATTTTTAGCTGTGCACTCCCCCAACTATGGGTAGTTACATGGGCAGTTACTTGGGTGGTTACCCATGCAACTGACGGCCGCGATCACGGGAGTGCGAATGGATGGTTGAGGATTGTCCAGAAAAGAAACCGTCTGGCGGGGAAAATCTGGCCAGCGAAGGCCTGCCGGCGGCGGGATCTTAGCCAAGAGTCGGACGGCCGAAGGATCGGGCGGATACCACGGGGCCACTCATCTTCAGCGGCCATGGATGCGCTCTGATCTGGGCGGCAAAGAGATCTCACCATCCGAGTGACCAGATGGCGGGATGGCGTAGAGGCCTCCCCACTCAATGACAAACAGGGCCTCCCAGAGGCCTCCTGATCTGAGCGACCGGAGGGGTGAGCGACCAGAGGGGCGGGGCGGCCGGAGGGGCGGGGCGGCCTGGGGGCTGCCCATTTTCCATAACAAGCGTTGTCTGGATCTAGGCGGCTTGGATGTCGCTTGATCTAGGCTTCCAGAGGGCGAGGTGGTGGTCCACCCTCTACAGTAGAAGGGATCGTCTAGATCTAGACGACTAGGAGGCTGCCAGATTAAGGCCGCCAGGGAGGAGGGCGGCCGGCCGGCCTCCCCTAGGGGAGAGGCTACAGGGGCAGCCAGATAGCACGCACACACCCATGCGGCCTAGGGACACGCGCACGGTCATCACGTATGACCAAGCGGTATCGCGCGCACAATCGTGCATGGTCGGGACCCCTACATAGGTCGGGGGTGCATGTGCGGCCTTGTATCCACACAATTTTTACCTCGTGAGGTGAACGCATGTGTAAGAATGTGCACGAGCGTGACCGGTTGTTGGTGGTTGTGCTCGTGGAACCCGCGGTTCGACCGGACCCATTCAGGGGAACCTCATCAACTATGCAGCGGGTTTTTACTTTAAATCGTACATAAATTCCCCCAGGCTTGCAAGAAAGGTAATATTCATTAAATTTTAAAAGAGAAACTACTTAGAAATATATATATATATATATATATATAGGAAAAATTATATATTTATATAAGATTAATAATTTTTCCTTAATAATTTAAGCTAAAATTGGCATCATCGGGAGACTATCCCAAAAAATCGGTGAAGGGCGGACACTTTGACCATTGGACCTACTACAATGGCGAAGGGAAGATGCTTCGAGCCAGTATTGTGTTGCCCGGGGGACTGGCCCCGGAGAACGGTGAAGCGTGGATGCTTTGAACTGTTGGACCTGCTATAATGGCAAAGGGAGGACGCTTTGAGCTGGTAGTGCATTGTCAAGGGGGATGGCCCTGGAAAATCGGTGAAGGACGGACGCTTCAAGCCGGTAGTGTGGGGTCAAGGGGAACTGACATGAAAAACTGATGAAGGGAGGACGGTTCGAACCATTGGCAGTCACGAGAGGGGTAAACTTCTAATGTTGGCGGTGTCCCTCCAGGCAGACGGGCGATGATTTGATGCCTTCTGCTTATTTTGGGTGTCGGTGGCAGTCCATGTACTTGTTTTTTTTCATGCTTTGTCATTGGGATGACTCTTCATAAGTGATCCTTCCGTCAACTTTCACGGTGTCTGGAGATTCATCTTTGGTGGAGCCTTTGGTACTTGTGATCCGTCTGGGCATGGTGCGATACAAAAGTAATGAAAGTTTACTTCTTATTATGGAATCTAAGCAAGGGACGCAAGAGACCCCTAAATCCCTTAGTAGGGCGAGCGCCTGATCCTGGTATGCCTCGATCCAATGGATGCATTTTTCTAGGAACGTGAACTACACTACTTCTTTGCGAAGTGGTGTGTTGTTGATAGGTGTCTTGTTGAAGGCCTGGTTGGCATTTGTCTTCAGACAAGCTCTGGTCGGGCGTGTGTGCACTTTCCTTCTCCATTACTCTTAGTTACAAATATGGTCGTTAGGCGAGTACTATATTCAGAAAGTCTTTGCAGAGTTTGGGAACACCTCTCCCACAGATGGCGTCAAACTGTTGCATGTCTCCTGATGCTCTAGTAGACCAGTCGAACTGAACGTCTTAGCTCGGGAGTAGTCGAGTGCACAAATAGTCAATGTAAAATTAGATAGCTTAGTTAGAAGGTTTTAGCGTGGAAAACTCTGGAATGGGAAAAACCACGAGGCTTGATTGGTGTCATTCAAATTCCACTATGTATCGGTGTGTTGCAAATGGAATTAGAGAACATGGGGGTGATAAAATTGTATGGTGGAGATTAAATGTGTGATAAGAGAGGGGAGATAAGTATATTGCTTTATATAATAAAAATATATATAAGCTGTTAGATTTAATCTACGTGAATGACGATCTTAAATGTGTAGTATGCAGAATGCGGAAGAATAAGATTAAACCTCTGGCCATTGATTCTTTCACCAAAAAAGGCTTTCATGCGAGTAACGATCTCCTAAGCCCTCGATCACTCCCTCTAGATGGTGTAGGATGAATGAGTGATTGAACATAGGGACTGAATACCCCTCCGTAGATATCTATAGATGTGTTGTCATCAATCACATCTACTCAATGGGTTGTTACCACTAGTGTGTAGTTTTCACTTAAGTGGGTAGTTATCCCCATAATGATTAATTATTGCTCATTCATTCTAAATGAGGAGTTATCCTATAATTAGTAGTTATTTACCGTAAAAAAAGTGGGAGTTATTGACCATATTAATAAATAAATTCGGAATTAATTAATTAATTAATTTAATAATATAAATCCGAAAATAAATAATCAATAAGTAAATAAATTATTTTAACATTCTCCCACTTAGTTCATTCTGAAAAACATACCCATCTAAGAAATACGATACATGAATCATGGCGACAAGTCCTCTAATGTATTGAGTAATATCATTCATGTATCACATTTACAATATCTCTTTGATATAATCTAAATATGGTAACATTACTTAATAAATAAACCATATGTTTATTCAAGGTCCTGCACAGAATAATTTTTCTCAACAATATTAAGTGTACACATTCATATGAGAAAAATACCATACAAATAAGACTTTCATCAATCAAATTGTTCATACAATAAAATAATTACATAATTTGACTCAATCCCATATTAGCCACATGATCCTTAAATTTAATCGGTGATGTGTCTTTAGTTAAAGTATCATCTATCATAAATTCAGTGCTTATGTGTTCTATGACCAGTTTTCCTTCTTTAATCGTTCCTTTATGGCAAAATATTTAATGTTGATGTGTTTACTTCGATTACTACATCTGTTATTCTTAGCTATAAAGACAGCAGCTGAATTGTCACAATATATTTTTAATGACCTAGAAATATAATCAATAATTCTAAGCCCTGAAATGAAACTCTTCAACAATACACCATGAGATGTAGCCTCAAAATCAGAAATGAATTATACCTCTATAGTAGAAGTAGCAGTCGTGGTTTGCTTTGCGCATCTCCATGACATGCCTCTGCCAGCAAGCATAAAAATATATCCTGATGTTGATTTGCAAGAATCAACACAACCAGCAAAGTCAGAATTAGAGTATCCTACTACCTCCAAATGATCAGTCTGTCTGTATATAAGCATGTAGTCTTTGGAACCTTAAAGATACTTCATCACTTTCTTTGCAGCTTTTCAGTGGTCCATACCTTGATTACTTTGATATCTTCCTAACATTCCCACAATATAAGCGATATCAGGTCTTGTGCAAACCTGATCATACATCTAGCTTCCAACAGCAAAAGCATAAGGAATTTTATTCATTTGTTCCTTTTCAAAAATCATTCTTAGGGAATTGGTTCAAATGGAACTTATCACCCTTCATAATCGGTGCTACACTTGGTGTAAATCTTTCATCTGAAATCTCTCTAAGACTTTATTAATATAGGTTTCTTAAGAAAGACCTAAAACTCCACAAGGTCTATCTCTATGTATCTTTATAGCAATGACATAAGATGTTTCACCCATATCCTTCATGTCAAAACTTTTAGAGAGAAATTGTTTTACCTCATGTAACAACCCTTTATCATTGGATGCAAGTAAAATATCATCTACATATAGCAAAAGTGAAAGATCTTATTTTCAAGGTAGTTAGTAACCTAGAGGGGGGTGAATAGATTTTCCTAGGTCTTTTGATTGTCTTTTAAATCACTTGTTTATTTCTTTTAGATTTTAGTTTAGAGTGATCTAGAGCTCGTCCTTAGCACCTGCAATTAATAAAATAAAAGCAAACATAGAAAAGAACACAAGTGTTTTATAGTGGTTCCCCAAAATTATGGGTATATCCACTCTCCTCCCACCTTCATAACTTCTTATTAGTCAAGTCACTTCTCAAACCAATGCTCCAAGGAGCTTACACCTCAGATCCCTCAAGATCTCTCAATCTCCTCCAAGACTTACACCTCAGCCACAAATGCCTACACTCAGTGATATAGGTATCACCTACCTCAAGAACTTAAGCCCTACCACTAAGGTTATAGAGGATAGACCTACCTCAGAGCAAGCTTTCTCCTACTACTCAGAGAGATGCACTCTCCTACAGTTTAGGCAAAACTATCCTACTACTCAGTGAGTAAAACTCACCTACCTTAGAGAGCAGCACTCTCCTACAGCTCAGGCAAATTTGCCCTACCTCAGACCCAAAGGTCCTACAGCTCAAATCTAGAAGGATCCTACAAATACAAATAGTTTAATTAACTTTGACACAGAAATTTCTCTGTGTCAACCACTTGAGCAGAAAAATTTCTGCTCCAACTCTCCTCACAGCAGGGAAAGGATTTGCTTGAAGAACTCAGAAGATAACTTCTGAACTTGTTGTTGAAGGCTAAAGATCTTTTGATCTTGGGTCTTCAAACAGCCCACTGAACCTGCTAAAGGATGAAGGTTCTTCTTTCTTCAGAACTAATTCTAAATCAACTGTGGCAGATAGAGACTTACACAGCTAATTGAACTTTTCTTGTTGGAGAGCTTCAAGCTTTTCACCTGCAGCAATGGTAAAGAAGATGAAGATGGTTGCTCTCCTTTTTTTAATATTGTATGCCCTAAAAGTTGTCTTTCTCTTGGCCCTATCTCTTCCTTTTGTAGTTCGCCGATCAACGGCTCTTAGAGATCGGTGGGCCCCACCTGCAGTTTCAGACTGTGCCTTGCTTTAACGGAAGAAGACGTATAGTAGCTTCACTGTAAGATTTGTCATGTACTAGAGCTTCCCCATACCTGATTTGACCTAAGTTGATTTTGTCGATTTTGCTGACGTCAGCACCTATGGACTTAGACAAAATCGAGCATCAGAGAATAGGCATTGAGTGAGTAAGCATCACTCAATGCCAAAACACTTAGATAGATTTACTGTCTCTTGGTGTTGAGTGAGTAACCTTCACTTAACGCCAAACTACTTAGAATATAAAGTCTATTTCTAGGCGTTGAGAGATTCAGCTTCACTCAACACCAACTTGCTTTATCAGCTTTCTGCTGCTTGGCATTGAGTGAGTAAGCATCACTCAATTCAAAACCCCTTAGACAAAATTCTGTCTTCACTAGGCGTTGATAACGTTGAGTCAATAACCTCCACTCAACGCTTTTTGCCTTAACCAATTTTTTTGCTTCTTCAGCAACTTAAGCATTGAGAGTGTTGAGTGAGCACGCCTCACTCAATGCTTTATGCCTTAGCCAATTTTCTGTGTTTAAAACAACAATAGGCTTAGACTGTCTTTCTAAGTTCGACGAATGGTGAAGTGAGCTTGATGAATTTTGAGCTCAGTTCGATAAATTCTCAACTGAGCTCGACGAACTCAGAATCCCAAGCTCTGAACTTAGCTCGATGAATGGTGAGCTGAGCTCAACGAACTCTGAACTCAGTTCGATGAATTTGAACATGGTTCAACTAGTTCAACTTATAGTCTTTTTGTTGTTTGGCGTTGAGTGTGTATTCATCACTCAACGCCAAAACACTTAGCCAAATTTCTCTTTAGTAGCATGGCGTTGAGTGAGTTGACTTCACTCAATGCCTGTGTACTTAACCACATTTCAGCTCATTCCAACTTAGGTTATGACAGTATAGGCTACACTCAACATTATAAGTAACCTGGCGTTGAGTGATGTTCATTCACTCAACGCCTGTGGACTTAGACAGATTTCTATCATCCCACACCTTAGGTAAGTGTTTACCTGACTTAGCCACTTAGCCTACCTGACCTATCATAGTCATCTACTGATATGTGTATATCATTGATAAGATTGAATTCACTCAAATCCAGGACATTGTGGGCAATGGACCCAACAATCTCCCCCTATTTGAGGAAGTCAAAACTCTTGATTAAATGAGTCAATGACATACACAGAACCATGCAGCACAAGGCATAATAAAAGAAACTAAATAATTTAGAGGTGATCTATAGTTATCACACTTCCCTGCTTACAAAATGGAATATTACTGCATCTGTCATCTGTTTCCCCTGAATTGTTGCTTCCTTACTTATCTGATCATCTGATCATCTTATCCTCCCCCTTTTTGACTACAGCAAATAGCTGGTAGGATGCACCTGATCAACTGATCATCTTATCACTTGCTCTCCCTCAATTAGGCAGCAGTGAAATGTTGGAATTATTTTTGACTTGCTCCCCCTCAATTAGGAGAATCTTCATTTCTTTAAAGGACCATCCTATCTGCATAATTTCAAATAGTTTGCAACCAGATGAGGATAAACTGAAGCTATACTAAGTTTAACATACCAAAATCAAATTTGAAGGTGTTAAACTTGGCTTCATCTAGTGTCTTAGTGAAGATGTCAGCCACTTGCTTGTCTGTTGGGACAAACTCAAGGGTGATTCTTCACATTCCACATGCTCCCTAATGAAATGATATCTAATCTCTATGTGATTAGTCTTGTTATGGGAGACATGATTCCTAGCAATAGAGATTGCACTAGTAGAATCACAGAATAAAGGAGTTTTACTTATCTGGAGGTTGTAGTCTTGAAGCTGGTGTTGGATCCACAACAACTTAGCACAGCAGCTTCCTGCTGAGATGTACTCTGACTCTACAGTTGATATTGCCACACTATTTTGTTTCTTTTTACTCCAAGATACCAGTCTCCCTCCCAATAACTGACAGGTGCCATATGTGCTCTTCCTGTCCTCTTTACAGCCTGCAAAATCTGCATCTGAATAGCTAGTTAGTTCAAACTCCCCATTCCTAGGTTACCAAAGGCCAAGATCTTGAGTGCCCTTAAGATACCTAAAAATTCTCTTAGATGTAGAGTAGTAAGATTCTTTAGGACAAGACTGATACCTAGCACAAACACATGTTGCATACATGATGTCTGGCCTACTTACAGTCAGATATAGAAGGGAGCCAATTATCCCTCTGTATAAAGTTTCATCAACAGGTTTCCCTGCTTCATCTTTGCCTATAGGCATACTTGACCCCATGGGAGTTCTCATGGTGGAGGAATTCTCCATGCAAAATTTCTTGATTAACTCCCTAGAAAACTTAGACGGGGATATGGACAAGCCATCATCAGTCTATCTCACTTGGAGGCCCAAGAAGAACTTAAGTTCACCCATACTGCTCATCTCAAACTTTCCCTGCATAAGTTTAGCAAACTTTTTGCAGAGGTTGTCATCAGTATATCCAAAGATGATGTCATCTATATAGATCTGGACTAGGATGATCTTACCCTTAAATTCTCTTAGGAATAGGGTCTTGTCTATTTTCTCCCTTGATAATTTGTTCTCAATGAGGAAACTAGACAATGTATTATCCATGATCTAAGGGCTTGCTTCAACCCATATAGAGCTTCCCAAAGTCTGTAAACAAAATTAGGTGAGTTAGGAACTACAAAACCTGGAGGTTGCTGAATATAGGCTTCTTCTTTTAAGTCATCATTTAGGAAGGCTGACTTTACATCCATTTGGTAGACCTTGAATCCCTTGTGTGTTTTATATACAAGGAACAATCTCATGGCCTCCAATCTTGCTACAGGGCAAAGGTTTGATCAAAATCAATCCCTTCTTTTTTCTTGTATCCCTTATCTACTAGTCTAGCCTTATTCTTAATTACAATGCCATTTTCATCAAGCTTGTTTCTATAGATCAACTTGACTTTAATGACATTATGACCATGAGGTATGGGAACTAGCTTCCAAACCTTGCACCTCTTAAACTTGTTCAGTTCCTCATGCATAGCTCCAATCCAATGCTGGTCTATGTTGTCCTCTTTAAACTTCTTGGGCTCCACTTGGGATAAAAAGCTTGAATACACGGCTGTGTTCTTACTTCTGCTCGTTTTCATTACTCCATGACTTGCCTCATCAATGATTTGGTGTGCTGGATGATCTCTCATTTGTCTGACAGCAGGTGGCAGTTGAAAGTTATTACTTCAAGGTTAGGTAGTCACCTAGAGGGGGGTGAATAGGTCTTTGAAATCACTTAAGTCTTTTTGCTATTTATAAATTTAGTGATCTAGAGCTTGTCCTAATTACCTGCAATATAAAAATAAGAGCAAGCAACACAGTGTAGCACACAAGTATTTATAGTGGTTCCCCAATTGGGTACATCCACTTTCCCTCCCACCTTTCTAACTTATGTTAGACAAGGCACAAACTCCTCCAAAATGGTCCTCAGAGCTTACACCTCAGGCCCTCATCCTTACACTCAGGTTCTCTTCAGAACCCTACCTCAGAAACACAAGGATTCTAACCTCAGAGCCTTACAATGCTCCTACAGCTCAGTGGTTCTCAAACTAACTACCTCAGACTTACCTCTAAGGCCTATAGCTCAGGCACAAAGTTCCCTATAACTTCAGGAATAAGGCCCTACTCTCAGAGTGCTGCAACACTCCTATAGCTCAGTACCCTTCCAAGTACCTACCTCAGTGCCCTTCATGGAACCTACAGCTCTGTGACAAACTTTTCACCTACCTCAGGCCAAAAGGACTTACACTCAGTCTCCTCCAAGACCTACACTCAGTGACATAATTGTCACCTACAACTCAGTGAATCAATAGTCACCTACCTCAGCCTTATCACTAAAGCCCACTACTCGTGCTGGGAGGACAGCCCTACTCTCAGATCCACACTTGGATCCTACCTCAGTCACCTAGTAGGGCACCTACCTTAGTGACAAATTAGTCACCTACAACTCAGGCACAAAGTGCCCTACAGCTCAGATTCAGGCAAACTGAATCCTACAGGAATTAATCAAGTAAATTAAAATACTGACTCAGAGATAAATCTCAGAGTCTAACTTGCTAGACTAAGCAGATATCAGTCCAGCCCACTTGCTCTAGAAGGAACTAGTCTTCTTCTACAGCTACCAATTTCTCTACTGTACTGAAGGCAACAACTGCTGTTGAAGGCTTATAGCCCTTCACACAGCTATCTTTTCTTGCTAATAGATTGAATCAGCCAACTTGTTCTTTAAGGAACACTCTTGCTGAACTGGAAGAAGTTTCAGTTATCTTTGCCTTATGGCTTTCACAGCTGGACTTTGCTTTCAAGCTTATTGAAGAAGATGAAGTCCAGCCGCCACTATTTTGTTTTTTGCTTTCATTCTCGTTAATCCTAATCTTCTTTTCTTCTCTTCCTTTTATATCTGTTGATTTGAATCAGCGGTATAATTTGAATGTGGGCCCAGCCAAGGATGGTGAGCGTCACCTTCCTCAGAAGAGGACAAATACCATCTTCCAGCGCTACTATAGCTTTCCCTCAACGACATGAAGTACTTGGACTGAGCTCGATGATCGTCGAGCTGAGATCGATGAACTCTGTGCTGAGCTCGACAAACTTCAGAATCTCCAACTTTATATTTAGTTCGACGAAATGTGAGCTCTGCTCGACGAACTCTGAATATTCAAACTTTAACTTGAGCTTGACGAAAGGAGGGCTCAGCTCGACGAACTTTGAATCTTAAAAATTTAACTTGAGCTCAACAAAAGGTGAGCTCAGCACAATGAACTCTGAATCTTCAACCTTTAACTTGAGCTCGACGAAAGGCGGGCTCAGCTCGACGAACTTTGAATCTTCAAACTTTAACTTATGCTCAACGAAAGGTGTGCTCAGCTCGATGAACTCTGAATCTTCAACCTTTAACTTGAGCTCGACGAAAGGTGAGCTCAGCTCGACGAACTCTAAACTCAGTTCGACGAACTCCACTTTCTGGACTTAGAAAAATTCTGATGGCTTTGTCTCAGTGGTTCCTTCTCAACTGTTTCAGCGGTTTATTCTTCACAGCTGAGACTCTTCTGTCTCAGTAGTTCCTGTAACACCTCCCTTATAATGACCGTATAATATGGGTTCGGTCGGGGCCTCAAAATATATATATGCCACAGCTTTGGCATTAAAAGATGATATTAACTACCCAATCTCAAAAATCAGAATAAAACACAGCGGAAATATACCAAACAACTATAAGTTATCCACTACTAAAACAGGAGTATCACAATGGCCATATTGCCTTATATCAAATAAGTCCAAAACGGAAAGACAACAAGGTCAAACATCAATGTGCAACAACACTCCTAGGCTACCTCGGCATGCAAGCTGGAATATACCAAAACATGAAGCATACAATCAAAAGGAAACAAACTAGAATGCACAGCAAACACTTCATGAGGCTTAGGGCTTTTCATCCGGCTCACTTGCTCCCGCTTGCGATCCTTGCCCTGTAAAAATTTATAGTAACGTGGGTCAGCAAAGGCTGACCTCTACTGTGTGACAGACACATCTCCTCCCATCCGCCCCTAACAGACCCCGGGGTACCCCTCCAACCTGCAAATCAGCACTTCGTATACCATATACATAAATATGTAAAGCTTTAAAACAGGTTTGGATGACTCATACAACAATCACGTTTTCTATGTTGAGCATAGAACAAACAGGGGCCTACTATGCAGCATGTATGCAAACTCGGGCTTCGCCCAAGGCACCCTATAGCGTATGCAACTAGCACATAATCATAACAACTGGGTACTTCCATTTCCCCATTGGCGTAAAGCCGCAAACAAAAGGGGACTACAATGCCCCTAAAGGCCCAAAATCCGCTACACGGAAATCTTGTCAAGGCCCCACCTGCACATGGGTCATAAACCCAGGCTTGCCTGCAAATTCTGACTTCTCGCATCAGGATTCCGTCTCACACACAAACCGATTTTAAGAACCCTTGCTGGATCCCACCCGCTCATGGCTTCATTGCCCGGGCTTGCCCTACGCTTGGCGTTCTCGCCAGTCTCACAGAAGGGGACATGTCTCGCCGGGACACTCTCCCCACATGACTTGCATGTCATGGGATAGTCAGCCGACCACGGAGATATAGGCACGCCTTAGCATAACACAACCATAACTTTCTCACCCTAATCCACCATTTGTATTGCAACATTCCCACACACCAAGGAAACCATCTACCGCCAATGCGGAGCTAACCTTATCTGGTTCCTGCTACAAGTACTCACTCAAGAAAAGGGGGAAAACGCATACATCACAACGACATCTTGCCGCAACGGATTTCTACTGAATCCTTAAGGCTCGCTATGCAGCATCACCGAGTCGGACTAACGGTCGCGACTACGGCTTTACCTACAATGCCTAATACACTAAGGAAGCAGATCTCTAATGCAAAATCATGTCGGGGATGGACACATCGACCCGGAGGTTCCTCTTGAAACATGACAACCCAAACCCCTCTCATTTGAGAGATCTGGAGCCCAAAAACTGAAAAGAAAAGATGTTATGCGCGCATCCTAGAAACCAAGAAGAGAAGTGTCGTTACCTTATGACCCCTCTTCCTTGACATGGAATCCTTGATCTTTACGGATGAAAACGAGCGCCTCTCCGCCCTCTCCACGGATCTGGTCTCGGAACGACGATCGGAGCTCCGTAGCTCCTTCAATGGCAGAAGAAAGATTCTTCTTCCTCCTCCACTCTCTCTTCTTCCCAAACCTTAATTCTCACTCTTGAAGATGAGGAATGAGGGAAAGACTACTCTTAGCCCTAATAAGACCCTTTGGGCGGAAGATCCTGGGCCCTTGGATCCGTTTTAATGAGAAATCAGACGGTTACGAAACGAACCGATGGAACTGCTTCCGTCCACTACTGCCGCACGATAAGTCTACCGCCAGAGCAACCAGAACACTAGGCTAATAAAACCATCGATGATACCGCCTGCGCTAACTCTAGCTCTACGCGCTAGCACTCAATGCTCTCGACGCCCGTCCACTCAACGCTCTCGCCACTGATTTACCGCCCACGCGGTAAGTCTACCGCCAGGCAACCCGAGCGCTAGGCTTAATAAATCATCGATGCTACCGCTTGCGCTAACTCTAGCGTTGCGCGCTAGCACTCAACGCTCTCAACGCCTGGCCACTCAATGCTCTCAACACTAAACTACCGTCAGGCGATAACTGCTACCGTCGGGCGATAGCGTCCAGATACTCAAGCTTTAAACTGGGGTGTTACAACTCCTCCAACTGTTGGGTACACTGAAAAATATGTACCAGATTTGGAGAAGCCTCTTCTTACTCAATGATATACATCAATTTGTGTTTGATGGGATGTTTGAGTTTCATTGTGCAGGTGTAGGTTTGCAAGAAAATTCTTTAAGTACAAGTGTCGACACTTGTGAAGAATTGTGTCAACACCCAAAAGTTGTGTCGACACTAGAAGCAAGGCCTGTGTCGACACCCAAGCATTATCTCGACACCTGAAGAAGAAGCTGTGTCGACACCCAGAAATGTTTCGACACATAAGGCAGGAATTGTGTCGACACCTAAAGGAGAAGTTGTGTCGACACCTAGGAGTTATGTCGACACCAGAAGAAAGGCATGTATCGACACTCAGGAATTGTGTCGATACCTGAAGAAGGTTTTGTGTCGACACACAGGACTTGTGTCGACAAACACTCAACGCCATTTGTCTGCATCAGCTATGTCAAGACCAGAAGCAGTTGTGTCGACACACAGGACTTGTGTCGACACACACTCAATGACATTTGGATGACACTCAACTCCATCTAACAGCAATAGCTATACTGAGTCTGAAGGCTTGTGTCGATACACAGGACTTGTGTCGACACACACTCAATGACGTCTCGACACACACTCAACGACAGCTGGACATATACTAAAAGCCATCTATCAGCATCAGTTATGTCGAGACCAGGAGCAGTTGTGTCGACACACAGGACTTGTGTCGACACATACAAATAGAAGCTATGTCAAGTAGCAGAAGAATGACTATGTCAACACATGGAGTGTTGTGTCGACATCATCAAGACTTATGTCGACACTTAGTCTATTTGTGTCGACACATGTGAAGCAGTTTGCTGAGTGGTTCATGCTGAGTTGTAAAGTCTTTGAGGAATCAACTGTCATGACTAGTGACTCGATAGCTGTCATAACCAACAGGTCTGACACCTTTGTCAGAACTGTCAGAAGGTTGTTATAAACCGGATCAGCCGGTAATCATGAGTAAACTCTATATAAGGGACTTATCCTTGACAACCAAAAAAGAACTAAGAAAGTAATCAAGCAATTACGAGAAAGAGAGTTTGACAACAAGTAAAGGGAAACCCTTAAGAAGGCAGATCCAGAACAGTCTGTAAGAAAGATTAAGATCTAATTCTGAATCTAAGGAGGGAGCTATCTTAAGATCAACTTCTACATCAAGTGAAGATCAACCTTATTTTGTTCAATCAAGAAGCTTTGAAATAGCTAAGTTAGGTTGGATCTAAAGATTCAGTTTATTCAAGAACTGATCAAGAAGCTCACACCAATAGAGAGTTCTATCTGGTGAAATTTTTGTACCCTTTAAAACATTCAATTTTCTTGTAGGATCTTTTATAAGATCTGAGTTGTAATCCTGTAATTATAAAGGCTGAGGTAGGGCTGATTACTTGAGGTGTAGGACTTGTGAAATTCCTAGTTGTAAGCCTAGTGATAAAGGCTGAGGTTGGGCTGAGGCCTGAGGTAGGATTCTTGGGAAGAATCTGAGGTAAGACTTGTATAAGTCTGAACTGTCGGAACCAATCTGGTTCTGAGTTATAAGATCTGTGGATCTGATTAAGTGGAAGGAAGTTGGGCCGAATCCAGTTCTTTATTGGATAGGCGAAGGGGGAAAGTGAATGTACCCATACCTTGGGGAACTACTAAAAATCTGGAGTATTGTACTGTGCTGTGATTTGTGTGATGTGATTGTTATGTTGTGATTGTTGTGCTGAGAATTGTATTATCTGTTCTAAGTTAGAACAAGCTAATTGCCTAAAATTCTTAAAGAAAATTAGAACCTATTCACCCCCCCCCTCTAGGTGTCTAGGCTCTTGAAATAAAGTCTTTCAAGTGGTATCAGAGGGAGATTACTCAAAGATAGACCTAACAGTCTGAGTGAATCTCCAAGGCAATTAACAGATTTCAAGAATGGATTCAAATGAGAATCATAAGGAATTTGGATCTATGAATCTACCTATCTGCAGGAAAGAATGCTTTGGCATATGGAAGGAAAGGGTCAGGTTGTTCATGGAAGCATCTGATCCAAGAATCTACATCACAATACAAGAAGGCCCATTCATTCCAATGAAGGTATCAGTTCTTGATGCAAATGTTAGAACCCCAAAGAGTTATTCAGAAATGACCAAGGATGAGATCATCCTTGCAACATTAGACAAAAGAGCACAAAACATTATTGTAAGTGCTATAGATGATGCCACATTTCAGAATCTGGTGCATTACAAAATCTCTAAGGAGATGTGGGACACCTTGATTGTCTACATGGAGGGAACTGAAGAAGTCAGAGAAGACAGGAAATCTATGCTAAATCGAAAATATGAGAGCTTTAGACAAGCCAAGTCTGACAGCATAGCTGAATGTTACAAGAATTTCTTCAGGATAGTAAATGAGCTAATGACCTATGGAAGAGTCTTCAGCACATATGAACTGAATGACAAGTTTCTCAGATCACTAACTAAGGACTGTGACACAAAGATATGTGCCATCAGAGAGATGGTCAGGCTTGCTGATACACCTCCACCAATACTATTTGGAAAGCTATTATCCTATGAAATACAGCTCACTGCTAAAAAAGGGGAGGAGAAAAGAAGTAGGTCTGAGTACAAAGAGAAGTCAGTAGCCTTCAAGGCTGAAGGCACAAGAAAGGGTAGGAGAAAGTCTCCCTCTCCACCCAGAAGGAGTGTTGAGGCAGAAGAAGAAAATCCTGACAACAGCACATCAGATAGTCACACCTCTGATGAGGACTTTGCTGCCATTACAAGTCAATTTCAAAGGTTCATGAAAAAGAAGAAATGGAGAACCAGGCCATCTACATCCTTCTCCAAGGATCAGTATTATAAGAAAAAGAAGACTCCCAAGGAGGACAGGTATGCCTCAAAACCTAGTAAACAAACTAATTCTAAGATTGTTTGCTATTATTGCAACAGGCCTAGAAATGTCATAGCTGACTGTCTAAGTACAAGAAGAAGCATCAATTGAAAGGCAAGAAGGAGGAATCCTTTGTTGCTCAAAAGCAGAAGAGTTGGACAGACTCTTCATCTTCAGGATCAAGAGAAGAAGATAATGCAGAAGCATATGTTGGGTTATTCTCAACAGAAGAGGATTCTAGGGAACTAGAATTCCTATAAATGCTGGACTCCAAAAATGGAGTGAAATACTATTGTTGTAGAGGGTTGATGGCTCTATCAGAAAATGATCAGTATCAGGATCAGCCTGGTCCAAGCAAGGTATACGATTCTCCCTCAGCTTCTGATTATTTTACTAGATTAGAATCAGTAGCATCAACTTCAAGAGAAGTTGATGGTTCTGATTTTGAGGGGGATGTACATCAACTCATTAATGAGTATGGTGGGTTGTTCCAAGCTCTGAAGAGGAGCAAGTTTCTTGTCAAGGATAAAGCCAAGGAAATTGAGTCTCTTAAGCAAGCTGCATCATATTCAGCCATGTTGATAGATTTAAAACTGAAGGAGGTTGCCAAACTGAAAAATATTACTGTCATTCAGATGGACACAATCTCTTTCAAGGAAAATCATATCAAGAAACTAGAGGCAAAACTTCAGCAAGAAAGAGAGTTAGTGGCTAAATTCTCTAAGCCAAAATCTGTCTTGCCCTTAATAGACAATTTCATTTCTCATAAAGGAAAGACTGGTCTAGGTTTTAAGGGAAAAACTAGGGCCACCAATTCTCATATAAAAGGTAAGGCCCCAGTTCAGCCACTATCTAAAAAGCCTCCTATTTTCTTTAGGAAAGTGATGCAACCTACAAACAGGTATGATCATGATATTACTCATGGTCACTGTGAGTATGGAGATCTCATGGGCAAGGGTTCAAATGCCAATAGGTCACTCTATAGGCAAGCCCATCAGGTTCAAAAGGAATTCTTGGGGTTTGCTGCTCCAGCACCTACACTTAACAGGACTGCTGGCAATAAAGTTGTGAAGACTGTACCTAAAATAAGGTACAATAGATTTGAGTGTTGGTGTTATGGCAAGGTGGGCCACTTTGCCATGTATTACTGGTTCAACACAAGTGTTAAAACAAGGAATAGTTTACCTATCAGAACAGCTGCAGGATTTCAAACTAACAAGGACCTAGGACCCAATAATAATTTGGGTTCTAAGGATAAGTGATTCTTTATTTGATGCAGGTGAATCCAAGTGGCCATACCTCTTTATGGTACTTGGATAGTGGATGTTCCAGACACATGACTGGAATAAGAAGAATGTTGAGGGACTATATACCCATAGAGAATGGACCCAAAGTAATCTTTGGTGGATCAGAAAAAGGAATCATCAAAGGATTTGGTAACATTTCTATTAATTCAATTACTATCACTAAAGTGGCTTATGTGAAGGGTCTAAAACATAACCTGATTAGCATAAGTCAACTTAGTGATCTAGGTTATGACAACTCTTTCCTCAAAGGGGAGTGCCAAATAAGGAGGTCAAGTGATCAAGAGATCATTTTGACTGGTACTAGGAAAGGGAATGTATATTGTCTTAACCTAGATTGTGAGTCTAATATCTAACCCATTTGTCTAGTTGCAGGAGAGAAAGCTTCACTATATTTCAAATGGCACAAGAGCCTAGCTCATCTGAACTATAAGTCAATAGGACAGTTGTTCAGCATGGGGTTAGTGAGGAATGGTCCTTAAGTCAAGTGCATTAAAGAGGGTGTGTGTTCAGCTTGCCAAAAGGGCAAACATACTAAGTCCTCTTTCCATGCACTTGATTCCAAAGATTCAATGAGATGTTTATATCTCTTGCATATGGATTTATTTGGTCCTATGCCAGTTCATAGTCTTGGTAGGAAAGTATACACATTTGTTATTGTGGATGACTATTCTAGATTCACATGGGTTTTCTTCTTGAGGTAGAAATCTAAAACTCCTACAATTTTCCAGACCTTTGTTAGACAAATTCAGAATGAATTTAACAATTCTGTGGTCAAAATCAGAAGTAACCATGGAACTAAATTTCAGTCTGAATGTATGACAAAGTTCTGTGAAGAACTGGGGATCCATTAGGAGTTCTCCTCACCTAGAACACCCCAGCAAAATGGAGTTGCTGAAAGAAAGAATATGACTCAAATTAAGGCAAGTAGAACACTACTTAGTGATATTATTCTCACTGAGTACTTCTGGGCAGAGGCAGTAAATACTGCATGTCATGTACTCAATAGAGCCTCCATCAATAAGAAACATAAGATGACTCCCTATCAGATTTTGAAAGGCAGAAACCAAACATTTCCTACCTAAGAATCTTTGGTAGCAAGTGTTATGTCCTAGTTAATGGTAAGCACTACCAAACTAAGTTTGCTGCCAAATCCCTAGAAGGGATATTTGTTTGGTACAACAATAATAGTAGGGCATACAGTATCTACAACTTCACTACACAAGTTGTAGAAGAATTTGTCCATGTAGTATTTGATGAGTCTAAGTTGATAAACAGTGAATTATCTAGCTCTTCAAGTAGTTCTACAGGTTTAAAGGATAGGCTGGACAAGCTGACTATCAAAGAAGAAGCACCTGCTAGGCTGGATTAAGAAAAGGATGTATGCTGTTCTTGGGGAGAACAAGACTCACTGGATGAAGAAGACAATAAGGAGCATCAGGTTTAGGAAAATGAAGAAGGCCAAGAGATTGGCAGATTTCCTCCAGCAAGAAGACACTTAAAGGATCATCCAGCTCATCAAATCATTGATGATGCAAGTCAAGGTGTACTAACAAGGAGAAAGAACATGAACACAGTTTTATTAAAAGACTTATTTCAAAAGCCTAGACACCTAGAGGGGTGGTGAATAGGTTCTTATTTTCTTTAATAATTTAGGCAATTAACTAGTTCTTACTTAGCACAGAAAATGCAAATCATAGTACAGAAAACACAGCACAGCATACACCAGATTTATAGTGGTTCCCCAAGGTATGGGTACATCCACTTCCCCCTTCGCCTATCCAGTAGAGAATTGGATTCAGCCCAACTTCCTTCCACTTGCTCAGATCCACAGATCTTTCAACTCAAAATCAGATTGGTTCCTACAGCTAAGACTTATACAAGTATTACCTAAGATTCGTCCCAAGAATCCTACTTGAGGCCTCAGCCCTACCTTAGCCTTTATCACTAGGCTTACAACTCAGACTATTAACAGCCCTACCTCAGCCTTTATAATTACAGGCCTACAACTCAGATCTTACAAAAGATCCTACAAGAAATTAATTGTTTAAGAGATATGAAGATATCACCAGATAGAACTCTCTATAAGTGTGAGCTTCTTGATTAGTTCTTGAATAAACTGAATCTTCAGATTCAACCTGACTTAACTATTTCAAAGCTTCTTGATAGAACAAAATAAGGTTGAACTTTACTTGATGTAGAAGTTGATCTCATGTCAGCTCCTTCCTTGAATTAAGAATAAGATCTGAATCTTCTCTTGCAGACTGTTCAGAATCTGCCTTCTTAAAGGTCTCCCCTTTTCTTGTTGTTGAATTCTCTTTTTGATGATTCACCTTTTTTATATCTCTGTATCCGTCTCTTTTGGTTGTAAAGGATCAGTCCTTTATATAGAGTTTTCTCATGATTACTGGCTGATCTAGTTTGTAACAACCTTCTGACAGTTCTGAAAAAGGTGTCAGACCTGTTGGTTATGACAGCTGTCGAGTCACCAGTCATGACAGTTGATTTCTCAAAGACTTTACAACTCAGCATGAACCACTCAGCAAACTGCTTCACATGTGTCGACACAAATAGACTAAGTGTCGACACAAGTCTTGATGATGTCGACACAACACTCCATGTGTTGACATAGTTATTCTTCTGCTACTCGACACAGCTTCCGTTTGTATGTTTCAACACAAGTCATGTGTGTCGACACAACTACTCCTGGTCTTGACATAACAGATGCTGACAGATGGCATTGAGTGTGTTGGTACCCTAGTTTGGATTTGAGTTTAGTCTTCTCAATTAGTTTCTTGACCCAAGAATTATCTATGGTCAAAGATTAGATTTAGGTTAGATCCTACTAGTTGTATAGAATTATTTTTTATCTATTTAAATTCTGGTGAAGTGTTCTTTAGTTCGACTATGGTCGAACGTCGCTCGACCATCGTCAGTCAGCTGATCGACTATCTCCGAGTTAGTTCAACTCTGATAGTTCGACGATCTGTGGTCTCAGTATCGACGATCGTCGAGTCTTGCTCGATTTCTTCTGCCCAGACAGATATCTTGTAGGTCAACGACCTGCTCTGATAGTTCGACGATCTTTGTGATTCGTTCTACTATCTTTTGTCTGCATTTAGTGATTTTGTACTCTTTCTATTCTGTGATTTATTTCTTATATATCTGGCTTATTTTATTCTAGATTATTTCATTGACTTTATGCTTATATATCAAGGCAATCTTTGCCTCACTCTTTATGCATAAATCAAGTGCTATCTGACAAATTCTTTTGTCCTATTAGTTGAATAATCTTTGTGCTTTATCTGTCATGCTGTCCTTTATAGCCGTTAGACACATGTGTCTTTCTCTGGCTGTAAAGAGTTTGTTTTGATGTGACTTTCTCTAATACCTTTTGGACTTGCAGAATGGATAAGCAGCTTCTAAGAAAGATTTATTTCTTTATAGAATGACTTTTCTGCAGGCTAGTTGTATTATGTTATTTGCATGCCAGATTTCAGATCTCAGAAGAAGACAAGATTCAAATAAAGAGAAAGATAGAAGCCGCTACAAAGGCTGGTATATAAAGAGTTAGTGAAAGAAGTTAAGACATACATATAAACAGATATACAGATACGACATAACAAGAACAAGAAGATATAAAAAAGAGTTATACAGACAGCTCTCAGATAGTTTTCAATACAGCTGAGAAGAACAAGTGTAGAACAACTCTCTTCAGAGTTATCTTCTTCAATCCTGAGTTCATCCTACTTATAGGAATATTCATACTCAGAGCTTCAAGTAGTAGAAGAAGAAGAAAGAAAAGTTGTTGAAGAAGAACAACCATTCCATATCAAGAGTCTTCTTCAAGCTGCTCCTTCAAGAACCTCAAGACAACAGATCTTCTCTGTCAAGAGTTATGAAGAGAACCTGCACCCTGAAGCAAGGCTTCTTCCTGGATATTCTCTAAGCAAGGGGGAGCTTTGATTCCTTCAGAGCTTTCTATAGCTCAGTGCAATCCACTAGCTTCTCTAATTTTGTTTAACAATAGAGAAGACTTTTTTAACTCTCTTAACCTCCTGTACAAAGGGTTATTACTCCCTTCAAAAGTGAACCTTGGTGGGAGGGAACCTTAGCAAAAACCTGTGTTGGATTTTGGGCTCTTGATCAAAAGCTCAAAGGGTTTACTTGATCTACCTGAATCAGATCAGTTGGTGGCAGGGCACCTGAACAAAAACTTGTAGTGGATTCCTACCAGGGTGGTAGAAGAGTGGATGTACCTATTGAAAGGGAACCACTATAAATCTTCTTGTGTTGTCTGTGTTGCTTATTTTAATTACTGCATTGTGGCTGTGACTAGAACTACCTATGATTGCTAGTTATTGTGTTAGGACTAAAGCTCAAACTGTAATTACAGTTAGCTTTCCCTTATGCACCTCACTTTGTGTTAGGCTCTAGGGTTTCATATATCTATTTACTTTTTCCGCAAATTAACTCTAAGGTAGTTGAGTAGATTCTCATATTGTTGAATACTCTATTCACCCCCCCCCCCTCTAGAGTTGTATCTATCCTCACTTTCAGAGTGTATGTCTAGCTGTCATTGAGTGTGTGTTGACAAAAGTCCTTTGTGTCGACACAACTGCTTCTGGTCTTGATATAGCTGATGCAGACAAATGGCATTGAGTGTATGTCCAGCTGTCATTGAGTGTGTGTCGACACAAGTCCTGTGTGTCGACACAAGTATTCAGACCTAATATAGTTGTTGTTGTAAGATGGCGTTGAGTGTGTGTCGACACAAGTCCTGTGTGTCGACGCAAACTTTCTTCAGGTGTCGACATAAGTCTTGAGTGTCGACACATGCTTTTCTTCTTGGTATCGATATAACTCATGGGTATCGACACAACTTCTTCTTTATGTGTCGACACAATTCCTGCCTTAGGTGTCGAAACAATTCTGGGTGTCGACACAGCTTCTTCTTCAGGTGTCGACACAATTCCTGGGTGTCGACACAGGCCTTGCTTCTAGTGTCAACACAACATCTGGGTGTCGACACAATTCTTCACAAGTGTCGACACTTGTACTTAGAGAAATTTCTTGCAAACCTTACACCTACACAATGAAACTCAAACATCCATCAAATATAAATTGATGTATATCATTGAGTAAGAAGAGGCTTCTCCAAATCTGGTACATATTTTTCAGTGTACCCAACAATCTCCCTCTATTTGGAGAAGTCATAACCCTTAGTCAAAGATATACATCACTCATAATAAAGCACATGAAAATAGATGTACATACATTTCAGTGCAAGATAATATATAAATAATGTAAACAACTAAAATCAATAGTGAAGCTTATTTTATTTATTAATAAGAAAATTCTTGGTTTACATGTTTTTCCTTAGAACAAAAGCAAAAAGTTACATTGTTCTACACATAAGCCTATTTATCCTATGATTGACTAGGCTCCTTAATTACAATGCCTTTGCAATATTTAATCTTTGCCTGCACAGTAGGTTCTGTATCATCAGCAGGTTTCTTCCCTTTGAGATCCTTCTTCTTCAGTTCTTCAGCCTTTATCCTTTGCCTTTCAAAATAGTGAAAAGGCTTGGGGAAGTACCTGCTAGGCTCCAGAGCATTAGCAATTAACTTCCCAACTTTTTCACTCCTTTTGTATTGAAGAATAGCTTCTTGCCTGGATTGATACTTATTCCACTCTTGCTCAGAATACCATTTACCCCTATCATAGGTCTTATCCTTTACAGCCTTCCAAGCAGTCAAAATAATATTCCTAGAAGTAGTGCTCCATTGCTCAAAATCTGGCTTTAACTCAGCATGTTCTCTGAACCTTTTCTTGGATAGCTTTGCTTGCTTCTGAGCTTCCTTGGCAGCCTCTGACATGTCTACTTTTTCAATAATCACATTTGGTGCCTCCTGTTGAGGACTGAACATTATCTGCACTTCTTGTTGAACCATGTCAAAGTCAGCAGTAGGGTAAATAACATATGCAACTTCAGGCTGATCTCCTTCAATACAAGCAGGTTGCACTCCAGACTCAACAACAATGTCATCATCACACAAAGGAGGAAAGCCAAGTGTAGCTCTGATGGTATTAGAAACTCATTTTGCATGATCAGAGCCAGCTTTGACTAATAATCTCTCCCCCTTTATGACTTCTCTAGTTATATGATCTCTCAGATCAGTCTTTTGAAAACTTATTTGATCAGTTAGATATTATATACCTTCTTGATAGTAGGCTTTGAACTTAGTTTGATGACGACGAAGGCCCTCAACAGGATGATCGTACTGTCACGCTTACAGATGAATGTGCCCCTCCAACCAAAGACGCGCGTCGCCGTGACAAAAATTTTTATAAGCGCCATCGCCATTACAATCTCTATTCGCGGCATTTAAATGATTAATTAATACATATAATTATGCTATTATAAGTATTAATTAATTATTATGTTATTTCCTTATTTATTAATTGTTTGTTTATTTTGACTTTTCTTATTTTCATAATTATGGGCTGCATGTAGCCAAATTTTGGACTCTTATTATTTTTCATAATGATGGGCTGCATGTAGCCAAAGATGTATGAAAAGCCTATATATAGGCCATGGTTGTAGTATTGGAATAGTTTTGGATGAAATAAAATTGGTGATCTCTTATTTTAAGAAACCTCCTCCCTCCTAATTTGCTCTTTAATTCCCCCCCCCTCTCTTCTTAGGGTTCGGCCAAGCAAGGGCCGCCGCCCCTCCTCTCCCTCTCCCTCTTGGTCGCCGGCCAACCACCCCCTCTCCTCTCCCAATACTTATGCTACCCACCTCCCCTCCAACACCATCAAGTTCAGCCGCCCCTCTCATAAACAAGGACATCCCCTTCATATTTTCGGCCACCCCCAAACTCCACCACCTTTCCTCTCTCTACCTTGTGGCCTACCATTTACAAGAAGGTTGGGATCAAGGATCTTGGTTCCGGCGTGACGCGTAGAAGACGGAAAGCTTCTCTCCAACCGTCGTGCGTCCGGTGGAACCATTGAAGGGCGATCAACCTTTGGCATAGATCAACGTCTAGATCTATCTCCGAGCGGGGTAACGAAACCTTCTACTTTTCTTGAGAATATTTCCCTCTTGATAATTTTTGTGGTGGAAAAAACGTTGGCGTGCAATCTTGATAGCTTAGAATTAATCGTGGTTTTCTCGAACGAATTTTGCGTCTATCTTGATTTATTTAAATTCGAGAAGGCTTGGCGGGACTCGTTTCTTTTTGTTATGAGAGATCTACCTTTTCTTGCGAATCGTTTTTTTTTTGGGTAGATCTCTTTTGGTACAACTCTGCTCATTCGGACGCACTATTCGTCCTTTTAGCTTGATCGGATCTCGTCCTATAGCCGTTGTTCGGTCTCTAATGGATTTGCTACCCGTACGATAGCATTGGAACGAAAAATTGCAAACGTGTGGTTAGAATAATTTTCTGTGCGAGCCGCGAATTTTGTGGAACACCGAGAGAGACTCGTAACTGCGTTAATATTCGTGTCGCACGTTTAATGCTACATCAATTTGATATCAGAGGGAGGTTGTGTCGATTTCTTAATTGGCACCATCCTAATTAATTTTAGAATGCCGACACGCACGTGCATAAAATTTTTTCAAGCAAAATTAAACAAACAAAAAAATTTTATGGTCTGCCAATAGTGGCTTAAAATCTTAATATTACTGCAAAAAAATTCAAAAAAATTTTTTTTACTGCTCTCTTATTTATTTTCAGCAAGAAAACAAAAAAAACAATATTTTATACTAGTTATTAGGCGAGAACAATTTCTACTTTCATAAATTCTGTTGTCAAAATCAGTGTTTTGCATGCGCACTAGGCTAGGCACGGAGTATACCCCATCCACCTCCCAAATGGCTGACGAGCGGGATGTGGGGCACAGTTCCACAACGATCGCTGATCTCCGTCAGGAGTTCAATGACCAGAAGGGATATCTTCTTTCTTTCAAGTCCTCATTCCTATGCGCTTCCTTTTTCAGAGATCGAACTCTCTGGATTGGATGGATCTCAACTTTCTCGTGACGGAGATGAGGGAGATGTTTCACCAAGTGAACTTAAACATAGCCTCTCTTCGCAATCAAGCTGTTCCCCCACGTGACGATAGGAATAATAATGGTCAAAATGATCATGTCCCACGTGCACCTTTTCACAACAATAGTTAACCCTTTGAGTTTGATCTTACTAGGGCAGTACGAGTAAAACCCCCATCGTACGATGGATTGGGAGAGCCCCAAGTCTTCTTAGACTGGGTCATGGAGATGGAATGTTATTTTGAGTGGTATAGTCTGACTGATGAGAATAAGGTGAGAGTTGCGCGAATGAAGCTTCTAGGTAGGGCTAAGGTTTTCTGGATGAATGAGGAGCGTCGTTTAGGTGCGGTGAATGGTGGCTTACCACCAATTGGTTGGGCAGCCATGAAAGCCATGTTGACGGATTAGTATGTCCCCGCCTATCATCGGACACAGATGTTTGATGAGTTAGCGACCCTTAAGAAAGGGAATAGAATAGTCTCTGAATACATGTGTCTTCTCAAGGACATGATGGTTAGGTGCGATGTTAGGGAGATGCCGGAGATCACCCTATCTAGATTCCGTAAGGGGCTCAACCCTGACATCCAGGGTAAACTTCTGCGTTACGGACACACTGATTTGAGCACCACGTATAACGCCGCATTGGATATTGAAAAGCACAATACTTTCATGTCCAAGAGTCGATCTTATCAGAAGGATAAGGGAAAGTCCATCTTAGGGCAACCCCCTCCATTCACACTTAGGATAAGAGCAAATTTCGTATTATCGATTCGAACTCTGTGGTCATCACCGCTAGGAACATTAGGAATCCCACGGGTGAGAGAGTGCCTGTAGGAAAGATTAGTTAGACAAACGCTACTTGTTATGCTTGCGGTGTTCAGGGTCATTACGCTAGTGAGTGTCCAACCAAACCCAAACCCGTAGCACTTTTAGACGTTGCATCTGATCCCACTGAGTTTGTGTATGAGGCCGAGGAAAATTCTGAGTCAGAAGGAGTGCTGAGTGATTTAGATGACGATGCCAATATGATGGTGATGAAATGTATTCTCGCTACTCCTCGTGCGGTATATGTTTGGAACCGGACAAATATATTTTCGGTGAACTTTAAGAGTGGGGAAAAATGGTGTAAACTGATAATCGATAGTGGAAGCTGTATGAACGTAGTGTCCGAGAGTGCGGTGTCACGGATGTTATTGACCACCGAGCCGCACCCTCATCATTATAAGGTTGCTTGGGTAAATAAGACCTCCCTTTCGGTCTCGAAGCATTGCTTGGTACCACTTACTATCAAAGCTTATTCTGAAAAGATCTGGTGTGATGTTATCCCTATGGATGCCTGTCACGTGTTGTTGGGTCGCCCATGGTTATATGATCATGATGTTACCCACTTTGGGTGAGCTAACACATATGAGTTCAAATTAAATGGCAAGACCATTACTTTAAAACCCACTCCGCCTAAGGATCCATCGGTTCCCCCTAAGGACACGATTGTCCCGGTCGAAAGGAAGGTGTAAAGTTTATTAGGTAAGAAGGAATTTAGGCGTAACACATTTATAGATGGTATCGTGTATGCTTTATTTTGTCTGCAAGTTAAGGAAGATGCCTCGTCATTCGATAGTTTACCACCGTCGTTGCGGAAACTCCTAGAAGAGTTTAAGGATGTGTATCCGGACGAGCTACAGTCTGAGTTACCCCCCATGCAGGATATCCAACATGCCATAGACTTCATCTCGGGGTCCTCGTTTCCTAACCTTCCCCATTATCAGTTAAACCCTGCTGCACACTTAGAGTTGCACTCCCAAATTTCTGATTTATTACAAAAAGGGTTTATCCGTCATAGCACGAGTCCGTGTGTCGTACCCTCTTTACTTGCTCCCAAGAAAGACGGCTCTTGGAGGATGTGTGTGGATAGTCGAGCCATTAAATCCTGTTGGACATGTTAGTTGGAGCCACAAATTTTTCGAAACTGGAGCTTAGGAGTGGCTACCACCAGATCCGAATTAGGGAGGGTGACAAATGGAAGCCGCTTTTAAATCTAAGGATGGGCTTTACGAGTGGTTAGTAATGCCATTTGGACTTTCCAATGCCCCGAGTACATTTTCTAGAATGATGACTCATGTTTTCCAACCGTATATGATAAAATTCATTGTGGTATATTTTGATGATATTCTGGTTTTTAGTAAATCTACAATCGATCACGAGTCACATTTGAAGATTATCCTTTCCACATTGCGATCGGAAAAACTATTCGTTAATATTAAAAAGTGTACTTTTCATGTACCGTTGGTAGAGTTCCTTGGTTATATCATTAGTTCGGAAGGTATCCACATAGATCCAAAGAAGATCCAAGCCATTAAGGATTGGTCGGAGCCCGCCAACATTCGAGATGTACGGAGTTTTCACGGCCTAACCACTTTTTATCGCCATTTTATTAGAGATTTTAGCAGTATCATTGCCCCCATTACGGAGTGCATGAAAAAGGGTGAATTCACTTGGACTAAATCGGTCGCTAGAGCATTTCAAATAATTAAATCACGAATGTCGGAAGCTCCACTCTTGCAATTGCCGGATTTTAATAAGGTTTTTGATTTATCATGTGATGCGTCGGGCGTTGGTATTGGTGGTGTTTTGAGTCAAGAAGGTCACCCCATTGGATACTTTAGTGAGAAGCTCGCGGGGCCAAAATTGAATTATTCTAATTATGATAGAGAATTTTACGCGGTCATTAGATGCCTCCAACATTGGTGACATTATTTACATCCTAAGGAATTTGTTGTTTTGTCCGATCATGAGGCTTTGAGATTCATTAACTCCCAGACTAAGGTTAGTCCTAGGCATGCCAAATGGGTCTCCTATTTTCAGGAGTACACATTCATTATCAAACACCTTAAGGGGACTCTCAACCGCGTAACCGACGCTCTTAGTCGTGTATCTTTATTACTATCCACGCTAGAAGTTAAGGTGATTGGGTTCGATCGAATTAAGGATGAGTATCTCAATTGCCCGGATTTCAAGGAAATCTATTTTTTCTCTCAAAACGACTCACCCACGACAATCTCGTCCTATTATATTTGACACAGCTATTTATTTAATCAAGCGAAATTATACATTCCACACTCCTCCCTATGCCACTTTATCGTTTGGGAATTGCATAGCGGCGGGTTGGGTGGACATTTTGGTCGCGATAAGACCATCGCTCTTGTAGAAGACAAGTTTTATAGGCCTAGTCTTAAATCAACGGTGAATAAAATTGTAGGTAGTTGTCAAGCGTGTCGGCTGGCTAAGGGTAATAAAACTAACGCAGGACTTTATACCCCTCTTCCGATTCCTTCCATTCCCTGGGAAGACATTAGTATGGATTTTATTCTAGGCCTGCCCGTCACGTTTCGACGTCATGATTCTATTCTGGTAGTGGTAGATCGGCTTTCCAAAATGGCCTATTTTATTGCGTGTAATAAAACCAACGATGCGTCACATGTTGCTAAATTATTTTTTAAGGAGGTAGTTGGTCATCGGGAAATTCCTAAAACAATAGTGACTGATAGGGACGTAAAATTTACTAGCTATTTTTGGAAGACCCTTTGAAAAATTATGGGCACCAAACTTTTATTTTCTTCGGCCTACCATCCCCAGACGGATGGACAAACGTAAGTGGTAAATAGAAGTTTGGGTAGTTTGCTTCGTTGTCCTGTGGGCGACCACAAGGGTACGTGGGACCTTATTCTTCCCCATGCTCAGCTAGCTTATAACAATTCGAAAAATTGGTCCATGGGTCTTTCACGAAATGAAATCGTGCACGGATATAAAGCGCCAGTGCCACTTAACTTGATTCCTTTACCCCCATCTTACAAATAAAGTCAATTCGCACAAGAGTTTGCCTCGTATGTCAACCATTTGCATAAGCATATTAAAGACACGCTAGCCACACAATATGCGACTTATCAATCTAATGTTAACATACATAAGAGGGTGTCTCCCTTAAAAGTTGGCGATTTGGTTATGGTGTGTCTCATCCCTGAACGGTTGCCTTAGGACACCATAAAAAAGTTAGTGAATCGGCGAGCCGGTCCATTTCGAATCTTAAAGAAGTTAGGAGAAAACGCATTTTTATTAAAGTTACCCACTGATTGGGGAATTTCCCCTATTTTCAATGTTTCGGATTTAATGCCTTATGTTTCTCCACCACATGAATTGTCTGTCTGCCCATTTGGGTCCACTACAATTTCTAATTGGTTTGGGGGTGAGTTTGTTTCTAGATCGCTTTATACATCGGTCTCCACTGGAGGTACGTTGGATGTTGATGTAGAAAATTTTTCTTCTTCTTTGATTAACGCTTTTCCAAGGTTCCCCAGGACCACCTTTTTGCCTGACACGATTATTTGAGATGAAGTGCTCTCCTCGCCTAGTGGTGACATTCGCCGCTACTTGGTTCGTTGGCGTGATCGTCCAGCTTCTGATGATTCATGGCTACCAGAAGCGGACGTGGCTCTTTTGGATAAAGACCTTCTCCGCCAGTACATTCAGGGCAACTCATCGGAGATGAGTACTTTCGAGTGGGGGAGGATTGATGGCGACGACGGCCCTCAATAGGATGATCGTACCGGCACGCTTACGGATGAATGTACCCCTCCAACCAAAGACGTGTGTCGCCGTGACAAAAATTTTGATAAGCGCCATCGCCATTACAATCTTCGCCCGCGACATTTAAATGATTAATTAATACATATAATTATGCTATTATAAGTATTAATTAATTATTATGTAATTTCCTTATTTATTAATTTTTTGTTTATTTGGACTTTTCTTATTTTCATAATTATGGGCTGCATGTAGCCAAATTTTGAACTCTTATTATTTTTCATAATGGTGGGCTGCATATAGCCAAAGATGTATGGAAAGCCTATATATAGGTCATGGTATTAGTATTGGATGAAATAAAATTGGTGATCTCTTATTTTAAGAAACCTCCTCCCTCCTAATTTGCTCTTTAATTCCCCCCCCTCTCTTCTTAGGGTTCGGCCAAGCAAGGGCCGCGGCCCCTCCTCTCCCTCTCCCTCTTGGTCGCCGTCCAACCACCCCTCTCCTCTCCCAATACTTAAGCTACCCACCTCCCCTTAAACACCATCAAGTTCAGCCGCCCCCTCTCACAAACAAGGACATCCCCTTCATATTTTCGGCCACCCCCAAACTCCACCACCTTTACTCTCTCTACCTTATGGCCGACCATTTACAAGAAGGTTGGGATCAAGGATCTTTGTTCCGGCGTGATGCGAAGAAGAGGGAAAGCTTCTCTCCAATCGGCGTGCTTCCGGTGGAACCGTTGAAGGGCGATCAACCTTTGGCATAGATCAATGTCTAGATCTATCTCCGAGCGGGGTTACGAAACCTTCTACTTTTCTTGAGAATATTTCCCTCTCGATAATTTTTGTGGTGGAAAAAATGTTGGCGTGCAATCTTGATAGCTTTGAATTTATCGTGGTTTTCTCAAAAGAATTTTGCGTCTATCTTGATTTATTTAAATTCGAGAAGGCTTGGCAAACCTTATTTCTTCTTGTTGGGAGAGATCTATCTTTTCTTGCGAATCATATTTTTTTGGGTAGATCTCTTTTGGTACAACTCCGCTCGTTCGGATGCACTATTCGTCCTTTTAGCTTGATCGGATCTCGGCCTATAGCCGTTGTTCGGTCTCTAACGGATTTGCTACACGTACGATAGCATTGTAACAAAAAATTTCAAACATGTGGTTGGAATAATTTTCTGTGCGAGTCGCGAATTTTGTGGAACACCGAGAGAGACCCGTAACTGCGCTAATATTCGTGTCGCGCGTTTAACGCTACATCATAGTTAGGTAAACAGAAATGGTCTTTTGAGAGGCTCGAATTGCTGTTTGAACAATAGCTAGATCTTCTTGTATTTGCTTTGATATTTCAGTTTTCAAATCAGTGGAAATACTTCCCAGTTTTTTGAGTATTTCTTCATGGGATTCTTTGAGATTTTCATTGTACCTGAATTGATTTTCTAAAACATATCCTTGCTTGGTGGCAATGTCCTCAACCTCAGTCTTCAGCAGCTGTTGTTGCTCAGCCAAATATACTACAATATTGCCTCCCTTATGGAAGCAATCTGTCATCTCTTTCTTATGCAGATTGACTTCAAATCTGATTGATTTTATGTTCTGAGCCAGCTGAAACTGCAGTTCTTTGACTCATCCACATACTTTTCTAAGGACTGCCTTTGTTCATCCAATTTTACTTGCAGTTGGACCAGTAATGAACTTAAGTCCATACTTGGAGCAGGTGGTTGAGTGACTGTTTGTAAGGCCTTTTTATAGCCTGTGCTCTTTTTCTTAATTGCAACCATCTTCCACTTATTAGCCATAGAGGCTTCCTCATCATCAAAGTGTTGTGATAAGCGAACTCTACCATGAAGAGGTGATCTTCCTACTTCTTGCCAAAGTTAAGAGTACACATCCTCAGCATATCCTCTATAGTGCGGTTCGTTATTTCGGTTTGCCCATCAGTTTGAGGATGGAAAGTCATATTGAACTTGAGCTTCGTGCACAGACTCTTCTGATCCAACCTCGAGTCCTTAGACGTGAAATGTCCATCGCAATCACTAACAATACTCTAGTAATCCCATGTAGTTGCATAATGTTGCGAACATACAATTCTACCAACTTCTCCACGCTATCCTCTTTCCGATTTGGGCTGAAGTGAGCCACTTTGGTCAAGAGATCCACGATCACCCAAACCGCATCATTACCCTGCTGCGATCTAGGTAACCCATACACAAAGTCCGTGGAGATGTCATCAAATTTCCACTCGGGAATAGGAAGGGGCTTCAGGAACTCGCCCGGCTTCTGACACTCGGCCTTTACCAAGGCACAAGTTTTGCACTGACTCATGTACAAAGCTATGCCCCGCTTCAGACCAGGCCACCAAAAGGATTTCTTCATGTCCAAGTATATCTTTGTACTGCCCGAGTGAATGGAGTACTTCGTGAAATGAGCCTCAAACATCAACTCCTCACGGAGCTTGTCGAACTGCGGTACACATATCCTTCTGTCCTCCTCACAATCCCATCAATCAACTCCCAAGCGCTACTCTCGCCCTTTTGATCTTCCGCCACGTATGGCTGGAACTCCTCATCCAAACGGGTCGCTTCCCGAATACGTTCAGACAAATTGTTCTGCATTTCAATCCAGTTCAACCGAGCCGCAATATACTCGCCTCTTGCTACACAATCCATGCCAAGGGACTCCCAGTCCCGCCTCAATCGCTCATCATGAGCTTCGATCCAATTCCCTTGCCCAGAGTATTTTCTACTCAAGGAATCATCCACCATATTGGCTTTGCCTGGCATATACTGAATCGCCACATCGTAGTCCACAAGGAACTTCACCCACCTGCGCTGCCGCATATTCAAGTCCTTCTGATCTAGGAGATACTTCAGACTTTTGTGGTCCGTAAAGATCTCCAGTTTTGCACCACAAACGTAGTGCCGCCACAATTTCAGCGCAAAAATTACCGCCGCCAATTCCAAATCATGGACGGGGTAATTCCTTTCATGAGGCTTCAACTACCAAGACCCAAAGGCGATCCTACTTCCATGTTGTACCAATACGCACCCCAAACCGCATCCGGATGCGTCGCTGAAAATTTGAAATTCTTCAGTCCCTTTCGGCAGACTTAGGATTGGAGCTGACACTAGCCTTTCCTTCAGGGTGTCAAATGCCTAATTGCACTCTTAAGTCCACACGAACATCTGATCCTTATGAGTTAGTGAAGTGAGGGGTAGAGCTATCCACGAAAAGTTCTCCATGAACCTTCAATAGTACCCGGCTAGTCAAAGAAAACTTCGGACTTCCGCCATGGTCCTCAATACTGGCCAATCCCTGATGGATTCCACTTTTGTTGGATCTACCGCCACCCCATCCCCACTAATCACATGGCCAAAAAATGCCACCTTCTCTAAGCAGAACTCGCACTTTGAGAACTTTGCATAAAGGTGGTTCTCTCTCAACACTTGCAAGACTATTCTCAAGTGAGTCTCATGCTCCGCCTCTAACTTGGAGTAAACCAGAATTTCATCAATAAAGAAGACTACAAAAGAGTCCAAGTATTCTCGAAATACTCGGTTCATCAAATCCATGAATACGGATGGTGCATTCGTCAACCCGAACGGCATTACCGAGAACTCAAAGTGACCATACCTCATACCAAACATTGTCTTAAGTATGTCCTCGTCTCGAATTCGCAACTGATAGTATCCTGACTTAGACTCTAACTTTGAATACACCACCGACCCCACCAACTAGTCGAATAGGTCGTCTATCCGCGGAATCGGATACTTATTCTTGATAGTCAGTTTATTCAACTCTCGGTATTTTATGCACAATCTCATACTACCGTCTTTCTTCTTCATGAACAACATCGGCGTGCTCCACGGTGAAGAACTACGTCTGATATACCCATGCTCCAATAGTTCCTGCAACTGTACTTTGAGTTCGGCCAACTCTTTTAGTTCCATCCAAAAAGGAGGACGTGACATCGGCCTAGGCTCTTGCACTAACTCAATCGAGAAATCAATCTCCCATCGAGGAGGTGCTCGAGGAAGCTCATCAGGAAACACATCCTCGAACTCTGCCACTACGAGCACTTCTCCAAGGGATAACCTGGAAAGGCTAACCTCCAACAATGCTATAAGGGCTACCCCTCCCCGGTTAACTACCCGCACCAACTACATAGCTGAAACTAGGGAACGGGCCACTCCGTGAAGACCCTCAAACTTAACTTCTGTTTGCCCTTCGCTCCTCAGGGTTACCACCTTAGATAGGCAGTCAATACTGGCACGATGCTCTGCTAGCCAGTCCATTCCCAATATTACATCAAACTCAAGCAACGGTAGGACCGTCGCTATCAACATGAAGTCGACTCCATCTATGTTCCAACAAATGCGTTCCTTAGCCCTGGTAGTCATGGATGACCCATTGGGTATACGCACCTTCAACTCTGCGTCCGTTGAGAATGACTCAACTCTAATCCTCCGGATAAAGCTTTCTGCAAGGAAGGAGTGTGACGCTCCTGTATCAAACAATACCCTAGCGGGGTATCCAGAAACTATCACAAAGCCTAAACACAGGTAACAAACATAAATGGCTTTAAAGTATGAAACCTAAGGTTAAAGTTAAACTCTCATACCTGTCACCACATCGGGTTGACGGATCGCTTCCTGCTGCCCAAGGTTGTAGGTCCTTGGTTGCACCGGTTGGAACCAAGAAGCGCTCGACTCTGCCATCTTCCCTTTCTCTGCGGCACTGGGGCCGGAGCGCACAGTCTGCTCCTATCTTGGCTCTTGCTTAGTGCCTCCTTGTGTATAAAATCGAGCTATGTGCCCCACCTTGCCACAATTAAAGCACATCAGAGGTCCCTTAGAGCGAGACCCTCCGGACGTCCAGTTGCTTTTCTCACCGGACTTGTATGGGTGAGGCTTTTTCTTCAATTTATTCCCTTCAGACTTCCCTTGGGATGGAGAAGGCTTCCCTTCCCCTTGCTTGGGTGAGAAACCCTTATGGCGTTGGGTTCGCTCTATATCACTCTCCAATATTCTGGCCTCCTCAACCAACTCATTGAAACCTGCGCGTTTCATAGATATGAGGGGTTGCCTCAGGTTCTCCCTCAATCCGTGGTAGAAGAGGTTGTCCCTCTCCTCATCATCTGTCATGGTCGTTCCCGCATAACGACCCAACCGATTGAATTCTTGAACATATTCATCCATTGTCTTATCTCGCTTCACCAAGTGCAGAAATTGCCTCTAGAGGGCTAACCTTGTCGACGCAGGAATGTACTTCTTCAGGAAAGCATTCCCAAACTCATCAATGGATGAGGTGCATCCAAGAAACTGCCGGCCGCTATGGCTCACCCACCAAAACTTGGCACCTCCTTCCAACATGAAGTCTGCAAACTCCGATTTATTCTCTTCTGGCGTCTCTGCCGCCCTCAAAAGTTCTTGAATTTGTGCCCACCAATACTCTGCATCAGTCGGCCTACCGACTCCCTTAAACGTTGGAGTATGGAAGCTCAGAAAATACTTCATTTGTCGGTCCCCATTCCCGACAACCACCCTTTTGGCCAACGGATCTGCTCGCCTGGCTTCTCCGCCCGGCACGACCGTCACCGTATCCGGGGTAGCAGGAGTTGCTACCTGAGCAACGGGGGCTGCTACTTGTACTGCCGTTATAGCTTGGGCTGCCACCATTGCTTCTGTAAGCATGCGGTAAAAATCGGCTGGGGTTACCCCCATGCCTAAAGGACCCTGCGCAGTAGCGCTGCTCGCCGAAAGCTCTTCTCTTCGCCTCGACGTTCCCGCCTCGTTGCTTGTACTCTTAACACAAGCAAGGTAAACACAAATCAGTATCTAATCGCAAGATTCAAACACAAGGACACTCATGGTCCCGCGATACTCCTATGTGGATAACTTCTTATATGCGATTCGATTATGACTTTCGACCACGAATCCTCCCCTTGGAACGCAAACCTCCCTCTGATACCAAATTATAACACCTCCTCTATAATGACCATATAATATGGGTCCAGTCGGGGCCCCACAACATATAGACGCCACAGCTTTGGCATTAAAATATGATATTAACTACCCAATCTCAAAACTCAGAATAAAACACAGCGGAAATATACCAAATAACTAGAAGTTATCCACTACTAAAACAGGAGTATCACCAAGGCCTTATGGCTTTACATCAAATGAGTCCAAAACGGAAAGACCACAAGGTCAAACATAAACGTGCAACAGCACTCCTAGGCTACCTCGGCATGCAAGCCGGAATATACCAAAACATGAAGCATACAATCAAAAGGAAACAAGCTAGAAGGCACGGCAAACACTTCATGAGGTTTAGGGCTTTTCAGCCAGTGCACTTGCTCCCGCTTGCGATCCTTGCCCTGTAAAAATTTATAGTAACGTGGGTCAGCAAAGGCTGACCTCTACTATGTAACTAACACATCTCCTCCCGGCCGCCCCTAATGGACCCCGGGGTACCCCTCCAACCTGCAAGTCAGCACTTCGTATACTATATACATAAACATGTAAAGCTTTAAAACAGGTTTGGATGTCTCATACAACAATCATGTTTTCTATGTTGAGCACAGAACAAAAAGGGGCCTACTATACAGCATGTATGCAAACCCGGGCTTCGCTCAAGGCACCCTATAGCGTATGCAACTAGCACATCATCATATCAATTGTGTACTTCCATTTCCCCAATTGCGTAAAGCCGCAAACAAAAGGGGACTACAATGCCCCTAACAGCCCAAAAGCCGCTACACGGAAATTTTGCCAAGGCCCCACCCGTACATGGGTCTTAAACCCGGGCTTTCCTGCAAATTCTGACTTCTCACATCAGGATTCCGTCTCACACAAAAACCGATTCTAAGAACCCTTGATGGACCCCACCCGCACATGGCTTCATTTCCCGGGCTTGCCCTACGCTTGGCATTCTCTTCAGTCTCACAGAAGGGGACTAGTCTCGCCGAGACACTCTCCCCACATGACTTTCATGTCATGGGATAGCCAGCCGACAACGGAGACATAGCCACGCCTTAGCATAACACAACCATAAACTTTCCCACCCTAATCCACCATTTATACTACAACATTCCGGTGCACCAAGGAAACCATCTACCGCCAATACGGAGCTAACCTTGTCCGGTTCCGGCTATAAGTACTCACTCAAGAAAAGGTGGAAAATGCATAAATCACAACGGCATCTTGCCGCAATGTATTTCTACCAAATCCTTAAGGCTCGCTATGCAACATCACCGAGTCGGACTAACGGTCGCGACTACGGCTTCACCCACAATGCCTAATCCACTAACGAAGCGGATTTCTAATGCAAAATCATGTCAGGGACGGACACAATCGACCCGAAGGTTCCTATTGAACCATGGCAACCCAAACCCCTCTCATTTGAAAGATCTGGAGCCCAAAAAATGAAAAGAAAAGATGATATGCGCGCATCCTAGAAACCAAGAGGAGAAGTGTCGTTACCTTATGACCCCTCTTCCTTGCCATGGAATCTTTGATCTTTAAGGATGAAAATGAGCGCCTCTCCTCCCTCTCCACGGATCTGGTCTCGGAATGACGATCGGAGCTCCGTAGCTCCGTCAATGGCGGAAGAAAGCTTCTTATTCCTCCTCCACTCTCTTTTCTTCTCAAACCCTAATTCTCACTCTTGAAGATGAGGAATGAGGGAAAGACAACTCTCATCCCTAATAAGCCCCTATAGGCGGAAGATCCTGGGCCCTTGGATCAGTTTTAAGGAGAAATCGGATGGTTACGAAATGAACCGACGGAACTGCTTCCATCCACTACCGCCCACGGTAAGTCTACCATCGGAGCAACCAGAGCTCTAGGCTAATAAAACTGTCGGTGCTACCGCCTATGCTAACTCTAGAGCTGCGCGCTAGCACTCAACGCTCTCGACGGCCAGCCACTCAACGCTCTCGCCACAGAGATACCGCCCGTGCGGTAAGTCTACTGCCGGGTAACCCGAGCGCTAGGCCAAATAAATCGTCGATTCTACTGCCTGTGCTAACTCTAGCGCTGCGCGCTAGCACTCAACGTTCTCAATGCCTGGCCACTCAACGCTCTCGACACTAAACTACTGCTAGGCAATAACTGCTATCGTCGGGCGATAACTGCTACCGCCGGGTGATAGCGTCAAGATACTCAACCTCTAAAATGGGGTGTTACAGTTCCTTCTCAACTATCTCCACGGTTTCTTCTTCATAGCTGAGACTGTATTCTGTCTCAGCGATTTATCTAAGACCAACACTTCTCTCAACATTTTGTGTTAAGCTTCTCAGCTGTCTTAGTTATCTCAGCTGTCTCAGTGGTTTTACCTTAGTCAAATTGTCTGACTTCCAGCTTCCTCTTTCTATTCACCTGTCCAATCAAGGACAACATGTATGCAAGAACTCAAGCACACATTAAATACATTATGCCCCTTAGCATGATTGGTGATGCCTCTTCAAATCCTAAGGAACATTGAAGGGCACAATTCCCAATAATCTCCTCCTATTTGAAGAAGGAAGAACACCCATTCGTGCTAAGGTGAATCAATACAAAAACATATCATGATAGTCCTGAAGAGACATTATCATGATAACTAGCCATCCTAGTATAGGATAACTCCCCCTAGGTGTGATGGCATAACATTATGAGTGACTAACCAATAGCATTGGTGGATTATCAATCACTAACAGTGTAACAGTATGATTAGTCGCAAGAACTTTATTAATCACTTACAAGGTACACATTTTGATTAAGATGTACCTAATCATTAACTTAGCCAAACAACAGTAGCAAACTTGTGATTACAGGATATCTATGAAAGAACAGTATATTCATTTATCACAGATATATAAATGAAAATTGCATTATACATTTATCACATCACTATAGTCAGTGTCAACTCATATTAATTTCATTTATAAAGATTTTATATTGCTACACTATTGATATTCATTACAAGACATTGATTACATATTTAAAGCACCCTAAGTCTTGCAGTCTTATCTCATCTCTTCTTTGATGAACTTGAATCAGTATCCTTGGTACCAGCTGTCTTCTTTAAGTTTTCAGCTTTGTTCTCCTGCGTCTTGAAGTAAAGGAATAGCTTTGGAATATATCTGGGAGGCGTTTTCTTAGGATTGGTCTTCCTTACAAGATTTTCTTTGAATACTCTTTCCCTTAGGGAATTTCTTTCCAAATACTTTATCCATTCCTCAGAAGAACATGCACTATCAATGTTCTTTAAGATTTGTCCATGGCTTATCCAAGTATTGATTATGATGGACTCAGAGGCATAACTTAGTTGTTCATGATCTGGATCATCTCTGTTCTCAGCTCTCCTCTTTGTCATGAACTCTTTAGCCATCGAAGTTCCTTCCCTCTTTCTTTTGGTAGCAAGTTGTGCATCCTATGCAGCTTTAGCTTGTGCTGGGAAGTCTAGGTCCTCTGGCCTCTTTCTATCCAGGAGGGGCAGGTGTAGTTCCACCCTGGTGCCTTGAATTACATTGAAGGCTTGTTCTTCAATGAGTGTTGCTATCTTAGCATGGCTACTCTCCCCCTTTCTGCCTTCTTTAAAGATGATCTTTTGCAGTAGGGAGGAGTTGGCTTCACTTTTGCTTGATATAGATTGGAATATTCTCTCATTGTCAGCAAGCAGCTCATTTTTCAGAAGAATTTTCTCCTTCATAAAGTGGAAAGCAACATTGGTGACATGCTGATTTAAATGATCTGATGTACCCCTAACACCTCATCAGTTGCACTCACATAATTCTTGATATATCCTATGTCAGCTGCAGAGAGTTTTTGGCTTGTGTCCAAAGATTTCATGAGGGTGGTCAGTTTGATACCATCAGTTCCAGTCCTATCAAACCAGGTGGTGACCTATTTGTTTAATTGAGAGATTTCTTCTTTATTTTCTTTGACTTTGGTTGACAATTCATCCCTTAGCTTGGCAACTGATCGGTCAACATACTCCTTGAGGGTTGTGGTCTGGGCATCCAGGAGTGCTTTGATGTTGTTTAGGAGTAACTCATTAGAGATTTGGGTGGTGGTTGGTTGGATCAATAGAGGAGGGACATCTTCCTTGGCAGGTACCTGTGAAGACTCCCCCTTAACTACAACACGTATATAAGAAAACATTTCCTTAGAAAAAGCTATTTTAACACTACTAAATAAGAGGGTATGGGTATTACATGTAGTGGGTCAAGACTCAACCACTTTGTTGACCACTTGATCCAAAGTTGTCAGATCCATCTGATCATGCTCCCCCTCAGACTAAGCATCCTTTTTTGGGCTTGACCCATCAAGATAAGTATCTAAAGCCGTAGGAGGCTCATAGTTATCTTTTATTGCACGGATAACTTCTACTGCAGCTACATCATCAGTATCAGCCATATCTGCCTCATCTTCTGCAGCAACCACTTCTTCCGTAGAATTCTTTGAAACTTTTCCTGACTTAGGACTGGCATGGATTTTATCAACATGCATACCACTTACTTGGAGTTGGAAGTTAGCAAAGGTTTGACTGAGTGATATGTCAACTTGCAGACCAACATTAGCTAGAGAGGAGGTTCCAAGCTCTGGTTCAAAGGTGGCAGTTCTTTCCTCCACAACAGATTTCTTCCTTGTGTCCCTAGAGGAGTCCTTTATAGCTGAATGTTGGCTCATTGGTAGGACCCTAGTGAATCTGTTTAAAGTTTTTATGTCCATTCTTTTTAGGTAGTGAATCTTCATTCCTTGCTCCTGCTTGAATATATCAAGGTAGGTATTAACTAGGTATAAGGAAAGAATTCTGCCCATGTTTGGAGTGTGTAGGCAGTCTACTATTCTCTAGAAGATGATTGATGACCAAGAAGTCTGCTTATTGAAGATTATCCTAGTCATGACATCAAACATTGACTGGAGATTATGTCATATGATCCAGGTTTGCACATGAGGGCTTTCCCTACTATATATGCCAGCAGTTTGCCTCTCTGATTGAAGAATTTCCTCTTAAGAGACCCAGGTTTGGACTCATTGTATCCACACCACCTCAGAGCACTGTCTCTATCCATGATGGTGGGTTCTTCTTCCTCGCTATGGGTGACAGAGGGTAGACGAAGGGCATTGTCTAGTCTCTTAGGGTTTACCTTGATCTTGATGTCTTCAATCTTAGATTTAAGTGAGTTTTGAGAAGATGACACTTTAGCACTAGAGACGAATTCTACTACCTCTTTTCTAAGAATGGTGGAGGGTTCAGAAAGGGTGTACTCCAATCCTGTGGTCTCAATCATTCTTAACACTTCTTTAATCTCTGGCGAGGCATGACTGAATCCATTCCTCGCAATTTAATAGCCCTCCTGGAGCTCCTTTGAGATCTTCGGTGCCATCGAGTCAGTGCGGCAAGACACTGAGAAGGTTTCAGTCTCGATGACTAGGGTTAAGGCTTTAGAGAATAATGTGGCTTTTCATTTCTTGTCGCCTTTATATATGTAATGAAAAAATTTAATTACCTTTTTCATTTGACTAACAAATTAAACATTTATTTATTTATTTATTTTAGATTTTACGGCTTGCTCTACAATTCCTGTTATGATACAGGACACTTAGTGCTTCTATTATATCTCTCAGCTTTTCTTTTATTCACTTAATGTCTGATCAATTTATAGCTTTCCTCACTGCCTAGATGTACATTCTCTTTGTCACACCATTATACATATATTTTATCAATTCCAAGTATGATGGAGACCTAACATGCTAATAAATCAGTTTTATTGGAAACCTTATTATGCACTGATTTATATGTTGTTTGGGCTTGAGAGAAAAAGCTATATAGGTTAACAATGCAGATACTTATGAATGATAATTGAATCATTGTTATCTAACTGTTGTGCTTGATTAGGTTCATCCTAAGCACATCTAGCTTAATTCATGAATTTGCAAACTTAGTCACTATACTGGATAGAGAGACTTACCTTGAGGCAAGCTGCCCCTAGCTTTTGAAGATTACACACTTAACAACCTTAACCTTTGTTTATTGCTTTACATGGAGCATATTCCTTGAGCAATCATCCTGTCCCAGACATTTGCCCGGAATATCCATTTGTCCAAATACCAAGTCTTATCTAGATAGGTATTTGGACTAGCCTGCAAAAAGAAATTTATTTACCCTTAGGCACCCAACAATAGTTGGGTCCTAGGTTCTTGTTAGGAGTATAAAACTTTTGCTCAACTCTCTTCCTGGACTGAGCACATTTCTTTCTACTAGCCACATTGAAGTTGTGCCAACAATCAATGGCAAAGTGGCCCACCTTCCAACAGCACCAACATTTATGAATGTTGTACCTTCTCTTCAGGACAACACAGAAATGTTGTCCATGATAGATGTGAGCAGTTCCAGACTTGGTTGGATAAGCATTGCATGATGCTGTTTCCTTTTTCCTGAAGGAAGGTCCTGAAGAACTAAATACAGCTGGTCCAGGATGGTCCAATTGTATTCTTAGAGCCTGTCATCTAGTGGTCTCACTCATCTCTTTAGATACAAGATATTTTTATCCAAATCTAAAGAGCTTATCCTAAACTTTATGGCTAGATTGGAAAGAAACACTCCTTCTGAGATCATGTGTCTTTACCCCACTAATAGAGCACACAATTGATTGATCCTCATAGGGAGGTGTAAACTTGACAGTTTTAGAAGGTAAATTCACCTTTTGAAATACTGTCAACTTATTAGGGAATTCAGATTTGAATTGATGATTAATTTGATTAATACCCAGATTCCCAGGGACTTGGTAGGTTACAGCTTTTGGCAACTGACCCTGTGACTGAGAAGGGTTAATCAGAATACTCAATTTCTCTGTGAACTTTTGTTCCAAATATATAATATGCTTATTATTTTCTTCTAGAAGCTTGGTCTAACACTCAAGAATTTTCTTGAGTTCAGACACCTCATGACTCTTCTTATAAAACTCAATAGATTTATTGTTATAAAGAGTTTTATAAGGCTTAAGGACTTAAATCTCTTTTGATTGCCTTTTGGCAAGATTTCTGCTCTTCCTTAGAGCATCTAGGAGTATTCCATACTTGCCAATCAATTGATTGACAATAGTCTCAGATTCTGAGCAATCTTTATCACAGGATGAAGATGCACCAGTATCTAGACTAGTCTCATAGTCAGAAGAAGATGGAGAGATGGAGAGAGGATGTACCTTGATTGTTTCTATGTGTATCTCACTTCTTTCTTCTTCATATGTTTCCATAAGTCCATGGCATCCACAGTCTTCTTTATCCTCCTCATTGTCACTGTCAGAGTGTGACAGAGGGGCCCTTATTCCTATCCTGGCAGCAGGATATTCTTCTTCTTCTGGATCTGCATCAACAGAGATCAGCTCTATATAGGCTTTTTCCTAATCATCTTCTGATTCTGAGGAGGAAGAAACTGTCCAGCTTGTCTCCTTTTTATCCACAAAGGACTTCTCCTTCTTCCTGTCCTTGTGCTGATGGTGATGCATCTTCTTCTTCTTCTCATCCTCTTCCTTGTTCCTAACTAGGCAGTCAGCAATGATATGTCTAGCCTTACTGCAAAAATAACAGATGACTTTAGATGAAATCTATTTATTGGATTTAGTGTCATACTTATCCTTCTTGGAGGACCTCCTGTGATGGGATGATGATGATGGTCTGTTCTCCCAGAGCTTATTCTTTATGAAATTCTAAAGCTTCCTGGAGAAGACTGCAAACTCTTCATCAGACATGTGGTTGTTTGAGGAACTATTCTTATACAATTTTGAGCTAGTCTCAGCTTCTCTCCTTGGTGGAGAAGGAGTCTTTCTTCTTCTTCTTCTTGGGGCTTCTGCCTTGAAGATCACTGTCTTATCCTTGGTTTTTGATTGACTTTCCTTCTCCTCTTCTTGTCTAGCAGCCAGCTGCATTTCATAGGACGCCAACTTTCAGAAGAGTGTTGGTGGAGGAGTGTCTGCCAGCTTAGCAATTTCCCTAATGGCACAAATCTTGGTGTCCCAGTCTCTAGTGAGAGATCTAAAGAACTTGTCATTCAGCTCATAGTTACTGAAGACCCTACCATAGGTTCTTAGTTCATTAACTATCCTAAAGAACCTTTCAAAACAGTCAGCTACTTTTTCAGATTTGCTTTGCCTGAAATCCTCATACTCTTGATTGAGCATGGACTTCCTATCATCTCTAACTTCCTCAGAGCCTTCCATGTAGACCACAAGGGTGTCCCACATTTCCTTGGAGGTCTTGCAGTGTACAAGATTTTGAATGGTTGAGTCATCAATGGCACTGGCTATAATATTTTATGCCCTTTTGTCCATGGTGGACAGAATCACCTCATCTCTATCCATCTCTGTATTTGCCTTAGGCACTCTAACAGTTGGATCTATGGTGGAAGCCTTTGTGGGGACAAAAGGACCTTTCACTACTGTTATATAGATCCTAGGATCAGATGCTTCCAAGAATAGTCTGACCCTTTGCTTCCAGAGGCCAAATCCTTCCTTCATGCAGATTGGCAGTTTCATGGCCCCTAGCTCATAGTTCATTCCTGACCCCATGATTATATCTTCTAGCTAACCTTGGAGGTATGCTCAGATTATTAAATCCTTTTTGAGCAACCTCCCTCTGATGCCACTTGAATGTTATTACTTCAAGGTTAGCTAGTCACCTAGAGGGGGGGTGAATAGGTCTTTGAAATTACTTAAATCTTTTTACTGTTTATAAATTTAGTGATCTAAAGCTTGTCCTAATTACCTACAATATAAAAATAAGAGTAAGCAACCAGCACAGAACAAAAGTATTTATTTTGGTTCCTCAATTGGGAACATCCACTTTCCCTCCTACCTTTCTAACTTATGTTAGACAAGGCACAAACTCCCCCCAAAATGCTCCTCAGTGCTTACACCTCAGGCCCTCAGCCTTATACTCAGGTTCTTTTCAGAACCCTACCTCAGAACCACAAGGGTTCCTACCTCAGAGCCCTATAGTACTCCTACAGCTCAGTGGTCCTCAAACCACCTACTTCTGCCTTATCTCTAAGGCATACAACTCGGGTACAAAGTGCCCTACAACTTTAGGAACAAGGCCCTACTCTCAGAGTGCTGCAGTACTCCTACAGCTTAGTACCCTTCCAGGTACCTACCTCAGTGCCCTTCTAGGCACCTACAGCTCAATGACAAACTTGTCACCTACCTCAGGCCAAAATGCCTTACACTCAGTCTCCTTCAAGACCTACACTCAGTGACACACTTGTCACCTACAGCTCAGTGACTCAACATTCACCTACCTCAGCCTTATCATTAAGGCCTACTATACAGGCTAGGAGGACAGCCCTACTCTCAGATCTACACTTGGATCCTACCTCAGTACCCCAGCATAGCACCTACCTCAGTGACTAATAAGTCACCGACAACTCAAGCACAAAGTGCCCTATAGCTAAGATTCAGGAAAACTAAATCCTACAGGAATTAATCAAGTAAATTGAAATACTGACTCAAAGATAAATCTCAGAGTCTAACTTGTTGGATTGAGCAGATATCAGTCTAACCCACTTGTTGTAGAAGAAATTAGTCTTCTTCTACAGCTACCAATTTCTCTGTTGTACTGAAGACAACAACTGTTGTTGAAGGCTTACATCCCTTCGCACAGCTATCTTCTCTTGCTGATAGATTGAATCTGCCAACTTGTTCTTCAAGGAACACTCTTGCTGAACTGGAAGAAGCTTCAGCTATCTTTGTCTTCTGGCTCACTGCTGGACTTTGCTTTCAAGCTTGTTGAAGAAGATGAAGTCCTGCCGCCTCTATTTCATTTTCTGGTTTCATTCTCGTTAACCCTAATCTTCTTTTCTTCTCTTCCTTTTATATTGTTGATTTGAATCAACGGCACAATTTTAATGTGGGACTAGCCAAGGATGGTGAGTGCCGCCTTCCTCATAAGAGGAAAAATAGTAGCTTATAGCGCTACTATAGCTTTCCCGCAATGACATGAAGTACTTGGACTAAGCTCGACGATCGTCAAGCTGAGATCGACGAACTTTGTTCTGAGCTCGATGAACTTCAGAATCTCCAACTTTACATTTAGCTCGACGAAATGTGAGCTCTGCTCGACAAACTTTGAATCTTCAAACTTTAACTTGAGCTTGAAGAAAGTCGGGCTCAGCTCGACGAACTTTGAATCTTCAAACTTTAACTTGAGCTCAATGAAAGGTGAGCTAAGCTCGATGAACTCTGAATCTTCAACCTTTAACTTGAGATCGACAAAAGGCAGGCTCAGCTCAACGAACTTTGAATATTCAAACTTTAAGTTGTTCTCAACGAAATGTGAGCTCAGCTTGATGAACTCTGAATCTTCAACCTTTAACTTGAGCTCGACGAAAGGTGAGCTCAGCTAAACGAACTCTAAAATCAGTTCGACGAACTCCACTTTTTGGACTTCGAAAATTTATGTTGGCTTTGTCTTAGTGGTTCCTTCTTAACTGTCTCATCAGTTTATTCTTCATAGCTGAGTTCTTCTGTCTCAGCGGTTCCTTCTCAACTGTCTCAACGATTCCTTCTTCACAGCTGAGACTGTCAACTGTCTTAGCGGTTTAACTGAGACCAACACTTCTCTCAACAATTTGTGCTAAGCTTCTCAGCTGTCTCAGCGGTTATGCTGAGACATTCTTCATAGCTTTCTTAACTGTCTCAGCTGTTTCAGAGGTTTTGCCTTAGTCAAATTGTCTGACTTCCAGCTTCCTCTTTCTATTCACATGTCCAATCAAGGATAACCTGCATGCAAAAACTCAAGCATACATCAAATACATTATGCCCCTTAGCATGATTGGTGATGCCTCTTCAAATCCTAAGGAACATTGAAGGGCACAATTCCCAACAGTAGTCTTCTTTTAGAAACATGGCATCTTCTTGTTGATCTTCATCCACTCCCAGTGTGCTAGGTAGATCTTTTGGGGTATCCATATCATCTTGGATGACTGGTGATGCTTCCATGATAGTCAGCTTGTTCATCATCTATTCTGTACCTGTAGTACTATATGAGGAACTATGCAGTCCATTGTTAATCATGGTAGACTCATTAAAGACTACATGAATTGATTCTTCTACAACTTGGGTTTTCAAGTTGAATTCCTATAGGTTTTGCTATGATTGATGTACCCAATAAATATTCCATCATAGGATTTGGCAGCAAACTTAGTCACATAGGACCTGTCATTATGAAGCACAAAACATTTACTACCAAAAATTCTAAGATAGCCCAGATTTGGTTTTCCGCCCTTCAATATCTCATAGGGAGTCTTCTTGTGGCCTTTCGTGATAGAGGCGCTGTTTAGGACATGACAGGCAAAATTTACTGTCTCAGCCCAGAAATATCTTGGGAGAGTTGTGTCACTCAACAGTGTTCTACCAGCCTCTATGAGATTCCTATTTTTCCTCTCAACCATCCCATTTTGCTGGGGTGTTCTAGGAGAAGAGAATTCTTGATGAATCTCATGCTCTTCACAAAACTTTGTCATGCTATCAGACTAGAATTCAGTCCCATGGTCACTTTTGATTTTGACAACAGAACTGTCAAGCTCATTCTGAATTTGCTTGACAAACCTCATTAAGACATTAAGGGTTTCATCCTTCTTCTTAAGAAAGAAAACCCAAGTAAACTTGGAATAGTCATCAACTACCACAAGGGTAAGACTGTGAGCTAACATAGGACCAAATAGGTCCAAGGGCAATAGGTATAAACACCTCATAGAGTCTTTGGTCCCAATACACTTGAAGGAGACTTTTGTCTGCTTACCCTTTCAGCAAGCTGAGCAAATGCCCTCCTTAGAGAACATCATATTGGAGCCATTCCTAACTAGCTCTTGACTGAAGAGCTTGCCAATAGTCTTTAATTTCAAATGGGCTAGTTGTTGAAACCGAAAATCAGTCTCTTGTGGAGTTCACCCTTGGGGAAGGGGTGATCGCACACCTACTTCTCTCCCGCGAGATGGAAGACAGGAAGAGGGAACTGGGAAAGGACCCAAGGGCTCAGCGCAGAGGACCCACCACACACCCAGAAGATCACTGAGTGCTTCCCCTCCTTAAACAAATGTCGGGCTAAGGTATCTCAGGAAACGCTAGGGGGACTTTGGAGACAAGTAAGTGTGCCTTCTAAGGTACCCCTTGGGTCCTATTTATAGATTTATGAAAACGGCCTGCAAATAGCCAACCTCCGCTGTTCTGAACAGCTATGTGCAGCCAACCCGGGTCTGCCAACAACGAGACTCCGCTGTTTTAATTGGCTATGGGCAGGCAAGCGGGGGCAAAATGGTAAAAATACATCACAGCTGAAGGGGCGAGTTGCCCTACGAATGCCTCTACTCGGCAAGGGAGGCGAGTACCAGATGGAGCTGGTACTCGCCGCCTTAACTCAGCACTAGGCGAGCATGAGCTCGGCCCGCCCTGCCTACTTACCGCGAGTTTGGCGATCGGGTCAGAAGTTCGTCGAGCTGAGCTCGTCGATCGGCCTGGAATCCGTCGACCTGGACTCGACGAACCCTTGCAAGCTGAACGGATATCGAGGCGAGCTGGACGGGGCAGGGGGCGTCGAGTGAGCTCGGCGCCAGGGGCTGGGTGCCGGCTAAACTCGGCGCTAGGGGTCGGGCGCCGGCTGAACTCGGCGCATGGGGTTGGGCACCGACTTAACTCGACGCCCCTGGCTGGGGGCGCCGAATGGACTCGACGCTCAGGGCCCAACTCGTCTGTGATTTGGGCTAGGTTCGGCTAATCTGGCCCCTGCTGAGCCCATTCGCCGGATACAGGGTTGTACACAATCCCCGCTCTTTCCGAGATTGGCACAAACTCGGAAAGAAACATCCAACCCTACAGGATTCGGCGAGTGGAAGATTCCGAGGGAATCTCTCGGTGGGGCCCACCGGCGGGTATATATACATGCGCCTGCATACTTGGCTGACCTTTGCGCTTCCCTTTACTGTAACCTTGCTAAGATGTCGCTCCCCAAAGAGGTTTTGGAGCCAGTGGCATGATCCCGGGAGGAGACTGTAGCTCGCGTCGCGAGCCTAACTGACCTACGCACCCCGCCTCGCAACTTGGTCGAGTTCAGCTCGGCAAAAAAAGGCGAAGCCCCTTCCGAAAGATGTTAAGCCCATCTATAATGAGCTCAAGACGACCCTGAAAGAATGGGGCCGGTTCCTCCACCCATCCAACGTCGCACCCCCAAGACAAGGATGCCATCATTCCTCCCGCTTACCAGACCAGTTGGGGGCATAGTTGGGATAAGTCTGCATCATGGGCTAAGAGCCCCCTTAACAGTCCACCAAATCAGGCATTAGATGCGCGTTTGCGGGCCTCGTTCCCCAGCTTCGACACCATAGGGCTGGACTCCCAAAGGCCGAAGTCACCGACTCGCCTTCCTTCTCAGCAGCATCTCGCCTCCGCATCCGGGGGGAAGGAACCGAGATCATCCCCACCCCCGGCTTTGCTCGCCTTCCTCTAGAGGCTCCCCTCCATGGCCGCGACAAGGTTCTGGGTAGTCCCCCTCTGTGTCGGCTTGGAGGAGCGGGGTGTGCGCGGGAAGCTTTAACTTTCCCAAAAAAATTTCAATCCTGGTGATGCTCGCCCTTGTTTCTCAACCCCATATTTGTTCGTGCAGACCTCAACGTAGACTCGGAGGCCGATGAGTCTGCGGGACAGATTTGGTACTCGCCTCTCCCTTCACCACGCACCTTGGAAGCCTTCTTAGACTCCGAGTTGGAGGGTCCTGAACGGTCAAGGCGACAACACCTAGTTCTCAAGAAGTTGGTACGCGAGTTCCACGAGGTGCGGAGGGACAACCTCAGGCTGCAGTGGGAGTGCGCTCGGTTGGCGGACATGGCGGGAGTCAGCCCGGCTTTGGAGGAGGCGTCTTCTTCCCTACTTCTTGAGGAGATTGACGAGAGATTACAATCAATCCACCGGAACCAGGGACGGCTCCGCGAGCTCCGCGCACGGCGTCCTGCGGTAACATGGTCGCGAGACTGGGGTAGCTAGAAATGGCCCCCCTGATGGGCCTACCGGTACTCGCCCCTGCTCTCCCTGGTCCCTGCGCGCCGGGGGACTTTTCATTTTCTTCCTTGGACATTATTTCAATCTTATCTGTAATAACCTGTGACTCTTTTTCCATTATTGTTCATATGTTTGAGTGATAACCATTGACGTCTCGTTAGTCTCGCCTCGCCGTAGTGAGGGGCCGGTCCTCGGAAGTCGGTGAGATAGAACCGGCGTGTAGGAGAGCTAGGGTAGGCGAGCTGGGGTAGGTGAGCTGGGGTAGGCGAGCTGGGGTAGGCGAGCTGGGATAGTCCTAAATTACTCCCTCTATAAATAGGACTCCCCATCAACCCCTGTCACGCCTTTATTGCCTCCGTACTTTTTCTCTTCCCCCACATTTTGTCGTTCGCATTCTCGTTCTCAGCAGACATGGGCAAAGGGAACCCCAACTCTAACGGGAGGGCCAAATGTGCTCGGCATTTTGCCGAGCTCTGCTTCTTTGAGGGAAACACCACGGCGGAGGAGTTTGCCGAGTGCGTAGCTGATTTCGTCCCCTCCGGCTTCACGGCTCGCCTTCCATACGAGCATGAGGCCATCAACTCTTTCTACCCTGATGAACTCGCCTTCCCCATCTCGTATTTCGAGATGGGGTTGCGCCTGCCCCTCTGGCCGGAGATCCTCTAGATGATGAAGTATTATGGCACGGTACTCACGCAACTGAACCCGAATGCCATTGCCATGATGTCCGTGTTTGTCTGTTACCTCCTCCGCGAGCGGATAGAGTTCAACTTGACGGTCTTCCGCAAGTTGTTCTCTTACAAGGAGACTACCGACGGGGTCACCTTCTTCGGCGGCACCCTCATCAAAGTCTGCGAGGTTGTGAACAAGCATCACAACTGGATGACCAAGATCGTCTTCATCAAGGGCGATCTCGGCAATGTCCTCTTCTCACCCCAGTAGAAGGCCGAGGAGGTATACCATCTCCCATCGGTTTCGGGCAACGACGCCGACCTCCATAAATTTTTCCTCCACAAAGAATTTGAGGTCGCCTACCTCCACGGAGGCCTCGACCAACTTCTGCCCATCCTCCTTGGTGAGGGTACGCTCAGGTTACCTTCTGCTTTTGCCGTGCTAGGCAGAGACAACATTGAGAAATCTGACTAAGTCTTTTCTACAGTGGAATGGCTCATCCCTGAGAATCCTCCCTTCGCGGACTCGGGGCTCTACTCCGACCCGCTCCAGCTCGTACGGGCGGTTGCATTGGCCTGTCGAGATGACGCGGCGACGTCCCAACCCTCCTACAGCAAGAAGCGGGGGCTTCACGGGGAGCCGTACTCGTCTCACCGGGCTCCGGACCGCAATAAGAAGAGGTCCAAGGCCGTCTCTCTGGGGGAGAGGCAATCCCCCAAGTATATGGAGCTGCCCGAGACTCCCTTTGATGCCTCGCCGGAGAGCCCCCTGAAGGAGTCATCGGGGAGGGATCGTCGAGGGCGCGAGGCCCCCTCCCCCAAGGATGTGGAAGGGCCGATGCCCAGCAAGCTGGGCCTACCCAGAGAACACCCCCTATTCAGCATGGGGGAGAAGTGCAAAGACTTGACCAGTGAGCCGATGATAAAGTGGGACGGCTCGTCCCACAGGGTCTCCATCTCTACCTGCCACCCCTCTTGGAGTGCTCGCCAGCCTCCTACCGGCCATGCCTTCGCACTCAGCTTCAGCCTCTATGGGTGAGACAGCGTCGCGGCCTTCAAGACCATGACCCCCCGCTAGCTAGGTCATGAGGGCCCTGTGGGCCTACTTGTGGGCCTTCGAGCTACACCATATGATAGTGCGTCGTGGCTTCAACCTCGACCGGCTGCCTTTGAAGGCCAAGCAGGAGCACGATCTCGCAAAGGAAAAGGCCGCCGACGCGGAAAGATGCTGCGGGATTGCCGAGAGCCTACTCGTGAAAGCCACCGGTGGGTTGGTAAGTGTCGGCAATCCCTTTCCTTTTTTACTTAGAAAATTTTTCGGATTTGGTGCTTTGGTGATGGTCCACAGGTTGCTGAGGCCGCTCGCGAGTTACAGAACCGCGCCTCCGAGTTGGAGGAGGAGGTCACCCAATAGTAGGACCGTCTTGCCGAGCAAGAGGCTCTCTTCGGCGAGCGGGATATGCGTGCTACCGAGCAGGAGGCTCGCGCTGTTGAGCTGGAGGCCGAGGTGGGGCGACTGAAAGTGCAGAATCGGGAGCTTCACAGCAAGTTCCTCTGGCAGGCGGAGCTTCTACTTCCAGAGGGCGGCGACGTGTCCCCCTACCCCTAGCAGAGGCCGCGACTCTTTGGTGCGAAGGAGGTCGAAGAGCGGCTTCGTATCAACTCCATCGAGTCTGTTGAGTGCCTTCTGGAAGCCATGAGTGGTACGGGGATACTGGCGGTCGGCTGCGAGGAGTTCGCGGTTCGTGACCTCATGTCGGGTCTATACCCGCCAAGCCCTCCTGGCGAGAAGGAGGACAGCTTCGCCTCGCTGTTCCGGGACATGAATAAGAGCCAGGGGCGCGGGGGCGAGGAAGGCCGCAACTCCGGGGAGGAGGGCGAGAGCTGAGCCAGATTTTTGTTCGTTCTTTTTTTCCCCTCCCTCTTTTGTAACCTCACGAAGGCGAGTTTTGACATTGTAATCAGATATTTAAAGAATAAAAATCATTTGTAAATGTTTGTGAAATTTCTCTATCTTTTTTGCTTTGAATTTTTCTTTTTGTGCCGCACTCGCCCGCGAGTTTCCTCCCCCTTTCGCGGATCTCGCTAGGACAAGACATGACGCTAGAACGCATGTTTAGGACTCGTACTCACGAGCAGATTCCGATAGCTCCCCCTTCCCCAGGTCAACCAGACATGGGCCTACCAAGATGGGGTCATACCCACCTAGCTCATGCGCGAGTTAACCTTCTTTTTGCCAATGTCGAGTCGAAAGCATCAAAATATTTCTAACTAAAACCAAAGGGGGGTGGAGTGCCTCGTTGGAGCTCGCCCTGAATAGGAGACTCAGGACGGCTCGCCATCTTTTTACCGAGATGATCCTGCGAGTATGATCTCGCCCACGAGGGTCTTCTCCCCTCATACCTTTAGGAAAGCAATCTTCACGAATAATTCCAGGAGAAAGTTGAACCCCCTCGAGTGACATCTAGCCCTGCCAGCTAGGTGAGAGCCTGACAGCGGGATCTGCTCGAGGTCTGGGGCAGACTCCTTTGAGTGACATCCAGCCCTGCCAGCTAGATGAGAGCCTGGCAGCGGGATCTGCTCGAGGTCTTGGGCAGACTCCTCCGAGTGACATCCAGCCCTGTCAGCTAGGTGAGAGCCTGATAGCGGGATCTGCTCGGGGTCTGGGGCAGACTCCTCCGAGTGAAACCAGCCCTGCCAGCTTGATGAGAGCCTGACAGCGGGATTTGCTCGGGGTCTGGGGCAGACTCCTCCGAGTTATATCCAGCCCTGTCAGCTTAATGGGAGCCTGACATTGGGATCTACTCGGGGTCTAAGGAAGACTCCTCTGAGTGATATCCAGCCCTGCCAGCTTGATGAGAGCCTGACAGCGGGATCTTATCGGGGTCTGGGGCAGACTGCTTCGAGTGACATCCATCCATGCTAGCTTGATGAGAGCCTGACAGCGGGATCTGCTCGGGGTCTGGGGAAGACTCCTCCGAGTGACATTCAGCCCTGCCAGCTTGATGGGAGCCTGGTAGCGGGATCTGCTCGAGGTCTGGGGCAGACTCCTAAGAGTGACATCTAGCCCTGCCAGCTTGATGGGAACCTGATAGTAGGATTTGCTCGGGGTCTAGGGCAGACTCCTCTGAGTGACATCTTGCCCTGCCAGCTAGGCGAGAAACTGATAGCGGGATCTGCACGGGGTCTGGAGCAGGTTACTCTGAGTGACATCCAGCCCTGCCAGCTTGATGGGAGCCTGACAGCGAGATCTGCTTGGGGTTTGGGGCAGACTCCTCCGAGTGACATCCATCCCTACCAGCTTGATGAGATCCTGACAGCAGGATCTTCTCGGGGTCTGGGGCAGACTCCTTCGAGTGACATCCATCCCTACCAGCTTAATGAGAGCCTAACAGCTGGATCTGCTCGGGTTTTGGGGCAGACTCCTCCGAGTGAAATCCAGCCCTACCAGCTTGATGGGAGACTGACAGCGGGATCTGCTCGGGGTCTGGGGAAGACTTCTCCAAGTGGCATCCAGCCATACCAGCTTGATGGGAGCCTGACAGCGGGATCTGCTCGGGGTCTGGGGCAGACTTCTCTAAGTGACATCCAGCCCTGCCAGTTAGGCGAGAGCCTGACAACGGGATCTGCTTGGGGTCTGGGGCAGGCTCCTTCGAGTGACTTCTAGCCTTGCCAGCTAGGTGAGAGTCTGATAGCGGGATCTGCTCGGGGTCTGGGGCAGACTCCTACGAGTGACATCCATCCATGTAAGCTTGATGGGAGCCTGACAGCGGGATATGCTTGGGGTCTGGGTAAGACTCCTCCGAGTGACATCCAGCCCTGCTAGCTTGATGAGAGCCTGACAGCGGGATCTGCTCGGGGTCTAAGGAAGACTTCTTCGAGTGACATATTGTAACACCCCAAAATGTTGTAGGAGCGACGGGGATCGAATTTGGCCAAGACAGATTTTTGGTACAGGTGACACGGGCCCCAACACGGGCATGTCGGAGGCCGTGTCGGGCGTGTCGAGCTCGAGCCATGTCGTCGACCAGTTCAGGTCGACGATGGTCGTGTGGTGGAACACGGCCTAGGACACGGGCGTGTCCTAGGCCGTGTCACACCTGGGCTGTGCGGTTGGGTACACGGGTAATGACACGGGCACAAACACGGGCGTGTCAAATTTGACACGAGCGTGTCTGATGCCGTGTCACCAGGTCGTGTACCTCTCTGACTGCGAAGTGTTGATAAATTGCACACGGGGGGCGTGACACGGGTCCCGACACGGGCGTGTCGCAGGCGACACGGGCGTGTCGGAGGCCGTGTCACATGCCGTGTTGCTAGTTTTCAATTTTGGTCGAGACGGCGAATGAGCTACACGACCAGGCACACGGCCGTGTGTGAACCCGTGTTCGGCCCAGATTTTGGGATTTCAGGTCTAATCTCGACCGTTCGTTTCCTTGGCTTTGGATCCGACGGTGGGGGGCTGCTCCTGGGTGGTTATAGTCGGGAAATAGGGTTTAGAAACCCATTTTCCATTAGCCAATCTCTCTCTAAAAGTTAGAGAGAAGGGAGAGCAAGGAGGAAGGAGGAGTCCAAGATCCGGCCGCTGGAAGAGCTTCGGAGCTCCGAATCGCGATCCGAGTCCAGATCCGCGGAGGCGACGCCGTTGCGGTGCTTTCCAACCGTATAGTTTTTGATGGCGCCGCGGAAGAACGCAACGGTAACGATTTCTCATCCTTGGGCATGTGAAGCCCTCTTTTCCTTTGCATAGGAAGCCCTCTCTCGCGAGTGAGCGAAGAGTTGGAGCGTTCCTTGGGGTAGATATGTGAAGTCCTCCTTGTGTAGAGTCCGTATGCGAAAATGGACGTAGGCATTGTGTGTGAAGCCTATCCGGACAAGTAGAGCCGGATCGGTGATGTTTCATTGCATTTGAACCGGGCAAGAATCCGGATGTTTGGGTGTTTTCGGGTTTTCTACGTGGTAGATTGCATCAGAGAGCCTTGGAGATTAACTCCAAGGTGCACCCGGAAAACTGGGCAAAAGCGTGTTTTGCCAACACGGTGGCCGGGGAGCCAACGTGAACATAACCGGGTTATGTGATTATTATGGTGGGAACGGGACTCGGTGAGTCTTGACCTGCGCATATGGCTTAAATTGCCGTTGTAGTGTGAGCATGGGTCAGGCGGAACCGTACCCGGTCTATGTAGTTCGGTAGGACCGTTGGCATGGATGAGGGCCTTCGGCGGTCTATGACATAAATTGCCGTGACCAAGGCCAGGAAGGCAAAAGGCTCATATGGATGACCGTCCAAGAGGCGGTGGAGGATTGGGAACGTCTATGGCTTGAATTGACGTGACGTTGGCCGGTTCGCCGAGAATGTGCCTTGAGTGCACGGGGTGTGTGGCCGTGCGAGCCCACGCCTGTGGTGAAGTGCAAGTACTTTATATAATTGCCTATGCTAATAAAATGCAGGGAAAGAGCATTGCCGCCCCGAATGTGGGGGCGGGATCGTTATAATTTGGTCAACATTGCTGACCGTTGCTATTGTTTGCCACCGGGCGGTGGTTTGTGGCTTGCAGGTGCTGCGGAGCAGAGCAGGAAATAGCGGGCTAAAGCCCTTGTTGCTGTGCCGGCCCTCGAAGGCCTAATTGCTTATGTTTCTTTCCCGTTTTCATGTATGGCCGGCCTGCGTGCCGAAGTTTGGAAAACACTATTTTTGTTAAGTGAACAATGTAAGGCCTTAAGGCCAGTTCTCTTTTGTGTATGATTACATTCCTGAATTTGTAGTGGACATTCATGCTTTGTAGCAGGGTTCTTGTTCTCTTTGCAACTGTATAAAAATTGCTTCCGCTAGGTGTTGTGTAGGACGTGGTGATTGGTTGAATGGTTTCAACGCGTAACCAACCGGTCTGTCCGTAGTATATGGCGTCGGGCCCCGGCCGGACCTACTGCTATATGCTATGTGACGGATAGGGGTGTTACAAATTGGTATCAGACTTCTGGTTTCGGTCAAGCTTAAATGAATTCATGGACGAATTCACTTTAAGGGGTGGTGAGCACATGTGTGCGTCATCGTTATAACATGAAAAGAACCCATGAATGTCCACTTAGGAATGAAAATATACATGTTTGAGGAACCTGCGTGTTCCTATAATTGCTGTTTGCAGTAATTTTTGGTCGCTTATTGGTGTTTTGAACGATTATAGGTGACCAGAAGTGGTGCTGGGCCGTCTGAACGACCAGGTTCTGAGGCGAGCAGTGCGCCAAGTGAAGCGCCTGCAACACCTCCGTCTGCCGAGACCATTAGGTTTGTGGCAGAAGCGGTCATGGCAATGATTAATGCGCAGCCTGCAAGGCAGGTGCAGCAGCCTGCTCCTGCTGTGGAGCAAGTACTGCTTTAGACGGCAGAGCAAAGGAGGGTTGAGCAAGTAGTTTTGGAGCCAGAGTTGTAACGACCCCATCCGTTAAATGACGTATAGTAGAAGGTCCGGCCGGGACCCCACACTATATGCCACAAACAGACGGTGAGGTCACAGGATAATACCAAAACATACGAATCCTAACTCAGAGCATTCTAGCGGAAGCTTTAAGTTACAATTTTGAACTCTCAACCGGAATGTCCAATATATAAAACCACCTTTATATATAAAACCATGGAATGTACAACAAAGGTCTTGGCCTTAAGGCCTTACAGTTCCTCTTTACATACAACATGTTTTACAAACCTCGGCGCGCAGGCCGGCCATACATGAGTAAAAGAGAACAACCAAAACATTCGCTTAGCCTTCAAGGGCTAGCCGCAGCAACAGCATTAGGGCTTCAGCCCATCACTTACCACTTGGCTCTCCAGCACCTGCACGGGAACAATCCACCCAACCGGTGGCAAACAATGCAACGGTCAGCATTCAGCTGACCTAATTATAACAATCCTACCCCTTTCTCGGGGCATGAGCATTCTTTCCCTGCAAGCATGGCATCATCAAATAGCAACTATGTGCGCGCAGGCACATTCAAGCCATCACAACCATCAGCCACACGGCCCGACAGTCCGTGCACTCAGGGCACATTCTTGGTGTACCGGAATACCAGGGTCAACACCACCGTCTACACGGTATTTGAGCATTCTAGTCTTTCCGGCGCGCGGGCCTAAGACTCTCATTAGGCGCTCCAACAAAACCTTTAACCAGGCTTCCAAGTCGGACGGACCTAACGCAGGTACGGATCAGCCACCCCCCGTTGCTCAAGTCGCCGTGCCACCTCGAATACGGAAGTATCCATGGCTATTTATAGGCGCGGGTCGGTTTCACCTTTCCTGTTCGGCAATCTGCCTTTTCATCGAGTTGCAGCCCAACGGCTCAACCACTCACAAAGTGGCAACACACGGCCACAAGAGTTGCATCCAACCCTCTTCATTTCCTGGACATCGTCCAGTACTTCCTGCCGCACCAAGCAACAGGTAGGAACAAGGCATCACAAGCCATAATCACGGAGCCTTCTCCGATATGCAAACAAGCATCACCAATCCAGAACATATCCAGATGGGCTTCACACAGCATGCCTAGAGCCGTACTCCAATTCCGGCCTCTAACAAGGGGGACTTCACATATTTACCCCAAGGGACACCACAACCCACCACACACTCGCGGGGAAGGGTTTTCCCTATGCAATGCAGAAAAGAAGGACTTCACATGTCCAAGGAGGGAGATCGTTACCCTTGTCGATCTCTTCGGAGCCATCGAAAACTAGCCGGTGAGAAAGAACCGCAGCAGCCTTGCCTTCACAACGCCGGCTTCGGATCACGAATCGGACCACGGGAACTCCGCCGGTGGCTTGCTCTCCTCCTCCTTCTTCTTCTTCCTCTCTCCTTCTCTCTTCCTTAAGGACAAATGAAGAATGAATCTTCATCCTTCCTTCACGGAGTTAATCCAGCCAGGAAACAACCTGAGCCCTTGGATCAAAAGAGAGAATCTGAACGGCCACGATCTGCCCAAAAACTCTATTTTTGGCTGACACGGCCTGTGACACGCCCGTGTCACAGGCCGTGTACCCTTAAGCGGCACACGCGGTATTGAACCGACTGAACAACACGGGTATCGACACGCCCGTGTCGAACCTGACACGCCCGTGTCATTCTTGAGACACGCCCGTGTCTCCTATTACACGGTACTCACTGATTTCCAAAACCAGTACACGGGTCGGAACACGGCAGCTGACACGCCCGTGTCCAGCCTGACACGCCCGTGTTCAAGGCCGTGTTCAAGGCCGTGTTCGGCTCTGACTTGAATAGGCCAATTTCGAAAAATAATTCGCACACGCCCTGGGACACGCCCGTGTCGAAGGCCGTATCCCAGGCTCGACGCTCGTCGACTCTCAATCGTCGACTAACCTGAACACGCCCTGGGACACGCCCGTGTCCCAGGCCGTGTACACCCGACACGCCCTGGGACACGCCCGTGTCCCAGGCCATGTAAAATTTCCTGTACCTCAAAAGTCATTTTGACAGCTCAATTGGTGATGAAGGTTGAAAGAACTCCATAGTTAAGCGTGCTTGGGCGAGAGTAGTACTGGGATGGGTGACCTCCTGGGAAGTCCCCGTGGTGCGCTCTTGACTATCGAGTTTGCCTCATCAAAGGGAGGCTGTGGCCACCAACAACCCGCCAGTGGGATGGAGAGGGGTTGGGGTGCTTGGGCTGCAGCCCGGTAGCGATGCCTGGAGAGCGGAGCCGTAACGCTGTTACGTACGTGCCAGGGTCGTTACAAGAGTTGCCTTGGAGAGCAACTGAAAGACAACTGAAGCACGTGATGGGCTTTCATCCACCGGTATTCACGGGGGCAGAAACCCCGACCCAAGTAGAGGATTGGCTCTCAAGGGTCAACAGGGTGATGACTGCGACGGAAACGGAAGAGTGGCAGAAGACCACTATAGCGACTTTCCTTTTGGATGGGGACGCAAGGTTATGGTGGGAAGGCCTAGAGCTACATCAATTGCGGGGAAGGCCGTTGGCCGAAGTTTCGATGGAGGAGTTTGCGAGACTATTCATGGCTCGATACCACCCCTCGGCGCAGAGAATTGCGCTAGAAAGCTAATTTCAGAAGTTGGTGCAAGGGGATTGCACCGTTGATGAGTACCTCCACGAGTTTACTCGGTTAGGGAGATATGTCAGCGCTACCTTCGCAGACGAGGAGCGCAAGATGAGCCGCTTCTATGAAGGGCTAAGGGATGATTTAAGGTTGCTACTGTCGGGGCCCAAGGCGCAGGGTTTCATGACCCTGGTCAATTCGGCCCTGTCCTTGGAGAAGGACATGAAGAATGTCCAAGCGAAGAAGGAATCCGGTAGTAAGAAAGCGGAGTTCAAAGTGCCGACTACGTCGAAGTCGGGCTACCGAAAATTCTTCAAAAAGGCTAGGACGTCAGGTCCAGCTTCTTCTACGGGTGCCTCGGGGGCAACTACCAATCGAACCCCGGGCGCTAGTTTCACGTGTGGAAAGACGGGGCACTTTGCCCGTGATTGCTGGAGTGGACGCTTAAAGTCCGAAAGGAAACAAGGAGCTACCTACGAGGAGAAGGGCAAAGCGGTGGAGTCGACCGCGTCCCACTATGCTCCAACTCAGCCTAGAGTCTATAACTTGGGCCAGCAAGAGGCCATCAAGCAAGCGGATGTGGTGATAGGTATGAGTTAATTTATAGCAAGTTAGCTTTAATACCGTTATCTATTGCTTGTTAGCCTAATATTGTTTGTATAGGCTTTGTTGTGATTAGTGATAGTCCGGCACGGGCACTGTTCGATACGGGAGCTTCACACTCCTTCTTGTCCGAAAGCTTTATATCGCGCATCGGAGTCCCTTCTTCGATGGCGAAGGACAAGTTGGATGTGCTGCTACCGAATGGGTGCTCGATGCGTGCGGACAGAGTGTGCGCAGTGAAGGTTCGCATTGGGAGCCAAGAGTTCGGCTTGCTAGCGCCATTGTTGCCGCTAGTAGAGTTCGACGTGATCTTTGGAATGGATTGGCTTTCGGAGCAGAAAGCTTGGATTGACTGTGACCGTAAGGAGGTCAAGCTGGGTGTAGGGCGGGAGACTACATTCGAGGGGCTGAAGGTGTCGAGCAAGACACTGATGTCTGCTCTTCAGGTGGTGAAGGCAGTTCGTGCTGGTGCAGAGCTGTTCTTCGCGATAGTGGGGACTGTGGAGCCAAAGTCCACTTTGGTTGAGATTCCCGTGGTTTGCGAATACCCCGATGTGTTCCCGGATAGTCTTCCCGGAGCCCCACCGCAGTGGGAGATTGATTTCACCATCGAGCTCGTGTTGGGTGCCAAGCCCGTGTCACGTGCTCCTTATAGGTTGGCGCCAAAGGAGATGGCGGAGTTGAAAGTTCAGCTAGAGGAGCTGATGGAGCAAGGTTACGTGCGTCCAAGTTCGTCGCCTTGGAGCGCACCGGTCCTCTTCGTTAAGAAGAAGGACGGAAGTATGCGGCTGTGTATCGATTACAGAGAACTGAACAAGTTGACGGAGAAGAATAAGTACCCGATCCCGAGGATTGATGATCTCTTTGATCAGTTAGTCGGATCGTCGGTATAGTCCAAGTTGGACTTGAAGTCGGGGTACTACCAGTTGAGGATCAGGGAGTGTGATATCCCGAAGACGGCATTCAGTACGAGATATGGGCATTTTGAGTTCACGGTCATGCCATTTGGACTGACGAATGCGCCATCGGTATTTATGGATTTGATGAACAGGACGTTCCGAGACTTCCTGGATCGCTTTGTGATCGTCTTTATTGACGATATATTGGTGTACTCGCAGTGCGAAGAAGATCACTTCAAGCACTTACATTTGGTGTTGGAGACTTTGAGGAGGAATGAGCTTTATGCAAAGTTCTCCAAGTGCGAGTTCTGGCTACCCTCGGTAGCGTTCCTTGATCACATTGTTAGTGGGGAAGGTATAGCGGTGGATCCGACGAAGATTGTTGCGATACGGGAGTGGCCTGCGTTGTCTTCTGTCGCGGAAGTCCGTAGTTTTCTTGGGCTTGCCGGATATTACAGGCGCTTCGTAGAGAACTTCTCGCGGATAGCTTTACCTCTCACGAAGTTGACAAGGAAGGATCAGAGATTCTTATGGACGCAAGAGTGCGTGCAAGCTTTTGAGGAGCTGAAGAGGAGGTTGACCACGGCGCCAGTGCTTAGTTCGCCGAGTGGGACCGAGGGCTTCGAGGTGTATAGCGACGCTTCGGGTAGTGGCTTGGGCTGCGTGTTGTTGCAGCATGGGAGCGTGATAGCGTATGGATCGCGTCAGTTGAAGGTGCATGAAAGGAATTATCCGGTGCACGACTTGGAGTTAGCGGCCATGATATTTGACTCAAGTTGTGGAGACACTACCTTTACGGCGTAAGGGTCGATATATACACCGATCACAAGAGCCTAAAATACTTGTTGGATCAAAAGGATCTTAATATGAGGCAGAGGAGGTGGATGGAGTTCCTAGGGGACTACACCTTCAAAATACATTATGTACCCGGGAAGGGCAACGCAGTTGCAGATGCTCTGAGCCGCAGGGCTCCCGCCCAAGCCAACTGGTTGTCGGTGTAGGATGAGCGGCTAGTACGGGAGTTGGAGGAGCTTGAGATCTGTTGCGTTGACAAGCAGACGAGCGCCAAAGCAATGTTAAACTGGACAGAGGTGCAGTATGACCTGGCTGACTGGGTTCGGCAGGCATTGGAGTTAGATGACTCCATGAAGGAGCTTATGGAGGCCGCTCTGGATGGGTCAAATTCCCAGTTCTCGGTGGAAGATGGTTTACTGAGGAAGGATCATCGGTTGTGCGTCCCGAGTGGGGGTAACCTCCGGGCGGAGTTGATGTACGAGGCTCATCATACCAAGTACTCAATCCACCCAGGGAGCACGAAGATGTATCGTGATCTCAAAAAGTTGTTTTGGTGGCCGGGGCTCAAGAAAGATGTGGCTAAGTGCCAAACGTGCGCCTTGGTGAAGGCGGAGTGCCAAAAGCCGGGAGGATTTCTGAAGTCTTTGCCTATACCGGAGTGGAAATTCGACGATATATCTATGGACTTTGTGCACGGGTTGCCAAGGTCGCAGAAGGGGAACGACGCCATCTGGGTGATCGTAGATCGGCTAACCAAGGTGTCACACTTCATTCCGCATAGGAAGGATGATCCAGTGGAGAAATTGGCAAAGTTGTATGTTGACAATATTGTTAGGCTGCATGGTGTGCCCCGTAGCATTGTGAGTGATCGCGATGGGCGGTTCACGTCAAATGATTGGAGGTTGGTGCAGCAGATGCTGGGGACAAAGTTAAAGTTCAGCACAGCTTTCCATCCGCAGACGGATGGGCAGACCGAGAGGGTCAATAGAACGATGGAGTACATGCTACGCATGTGTGTTCTGGATTTCGGTAAGCATTGGGAAGACCACCTGTATTTGGTGGAGTTCGCGTACAACAACAGCTACCAAGCAAGTATACAAATGGCGCCCTTCGAGGCCCTGTATGGTAGGAAGTGTCACACGCCGTTATCGTGGCTTGAAACGGGTGAGGCAAGGTTGTACAAGAAGCAGGAGGTGGAGAGTGCTACCTCGTTAGTGCGGATCATTCGGGAGCGCTTGTTGATTGCTCAGGACCGGCAGGCGAAGTATTACAATGCCAAGCACCGAAACGTGGAGTTCGCGGTAGGCGATTGGGTATATCTGAAAGTGAAGCCGTTCAAGGGGGTTTCGCGGGTGAGACGCTTGAAGAAGCTGAGACCAAGATACCTTGGACCTTTTGAGGTTCTGGAGCGAGTCGGCGAAGCTACATACCGTTTGAAGCTATCGGTGGAGTTGAGTGGATTACATGATGTGTTCCACATTTCTGTGTTGCGGAAGGCGGTGCAAGAGCCTTCGCAGGTGATCGCGGCTGATCAAGTGCCGGTGGACGAAGGGTTGACGACTAGGGTCAGTCCCATTCGTATTGAAGATGTTGAGGTCAAGAGGCTTCGTAACAAGGAGATCCGGATGGTTAAAGTCCAGTGGGATAATTGCGGGCGTGAGGAGCTCTCTTGGTAACGGGAGCAGACTATGCTCGAGGAGTACCCGGAAATGTTCCGCTCAGGTACTGATTGACGTTAAGTCCTGTTTGACCTTTATTAATTTCGTGGATGAAATTCTTTAAGGGGGGTAGAATTGTAACACCCCAAAATGTTGTAGGAGCGACGGGGATCGAATTTGGCCAAGACAGATTTTTGGTACAGGTGACACAGGCCCCGACACGGGCGTGTCGGAGGCCGTGTCGGGCGTGTCGAGCTCGGGCCGTGTCGTCGACCAGTTCAGGTCGACGATGGTTGTGTGGTGGAACACGGCCTAGGACACGGGCGTATCCCAGGCTGTGTCACACCTGGGCTGTGCGGTTGGGTACACGGGTAATGACACGGGCACAAACACGGGCGTGTCAAATTTGACACGGGCGTGTCTGATGCCGTGTCACCAGGCCGTGTACCTCTCTGACTGCGAAGTGTTGATAAATTGCACACGGGGGGCGTGACACGGGTCCCGACACGGGCGTGTCGCAGGCGACACGGGCGTATCGGAGGCCGTGTCACATGTCGTGTTGCTGGTTTTCAATTTTGGTCGAGACGGCGAATGAGCTACACGGCCAGGCACACGGCCGTGTGTGAACCCGTGTTCGGCCCAGATTTTGGGATTTCAGGTCTAATCTCGACCGTTCGTTTCCTTGGCTTTGGATCCGACGGTGGGGGGCTGCTCCTGGGTGGTTATAGTCGGGAAATAGGGTTTAGAAACCCATTTTCCATTGGCCAATCTCTCTCTAAAAGTTAGAGAGAAGGGAGAGCAAGGAGGAAGGAGGAGTCCAAGATCCGGCCGCCGGAAGAGCTTCGGAGCTCCGAATCGCGATCCGAGTCCAGATCCGCGGAGGCGACGCCGTTGCGGTGCTTTCCAACCGTATAGTTTTCGATGGCGCCGCGGAAGAACGCAAGGGTAATGATTTCTCATCCTTGGGCATGTGAAGCCCTCTTTTCCTTTGCATAGGAAGCCCTCTCTCGCGAGTGAGCGAAGAGTTGGAGCGTTCTTTGGGGTAGATATGTGAAGTCCCCCTTGTGTAGAGTCTGTATGCGAAAACGTACGTAGGCATTGTGTGTGAAGCCTATCCGGACAAGTAGAGCCGGATCGGTGATGTTGCATTGCATTTGAACAGGGCAAGAATCCGGATGTTTGGGTGTTTTCAGGTTTTCTGCGTGGTAGATTGCATCAGGGAGCCTTGGAGATTAACTCCAAGGTGCACCCAGAAAACTGGGCAAAAGCGTGTTTTGCCAACACGGTGGCCGGGGAGCCAACATGAACATAACCGGGTTATGTGATTATTGTGGTGGGAACGGGACTCGGTGAGTCTTGACCTGCGCATATGGCTTAAATTGCCATTGCGGTGTGAGCACGGGTCAGGCGGAATCGTACTCGGTCTATGTCGTTCGGTAGGACCGTTGGCATGGATGAGGGCCTTCGGCGGTCTATGGCTTAAATTGCCGTGACCAAGGCCAGGAAGGCAAAATGCTCATATGGATGACCGTCCAAGAGGCGGTGGAGGATTGGGAACGTCTATGGCTTGAATTGACGTGACATTGGCCGGTTCGCCGAGAATGTGCCCTGAGTGCACGGGGTGTGTGGCCGTGCGAGCCCACGCCTGTGGTGAAGTGCAAGTACTTTATATAATTGCCTATGCTAATAAAGTGCAGGGAAAGAGCATTGCCGCCCCGAATGTGGGGGCGGGATCGTTATAATTTGGTCAGCATTGCTGACCGTTGCTGTTGTTTGCCACCGGGCGGTGGTTTGTGGCTTGCAGGTGCTGCGGAGCAGAGCGGGAAATAGCGGGCTAAAGCCCTTGTTGCTGTGCCGGCCCTCGAAGGCCTAATTGCTTATGTTTCTTTCCCGTTTTCATGTATGGCCGGCCTGCGTGCCGAAGTTTGGAAAACACTATTTTTGTTAAGTGAACAATGTAAGACCTTAAGGCCAGTTCTCTTTTGTGTATGATTACATTCATGAGTTTGTAGTGGACATTCATGCTTTGTAGCAGGGTTCTTGTTCTCTTTGCAACTGTATAAAAATTGCTTCCGCTAGGTGTTGTGTAGGACGTGGTGATTGGTTGAATGGTTTCAACGCGTAACCAATCGGTCTGTCCGTAGTATATGGCGTCGGGCCCCGGCCGGACCTACTGCTATATGCTATGTGACGGATAGGGGTGTTACACATATAGCCCTACCAGCTTGATGAGAGCCTAACAGCAAGATCTGCTCGGGGTCTGGGGAAAACTCCTCCGAGTGACATCCAACCCTGTGTAACGACTCCACTCGTTACACAAAATATACTAGAAGGTCTGGCCGGGGCCCCACAGTATATGCAACAAACAAGCGGTGAAGCTAAAGGTTAATACCACCAACGTATCCTAACTCAGAGCATGCTAGCGGAAACATAAGCAGTAGGTTGAACTCCTACGAGGAATATCCACTATATATATAATACCAAGGTTATATATACAACCACTCAAACGAGGGGGTATCAAATAACACAGTTTGGTCTTAAGGCCTTATGATAGAGAAAATCGTATTCTCCAATCTATACTCGATTAAGGCAAGTGTACCTATCGAAATATAGCATAGGATATGAAAAATATCAAGGTCGTATAAAAACTCGGGGCAGACAAGTACTTTTACTCACAACGACTCTATTATTCTACCGAACGTTAATGAGTTTTGAAAATGAAAATAAACTAAGTTAAAAAGAGAAAATAGAATATTACGAGAAAAGAGTGCTCGATCTACGATTCACTTTGAAATAAAATAACAAAATAATTTAGTTTAACAATTGTAAATCAATTAAGACCGTGACGGATCCGATATTAGGAAGTAATCTCGCTAGAGCATTAAATCCCCTAACTTGTAGACGTTTTGACCGAAATCTCTTTACAAGTCAAAATGGCCTAAAGTCGCATTATCGAAGTGACCCGCACTATTGGATTTGACTCCAATCCGGAGGATTTACGTCATCCTATCTCTAGGGGTGCGTTCAACTCCTTCCTTCCTTGAGTGATCTTTCATATTCACGAGCCTCTCGGCTACTCAAATATGAGATCGGAATCTACTACCGTATACTTGAAATACGGAGTCGATACAAAATAATTCAAGGAAGGATCAAAAATAGAAAACTACAAGAGAAAACATAAAAATAAGGATATGCTATTTCATTGCAAAGATCCTCGTGATCGGGCACAAAAATAACTAGCTAAGCATAATTGAAAAGAAGATGAGAATAAGAGAAAAGAAATTTCATTGCATAATAAAGAGGTACACAATAATAATACTAAGACAAAAGTAATCTACTAAAGGAAAAATTATAACAAGGAAAGAAGCACACTTGAACTAACACTCTAATATTACTACTCTCAACTAAAACTACTTCAAAACTCAAACTACTCAAAAACTACTTAACCTAAACAAGAGGGAGAGGGGTTCCTTTTATAGGAGAGGGAGAATATTCTAGATGGAGGGAAGACATAGGGTGGCCGACCACATAAGTGGAGAGGTTCATGCATGGCTTTTAATGATGGGAGAGAGGAGGGGCTACATGCATTGTATGATAATTATGGGAATGAAAAATAAAAATATAAAATAGAGAAGAGGGGATGAATGGAAGTGTGTAGAAGGAAATAATAAAGGGGAGAGAGATGAATGAGGTGGAGAAAGATGCATGCATGAAAGTGGGAAAGAGGGGGTGAATGTAAAATAAAAGAAATAAAATAAAAGGAGGAAAGAGAGTGGCCGGCCTCATCATGGGAGAATGGATGCATGTATGTGATTAATTGATGTTGTGGGCTGCTTGGACTGCTTGGGCTCGGGTAGAGGCTATTCCAATGGCTTTAGTGGGCTCGGGTAGAGGTTAGGTGCTGCTTGGGCTGCTCCAAATGAAGGGCCGACTGCACCAAGTGGACTGCATGGGGGCTCGGGCTGCTTGCTTGAGAGAGGAGGCTCGGGCTTCATCAAGTGGGCTGTATGAGGGCATGAGGGCTGCTCCAATAGTGGCCGGCCATGTAGGTGGGCTATACTTGAAGAGGCTTGAGCATTGCACCTACAAACAAAAAGATAAAACACACATTAGCTAATTGATTATAACATAACATGAATGAAAATACATAAACATAAATCATAATATAACATAACATTAACATAACATTAATTATTTAAACTTAAGAAACATAACACATAAAACATTTATAACTTAAAATTAGATAAACATGAAACATAATACATAGCAAGTATAATAATATAATAAAACTATATATTTTTATATAATAACATAAAATAAAATTGCGACAAAACAATAAAACTATAATAAAACTAGTAATTTTAATATATTATAGAAAGATATTAAAACATGAAATAACAAGTATAAATTATAAATAAACTAAGGTAATTAAGCTACTAAATTACTCCAAAAACGATGACTAAAACTAGTCATCAAACTCCCCCATACTTAGGCTTTTGCTATTCCAGAGCAAAAGGAAGAGAAATATTTATAAGACATTATAAAATTTGCAATTCAACTAAAAATTTATTTACATCAAGATCTAGCTAAAATTAAAATTTAGGGATTTATGAATCAAGTCCTAAATTATGAAATTAAAGTGAAAAGAGAAAAAGATTTAGCCAAAAATTCTCTAATAAATTAACTAGCATTCAAAATGGAGTAAAGTGCAAACAAGGTTAGATTGGGATTATAAAAACCATGACTTAAAAGAAACTTAAGGAAGAAGACAACCTACTACTTATGCTCTCCACATATTTTAATTTAAAAACTAAGACAATGATATTGGCTAAGGGGTTTGGGGAGGAAATTAACATGAAGAGGTCTTTGATTGGAGGTGAGCATCATAAATTTTTTTTCTTTTCACACCCCACACAATATTTTTTTTTTAAAAATAATATATATGTAATACCAGGAAATGATAGACTAACATCCTATCACTTCCCCCGACATATATGAACTTTTAATTCCTCTCTTCATTTTATTTTAAGTTGCATATGTTTACCAAGGAATAATGAATTTTATCCTCTTATTCCCATGACATATGATCTAACAATAAAAGAAAAAATGATGGGTTAAAACAAAATTTTAGAAAATAAACTAAAACACTAGAGAGCAACTACTAGTAGATTGAGATTTCCTAAGAATCTAAAAGCATGAAGTAATAAAAATTGGAATCCAAAATTGTTTTAGCAAAATTACTACAAAATTGAAACTATTAAAAATAAAAGAGAAAAAGTGCTAAATAAATTACTCTAAGCAAATTAAACCATAAGATGATTCTTAAAACAAAATCACTAAAAGTTAAATTTAACTAAATATGATGAAAAAAAAGATTAGCAAATAAACATGCTTATAAACAAACTCAAACTAAATTTCTGAAAATAACAAAAATTTAAGCATGAGGTTTATTATATTTTTTTGATTTTTTGACATTTTTTAATTTTTTTTGGGTTTTGAAATATTATCTTTTTTTTGGAATTTTTGATTTTTCTAATTTTTTTGGGTTTTGATAAGGCTTAAATAAAAGCATTATTAAAAAGCACTTAATAAAACTATACTAAACATTTTTTTAAAACATTTTTTTTTGAAAAGTAATAAAAAGAAATAAAACAACTAAACCCTCCCCCATGCTTAAACCTTTCATTGCCCTCAATGAAAAATAAAAATAAGAAAGAAAAAGTAAGAAGAAAGGGGAGGGGGGATACAATAAAGTAAAAAAAAGAAAACGACTTCCCCGGAATCGTAAGGCTGAATACAGATGTCGCTCCCCCATGCTTGAGCTGGACACCGGCTCGGGCCTAAGGAAGAGATGAAGTGATGGAGCCAAACGAACCGCCGGAGGTTTTATTCCTGCAAAACAAAACAAACAAAAAAAAGAAAGAGAAAAAGGATAAGCAAGGGGCGCCTCCCAAGAGCGCTCTCTGTTTAACGTCGGCCGAGCCCGACGTTATTTGTTAGCTAAAGGGAAAATAAAAACTGAAATGAAGAGGTAACTCCCTAAGTATGCGCTTAGGAGAGTAAACTAAAAAAGGAAGAAAAGAAGAATTGCACCGACATGCGGTGAAATCTTCAAAGGATTGACGCCCAAAAAAGAACGGACGGAGTTATGGAAGAACTCCGCTGTATTTAAAACGGGAAAGAAGGGGTCGTCAAAAGAAGGAGAATAAAAAGAAGAAAAAATAGAAAGAGAAATAAAAGAAGTAGAAAACGAATTTTCATCAAAGGAAATTTCACAAGGAGAGGGAGAGTCTTGTGAAATTTTGGGAGAAGAAGGAGTAGAGAGGACTAAAGAAGAATTTTCTAAAATAAAAGAAGAAGAAGAAGAAAAAGACTCGCTAAAACTAGAAAAATTTGGAACAGTTAAAAATTGAAGTGAAATGGAATCACCAACGGCTTCAGATGGAGAGATAGGAGATGTCTCATCATCCTCAACGGGTAAGAAGCACAACGGAATATCCATAGAGGTGTCTTCCAAAGGAGGAAGGAAACAATCTGGGATATCCGAATAGTTATCCTCCTCGAGAGGAACAAGACAAGCCGGGATATCCGGTGACTCAATACATGAAAAAATTGGAGGAGACGGAGAAGAAGACGAAGAAAAAGAAGCGGCCTCGCGAGAAAGATAATCCATCATGGTCTTGAAATGCGAACTAATATTATCAATAGAAGTTTGCAATTCAAGATACCCATGATCGATAGAATTAAAATAAAAAATTTAGAGGCGCGGCGCTTTGCGGGGCAAAATCATAAGAAAAATACGGGTTGCCCATCTCCCAAGTTGGACAAAAATTGGAGTAAGGGTCAAATTGGCCAGTTTGACCTTCCCCAGAAAAATTAAAATCAAGAGAGGGAGGGGTTCCCGAAAGACATTCAGAATAAAAATGGTCGGGCGACCCGCAAAAAGCGCAAAAATATGATGATTCCATAAAAAAAATTTAACTGCTACCAAAAAGAAAGAAGAAAAACTAGTTTTTTTTTATTTGTTTTTTTTTTTAGATATATATATTTTTTTGAAAATAGATTTTTTTTTTTTAGTGGATTGGCTCCCGAACTTCCCGAGGACTACCCGGTGAAGGGTTCGCCCGGTACTAGGTAAAATGGTGGCGCTTAAAGCCCCTTACCCTTTTCGAGAGATTTTAGGTTGGGTAGAAATAAGATGAGGTGGGTGGATAATAATAATAATAATAATAATAATAATAATAATAATAATAATAGTAATTTTTTTGTTTTTTTAGTAGAAGTAATAAATTCGATGCTTTCGTAATATTGCCAAAAATATTCCCCGGCAACGGCGCCAAAAACTTGATAGAGAAAATCGTATTCTCCAATCTATACTCAATTAAGGCAAGTGTACCTATCGAAATATAGCATAGGATATGAAAAATATCAAGGTCGTATAAAAACTCGGGGCAGACATGTACTATTACTCACAACAACTCTATTATTCTACCGAACGTTAATGAGTTTTGAAAATGAAAATAAACTAAGTTAAAAAGAGAAAATAGACTATTACGAGAAAAGAGTGCTCGACCGATGATTCACTTTGAAATAAAATAACAAAATAATTTAGTTTAACAATTGTAAATCTATTAAGACCGTGACGGATCCGATATTAGGAAGTAATCTCGCTAGAGCATTAAATCCCCTAACTTGTAGACGTTTTGACCGAAATCTTTTTACAAGTCAAAATGGCCTAAAGTCGCATTATCGAAGTGACCCGCACTATTGGATTTGACTCCAATCCGGAGGATTTACGTCATCATATCTCTAGGGGTACGTTCAACTCCTTCCTTCCTTGAGTGATCTTTCATATTCACGAGCCTCTCGGCTACTCAAATATGAGATCGGAATCTACTACCGTATACTAGAAATACGGAGTCGATACAAAATAATTCAAGGAAGGATCAAAAATAGAAAACTACAAGAGAAAACATAAAAATAAAGATATGCTATTTCATTGCAAAGATCCTCGTGATCGGGCACAAAAATAACTAGCTAAGCATAATTGAAAAGAAGATGAGAATAAGAGAAAAGAAATTTCATTGCATAATAAAGAGGTACACAATAATAATACTAAGACAAAAGTAATCAACTAAAGGAAAAATTACAACAAGGAAAGAAGCACACTTGAACTAACACTCTAATATTACTACTCTCAACTAAAACTACTTCAAAACTCAAACTAGTCAAAAACTACTTAACCTAAACAAGAGGGAGAGGGGTTCCTTTTTTAGGAGAGGGAGAATATTCTAGATAAAGGGAAGACATAGGGTGGCCGGCCACATAAGTGGAGAGGTTCATGCATGGCTTTTAATGATGGGAGAGAGGAGGGGCTACATGCATTGTATGATAATTATGGGAATGAAAAATAAAAATATAAAATAGAGAAGAGGGGATGAATGGAAGTGTGTAGAAGGAAATAATAAAGGGGAGAGAGATGAATGAGGTGGAGAAAGATGCATGCATGAAAGTGGGAAAGAGGGGGTGAATGTAAAATAAAAGAAATAAAATAAAAGGAGGAAAGAGAGTGGTCGGCCACATCATGGGAGAATGGATGCATGTATGTGATTAATTGATGTTGTGGGCTGCTTGGACTGCTTGGGCTCGGGTAGAGGCTATTCCAATGGCTTTAGTGGGCTCGGGTAGAGGTTAGGTGCTGCTTGGGCTGCTCCAAATGAAGGGCCGACTGCACCAAGTGGACTGCATGGGGGCTCGGGCTGCTTGCTTGAGAGAGGAGGCTCGGGCTTCATCAAGTGGGCTGTATGAGGGCATGAGGGCTGCTCCAATAGTGGTCGGCCATGTAGGTAGGCTATACTTGAAGAGGCTTGAGCATTGCACCTACAAACAAAAAGATAAAACACACATTAGCTAATTGATTATAACATAACATGAATGAAAATACATAAAAATAAATCATAATATAACATAACAATAACATAACATTAATTATTTAAACTTAACAAACATAACACATAAAACATTTATAACTTAAAATTAGACAAACATGAAACATAATACATAGCAAGTATAATAATATAATAAAACTATATATTTTTATATAATAACATAAAATAAAATTGCGACAAAACAATAAAACTATAATAAAACTAGTAATTTTAATATATTATAGAAAGATATTAAAACATGAAATAACAAGCATAAATTATAAATAAACTAAGGTAATTAAGCTACTAAATTACTCCAAAAACGATGACTAAAACTAGTCATCACCTTACAGTTCCTCTTTAAACAGTATGGATTACAGACATCGGCGCGCAGGCCGGCCATACATGAATAAAAGAAAATACATTAGCTAGGCTTCAAGGGCTAGCAGCAACAGCAACAGCAAGAGCGGCAACAGCAGCAGCAGGGGCATCAGCCCTTCACTTTTCGCTCGGCTCTCCAACACCTGCACAGGGACAATCCACCCCAAAGGTGGAAAACAAGGCAAGGGTCAGCATTCAGCTGACCAATTTATAACAATCCTACCCCTTTACCAGAGCAGTGGCATTCCTTTCCTGCAGAGCAATACATCATTTGACAGATATCATAAATATTGTTCTCTCACGCACAAGCAATCCATCACAACCGTCGGCCACCTGGCCCAACGATCTGTGCTCTAAGGCACAATTTTGGGTACACCGGCGAAGCGGGATCAACACCATTGAGCATTTAGTTTTAATGGCGCGCAGGCCTAAGACTCTCATTATGCTGCTGACGAAATCCCATTGCCTTGGCACTTCCTTGTACAGCCAACATAACGCAGGTACAGATCCACCACCCCCCGTTGCTCAAATCGCCTTGCCATCACCAAGCACATCGTACTTGCGGCTAAAATAAAAGATGTGGGTTGGCTTCACCTTTCTTGTTCGGTACGAGGCCTTTTAGAGCTCGCAGCTCCCAATCGCCATAACGTCTGCCAAGGACTGGCGTCATATTAGCCACACTATCCAAATAGGACTGGCTTCATTGTCCATCAAGGACTGGCTACATTATAGCCACAACACAAACAGCACAAGGGCATTTTACTGGAATTCCACATTCCAGTACTTCCTGCAACTCCATTTCACAGGCACAACCAAACGACCCCACTAACTACATGAGTATACGTGGAGTCTTCTCCAGTGCGTAAATGCAACATCACCAATCCAGACCAACATGTCCAGATGGGATTCACACAGCATGCCTATCCCGTACTACACACATCTGGTTCTAGATGCAGACTCAACAGGGGATAGTAACTATCAACCCACTGGAATCACTCACTCTTTCCACCTTTTGGTGGAGAGGATTCCTTACTCATGCATAAAGAAGGACGTCACATGTACAAGAAGGAAGATCGTTACCCTTGACGATCTCTTAGGAGCCATTTGAAAATCTGGCCGATTGGAAAGCACTGCAGCAGCTTTGCCTCCACAGAACTAGCCTCGGATCTTGAATCGGACCGCGGGAGCACCACTAAAGCCTTGCTCTTCTCCTCCTTCTCCTTCCTCCAAGCTCTCTCTTTTTCTCTCTTGATAAAAATGAGAGAAGAGGCCAACCCTAAGCCTTATCACTGCAGGAAAGAACCAGGGCCATTGGATCCAAATAGAAATAATTGGATGGCCGAGATCTGCCCAAAAGTCAAAATTTGACTTGATACGGCCTGTGACACGCCCGTGTCCCAGGCCGTATACCCCAAGCGGTACACGAACTGACTCAAACTGAACCAGAACACGGGCTCCAACACGCCCGTGTCACAGGGAAGACACGCCCGTGTCAATTTGACACAGTCGTGTGACTGGCTGTGTCACCCTTTCAACACAGGACCAAATAACCCGAGAAGCACACGGCTAAGGCACACGCCCGTGTCCCTGGCCGTGTGCCAAACACGCCCCTTGACACGCCCGTGTCACATGCCGTGTTCCACACTCAACGCCACTCAACTCCACTCAACTCCACTCAACGCCACCCTGTATTCACCCGAGCAGGACACGCCCGTGTCCCAAGCCGTGTCTCCTCTCGACGATCGTCGACCGTGCTATCTTAAGAACTCGAGTCGATGCCTACAGTAAAGGACACGCCCTAGGACACCCCCGTGTTCAAGGCCATGTACACTGGACACGCCCTGGGACACGCCCATGTCCCAGGCCGTGTCACCCAGCCTGACTCCAACTTAAGGTTTTGGTGTGTTACAATCCTCCCCCCCCTAAGATAAATTTTGTCCCGAAATTTGTACTCAGTAAGGAAACAAGAATCACAAAGTTATAACGTTAAAAGATCTGTTATTACAAAATGTACACGGTCAACAGTTTATACAAACAGTTCGAGAAACTCAGGTCGCATGGTCTGCTCTCGCTCCCTTGTTAGCTCCTCACGACCACAATTGTCCCACCGGACTTTGACCATCCCGATTATCTTGTTCCGCAACTGTTTCTCGGCTCGATCCTCGATCCGAATGGGTCTAACCTTCATCGTTAGCCCATACTCGACCGGTACACGATCATTCTCAACTACTTGAGCTGGATCCTTGACGGTTTTGCGAAGTACTGAGATGTGGAATACATCATGCAATCCACTCAACTCTGCTGAAAGCGCTAGCCGATAAGCAGCTTCCCTGACTCGCTCCACCACTTCAAACAGACCAAGGTATCTGGGACTTAGCTTTTTCAATCGCCAAATCTGAGATACGCCTTTGAAGGGTTTGATCTTCAAATAGACCCAATCGCCCACCGCGAACTCCACGTTCTGATGCTTGGTGTTGTAGTACTTTGCTTGTTGACCTGGGCTATCAATATCCTCTCCCAAATAGAGTGTATTACTGAGGTAGCTTCTTCGACTTCCTTTCGCCCATTCAGCTTAGATTCGCCTACCTCTGCCGAAGCTAATGGTGTACGACATTTACGACCATATAGAGCCTCAAACGGTGTCATACCGATGCTCGCTTGGTAGATGTTATTATAGGCAAATTCTGCCAAATAAATGTACTCTTCCCATTTCTTATTGAAATCTAGGGCGCGCATACAAAGTATATCTTCCATCGTCATGTTGGTTCACTCAGTCTGGCAATCCGTTTGGGGTTGAAAGGTCATACTGAATACTATGTCTTTCTTTAGTCCAGGCCACCAGAAAACCTTTTTCATGTCTCTGTACATTTTTGTGCTACCAAGGTGAATTGAGTACTTGGCAAAGTGCGCTTCGTACATCAACTCTTCTCTTAACTTCGCCGTACTTGGGACACAAAACCGGCCATCTTTTTGCAACAAGCCATCATCCTAGGAGAATTGGTCACTAGGACCATCTTTTGCATAGCAGTTGAGAATATCATCAAGCTCCGTTGCTCGCCAAACTCTGTCCGCAAGGTCATATTGTACGTCCTTCCAATTCAAGCATGCATCGGCCGTAGCATCCTTGTCAACACAAGATATCTCTAACGCTTCCATCTCCTAGATTAGCCGCTCATCATGCCTCTGCAACCAGTTTGCCCGTACTGGTGCCTTACGACTCAAAGCATCAGCGACCACATTTCCCTTTTCGGGAGTATAGTGAATATCGAAAGTGTAGTCCCCAAGGAACTCCATCCACCTCTGTTACCGCATATTCAGATCCTTCTGATCTAACAAATACTTTAGGCTCTTGTGATCTGTATAGATATCCACTTTAACATCATAAAGATAGTGCTGTCACAACTTTAGCGCAAAGATTACCGTCGCCAACTCCAAATCGTGGACGGGGTAGTTCTGTTCATGCAACTTTAACTAGCATGAGCCATAAGCAATCACTTTACCAAATTGCAGAAGAACGCAGCCTAAGCCGCTCCTTGAAGCATCACTGTAGATTTCATAGCCGTCTGTACCACATGGCAATGTCAACACAGGCGTCGTGGTCAAATGACTCTTCAGCTCTTCAAAAGCTCGCGCGCACTCCGACATCCAAACGAACTTCTGATCCTTTCTCGTCAACGTGGTCAGAGGTAAAGCAATCCATGAGAATTTTTCCACAAATCGTCTATAGTAGCCTGCAAGTCCAAGGAAGCTCCTGACTTCGGCCACTGAAGACATCACTGGCCAATCTCGTATGGCATTGATCTTTGTCGGATCTACTGCTATACCCGCCCCACTTACCACATGGCCCAGAAAAGCCACTGACGATAGCCAGAACTCACACTTTGAGAACTTGGCATAAAGCTTATTCCTCCGCAGGGTATGCAATACCAACCGCAAATGGTTTGCATGATCATCTTCCGACTGAGAGTACACAAGAATATCATCAATAAACACAATTACGAATAAATCCAAGTACTCTCGGAACATCCGGTGCATTAAATCCATGAATACTGAAGGCGCATTACATAAGCCAAACGGCATCACCGTGAATTCATAATGACCGTAGCGTGTCCCAAACGCTGTTTTCGGAATGTCACCTTCCCGAATCCGTAATTGATAATATCCCGATTTCAAATCCAACTTTGAATATACGGTTGACCCCGCTAGCTGATCAAATAGGTCATCGATCTGTGGATTCAGATATTTGTTCTTTTCTGTCAGCTTATTCAATTCGCGGTAGTCAATACACAAATGCAAACTACCGTCTTTCTTTTTCACAAATAGAACAGGCGCGCTCCAAGGTGAAATACTTGGGCGTATGAATCCCTACTCCAACAACTCTTGCAATTGGACTTTCAGCTCAGCCATTTCTTTTGTCGCGACGTGATATGCTCAGCGGGCCACATGTTTTGCACCTGGCACCAACTCAATCGCGACGTCAATCTCGCGCTAGGGCGGTAACCTAGGAAGATCCTTAGGAAATACATCTACAAACTCCGACACAATCAAAACTTAACATACACTGGCCTTTGGCTCAACAGCTTGAATAAGCGTGAAGAATAACTCTGCGCCCTTCCGAATAGCACTGACGACTTGGAGTGGAGACAATAAGGTCCTGCCAACTCCTCGCATACCAGCGAACTTCGTCTCAAGTTCGGTATTTTGGCCCAGTGTGATCTCCTTTGAGTTGCAATCAATAAAGGCATGCTGCTTCGAGAGTCAGTCCATGCCAAAGATCACATCAAAATCTGATAGCGGCAACACCGATGCTCTCAATCCGAAATCCCGATTTCCTATATGCACTTCCACATCGCAAGTCCTATCCGCAAGCATGATACAACCATTTGGTAATAGCACCTTTACACCATCTGTCGTCACATGAGTCGGTACTCAAACTCGAGTTACGAAGTCCTTAGACAGAAAAGAATGTGAAGCACCCGTATCAAATAGGGCTCTCGCCGGATTGTTCCAAATCAGGACAAAGCCTGTAGCACACACATCATGCACAAGCTACAAACAAATAAGCCATCAATACAACAAACATTAACTTAACTCGTACCTGTGACGACGTCACTGTTGGGTACATTGGAAAATGTGTACCTGATTTGAAGAAGCCTAACTTAGCATAATGATATACATCAAGGTGTATTTGATGTTGTTTAAGTTGAATGTGTGCAGGTTAAAAGTATGGAAAAATTTCTAAGTCCATGTGTCGACACCAGAAGAAGTGTCGACACTTTAGGAAGATTGTGTCGACACTTGAAGAAGGCTGTGTCGACACAGAGATAATGAGTCGACATCAACTGGGTCGACACCAGGAGGCTGTGTCGACACACAGAGGCAGAGTCGACAATATTTGTGTCGACACCAGAAGACTGAGTCGACACATATAGGCAGAGTTGACAAAAGCTGTGTCGACACCTGAAGGCAGTGTAGACACATACTATGTTCTGAATCTACATCAACTGTGTCGACACACAGGACTTGTGTCGACACATTGCCAAGTCTAGACCAAGTCATTTGCTGAAGAATGATGAAGTGTTTGAGTCAACACAAATACTCAGTGTCGACTCATTCTCAAGTTGTAGTATGCAGAAGCTGAGTCGACTTAAAGGCAAACTTGTCGACTTCACCAGAGGCAGTGTCGACACCGAAGTTACTTGTGTCGACACATATAGACAGATAGTCTCGACACTTTCTGACAGACAGTCTCGACACTTTGCTGTCCAAGACAAAGGCACAAGTTCTGTTTGAAGACTTGACAGCTGTGGGTTACAACAGGTTAACTGAAGCTGTCAGACTTGTCAGAAGACAGTTAGAAACCTGATCAGCCGGTCACCAAAAAGAAGGTCTATAAATAGACAGATTCAGAAGTAGAATAAGGAGTTTTTTTTGTCTTTATTGAGAAGCAACACACATAAAAACTGATTAAGGAATCAAATCAAGAAAGTGCAAGGCACTGAAGAAGATCTTCATCAAAAGATCTAAGAAGACATTCTGAAGGGTTCAACCTCTCAGGATCAGTCTAAGGAGAATTCGTCCTAGAATTCTGAAGAATTTTCAAGGGATTGGATAGAGAGGGATCCAGCCGTTTGAAGATCAAGAAGGAAGCTGTTTCAGGTTTCTCAAGAAGCTGTTTGGAAATCAACTCAGCTAGTTCAGATTCAAGAAGCTTTGAAGAAAGCAAAGTTTCAGTTGATTTCATCCATCAGCTGATCAGGTGATGTCTTGTCCTTTCTCTCTCAACAAGGGCAAGATTCTATAAAACCCTTTTCTAAATTCTATAGGATCTATTAATATAGATCTGAGTTGTAAGCCTATGTTATAAAGGCTGAGTCTAGGAGAGATAATCTCTGAGTTGTAGGTCTTGAATAAAGACTGAGGTAGGGCTGAATTGCCTGAGCTGTAGGAGTGTGGTATCACTTTGAGTTGTAGGAATCCATTTTGGATTCTGAGCTGTAGGATCTGAGGATCTGAGTTAAGGAAGAGAGTTTGGCTGAATCTAGCACACTACTAGATAGGCGAATGGGGGAAAGTGGATGTACCCAGATCTTGGGGAACCACAATAAATACTTGTTGCAATCTGTGATGTGTAGTTCTAGATTGTGTGATTGTGATTGCTAAAGTAGCTGCAGAACTCATAGACAATAGTCTTTAATTATTTAATCATTCTACCTTAAGTTTGAAAAGAAAATAAGAACTTATTCACCCCCCCCCCTCTAAGTGTCTAGGTAATCTTGAAAGTAAAACTATCAAGTGGTATCAGAGGGAGGTTACTCAAAGTAAGACTTAACAGTCTGAGTTAGATCTAAAGGCAGAATCAAGAATCAAGAAAATGGGTTCAGGTGAGAATCACAAGGAGTTGGGATCTATGAAGCTTCCCATCTGCAGAAAAGAAATCTTTAGAATTTGGAAGGAAAGGGTTATGCTGTTTATGGAGGCCTCAGACCCAAAAATTTATATCACAGTGAAAGAAGGTCCATACATTCCAATGAAGACTTCTGTGTTAGATGCAAATGAGTAAACTCCTAAAGATTTTTCAGAAATGACAAAGGAGGAAATCATCTTAGCCACTATGGACAAGAGAGCTCAAAACATCATAGTAAGTGCAATAGATGATTCCACCTTCCAAAATCTGATACATTGCAAGACTTCCAAAGAGATGTGGGACACCTTGATTGTCTATATGGAAGGATCTGAAGAAGTAAGACAAGACAGAAAATCAATGCTCAACCAAGAATATGAGAGCTTCAGAAAAGGAAAGTCTGATAGCATAACTGAGTGTTATATGAAATTCTATAGGATTGTGAATGAACATATGTCCTATGGAAGAGTCTTCAGTACATATGAGCTGAATGACAAGTTTCTCAGATCTTTAACAAAGGATTGGGATACCAAAATATGTGTCATTAGAGAAGTGGCCAAGTTAGCTGATATTTCTCCTCCAACCTTGTTTGGAAAATTGCTTTCATATGAAATGCAATTGATGGCTAGGAAGGAGGAAGAAAGAAGTACAAAAGGTGAGCATAGATCTGTGGCTTTCAAAGTTGAAGCCACTAGAAAGAAAGGGAGGATGTCTTCATCTCCTCTCAAGGAAGCTACAGAAGAGATAACAGAAAATTTAGATAGTCAGAAATCAGGGAGCAGTGAATCAGATATTGACTTTGCTGCCTTTACAAGACAGTTTCAAAAGTTCTTGAAAAAGAAGCAGTGGAAGTCCAGGCCCTCCACATCACAGCCAGTAGATGAGTACTATCAGAAGAGAAAATCCTCAAGAAATGAGAGAAACAGAACTAAGCCCAGCAAAGCCATAACTTCTAAGACTGTTTGTTATTGCTGCAATAAGACTGGACATATGGTAGCTGAATGTCCAGAAAAGAGAAAGGAGTCAGTAGATAGAAAAAGGACTCAACACACGGGCAAGAAGGAGAAATCTTTTGTTGCAAAGAAGGATAAGAGTCTTTCAGATCAGTCCTCATCAGAGTCAGAATCTGAAGCAGAAGCATACATACGATTGTATGTGACCAATGAAGAAGAGGAATTTCTGCAACTGATGGATTCCATTCATGATCAAGAAGACAAGGAATGCATGGGTCTGATGGCTGAGTTAGAAGATAACCAATGCCAGGATTAGCCTGGTCCTAGTAAGGTACAAAAGGTTTCTAGTTCTTCTGATTTTAGTACTGGTTCAGAGTCAGATTCATCTACATCAAGTGATGTGAATGGATCTGAATCTGAAGGTGATATTCATCAATTGATGGATGAATATAGGGTCTTGTTACAGGCTCTTAAGAAAAGCAAGAATCTAGTCAAAGTTCAAGCTCAGGAAATTGCTAATCTTAAGGTGGCTGCAACTGAGTTTGAAAAAGTAATGGATCAAAAGTTAAATGAGATTGCCAAACTGAAAAATATAACCTATATTCAGATGGGCACAATCAAATATAACAATAATCAAATTAAGAGTCTGGAGGCCAGACTAAGAATAGAGAAAGATTTAGTGGCTAGTTACTCTAAGCCAAAATCTATCTTACCTTTAATAGATGAGTTTGTGGCTCAAAAGGGTAAGGTAGGATTAGGCTTCAAAGGTAACCCCAGTGCTGCTCAATTCAAAAGAAAAGGCAAAGCTCCTGTCCAGCCTCTAAACCTTTCAGTCCCAGTTAAGTTTAGAAAGGTGTAAGTGCCTTCTAACAAATATGATCTTGAGAATATTCATGGTCATATTAAGACTAATGTTCAGATAAACAAGGGTGTAAATGCCAATAGGTCTACCCATGTTCATAAACCCCATGGTTATAAGAAATCTGTGGGTGAAGCTGCAGCAGCACCAGCACTGGACAGAAATTCTTCTGTCAAGGGTGTATCAAGACCTAGATACAACAAGTTTGAATGTTGGTGTTGTGGCAAGAGAGGCCATTTTGCCTTAGACTGCTGGCATAACACAAATGTAAGGAAGAACAATAGTTTACCAGTTAGAAGAGCTGCTGGTAGTCTTAATATGAATGGTGCTAACCTGAACCAAGGACCCATGACTTACTTGGGTTCTAAGAGAAAGTAATTCTGTATTACAGGAAAGTCCAAGTTGCCATGCCCCTATATGGTACTTGGACAGTGGATGTTCCAGGCACATGACTGGAACAAAGGGGCTGCTGAAGGAGTACACATCTGTCAAAGATAGACCTAAAGTAATCTTTGGTGGATCTGAAAGAGGAATCATCAAAGGGTTTGGTAACATTTCTTCAAACCAAATTACCATCACCCAAGTGGCTTATGTAAAAGGTTTGAAACATAATCTGATTAGCATAAGTCAGCTGAGTGATCTTGGATATAACATTTCATTTGTTAAGGATGGATGTCATATCAAAAGGCCAAGTGATCAAAAGATCATATTGACTGGGTATAGAAAGAGAAATGTTTATTGTCTTAATTTTGTATGTGAGAACAAGGCTTCTCCCATCTGTCATGTAGCTGATGATAATGCATCTCATTGTGTCAAGTGGCACAAGAGGTTGGCTCATCTTAACTACAAGACAATTGGCCAACTCTTCAGCAAAGAGTTAGTGAGGAATGGTTCTCAAGTTAAGTGTATAAAGGAAGGGATATGTTCAGCTTGTCAAAAGGGCAAGCAAACAAAATCCTCCTTTCATAGTCTTGAAAACAAGGATTCTATGAGGTGCTTATACCTCTTACATATGGATCTTTTTGGTCCTATGCCAGTTCATAGTCTAGGTAGGAAGGTCTACACTTTTGTGGTTGTAGATGACTATTCTAGACATACATGGGTGTTCTTTCTGAGACAAAAATCAGAAACCCCAATTGTCTTACTTAGTTTTGTGAACAAATTCAGAATGAACTAAATAGTACAGTGGTCAAAATCAGAAGTGACCATGGCACTGAATTTCAATCTGAAAGTATTACAAAATTATGTGAAGACTTTGGGATTTTCCAAGAGTTCTCCTCACCTAGAACACCTCAGCAAAATGGTATTGCTGAAAGAAAGAATAGGACATTGATTGAAGCAGGTAGAACTCTATTGAGTGACACCTCTCTTCCAGAATATTTCTGGGCTGAGGCAGTAAACACTGCATGTCATTTGATCAGTAGGGCTTCTATCACCAAGTGCCACAAAAAGACTCCCTATGAAATTATGAAAGGTAGAAAACCAAATCTATCCTACCTTAGGATCTTTGGTTGCAAGTGCTATATACTTAACAATGGCAAGTCATATCTAACTAAGTTTGCTGCCAAATCTCAAGAAAGGATATTTGTTGGGTACAGCATAAATAGTAAGGCTTATAGAGTCTTCAACTTGACTACTCAAGTTGTAGAAGAATCAGTACATGTTGTGTTTGATGAATCAAGAGTAATCAAATGTGAGTTGCCTTGTAGTTCATACAGTCCAACAGGTATAAGCAAAAGGATGGACAAGCTTTCCATTGCAGAAGGTACAACAACAAATGAACAGATGGAAAATATTGACTACAGTCCAGGGGGAGTACATGATTCTATAGAAGCTGATGACTCCCATGAAGTGCAGCATAATGAAGGGACTAGAAATAATCAACCAGAAGGAAATCTACCTCCTGTTATCAGACATCTTAAAGACCATCCAGCAAATCAAATAATAGGTGATCCAAGTCAAGGAGTGCTGACTAGAAGCAGAAATCTGAGCACATTCCTGCACTCAAGTTTCCTATCTCAATTGGAGCCTAAGAAATTTGAAGAAGCCATCCAAGACCAACATTGGATTAATGCTATGCAAGAGGAGCTTAATCAATTCAGAAGGTGCAAAGTCTGGGAGCTTGTTCCTAAACCAAAAGACCACAACATCATTGGAACAAAGTGGATATTTAGGAACAAGTTGGATGAGAGTGGAGTAATAGTAAAGAATAAAGCAAGACTGGTTGCTAAAGGATATAGGCAGGAAGAGGGAATAGATTTTGATCAGACATTTGCCCCAGTAGCAAGACTGGAGGCAATCAGGATGTTTCTTGCCTATGCTGCATACCAAGGATTCAAGGTATACCAAATGGATGTGAAATCAGCATTTCTGAATGGAGATTTAAAAGAAGAAGTCTATGTGGAACAGCCATCAGGTTTTGTAGACTCTCTTAAACCTGATTATGTTTTTAGACTTAGGAAAGCTTTATATGGGCTAAAGCAAGCCCCAAAGGCTTGGTATGACACCCTGTCTACTTTCCTTATTGAGAACAAATTCTCAAGAGGCAAAATAGACAAGACTCTATTCCTTAGGGAGTCTAAAGGCAAGATAATCTTAGTCCAAATCTATGTGGATGACATAATTTTTGGGTCTACAGAGAACAAACTTTTCAAGAAGTTTGCCAAAACTTATGCAAGGGAAGTTTGAAATGAGTAGTATGGGGGAACTTAAGTTTTTCTTGGGACTCCAAGTAAGACAGACTGATGATGGCTTGTCCATATCCCAGTCTAAGTTCACCAAAGAGTTGATAAAGAAATATGGTATGGAATCTTCCTCTACCATGAAAACTCCTATGGGAACAAATATTCCTATATGTAAAGATGATACAGGTAAGCCTGTAGATGAGTCTTTGTATAGAGGAATAGTTGGTTCTCTATTATACCTCACAGCTAGTAGACCAGATATTATGTATGCTACATGTGTCTGTGCTAGGTACTAGGCATGCCCTAAAGAATCTCATTACACTGTTGTTAAAAGAATTTTGAGATATTTAAAGGGCACACCAAATCTAGGCCTTTGGTACCCTAGGAATAGAGATTTTCAACTAATAGGTTATTCAGATGCAAATTTTGCAGGCTGTAGAGAGGATAGAAAGAGTACTACAGGTACTTGGCAATTTTTGGGAGGAAGACTGATATCATGGAGCAGTAAGAAGCAGACCAGTGTGGCAATATCCACAGCTGAGTCTGAATATGTTACTGCTGGAAGTTGATGTGCACAGCTATTGTGGATTCAACATCAGTTAAAGGACTATGGTATTCAAGTAAGTAGAACACCTATATTGTGTGATTCTAAGAGTGTTATTTCTATTGCTAACAATCCTGTTTTTCATAGTAGAACTAAGCATATAGAAATAAAATACCATTTTCTTAGAGAGCATGTAGAAAGAGAAGATATCTCATTGGAATTTGTTAAAACAGATTATCAAATTGCAGATGTATTTACTAAGCCACTGGATGAAACAAAATTCAATAAATTTAAAATTGAATTAGGAATGCTGACCATTGATTAGTATATCAACAAACAGAAATTGGCTAAGTAAAATGGTGTCGACACTTTCAGTGATAAAGTGTCGACTCAGTATAGTTATGTCGACTTGTCAGAGAATTAGTGTTGACACAGAGAATTTGTGTCAACACTTAAGGGTCAAATAGTCGACTAATCCAGAAATGTAGTGTCGACTTCACCAGAATAATGGTGTCGACACTTACAGATTTTGTGTCGACACTTGTACTAAGAGTCGACACAGAATTTTTGATGCTCTACTATGTCTCTCTTGTGTAGACATATCCTCAATTGGTGTCGACGCACAGTAATCAACATTGATGTCGAGACAGTAAAAGTTTACGTCGACACATTTCATCTAAGTCGACACATTTAGTCTGTTTTTGCCCGCCTTTTGACCTTCTTTCATTAAAGTGTATAAATAGGTCAAGAACGTATTCTGTCGACATGCTCACAAGGTTTTCGAGACTAAAACTTTGTGTTGACATTCTCTCTCTTCTCTTCTCTCCAGTTTTCTCATCTTTCCAATGGCGCCAAAGGTTGAGGATAACGTCAATGAGGGATATGAGCTGGTTAGGGCTGCGTTCGACAATGCCACGCCTGAAATAAAACATGTGATATCCTATCTTGCTGATAATGGATTGGAATATCTGGTTTCTGAACCCACCAAAATCTGGAAGAAGGAGGTACTTGAATTTTACACTTCAGCATCAGTGGATTCTTCTGGACTCAAGATCAAATCCACAGTTCATGGAACCAAGGTGAAACTTACTCTACGGAGTTTAAGAAAGATTCTTCAATTACCAAGCATTGAGAATGTAGAAGAGGTCCCAGCCTCTAAGACAAGGGAGGCTCTATAATGGTGTCGATTGGATCCAACCGTCAAAATTGGAGCAGCCATCAACAGAAAAGGAATGAATCCACAAGGCAAATTTCTATCTGAAGTGGTTGGGAAGGTGATTTTGTGTAAACCTGGCGGCCATAATAGGATTTTGGCCTTAATGTTTAACCTCATGACAAGGATAATCTTCAGGGTTAACATAGACTGGTCAGCAGTTGTGTTTGATAAAATCAAGGAAGGACTTAAGAAGCCAAATCTGGCTAGGATTTTGAGTCTATATTTAGCTGGACTCATCCCAGAGGTCATGCAACAAATTCCTGGGACTAAGATCAATCACATGAGAAAAATGGACATAAGATTATTCTCAAGATGGGATAGAGTTCTGTCCAAAGAGGTGCCTGATGTGGACAGGCAGGACACACCAGAGAAATCCCCAGGTCATGATCAAAGTACTGAACAACTTCCATGTGATCAAGTGAGAGAGCGGGCTGAAGACCAGCCTGAGTCTACTCAAGTCCAGGATGAATCTTTACCTGCACAGGTGTAGGGGGAGCAAGTTTATTCTCCTGCTCAGGACATTCCTAACACTGAATAGGTGCAGGGGGAGCAGATTTCTGAACAAGTGCAAGAGGAAGAACAAATAGATTTATCAAAAGATTAGCACACTACTGGCCTAGATGACTCATCTTCTGCTCAGGAACAAGAGGAATTCACTCTAGATGAGTTATTTCCGGATGTTGAAATTGCTACTGATAGAGTTGAGGAGGAGCAAGAAATTGAGAAGGAGCTCAAAATTGAGGGGGAGCAAGTGATTGTTGACAAAGATCAACATGTCACTGAGACAGATATTCCTCCTTCACCTCCTGAAAGAGTTCAGATTGAAAGCTCTTCAGAATCTGAGTCTGCAGAAGCCAGAGTGGCAAAGAAAAGGAAGCTCATGGTCTTCAAAAGAAGAAGCCATAGCTACAAGCAGGCTCTACAGACTTCAACTCACCAATCTCCATCTGATTTTAATTACAACAAGTTCATGGTAGATTTGCAGGTGAAGCTAGATAATCAGAGATTAGCCTTGGAGAAATATGTTGATGGAAGTCATAAAAATCTTCAGTTTGATCTGGCTCAAGATATAAAGTCTATAAGATTTGAAGTCAATCAACATAAAAGAGAAATGACTGATTGTTTTACAAAAGGAGCACATGTTATTGTATATCTGGCCCAACAACAAGGGGAAATGAAGAAAGAAATAGATGCTCAATCTATTAATCAAGGATACATTCTTGAAAATCAGAAACGACTAAATGACAATATGACAACTGCCAACACAGATATTCTTGCTCAATTTCAAACAACCATGTCTAAATTGACTGAAGCTAGGGCAGATGAAATGCTAGCATATGACACTAAGTTCAAAACTGCTTTAGACTCAGTTCAGTCAGCCATAACCACTTCCCAGAAGGACATTACTGCAAAACTTAACAAGTTGAAACCCTTCTTCAAAGATGGCATTAATTATCTAGATGGTCAGATCAGATTTCAGAAGGCCGATCTCAGAGATCATATAGCAAGAGAAGTCCTAAAGGGGGAGAGGATACTTATTTCTGCTGGCTCGGAACATGCCAAGTGGGTCACTAACAGTGTCAGAGCCACATTGGGATATCCACCCCTTTGTGATGATGATAATATGGCAGAGTCAGGAGTACAGCCACAAGGTCTACTTGAAGGCAACCAACCAGAGGTTGATCAAGTCATATACACCCCTACAGATTTTGACTTGATTCATCAGATGGTGCAGACTATGTATAGTCCTCCAGAGGAGGTTTCAAATATTATACTTGGAAAAGTAGACATGCCTGAAGCTGCAATCAAGGCTCAACAAGAGCCTCAACTGTCAAAGAAGAGATTTAGGGAGCAAGCTGAACTAAAACCTGATTTTGAACAGTGGAGCCCTACCTCTAGAAACATCATACTAACTGCCTGGAAAGCTGTAAAAGATCAACTCCATGAAAGGGGAAAGTGGTACAATGAACAAGAATGGCAGAAGCATGAAGCCAGACAGGAGGCTATTGTTCAGTATAGAAGGAAAGCTAAGATGGGAAAGCTACCTCCTGATGCTGTGGAGCCTAGCAAATACTTTCCAAAGCCATATCACTATTTTGAGAGACAAAGACTGAAGACTGAGGCTCAGGTGAAGGCTGATCTTAAAGGCAAAAAGCCCATGGAAGAAACTGAACCTTCTGTGCAGGCACAAGTACAACCTGGAAGAGGGATTGTTATAAAGGAGCCTGATCTGTCTTAGACTAAGATGTCTTAGTCTTAGTTTAAAAATGTGTAATGTGAAACATTCAGTGTTAAACATTTTGTAAACAATCATTTCGACATAATACACAAAAGCTTGCTCTTTAATTAATTTTTGTGTATATCCTTTTATCTCTGTGATTAATCTGTGCAAGTGTTTTGATTGTTAATATTTTCTGCAATATTAAGCTTATATACATCATCATCATTTTGTTTATTATTATTATAAGTGGTGTATATCATTAGCTAATATGGGTTATGACTTCTCCAAATAGGGGGAGATTGTTGGGTACATTGGAAAATGTGTACCTGATTTGAAGAAGCCTAACTTAGCATAATGATATACATCAAGGTGTATTTGATGTTGTTTAAGTTAAATGTGTGCAGGTTAAAAGTATGGAAAAATTTCTAAGTCCATGTGTCGACACCAGAAGAAGAAGTGTCGATACTTCAGGAAGATTATGTCGACACTTGAAGAAGGCTATGTCGACACAGAAATAATGAGTCAACATCAACTGTATCGACACCAGGAGGCTGTGTCGACACACAGAGGCAGAGTCGACAATATTTGTGTCGACACCAGAAGACTGAGTCGACACATATAGGCAGAGTTGACAAAAGCTGTGTCGACACCTGAAGGCAGTGTCGACACATACTATGTTTTGAATCTACATCAACTGTGTCGACACACAGGACTTGTGTCGACACATTGCCAAGTCTAGACCAAGTCATTTGCTGAAGAATGATGAAGTGTTTGAGTCAACACAAATACTCAGTGTCGACTCATTCTCAAGTTGTAGTATACAGAAGCTGAGTCGACTTAAAGGCAAACTTGTCGACTTCACCAGAGGCAGTGTCGACACCAAAGTTACTTGTGTCGACACATATAGACAGATGGTCTCGACACTTTCTGACAGACAGTCTCGACACTTTGCTGTCCAAGACAAAGGCACAAGATCTGTTTGAAGACTTGACAGCTGTGGGTTACAACAGGTTAACTGAAGCTGTCAGACTTGTCAGAAGACAGTTAGAAACCTGATCAGCCGGTCACCAAAAAGAAGGTCTATAAATAGACAGATTCAGAAGTAGAATAAGGAGTTTTTTTGTCGTTATTGAGAAGCAACACACATAAAAACTGATTAAGGAATCAAATCAAGAAAGTGCAAGGCACTGAAGAAGATCTTCATCAAAAGATCTAAGAAGACATTCTGAAGGGTTCAACCTCTCAGGATCAGTATAAGGAGAATTCGTCCTAGAATTCTGAAGAATTTTCAAGGGATTGGATAGAGAGGGATCCAGTCGTTTGAAGATCAAGAAGGAAGCTGTTACAGGTTTCTCAAGAAGCTGTTTGGAAATCAACTCAGCTAGTTCAGATTCAAGAAGCTTTGAAGAAAGCTAAGTTTCAGTTGATTTCATCCATCAGCTGATCAGGTGTTGTCTTGTCCTTTCTCTCTCAACAAGGGCAAGATTCTATAAAACTCTTTTCTAAATTCTGTAGGATCTATTAATATTGATCTGAGTTGTAAGCCTATGTTATAAAGGCTGAGTGTATGAGAGATAATCTCTGAGTTATAGGTCTTGAATAAAGACTGAGGTAGGGCTGAATTGCCTGAGCTGTAGGAGTGTGGTATCACTCTGAGTTGTAGGAATCCATTTTGGATTCTGAGCTGTAGGATCTGAGGATCTGAGTTAAGGAAGAGAGTTTGGCTGGATCTAGCACACTGCTAGATAGGCGAAGGGGGGAAAGTGGATGTACCCAGATCTTGGGGAACAACTATAAATACTTGTTGCAATCTGTGATATGTAGTTCTAGATTGTGTGATTGTGATTGCTAAAGTAGCTGCAGAACTCATAGACAATAGTCTTTAATTATTTAATCATTCTGCCTTAAGTTTGAAAAGAAAATAAGAACCTATTCACCCCCCCCCCCCTCTAGGTGTCTAGGTAATCTTGAAAGTAAAACTATCAGTCACTTTGCTTGATAGCGTCCTATTGGCCAAGATTGTAGACTCTGGGTTGCGCCTGAGATGTAGAGGAATCAACCACTGCTTTGCCCTTCTCAGCATACGACGCACCCGTCTTCTTTTCTCCTTTGGGTTGAGCAACCCGACAATCACGGGCTATATGCCCCACTTTGCCACAGGTAAAGCATGTATGAGACTCCGGTCTCGACATTGCTCCCGATGTAACCGTCATAGAAGTTTGCCCCGAAGGCTTGGACCTCTTGCCCCACTTCTTCTGGTAGTACGATTTGCCAGAGCGGGGTGCTTTGAACTCGGGCTTTACCACAGCCAAGTCCTTCCTGCCTTGCACCCGCTTCATGTACTTTTCCAGCGCACCCGCCGTATCAACAAAAGCCTGAAATCCCCGGTTCACTGAATTAGAAAGCAGGAACCTCAACTTGTCATGCAATCCTTCATAGAACCGATTTGTTTTTCTTTATTCATCGGTGAAGATTGTTCCTGCATACCGGCCCAATCTTGTAAATTCATATAGGTACGTATCAACGCTATGTTCTCCTTGCGTTAGCCGCTGAAACTCATTCTCCATAGCAATGCGTTGTGCTGCTGGTAGATGTTTTGCCAAAAACGTGTGAGAGAACTCCTAAATCATACTTGAGTCAATTTCCTGCCCTCCAAATGGTGTAACTCAACCTCATCCAACCATAACCTCGCCTCTCCTTCTAACAAGAAGGTGGACAGAGTGACCTTTTTAGTTTTCTCCATCCTGATCGCTGTCAAAATACGTTTGACTCGCGATAACCAATCCTCTGCCTGCGTTGGGGATCCCAGTCCCGTGAATGTAGGTGGATTGATGCTCATTAATTGCTTCAATTGTCGTTTAGCTGCTCGTGGATCCACAACCTCAACCGGATCGGGTTGGACACCAACACGATCTGGCACCACTATCGGCGACGCCGGCCCGGTCGGCCGAATCATCGCAAATAGAGCCTCAGCAACTAATCGAACAATTTTCGCAGATGGAGGAGGTTTTGGCACCTCAGCTGGTGTCGCACTCTCATTAGAGCGCTGGGGCTCAGATTGCCCAGCACCTTTACGAGTCACCTATGGGTGGACAAGACACACATTAGCGACAATACGCAAGCAATAACAACAAAGTAGGAACGCGCAGATTCCTCAAACAAGTGTATTTGCATTTCTTAGTGGATATTCAAGAGTTCACTAGCGTTATAGCGGTTCGCACAGACACGTGCTCGCCAAACCACAAAAGAATTCGACCACGAATTCGAAAGAGGAAGACCGAGACAAGTTGAAGCGTGGTGGGCCCATAACCCATAGGTCGGAGGATCGAAACCTCCCTCTGATACCAAAATGTAACGACTCCATCCGTTACACAACATATACTAGAAGGTCCGGCCGGGGCCCTATAGTATATGCCATAAACAAGCGGTGAAGTTACAGGTTAATACCACCAACGTATCCTAACTCAGAGCATGCCAGCGGAAATATAAGCAGTAGGTTGAACTCCTACCAGGAATATCCACTATATATATATATAATACCAAGGTTATATATATAACCACTCAAACGAGGGGGTAGAAAATAACAAAGTTTGGCCTTAAGGCCTTACAGTTCCTCTTTAAACAGTATGGATTACAGACATCGGTGCGCAGGCAGGCCATACATGAATAAAAGAAAATACATTAGCTAGCCTTCAAGGGCTAGCAGCAACAGTAAGAGCGGCAACAGCAGTAGCAGGAGAATAAGCCCTTCACTTTCTGCTCGGCTCTCCAAAACCTGCATAGGGACAATCAACCCCGAAGGTGGAAAATAAGGCAACGGTTAGCATTCAGCTGACCAATTTATAACAATCCTTCCCCTTTCCCGGGGAAGTGGCATTCCTTCCCTGCAGAGCAATACATCATTTGACAGATATCATAAATATTGTGCTCTCACGCACAAGCAATCCATCACAACCGTTGGCCAGCCGGCCCGACGATCTATGCTCTCAGGCACACTTTTGGGTACACCGGCGAACCGGGATCAACACCATTGAGCATTTAGTCTTAATGGCGCGCAGGCCTAAGACTCTCATTATGCTACTGACGAAAGCCCAATGCCTTGGCACTTCCTTGTACAGCCAACATAACGCGGGTATAGATCCACCACCCCCCATTGCTCAATCGCCTTGCCATCACCAAGCACATCGTACTTGCGGCTAAAATAAAAGACGCGGGTTGGCTTCACCTTTCCTTTTCGGCACGAGGCCTTTTAGAGATCGCAGCTCCCAATCGCCATAACATCCGCCAAGGACTGGCGTCACATTAGCCACACTATCAAAATAGGACATGCTTCATTGTTCATCAAGGACTGGCTACATCGTAGCCATAACAAAAACATTACAAGGGCATTTTCCTAGAATTCCACATTTCAGCACTTCCTGCTACTCCCTTTCACATGAACAACCCAACGACCCCACTAACTACACGAGTATACGCGGAGTCTTCTCCAGTGCGTAAATGCAACATCACCAATCAAGACCAACAAGTCAAGATGGGCTTCACACAGCATGCATATCCCGTACTTCACACTTCCGGGTCTAGATGCAGACTCAACAGGGGATAATAACTATCAACCCACTGAAATCACTCACTCTTTCCACCTTTTGGTGGAGAGGATTCCTTACTAATGCATAAAGAAGGACTTCACATGTCCAAGAAAGAAGATCGTTACCCTTGATGATCTCTTGGGAGCCATTGAAAATCTGGCCGGTTGGAAAGCACTGCAGCAGCTTTGCCTCCACAGAACTAGCCTCGGATCTCGAATCGGACTACGGGAGCACAACCAAAGTCTTGCTCTTGTAACACCCCAAAACTTGGAAGGGGAAACGACGGCGTCGTTTCAGCCAAATTTGGGTTTTGGGGGTAGGCACACGGCCTGTGACACGGCCGTGTCACAAGCCGTGTAGCGCCTGGGTCGTCGAGCCGTGTTGCGCCTGGGTCGTCGAACCGTGTTGATCGACGATCGGCGAGAAGGCACACGGCCTTGGACACGGGCGTGTCCCTGGACGTGTCCTTCTCGGGCTGTTAGCAGGATTTATTCTGCTAGGCGTGACACGGGTCACGACACGGCCGTATCGGGGATGAAACGGGCGTGTCGGAGGCCGTGTCAAAGGCCGTGTCGAAGGCCGTGTGCTGGTTTTCGAATCGGTCGAGACAGCGAATGGCTAACACGGCCATGCACACGGCCGTGTTGCAACTCGTTTTCGGCCCAGATTTTCTATTTTGGGTTCCGATCGTGGCCGTTCGTTCTTTTCTTTGGAAGATCCAACGGTGGGGAGCCTCCCTGGGTGGTTTAAGGCCGGGAATAGGGTTTCAAACCCTCATTTTCCATGTGGCTTTATCTCTCTTGATTCTATAAAGAAGGGAGAGCAAGGAGGAGGAAGGAGGCCAAGTTCCGGCCGCCGGCAAAGCCTCGGAGGTCCGTTTCGCGAACGGAGTTCAGATCCGCGAAGGTGGGAGCGTTGCGGTGGTGTTCAACCGTGCAAATCTTCTCCATGGCTAGGAAGAGGGGACGGAAGGTAACGATACTTCTCCTCTCAGTTTTTAGGATTTAGGATGCATGAATAGCATCCCCTTCCTTTCGTATTTTTGAGCACCGAATCTCTCAAATGAGAGGGATTCGTGTAGCCTAGGTTCAAGAGGAACCTCCGGGTTGAGTACGTTCATCCAGCCATGCTTGCATTAGAGGTCCGCTCCGTTAGCGGGTTAGGCATTGTGGGTAAAGCCGTGGTCGCGACCGTTAGTCCGACCCGGTGATGTTGCATAGCGAGATTTGAGGATTCGGTAGAAATCCATTGCGGCAATACGCCGTTGTATGTATGCGTTTTCCCCCTTATAATTGAGTGAGTACTCGTAGTCGGAACCGGACGAGTTTAGCTCCGCTTTGTGCGGTAGATGGTTTCCTTGGAGCACGGGAAAGACACGGTGCGAGTGGCGATTGTGGTGGGGAAACCTTTGTTGTGCTGTGCCAAGGCGCGGCTATGTCTCCGTGGTCGGCAGGGTATCCCGGGACGTGCAAGTCATGTGGGGAAAGTGTCCCGGCGAGACTAGCCCCTTGTGTGAGACTGACGAGAATGCCGAGCGGAGGGCAAGCCCGGGCAATGTAGCCATGAGCGGGTGGGGTCCAGCAAGGCTTCTTAGAATCGGTCAATGTGAGGCGGAACCCTGACGAGCGAAGTCAGATTGTGTAAGACCCCCTTTTTTTTTCTTTTTCAACCACCGGGGTCTTATGCCCAGAACCGCCGCTTTGCGGTGACACCTTTGCACCCGGGAAGGTTGCCACTACAACGCGCCGATTCTGCCGGCCTTTTCGATCGCAACATGTAGCAAGCAAGAGAGAAGCAAGTCCACCAAAAGAGAATATCACATAAAATAAAACTCCACGAAGGGAGTGTCCACAGAAAATCATCAGAGTATAAATAGTCTGGAGATAAAAGGGCTCATGCCCGGTACATCAGAGTCCTCACTACAAGTCTCTCATCGCGGAAGCTAAGAAAATGCTAATCACTTACGGAGCTGGTCGCAAGTGCACCGGTGCTAGACTGTCCCACCTCCATGCGCACCGTACTCTGCTGGTGCTGGTCCCTGTCTCCCATCCGGAGCTCCTGTAATGTTTGGTTCGAAAACCATTAGTCATAAAGACTAAGCCCTATCATCCCCTACCCCTCCCACCACTGCTCCTAAGCACCGGGCGGAGAGGAGGAAAGGGAAGCTATAAAAGTGGAGAGTAGTCAAGCAAGTGACGGTGGACCTAACTAGCAAGTTATATCAGGTGAACAGTATAAATGTTGTAATAGGTAGAACAATTAATAAATAGCAAATTGTATTAAAGACTGCTAGAGAATAGTAAGAAGGCAACAAGTAAGTAAGTATGTAAGTAACCTTAACTTATATGAATGCCCATACAAACTTATAAGTTAAGGGATCTTCTGCAAGGCTCCCATCGTATAAAAAGTCCCATACCGATTTATACGTTGGGGTGTCGGTTGTATGCAAATATGAGTGTAGTGATATGCTATGCCATGATTCATGCAAGTGCAACCCACGCACACGACTCTATGCGCACAGACCTTTAGTTCCCCCTGTTCGGGAGGCTAGCTTCACCCCCAGGAACCTCCGTAGTGGCAAACGGAGACAGTGGGTCGGGCCCCCCACTCCTAGGCGGGTAACCACACTACCAGGCCTAGCCCTTCCGTACGCCCCTAGAAGAACACAACCTAGAGTATCCGCGTACTGCTGCTGGATGTACCCTCCAGACTTTTCGCCGAGTCATCGTACCGCTGTCGGTGTGATCGATCGCCTAGTACCGATGACCCACCACTTTTCTCCGTACTCCAACCCTCGAGCCCGCGGCCCCCCGGACAGTACTGTCCGTGCATCTACCTTCAGAGCTACTGTCTGATGGCAAGTAATCCTATAATTCTACTTTCCTAGCTACCGGGGAGTGAGTGTGTGCAATCCTAGTTATACTAGTTGCTCTTTTAATTTATTACTCCTATGGTTTACGTTAGCCCAGGACTGCCCCCGGTATACCCCGTGAAGGGCTCTCAAGGGGCACTAGGAACCAAGACGGTGCATTACGGCCCGAAGTTCCCTTTCGCAAGGCACTTATTATTATTGGTTGTCTACCCTTTACTCAATCCCCTTTTAGTTGCTTAGGTTCTAACCCTAGAGTATTAAGACTCTTCCTCTTCTTCCCGGGATGGACGATCTTTCGTCGTTCCCGTACTCCCTTATCCTAACCAGTCTCACACTCTACTTATCCTGACTTCCAATGATGAACTCAATCTTAACTTGCCCTACCAACCATCGATTATCAGAATTCCGTGGTTTTACTAAATGCAGACCATCCTAAACTATATGAGGTACACAAGGGGAGGTACTCCAAATTATCTTCCAAATCTCCTATAAAATTTACTGGAGATCTATCATGACTTAATTAGCTTAAATCCAGAAATTTATAATTTTCCTAATTAATCTGATATTTATTTTATTTTTCTCAAAGATTGGCCATGGGTAATTTTTAACATGAACTACATGATATTCTTAAGTTATGGCCACACGAAAATTGCGATCACTAAATAACTGTAAGGTATCATCAAATACTAATTTGCAGGATTTTACAAAAGATATTTAGCCTCTAATTAATTTATCCATTATAATCTCATTATTCTCTTTTAAAGAAGAAAGTACTGAAATTACTCATCATAAAATTATAGAAAAATTACTGACTAATAGTATGATATAGAAAAAATCATTGTGCAAAGAATCATAATTTTACCAGCTTAATAAGCACTAAAATAGATTTAATCCAATATCCACGATAAATAATACTTAATGAAGCAAGCCTTAGAATTAAGCTTCTAAAAATCCCATAAAAATTCACAGAGTTTTAAAATCATAATAAAGGTTCTCTGCCTAAATTTCATCAATTTCCAGGAAGTTTGTACTCCATAATAAATTTTCTAAGCAAATCATACAACTACAAAATCATTAAGGAAGTACCCAAAATAGTGATCATAAAATTCATAGAAAAATATCCAGAGCTTGTACTACCCCTATAATCAACTCTACCCATTTCTCATCACTTTTTAATGTGATTTGGTGTCATTTCCTATCTCTACAAGTTTTGCGCCCTAAACTAGGGTTAGATTTTTAGATATTCCAACGATCTCCAAATCTACTAAGATTTCATCCAGAGAACAATATTAGCCCTATAGTTCTCATCACCCAATCTCGGGTCAATCCGAGGTCATTTGACCACATGACCTTCACAAACCACCAAGACCCATCCTTAGGGTTTGGCCTTGGTCCTTAGGGTAAACTTACCCCGATCCACCTCCAACTCCATGAGGGGGTGCTAGAGAATATTACTAGCCAGTGGTAAAAATCTCAGCCTCTGTTGAGGTGATTTGACCACTCAAACTTCAAAAGTGCACTTTTAACCTAAGGCCTCTTATTAGGGCAAAACTTTGGGTTGATCATTTCTGATCCAAACCATCTCCAAATGAGATGAAAAATTATACAGAACCTTATGGTGAACCCAGGGACCACTCACCAAAATTTGGGAGGGTTTGGAAATTATTTAATAATCTAATTAAAATCGGCTAGGATTATTGAATTTTTCTAAAACCTATAGAAAAATATTCTCCAAAAATTCTCATTTTTGGATAGCACCTAGATATATGTAAGATTAGACCACACCCCAAATTTCAAGTCATTTGGATGACTGGATTGGAGTGGGGAATTTTTCTAAGGTCAAGGCATCCCTCTGGATAGACCTCACCAAAAAGGGTGCTGTGGTCTAACCAGGATCCCAAATCGAGTGAAATTAATTTTGAATTAAACTAGACTTCAAGAACTACATTTCCTATGTTGATCGTTTTTCCCGTAGGAGCATCTAGGTATTTTTCCCAAATTATTTAACATGACAGATATCTCACTCAGAAATGGATTTAAAAACTAGAATTTAATTTTCATGCCACTGTTCATCTTCTTCAACAGCCCGAAACAGAGGCATAAAACCTAATATCCTGTAGCTTTCCCACGCTATTTCCCGGCCACCCAGCCATCTCCCTGGCCGGCCACCACCACCACCACCTCCGTTGAGGCGAGGGCTATCGCCGGGCGGCGGCACAGCCGCCGGAGAGGCGGTTTCCGGCGAACCCGCCACCATGAAACTTTCGGAAAACCACCAATACGCTCACCCGATCTGGCTCTTTTGAGCCCGATATCTCTCCTAACGATTCCTAAGATCTATCCGCAGAAGAAGAGGGAGGGGAGGACCTTGTTCGCAGGTTGAAGGCGTGCAGAGCGTCGGGAAGCCATTTGCGCGGTGGTGGCGTCGCCGGAAATTCTTCAACAGCAAGGAGGAAGTCTGAACAGTTGAGGGAGTGTAACCTTTTCCTCTTGCTCTCAGGAATCTTTTATAGATGAGCAAATGGGGAGGGGAAAGGGTGAAACGTTGGAGATGAAACGTTGGCGGCCATTAATAACACTCTTATGACGTTTCGGTTATGACGAATGGCAGTTGAAAAGTTGAGAATGAAGAGGTGCTTGCCAGGTGGCAATTTCCTATTGGACCCACTTTTCCTTAATTATTATCATAATTAAAGTAGGGAACGACCCATAAATACTCTTGATTTTTCATCCCCACAGCCAGAATTTATTAAGGCGTCGGTTACCGAAACTTCCAGTCTGGCTGACGTTTCGGCCTTAGTCACGGGCGTGACACATAGGTCACGGGCGTGACAGGCCCGGTTAGCAGTTCTGGGTTCGACGATCGTCGAACTAAGATCGACGATCGTCGAAGGGTGGTCACGGGCGTGTCACTTGGGTCACGGGCGTGACAGGTCTGGAGACCAATTCTGGTTCGACGATCGTCGAATTGGGATCGACGATCGTCGAGCGTGTCACGCCCTTTGTCACGGGCGTGACATGGCGGGTCACGGGCGTGACAGGCCCGTGTGGCCAAATTTGGTGCGACGATCGTCGAATTGGGATCGACGATCGTCGAGCGTGTCACGCCCTTTGTCACGGGCGTGACAGGGCGGGTCACGGGCGTGACAGGCCTGTGTGGCCGAATTTGGTTCGACGATCGTCGAATTGGGATCGACGATCGTCGAGCGTGTCACGCCCTTTGTCACGGGCGTGACATGGCGGGTCACGGGCGTGACCAACCCGTGACCTGATTTCTTAGTCGATTTATTTCAAGTTTTGGGCTCTCTAGGGTTCTACCACAACCAACCGACTCCTAGGGGTCTAGCCGGAAATGGGATGTTACAAATCCCAATAAACAAAACAAAGATTTCGTCCCCGAAATCAAGGTTAAGCCTACGGGACTCAAATCGGGAAAATAAGCTTGTAACATCCCATGAGAACCGAATGATTACCTCCCTACGTTACGTTTGTTTGTGCGGTTTCGAATCTAAGGTTAATTCGCCCACTTAACTAGGTATATACACCCCAATAAACAAAAGATTAGCCCCTATTCTTGAAATTTCAATTCCATTGGTTTAAAACAGGAAGGCAAATTGATTGTCCAGAGGGTTTTGAGGTATACCTGACGGAAAAGTTCCGGATATTTTTGCCGCATCAAGTCCTGTGGCTCCCATGTATGCTCCTCCTGTCCATGATTGTTCCACAGAACCTTGACTAACGGGACCTTCTTTCTCCGCAAGACCCGCGCTGCCGTATCGTCAATCCTGATAGGCTCCACGTTGACAGACCGATTCGAGGCCACCGGGCCATCTGCCGAGGGAATCAGCTGCTCAGGGCGTAGCAGAGCCCTCCGAAGTGAGGAGACGTGGAAGACGTCATGCAATCCCGCTAACTCCGGCGGTAGTTCCAGTCTATAGGCTAAGGGGCCGATCCGCTCCAGGATCCTGTAGGGCCCCATATATCTTGGACTGAGCTTCCTCCGCCCGCGAACCCGCGAGACTCCGTGCATCGGCCGTATCTTCAAGAAAACTCGGTCCCCCACCTGGAACTCCACTTGACGATGCCTCGCATCGTAGTATTTCGCCTGTCTGCTCTGGGCTTCCAACATCCTGTCTCGGATCAGTCTAATTTGAGCATCTGTATCTCCCACAAACTCCGAGCCCAATGCCTGCGGATCCTCATCCTGAACCCATGATAGTGGGGTCCTGCATCTCCTTCCGTACAACGCTTCGTATGGAGCCATGCCTATGCTGGACTGATGAGCGTTGTTGTACGAAAACTCGACCAGTGGCAGCAATCTCTCCCAAGGCTCGCCACGGTCCAAAATACACAGTCGTAACAGATCCTCCAGTGTACGGTTTGTGCGCTCTGTCTGTCCGTCGGTCTGAGGGTGGAAAGCTGTGCTGAAAGTCAACCGAGAACCCCAGATGGGCCTGGACTGACCTCCATTCTCTGGATGTAAACCGCCCATCCCGATCCGAAACGATAGTCTTGGGCACCCCATGATAACGCACAAACTGCTCGATGAACCTCCGTACCAATACACTGACCGGTGTGTCCTTCGCCATTGGGATGAATCTGGCCACCTTTGTCAGCCTGTCCACTATCACCCAGATCGAGTCGTTCCCCGCACGGGATCTAGGTAGCCCATGTATAAAGTCCATGGCTATATCCTCAAACTTCCACTCCGGCACTGGAAGCGGCTGCAGCAATCCTGCCGGGTTCCTACACTCCGCCTTCACGAGCTGGCAGGCCTCACAATGCGTCACAAAATATGTAATATCTTTCTTCATACCCGGCCAGTACATCGTCCTCTTTAAATCCTTTACCATCTTGGTGATCCCCGGGTGTACCGAATACCGGCTGCAGTGAGCGTCCGTCAAAATATCCTCCCGGATCCGTCCTCCTGCTGGTATGTAGACTCTGCCCCGGAAACACAGGAGCCCATCCCTCAAAGTGTAATCTCCTGTCGTGCCTTCCTCCAAGGCTCGGAATATCGGCTCAGTTCTCTCGTCCAGCCTCTACCCATCTCTGATGCGGTCTCGGATGTCATCTGTAGTAGCCATCGACCCCAGGTACTCCATGTACAGCTCCGGGTCATCCTCAGATACTAGCGAAATCTGCATCTCCTTGAATGATCTAATCAACTCCAAGGCCATCAGCTGCGGGCCTACTCCAGTCGTATTCGCTCTCCGGCTCAGAGCATCCGCAACCACGTTCGCCTTCCCCGGATGGTAGTGCATGGTATACTGGTAGTCCGAAAGAAACTCCACCCAGCGTCTCTTCCTGATGTTTAACTCCTTCTGGGTGTCGACGTACTTCAGATTCTTGTGGTCGGAGAAGATATCACAATGTACTCCGTAGAGATAGTGCCGCCAGATCTTAAGGGCAAAAATGACTGCCCCCATCTCCAAATCGTGCACGGGGTAGTTCTGCTCGTGCTGCTTCAACTGACGGGAGGCATAGGCTATTACGTGCCCATTCTGCATAAGGACGGCACCCATCCCCTGATAGGAAGCATCTGCATATACCTGGAATCCCTCCCTCCCTGATGGGAGAGCAAGGATGGGGGCCGAGGTGAGACGATCCTTCAGCTCCTGGAAGGCAGATTCGCATCGCGGCGTCCAGGTAAAAGGGGACTCCTTCTTCGTCAGAGACGTAAGAGGAAGGGCAATCTGAGAGAACCCCTTTACGAACTTCCGGTAGTAACCGGCAAGTCCCAAGAAACTCCGAACATCCGTGGCCGACTTTAGTGGCGGCCAATCCCGTACTGCCTGGATCTTTGCCGGATCCACTGCCAAACCTGCTCCACTGATGACATGGCCCAGAAAGGCCACCTCCTTTAGTCAGAACTGGCACTTGCTGTACTTGGCATACATCTCGTGCTCACGCAGCTTTTCCAAGGTCAAGGCTAGATGTCTCGCGTGTTCCTCCTCCGTCCTTGAATAGATGAGGATGTCGTCGATGAATACAATGACGAAGACATCCAGGTACTCCTCGAACACCCGATTCATCAAAGTCATGAATGCGGAGGGTGCATTCGTGAGCCCGAACGGCATCACGGTAAACTCGTACAAGCCGTACCTGCTGCTGAACGCCGTCTTCGGGATGTCCTCCTCCCGAATGCGAAGCTGGTAGTATCCTGACCTCAGATCCAGCTTTGAGAACCAATGGGCTCCCTCCAGCTGGTCAAAAAGCTCATCTATCCGTGGTAAGGGATAAGTGTTCCGGACCGTCAACCTGTTCAGAGCCCGGTAATCTATGCATAGTCGGAGGGTCCCGTCTTTCTTCTTAACGAACAGCACCGGAGCTCCCCACGGTGATGAGCTAGGCCGCACGAACCCGGCCTCCACTAACTCCTGAAGCTGACTCCGGAATTCCACCAACTCCTTTGGGGCCATTCGATAGGGAGCTCTGGATACCGGCTTAGCCCCCGGTACGAGCTGAATCTGAAAGTCCCTCTCTCGGTGCGGGGGTAACACTGGTAGCTTCTCTGGAAACACGTCGGCGAAGTCCCGCACCACTGGAATATCTGCAATGGAGACCTTGGCTACGACCGCCTCAAAGAGGACCTGATAAACCTCTTCCCCCTGCAGGTGGGCCTTAACGGCCTGCACAGATGATAGTAAGGTACGGGGTGCTGGTATAATACCTTCGATGATGATGAAGGAGTCGCCGTGCCTCACGGTGATCCTCTTCGCCACGCAATCGATCTGGGCATGGTTCCAGTACAGCCAGGTCATGCCCAGGATCAGATCGTAATCTGGCATCCTCAAAACCGTCGCTGGTGCCTCAAACGCCTTTCCGCCGATCCTCGCTTCCATATTACAATGAGTAGAGGTCAAAATCTCTGATCCATCGGGTAGGCGCACCCTCAGCATCTTCCCGGTGCATAGCTCCACTCCTGCCAGCCCTTTCACGAAATCCTCTGACACGAATGATTGCGACGCACCGGTGTCAAAGAGGGTGTGAGCGGGCTTGCCGCTAACGAAAACTATGCCTGGGGTAATTAAATGTCTTAGTATTTTTGTTGCAGTTCATCTTCTCTTAAATTTCTAAGCAGGTTACGTCTAAAATAGTAGTTTATATGAAGAAAATTTAAAAGTGCTGCCATACCTGTGATAACCTGCTCCGGGTCCCGGGGCTGTGTCAGGTCTAGAGCATACACCTGCTCTCTCTCTGGCCTGCGACCTCGATCCTGAAATCCTCGTCCTCGGTCCTGTCCTCGTCCGCCAAACTGTCTGGGGGGTGGAGCGCCCTGATGTGCTGGTGGGGGTGCTCACCCCACAGGGCAGTTTCGCTTGATATGCCCCGGTTGGTTGCACTGATAACATACCGGTGGCTGCCCTGCCGTCCTTGGCATTTCCAGCATCTGAAAAGGCTGGGGAGCCAATATCCCCTGAGTCCTCTGCTCCTGCCCAAACTCCTGACGGGGCTGATCCCCATTCCTTCTCTCTCCAATAACCTGGCCTCGAGGGCGGTCTCTACGTCCTCCAATCACTGTATCATCAGCCGGTCTCTTCCGGCTCCTCACTGTAAGCTGATCCGCCTCTCTCTTCTTAGCCATCTCCAGAATCCTGGCCAGACTCCCCTCTGAAACGAAAAGGAGGGCCTGCCTCATGTCATCCTGCAGCCCCTTATAAAACCTCCGGGCATAGCCAGCATCGTCTAACTGATAAGCGTCCGCATAACGGGCCAGGTGAGTGAACTCCTGATAGTACTCCACCACAGTCCTGCTCCCCTGCCTCAACCGCAGGAACCTATCCTCCAGGTCATCTCTCGCCGACTGAGGTACAAAATGTCCCAAGAGCGCTGCTCTGAACTCCTCCCAAGTAATATCAGCACAATCCATCCCTGCAAAGGTGGTGTCCAGCTGAGATTTCCACCATCTCTTTCCGTGTGACTCTAAGCAGGAGACTGCCAAAGCAACTACCTCCTCCGTGGGGCATCGGATCCCTGCCAGCATCTCGTAAATGGTGTCCAACCACTCCTCCGTATGTACTGCGGACTCCGTCCCCTGGTAGGATGGAGGGGATAGTCCCCGGAAGACAGTCATCCAGTTGGCCCCGGGGTTCAGCTGTGGGGCCGGGGCTTACTGAGCTCTGAAGGCCTCCAGGATGGCCGTCAGTGTTTGCCCCATCTCCGTCTGCTGGAACGGAACGGGTGCTGGCGGAGTCGGGACCACATCCGGAGCCTGAGGTGTCCCCTGCTGCGATGTAGGGTTCGTCGCAGGCTACAAGCAAAATTTCCATTTGTTAGCGAGCGAAATGAATGGAATTTAAGAAGAGTTATGATGGACTTTCACATGTGATTTCCCTTATGGGCACACCACTACTTCCGCTGCTAGTTTGTCTGCAAACTAAGCTCGCACGGGGGTGGCCCAAGGTTTTTGTGGACTACTTCTCTTTCGATCGAGGTTTCCTCTGATACCACTTGTAAGACCCCTTTTTTTTTTCTTTTTCAACCACCGGGGTCTTATGCCCAGAACCGCCGCTTTGCGGTGACACCTTCGCACCCGGGAAGGTTGCCACTACAATGCGCCGATTCTGCCGGCCTTTTCGATCGCAACATGTAGCAAGCAAGAGAGAAGCAAGTCCACCAAAAGAGAATATCACATAAAATAAAACTCCACGAAGGGAGTGTCCACAGAAAATCATCAGAGTATAAATAGTCTGGAGATAAAAGGGCTCATGCCCGGTACATCAGAGTCCTCACTACAAGTCTCTCATCGCAGAAGCTAAGAAAATGCTAATCACTCACGGAGCTGGTCGCAGGTGCACCGGTGCTAGACTGTCCCACCTCCATGCGCACCGTACTCCGCTGGTGCTGGTCCCTGTCTCCCATCCGGAGCTCCTGTAATGTTTGGTTCGAAAACCATTAGTCATAAAGACTAAGCCCTATCATCCCCTACCCCTCCCACCACGGCTCCTAAGCACCGGGCGGAGAGGAGGAAAGGGAAGCTACAAAAGTGGAGAGTAGTCAAGCAAGTGACGGTGGACCTAACTAGCAAGTTATATTAGGTGAACAGTATAAATGTTGTAATAGGTAGAACAATTAATAAATAGCAAATTGTATTAAAGACTGCTAGAGAATAGTAAGAAGGCAACAAGTAAGTAAGTATGTAAGTAACCTTAACTTATATGAATGCCCATACAAACTTATAAGTTAAGGGATCTTCTGCAAGGCTCCCATCGTATAAAATGTCCCATACCGATTTATACGTTGGGGTGTCGGTTGTATGCAAATATGAGTGTAGTGATATGCTATGCCATGATTCATGCAAGTGCAACCCACGCACACGACTCTATGCGCACAGACCTTTAGTTCCCCCTGTTCGGGAGGCTAGCTTCACCCCCAGGAACCTCCGTAGTGGCAAACGGAGACAGTGGGTCGGGCCCCCCACTCCTAGGCGGGTAACCACACTACCAGGCCTAGCCCTTCCGTACGCCCCTAGAAGAACACAACCTAGAGTATCCGCGTACTGCTGCTGGATGTACCCTCCAGACTTTTCGCCGAGTCATCGTACCGCTGTCGGTGTGATCGATCGCCTAGTACCGATGACCCACCACTTTTCTCCGTACTCCAACCCTCGAGCCCGCGGCCCCCCGGACAGTACTGTCCGTGCATCTACCTTCAGAGCTACTGTCTGATGGCAAGTAATCCTATAATTCTACTTTCCTAGCTACCGGGGAGTGAGTGTGTGCAATCCTAGTTATACTAGTTGCTCTTTTAATTTATTACTCCTATGGTTTACGTTAGCCCAGGACTGCCCCCGGTATACCCCGTGAAGGGCTCTCAAGGGGCACTAGGAACCAAGACGGTGCATTACGGCCCGAAGTTCCCTTTCACAAGGCACTTATTATTATTGGTTGTCTACCCTTTACTCAATCCCCTTTTAGTTGCTTAGGTTCTAACCCTAGAGTATTAAGACTCTTCCTCTTCTTCCCGGGATGGACGATCTTTCGTCGTTCCCGTACTCCCTTATCCTAACCAGTCTCACACTCTACTTATCCTGACTTCCAATGATGAACTCAATCTTAACTTGCCCTACCAACCATCGATTATCAGAATTCCGTGGTTTTACTAAATGCAGACCATCCTAAACTATATGAGGTACACAAGGGGAGGTACTCCAAATTATCTTCCAAATCTCCTATAAAATTTACTGGAGATCTATCATGACTTAATTAGCTTAAATCCAGAAATTTATAATTTTCCTAATTAATCTGATATTTATTTTATTTTTCTCAAAGATTGGCCATGGGTAATTTTTAACATGAACTACATGATATTCTTAAGTTATGGCCACACGAAAATTGCGATCACTAAATAACTGTAAGGTATCATCAAATACTAATTTGCAGGATTTTACAAAAGATATTTAGCCTCTAATTAATTTATCCATTATAATCTCATTATTCTCTTTTAAAGAAGAAAGTACTGAAATTACTCATCATAAAATTATAGAAAAATTACTGACTAATAGTATGATATAGAAAAAATCATTGTGCAAAGAATCATAATTTTACCAGCTTAATAAGCACTAAAATAGATTTAATCCAATATCCACGATAAATAATACTTAATGAAGCAAGCCTTAGAATTAAGCTTCTAAAAATCCCATAAAAATTCACAGAGTTTTAAAATCATAATAAAGGTTCTCTGCCTAAATTTCATCAATTTCCAGGAAGTTTGTACTCCATAATAAATTTTCTAAGCAAATCATACAACTACAAAATCATTAAGGAAGTACCCAAAATAGTGATCATAAAATTCATAGAAAAATATCCAGAGCTTGTACTACCCCTATAATCAACTCTACCCATTTCTCATCACTTTTTAATGTGATTTGGTGTCATTTCCTATCTCTACAAGTTTTGCGCCCTAAACTAGGGTTAGATTTTTAGATATTCCAACGATCTCCAAATCTACTAAGATTTCATCCAGAGAACAATATTAGCCCTATAGTTCTCATCACCCAATCTCGGGTCAATCCGAGGTCATTTGACCACATGACCTTCACAAACCACCAAGACCCATCCTTAGGGTTTGGCCTTGGTCCTTAGGGTAAACTTACCCCGATCCACCTCCAACTCCATGAGGGGGTGCTAGAGAATATTACTAGCCAGTGGTAAAAATCTCAGCCTCTGTTGAGGTGATTTGACCACTCAAACTTCAAAAGTGCACTTTTAACCTAAGGCCTCTTATTAGGGCAAAACTTTGGGTTGATCATTTCTGATCCAAACCATCTCCAAATGAGATTAAAAATTATACAGAACCTTATGGTGAACCCAGGGACCACTCACCAAAATTTGGGAGGGTTTGGAAATTATTTAACAATCTAATTAAAATCGGCTAGGATTATTGAATTTTTCTAAAAACTATAGAACAATATTCTCCAAAAATTCTCATTTTTGGATAGCACCTAGATATATGTAAGATTAGACCACACCCCAAATTTCAAGTCATTTGGATGACTGGATTGGAGTGGGGAATTTTTCTAAGGTCAAGGCATCCCTCTGGATAGACCTCACCAAAAAGGGTGCTGTGGTCTAACCAGGATCCCAAATCGAGTGAAATTAATTTTGAATTAAACTAGACTTCAAGAACTACATTTCCTATGTTGATCATTTTTCCCGTAGGAGCATCTAGGTATTTTTCCCAAATTATTTAACATGACAGATATCTCACTCAGAAATGGATTTAAAAACTAGAATTTAATTTTCATGCCACTGTTCATCTTCTTCAACAGCCCGAAACAGAGGCATAAAACCTAATATCCTGTAGCTTTCCCACGCTATTTCCCGGCCACCCAGCCATCTCCCTGGCCGGCCACCACCACCACCACCACCTCCGTTGAGGCGAGGGCTATCGCCGGGCGGCGGCACAGCCGCCGGAGAGGCGGTTTCCGGCGAACTCGCCACCATGAAACTTTCGGAAAACCACCAATACGCTCACCCGATCTGGATCTTTTGAGCTCGATATCTCTCCTAACGATTCCTAAGATCTATCCGCAGAAGAAGAGGGAGGGGAGGACCTTGTTCGCAAGTTGAAGGCGTGCAGAGCGTCGGGAAGCCATTTGCGCGGTGGTGGCGTCGCCGGAAATTCTTCAACAGCAAGGAGGAAGTCTGAACAGTTGAGGGAGTGTAACCTTTTCCTCTTGCTCTCAGGAATCTTTTATAGATGAGCAAATGGGGAGGGGAAAGGGTGAAACGTTGGAGATGAAACGTTGGCGGCCATTAATAACACTCTTATGACGTTTCGGTTATGACGAATGGCAGTTGAAAAGTTGAGAATGAAGAGGTGCTTGCCAGGTGGCAATTTCCTATTGGACCCACTTTTCCTTAATTATTATCATAATTAAAGTAGGGAACGACCCATAAATACTCTTGATTTTTCATCCCCACAGCCAGAATTTATTAAGGCGTCGGTTACCGAAACTTCCAGTCTGGCTGACGTTTCGGCCTTGGTCACGGGCGTGACACATAGGTCACGGGCGTGACAGGCCGGGTTAGCAGTTCTGGGTTCGACGATCGTCGAACTAAGATCGACGATCGTCGAAGGGTGGTCACGGGCGTGTCACTTGGGTCACGGGCGTGACAGGTCTGGAGACCAATTCTGGTTCGACGATCGTCGAATTGGGATCGACGATCGTCGAGCATGTCACGCCCTTTGTCACGGGCGTGACATGGCGGGTCACGGGCGTGACAGGCCCGTGTGGCCAAATTTGGTGCGACGATCGTCGAATTGGGATCGACGATCGTCGAGCGTGTCACGCCCTTTGTCACGGGCGTGACAGGGCGGGTCACGGGCGTGACAGGCCTGTGTGGCCGAATTTGGTTCGACGATCGTCGAATTGGGATCGACGATCGTCGAGCGTGTCACGCCCTTTGTCACGGGCATGACATGGCGGGTCACGGGCATGACCAACCCGTGACCTGATTTCTTAGTCGATTTATTTCAAGTTTTGGGCTCTCTAGGGTTCTACCACAACCAACCGACTCCTAGGGGTCTAGCCGGAAATGGGATGTTACAGATTGTGCGGGCAAGCCCTGGGGTTATGACCCTTGTGCGGGTGGGGCCTTTGCAAGGTTCCGTGTGACGGCGTGTGTGTCGTTAGGGACATGGTGTTTCCCTTCTGTTTGCGTCTTTAAGCCAATGGGGAAACGAAAGTACCCAGTGTTTGATGTTGTGCTAGATGCATACGAACTAGGGTGTCTTGGGTGAAACCCGGGTTGCATTCATGTTGCATAGTAGGCCCTTTCACTTTGTACAAAACATAGAGAACATGTATGTTGTATGAGACATCCAAGCCTGTTTTACCGCTTTATGATACATACTCTTTTGGTATACGAAGTGCTAACTTGCAGGTGGAGTGGTACCCCGGGGTCCGTTAGGGACGGCCGGGAGGAGATGTGTTTGTTACACAGTAGAGGTCAGCCTTTGCTGACCCACGTTACTTCAAATCCTTACAGGGCAAGGATCGCATGCAGGAGCTAGCGCGCTGGGCGAAAAGCCCTAAGCCTCATGAAGTGTTGTTGTGCTTGACTATTTTCTTTTCCTTATTTTGCTACTGTTGTTTGACTATGTCCGGCTTGCATGCCGAGGTAGCCTAGGGGTGCTTGACACTTTTTATTGGTGGACTTATTTTGTGTAAGGCCTTAAGGCCATTTGATACTCTTTTGTTAAGTGGATAACTTCTGTCGGTTAATGTTCTGTTTCCGCTGTGTTTGTCTGGAGTTTTGAGATTGGGTAGTTTTCATATCATCTTTTAATACTAAAGCTATGGCGTCCGTATGTTGTGGGGCCCCGGCCGGACCCATATTATATGGTCTTTACAGGGGAGGTGTTACAATTTGGTATCAGAGGGAGGTTCGCGTTCCAATGAGAAGTTTCGCGGTCGAAAGTATAAGTCGAGTCGCGTATAAGAAGTTATCCACATAAGAGTATCGCGGGACCATGAGTGTCCTGGTGTTCGAGTCTTGCGATTAGAGACTGATTTGTGTTTTCTTGCTTGTGTTTAGAGTGCAAGCAACGAGGCTGGGACCTCGAGGCCAAGAGAAGATCTCTTGGAAAGTAGTGCGACTGCGCAAGGTCCACTAGGGATGGGGGTCACACCGACCGACTTCTGTCGTATGCTTGCAGAAGCGATGGTGGCGGCCCAAGCTGCAGCGACAGCACAGGTAGCAGCTCCCGTTGCTCAGGTAGCAACTCCTGCTACCCCGGACACGGCAGCGACCGTGCCGGTTGAGGAAGCCAGGCGGGCAGAGCCGCAGGCCGAGAGAGTGGTTGTCGGGCATGGGGACCGGCAAATGAAGTACTTTCTGAGTTTCCACCCTCCAACCTTCAAGGGAATCGGCACACCCATAGATGCAGAGGATTGGTGGGCTAGAATTCAGGAGCTTCTGAGGGCGGCAGAGGTGCCAGACGAGAAAAAGGCAGAGTTCGCAGCCTTTATGTTGGAGGGAGATGCCAAGTTATGGTGGGTAAGCCACAGTGGTCGGCAGTTTCCAGGATGCACACCATCCATCGAGGAGTTTGGGAATGCCTTCCTGAAGAAGTACATACCCGCCTCAACGAGTTTAGCCCTCCAGAGGCAGTTTCTACATCTGGTGCAGCGAGACAAGTCAGTGGATGAGTATGTTCAGGAATTTACTCACTTGGGTCGCTATGCAGGGACGACCATGGCAGACGATGAAGAGAGGGACAATCTCTTCTATCATGGACTGAGGGAGAATCTAAGACAACCCCTCATATCGATGAAATGTGCGGGTTTCAACGAACTGGTGGAGGCGGCCCGAATTTTGGAGAGTGACATGGAGCGATCCCAGCGTCGCAAGGGCTTCACACCCAAACAGGGGGAGGAGAAGAAGCCTGCTCAGTCCCATGGAAAGGCGGAAGGGAGCCGATGGAAGAAGAAGCCTTCCACATATAAGTCGGGCGAGAAAAGCAATTGGACGTCCGGAGGGTCACGTTCTAAGGGCCCTCAGACGTGCTATAGTTGTGGCAAGCCAGGCCACAAAGCAAGATTTTGTACCCAAGGGGGCACTGAGCAAGAGCCAAGGCAGGAGCAAACTGTGCGCTCCGGCCCTAGTGCCGCGGAGAAAGGGAAGATGGCGGAGTCGAGTGCTTCTCGATTTCAACCATTGCAGCCAAGGGCCTACAACCTTGGGCAACAAGAAGCAATCCGTCAACCCGATGTGGTGACAGGTACGAGAGTTCAACCTGCACCTTAGATTCCTGTCTTTCAAGCCTTTATGTTTGTTGCATGTGTGTAGGCTTTGTAATGGTATCTGGGTACCCCGCTAGGGTACTCTTTGATACGGGAGCGTCGCACTCCTTCCTTGCGGAAGGCTTTATCCGGAGGATCGGAGTGGAGTCTTTCTCGATGGACTCCGAGTTGAAAGTGTGCATGCCCAATGGGTCATCTATGACTACTAGGGCTAGAGGCCGGATTTGTTGGAGGCTCGAGGGAGTCGACTTCGTATTGGTAGCGGCGATCTTGCCGTTGTCCGAGTTCGACGTGATTTTGGGGATGGATTGGCTAGCGGAGCAGCGTGCCAGTATCGACTGTTTGTCCAAGGTGGTAACCCTGAGGGGCGTGGGGCAAGCGGAAGTCAAGTTTGAAGGCCTGCATGGAGTGGCCTGTTCCCTAGTTTCGGCACTTCAGTTAGTGCGAGCTGTTAGCCAGGGAGGTGTAGCTCTAGTAGCATTGTTGGAGGTTAGCCTTTCCAGGCTGTCTCTTGGAGAAGTGCCCGTGGTGGCGGAGTTTGGAGATGTATTTCCTGAGGAGCTACCGGGAGCACCTCCTCGGCGGGAGATTGATTTCTCCATCGAGTTGGTGCCCGAGGCTAGACCAGTGTCGCGTCCACCCTTCAGGATGGCACCAAAGGAGTTGGCCGAGCTCAAGATTCAGTTGTAGGAGCTTTTGGAGCAAGGGTATATCAGGCCCAGCTCTTCACCGTGGAGTGCACCGGTGTTATTTGTAAAGAAGAAGGACGGTAGTATGCGTCTGTGCATAGACTACCGAGAGTTGAACAAATTGACTGTCAAGAATAAGTATCCGATTCCTCGGATAGACGATCTTTTCGACCAGTTGGTGGGGTCGGTGGTGTACTCCAAGTTGGACCTGAAGTCCGGATATTATCAGTTGCGGATTCGTGACGAAGACATACCCAAGACCGCGTTTGGTACGAGGTATGGTCATTTTGAGTTCTCGGTGATGCCATTCGGGCTGACGAACGCGCCGTCCGTGTTCATGGACTTGATGAACCGAGTGTTTCGCGAATACTTGGACTGGTTCATAGTCGTCTTTATCGATGACATTTTGGTGTATTCCAAGTCGGAAGCGGAGCACGAGTCGCACCTGCGGATAGTGTTACAAGTGTTGAGAGAGAACCAGCTCTATGCGAAGTTCTCGAAATGCGAGTTTTGGTTGGAGAAGGTGGCGTTTTTGGGCCATGTAATCAGTGGGGACGGGGTGGCAGTGGATCCAACGAAAGTAGAAGCCATCAGAGAGTGGCCAGTTTTGAGGACCGTGGCGGAAGTCCGGAGTTTTCTTGGACTAGCCGGGTACTACCGAAGGTTTGTGGAAAACTTTTCGCGGATAGCTCTACCCCTCACTTCACTAACTTGCAAAGATCAGAAGTTTGTATGGACTCAAGAGTGCAATCAGGCATTTGAAACCCTGAAGGAGAGGCTAATGACGACGCTGATCCTAAGTTTACCAAAGGGGACCGAAGGATTCCAGATTTTCAGCGACGCATCCAGATGCGGTTTAGGATGCGTGTTGGTGCAGCATGGTAGTGTGATAGCCTTTGGGTCGAGGCAGCTGAAGCCCCACGAGAGAAATTACCCACTCCATGATTTGGAGTTGGCGGCGGTAATTTTTGCTTTGAAGTTGTGGAGGCACTACGTTTATGGTGCAAAGGTGGAGATCTTCACGAACCACAAGAGTCTGAAATATCTCCTAGATCAGAAGGACCTAAATATGCGGCAGCGCAGGTGGGTCGAGTTCCTTGGGGACTACGAGGTGGCGATTCAGTACACGCTAGGGAAAGCCAATGTGGTGGCAGATGCTTTGAGTAGAAAGTGCTCGGGGCAAGGAAATTGGATTGAAGCTCACGATGAGCGGTTAAGGCGGGACTGGGAGTCCCTTGGTTTGGAATGTGTGGCAAGAGGCGAGTCTAGCGTGGCTCGACTAAATTGGATTGAGATGCAGAGTGACTTATGCGATCCTATACAGGAAGCGACCCGTGTAGATACGGAATACCAACCTTTCGTGGAGGAAGCTCTAAAGGGCGAGGGTAGCGCCTGGGAGATGGTTGATGGGATTTTGAGGAAGGGCGGAAGGATTTGTGTACCGCAGTTCGGCAAGCTCCGCGAGGAGTTGATGTTTGAGGCCCACTTCACTAAGTACTCCATTCACCCGGGCAGTACAAAGATGTACTTGGATTTGAAGAAGTCCTATTGGTGGCCTGGGATGAAGCGGGATGTAGCTTTGTGTGTAAGTCAGTGCCAAACTTGTGCCTTGGTGAAGGCCGAGTGTCAGAAGCCGGGCGGGTTCTTGAAGCCTCTTCCAATCCCCGAATGGAAATTTGATGACATCTCCATGGATTTTGTGCATGGGTTGCCTAGATCGCAGCAGGGTAATGATGCCATTTGGGTGATTGTGGACCGCTTGACCAAAGTGGCACATTTCATCCCAAACCGGAAGGAGGACGGTGTGGAAAGGTTGGTGGAGTTGTACGTCCGCAATATTGTACGACTTCATGGGATTCCGAAGAGTATTGTCAGCGACCAGGATGGACGTTTCACGTCTAAGGATTGGCGGTTGGTGCAGAAGAGCTTGGGCACAAAACTCAAGTTCAGTACGGCCTTTCATCCTCAAACTGATGGGCAAACTGAGAGAACGAACCGTACTTTGGAAGATATGCTAAGGATGTGTACTCTCAACTTCGGCAAGAAGTGGGAGGATCACCTCTTCATGGTGGAGTTTGCTTATAACAATAGCTACCAAGCTAGTATCAAGATGGCGCCATATGAAGCTCTCTATGGGAGGCGGTGTCGAACACCGATGTCTTGGACAGAGGCGGGAGACACAAAGCTTTTGGGGAAAGAAGTGGTAGCCGACGCTAGTGAGCTAGTGCGGACCATCCAAGAGCGCATGAAGGTAGCTCAAGATCGGCAGTCGAAGTATTTCAATGCTCGCCACAGGCATGTGGAATTCGCGGTGGGCGACTGGGTGTATCTTAAGATCAAGCCGTTCAAAGGCGTTTCACGAATTCGCCGACTCAAGAAGCTGAGCCCGAGATTTTTGGGACCATTCAAGGTCATAGAGCGAGTGGGAGAGGCAGCGTACCGGTTGGCGTTGTCCACAGAGCTAAGTGGATTGCATGACGTTTTTCACGTCTCCGTTTTGAGGAAAGCTTTGTTAGAAGCCAGCGTGGTGATTGAGCCGACGGTGGTGCCGGTAGAGGAAGACTTGAGGACGCGAGTTCGTTCAATCGGGATAGAAGATTCAGATGTTCGGCAATTGCGGAACAAGGAAGTCAGACTCGTAAAGGTTCGTTGGGACAACTATGGCTGCGAGGAACTCTCATGGGAGCGAGAGCAGGCCATGCTGGAGGAGTACCCCGAGCTTTTCTCATCAGGTACCGTTTAGAATTTATGTACTTTCCATGTTTTAAATTTCGGGATGAAATTCTTTGAAGGGGGGGAGAATTATAACACCCAAAAACTTGGAAGGGGAAACGACGGCGTCGTTTCAGCCAAATTTGGGTTTTGGGGGTAGGCACACGGCCTGTGACACGGCCGTGTCACAAGCCGTGTAGCGCCTGGGTCGTCGAGCCGTGTTGCGCCTGGGTCGTCGAACCGTGTTGATCGACAATCGGCGAGAAGGCACACGGCCTTGGACACGGGCGTGTCCCTGGCCGTATCCTTCTCGGGCTGTTAGCAGGATTTATTCTGCTAGGCGTGACACGGGTCACGATACGACCGTGTCGGGGATGACACGGGCGTGTCGGAGGCCGTGTCAAAGGCCGTGTCGAAGGCCGTGTGCTGGTTTTCGAATCGGTCGAGACGGCGAATGGCTAACACGGCCATGCACACGGCCGTGTTGCAACCCGTGTTCGGCCCAGATTTTCTATTTATGGTTCCGATCGTGGCCGTTCGTTCTTTTCTTTGGAAGATCCAACGGTGGTGAGCCTCCCTGGGTGGTTTAAGGCCGGGAATAGGGTTTCAAACCCTCATTTTCCATTTGGCTTTATCTCTCTTGATTCTAGAAAGAAGGGAGAGCAAGGAGGAGGAAGGAGGCCAAGTTCTATCCGCCGGCGAAGCCTCGGAGGTCCGTTTCGCGAACGGAGTTCAGATCCGCGAAGGTGGGAGCGTTGCGGTGGTGTTCAACCGAGCAAATCTTCTCCATGGCTAGGAAGAGGGGACGGAAGGTAACGATACTTCTCCTCTCGGTTTTTAGGATTTAGGATGCATGAATAGCATCCCCTTCCTTTCGTATTTTTGAGCACCGAATCTCTCAAATGAGAGGGATTCGTGTAGCCTAGGTTCAAGAGGAACCTCCGGGTTGAGTACGTTCATCCCGGCATGCTTGCATTAGAGATCCGCTCCGTTAGCGGGTTAGGCATTGTGGGTGAAGCCGTGGTCGCGACCGTTAGTCCGACCCGGTGATGTTGCATAGCGAGATTTGAGGATTCGGTAGAAATCCGTTGCGGCAATACGCCGTTGTATGTATGCGTTTTCCCCCTTATATTTGAGTGAGTACTCGTAGTCGGAACCGGACGAGGTTAGCTCCGCTTTGTGCGGTAGATGGTTTCCTTGGAGCACGGGAAAGACACGGTGCGAGTGGCGATTGTGGTGGGGAAACCTTTGTTGTGATGTGCCAAGGCGCGGCTATGTCTCCGTGGTCGGCTGGCTATCCCGTGACGTGCAAGTCATGTGGGGAAAGTGTCCCGGCGAGACTAGCCCCTTGTGTGAGACTGACGAGAATGCCGAGCGGAGGGCAAGCCCGGGCAATATAGCCATAAGCGGGTGGGGTCCAGCAAGGCTTCTTAGAATCGGTCAATGTGAGGCAGAACCCTGACGAGCGAAGTCAGATTGTGCGGGCAAGCCCTGGGGTTATGACCCTTGTGCGGGTGGGGCCTTTGCAAGGTTCCGTGTGACGGCGTGTGTGCCGTTAGGGACATGGTGGTTCCCTTCTATTTGCGGCTTTAAGACAATGGGGAAACGGAAGTACCCAGTGTTTGATGTTGTGCTAGATGCATACGAACTAGGGTGTCTTGGGTGAAACTCAGGTTGCATTCATGTTGCATAGTAGGCCCTTTCACTTTGTACAAAACATAGAGAACATGTATGCTGTATGAGACATCCAAGCCTGTTTTACCGCTTTATGATACATACTCTTTTGGTATACGAAGTGCTAACTTGCAGGTGGAGTGGTACCCCGGGGTCCGTTAGGGACGGGCGGGAGGAGATGTGTTTGTTACACAGTAGAGGTCAGCCTTTGCTGACCCACGTTACTTCAAATCCTTACAGGGCAAGGATCGCATGCAGGAGCTAGCGCGCCGGGCGAAAAGCCCTAAGCCTCATGAAGTGTTGCTGTGCTTGACTATTTTCTTTTCCTTGTTTTGCTGCTGTTGTTTGACTATGTCCGGCTTGCATGCCGAGGTAGCCTAGGGGTGCTTGGCACTTTTTATTGGTGGACTTATTTTGTGTAAGGCCTTAAGGCCATTTGATACTCTTTTGTTAAGTGGATAACTTCTGTCGGTTAATGTTCTGTTTCCGCTGTGTTTGTCTGGAGTTTTGAGATTGGGTAGTTTTCATATCATCTTTTAATACTAAAGCTGTGGCGTCCGTATGTTGTGGGGCCCCGGCCGGACCCATATTATATGGTCTTTACAGGGGAGGTGTTACAGCTCTTCTCCTCCTTCTCCTTCCTCCAAGCTCTCTCTTTTTCTCTCTTGATAAAAATGAGAGAAGAGGCCAACCCTCAGCCTTATCACTGCAGGAAAGAACATGGGTCATTGGATCCAAATAGAAATAAATTGATGGCCGAGATCTGCCCAAAAGTCAGAATTTGACTCTATACGGCCAGTGACACGCCCGTGTCCCAGGCAGTGTACCCCAAGCGGTGCACGAATCGACTCAAACTGAACCAGAACACGGGCTCCAACACGCTTATGTCACAGGGCAGACACGCCCGTGTCAACTTGACACGACCGTGTGACTTGTCGTGTCACGCTTTCAACACAGGACCAAATCACCCGAGAAGCACATGGCTAAGGCACATGCCCGTGTCCCTGGCCGTGTGCCCAACACGCCCCTGTGACAACCCAGTGTCACAGGCCGTGTTCCACACTCAACGCCACCCAGTATTCACTCGAGCAGGACATGCCCTGGGACACGCTCGTGTCCCACGCCGTGTCGCCTCACGATGATTGTCGACTGTGCTATCTCGAGAACTCGAGTCGACGCCTACAGTAAAGGACATGCCCCGGGACATGCCCGTATTCCAGGCCGTGTACACTAGACACGCCCTGGGACACGCCTGTGTCCCAGGCCGTGTCACCCAGCCTAACTCCAACTTAAGGTTTTGGGGGTGTTACACCCTGTCAGCTTGATGGGATCCTGACATCGGGATCTGCTCGGGGTCTGGGGCAGACTCCTCCGAGTGACATCCAGCCCTGCCAGCTTGATGGGAGCCTGACAGTGGAATCTGCTCGGGGTCTGGGGCAGACTCCTCCGAGTGACATCCAGCCCTGCCAGCTAGGCGAGAGCCTAACAGCGGGATCTGCTCGGGGCCTGGGGCAGGCTCCTCCGAGTGACTTCCAGCCCTGCCAGCTAGGTGAGAGCCTGACAGCAGGATCTCTCGGGGTTTGGGGCAGACTCCTCTGAGTGATATCAAGCCCTGCCAGGTTGATTGGAGCCTGACAGCGGGATCTGCTCGGGGTATGGGACAGACTCCTCCGAGTGACATCCAGCCCTGCAAACTTGATGGGAGCCTGACAACGGGATCTGCTTGGGGTCTGTGGTGGATTCACTCTTCCACTTGCATAAAACATGTCATGAGCATAAGCATCTCAAGAAATTTTATTCCACAAAATAGAACTTACATGACTCAGGGGTAAAAGCACTTCAGGTCGTCACCACTCCAGGTGAGACCTAGGGTCTCGCCTTCCACATTCCGAAGGCGATACCCTCCTGACTTCAAGACCTCCTGCACTATGTATGGTCCTTCCCAATTGGGGTTGAGTTTCCCCACTGTGGCTGACCTCCCTGCGGCATCCACCTTTCTTAAGACCAAGTCCCCTTCCGCGAATTGTTTGACTCTGACATGCTTGTCAAAGTACTTGGCCATTCTTCTCTTCACTTACTCTTGCCTGATGGCAGAGAGGTCTCACAGCTCTTCAACCATGTTAAGGGAGAGCCGTAGCTCCTCTTCGTTCTCAGCTCTCCATTCCTCCCTACCTTCTACTACCTCGACCACCCAAGGCGTTTGGACCTCGAACTCTATTAGGAGCACCGCCTCGCACCCATGGGAAAGTTTGAAAGGGGTCTCCCCTGTGGCCGTGTTGGGTGTGGTTCTGAGGGCCTAGAGGACCGAGGGGAGCTGCTCCACCCAACTACCTTTCAGTTTCTCTACTTTCTTTTTGAGGAGGTTGACAATGATCTTGTTCACCGCCTCCACCTGCCCATTTCTCCTTGGGTGATAGACCGAGGCAAACCTGAGATCAATCCCGAGCTACCCACAAAAGCTGATGAACTCGGTGCTAGCAAACTGAGGTCCATTGTCGATGACAATGGCCTGGGGCAACCTGTGTCGGCAGATGATCTCCCCCCAAACGAAGTTCCTAATGACTTGGTAGGTCACCTTGGCCAAAGCCTTGACTTCCATCCACTTGGAGAAATAGTCGATCATGACTAGCAAGAATCTTCTTTGGTCGCTGGCCTGGGAAAAGGGTCCGACCAAATCCATTCCCAAAATTACAAATGGCCAGGTTATTGTGATACTCCTGAGGCGTTGGGCCGGTTGCACCTGGAGGGGGGTGAATAGTGGGCACTTATGACACTCCTTTGTGAACTTTGTCGCGTCGTGGCTCAGGGTCTTCCAAAAGTACCCTTGTCTGACGATCCTCCCTTTCAGCATCTGACTCTAAGAGTGGCTTCAACACTCCCCGGAGTGGACCTCCTCCAAGATCCTCGAGACCTCCCCCTCGGCCATGCAATGTGCAAACATCCCCGAGAGGGTCTTTCGGTACAGCTGCCCATCGCGCACGAGATAGTATGTCGATTTGTACTTGAGCTTCTTCCTATCCATCCCCTTAGGATACTCCCCCATGGACAAGAAAGTCGTGAAAGGGTCCATCCACGAGGGGTGCTGCTCCACCTCCATTAGCTCTCCCTCCTCAATAGAAGGGTGGAATAAGTCGGTGGTGGTACCCCCCACCCGGGGACCATGCTTTGTCAGTTGATCTTCCTGCTCGTTTTCCTCCCTGGGCACGTGCCGGATGGAGAAAGTCTGGAATGTGCTAATGACCCCCTTCACCTTTGCCAAGTACAGCTGCAGAGTTGGCTCCCTTGCCTCGAACTCTCCATTAATCTGGGAAATCACCACCATGGAGTCCATGAGGACCTCCACGTCGCACACCCCCAGCTCCCTGGCCAAGCGTAGCCCCGCGATCACTACCTCATACTCGGCCTGATTGTTGGTTATGGAAAAGTGCACCACTACTGTTTGTTCAATCCTCGTCCCTTGTGGACTCTCCAAGATCACCCCCACCCCTAGGGAATGCCTTCCTAACGCGCCGTCCACCATCACCTTCCAAGGGACTGGGTGGGGGAGTTCCACCTCCACCACTTCCACCACATAATCTGCCAGGAAGTAGGCCATTGCTTGTGCCTTGATCGAAAGATGAGGGACAAAGGAAATGTCGAATTCGCTCAACTCTACCGACCACTTGTCCAATCGGCCTGAGTGCTCCACCCCCTCGAAGATGTTGCGGGGGGGGGGGGTTAGTTGCCACTTGGATCGAGTGTGCCTGGAAGTAGGGCCGGAGCCTTCGAGCTGAAATGATGAGAGCAAAAGCCAGCTTCTCCAGGATAGGATACCGAAGCTCAGCCTTCCTTAAGACCCGACTCACATAGTAAATCGAGAGTTATTTCTTCCCCTCTTCCCGAACCAAAACAGAGCTCAGGGCCTCCGCTCCGACCCCTAGATACAAGAACAAGTCATCCCCCTCCTTTGGCCCTTGGAGCAAGGGGGCCTGAGTCAGCTGCCTCTTCAAGGCCTGGAATGCCTCCTCGCACTCAGAGGTCCACTCGAACTTCCGGCCTCCCCATCAGAGTCTTGAAGATGGGAGATCACTTCTCCCGGGCCCGGGAGAGGAACTGGCTCAACCCTGCAAACTTCCCCATCAACCGCTGCACTTCCATGGCATTCTGTGGTGACCCCAACTCCACAATCTCCCTATCCTTGTCAGGGTTGGTCTCTACACCGGCAGGGGTGAGGAAATGCCCCAGTAATTTGTCCCTACTTGCCCCGAAGATGCACTTCAAGGGGTTCAGCCTCATTTTGTACTCACGGAGAGTAGCAAAAGTCTTTTCCAAGTTCCGGAGGTGAGATTCGACGTCCAGGCTCTTTATCATGAGGTCTTATACATATACCTCCAGGTTTATTCCCTTCTGCTCTCGGAAGACCCTGTCCATCATCTTTTGATAGGTCGCCCCTACATTTTTAGCCCAAAGGCATCATTCTATAACAGTACCACTCGTTCCCTGTGATGAAGGAGACATCCTTGATATCGGGAGGGTGCATCCTGATCTAATGATAACCTAAAAAAGCATCTAGGAAACTCATTATAGGGAAATCGACGGCCGAGTCAACCAGCACGTCGATCCGAGGCAAGGGGTAACAATCCTTAGAGCATGATTAATTAAGTAAAGAAAAATCAGCACAGATCCTCCACCGGCCGTCTCCTTTTTTAACCATTACAACATTGGAGACCCATCCGAGGTATTGGATCTCGGATACAAAACCGGCCTTGAGGATCCATTCCACCTCCTCCCGAATTGGCTCAGCCAACTTGTCCGTCGTGGACCTCTTCTTCTACTGGATAGGGCGAGCCTCTGGATCTAGGTTGAGGCAATGGAAGGCTACATCCGCATCGATCCCTGGCATCTCCGCGGCACTCTAGGAAAAGACGTCCACATTCTTCCAGATGCACTCCAGTATCCTGCCCTAATCCTCTGGGGTCAGCCCCCGCTGACGCGGACCTTCTCCACCCTGCCTCTGAGGGTGAGAACCTCCATCTACACCACCTCTTCCACCGCCTCCAGACAAGACTGCTCCCCCCACTCTTCAGCATCCCCCCTCCAGGGGTGAGGACCTCTTCCTCGGCTTCCTCCATGGCCATTGCCTCGGCCAGCTCCTTGACTTCCTCCATCTCCTCCTTCTGAGGGCGGGTCACCCTTACCCCCATCTCCTCTTGGCCAACCTCATCATCTGCCTCCTCCATCCTTCGCCCCATCTCCTTGGCACCCTCGTGCCATAAGATGGAGTTCACGGTAGTGACATAGCACTCCCTTGCTATCATAGGGTCCCCGCGGACCCGGACCTGGACCCCCTCGATGTTGAACTTCAAGCACTGGTGGAATGACGAGGGGACGTAGTGAAAAGCCCTACCACTCAAGCTATGGAGGATAGCCCTACCTTAGAGCAAGCTTGCTCCTACTACTCAGAGAGATGCACTCTCCTACAGTTAGGGAAAAACCGCCCTACTACTCAGTGAGTAAAACTCACCTACCTCAGAGAGCAGCACTCTCCTACAGCTTAGGCAAATTTATCTTACCTCAGACCCAAAGGTCCTACAGCTCAGATCTAGAAGGATCATACAAAAAGAAAAAGTTTAATTTACTTTGACACGGAGAAATATCTCTTTGTCTACAACTAGAGCAGAAAAATTTCTTCTCCAACTCTCCTCACAGCAGGGAAAGAATTTGCTTGAGGAACTCAGAAGATAACTTCTGACCTTACTGTTGAAGGCTACAGATATTTTGATCTTGAGTCTTCAAACAGCTCACTGAACCTATTAAAGGATGAAGGTTCTTCTTTCTTCAGAACTGATTCTGAATCTGCTGTGGCAGATAAAGACATGCACAGCTAACTAAACTTTTCTTGCTGGAGAGCTTCAAACTTTTCACATGCAACAATGGAAAAGAATGTGAAGACGACTGCTCTTCTTTTTGAATATTGCATGCCCTAAAATTTGTCGTTGTCTTGGCCCTATCTCTTCCTTTTGTAGTTCGCCGATCAACGGCTCTTAGAGATCGGTGGGCCCCTAGGCCCCACCTGCAACTTCCAGCTGCACCTTGCTTTAATGGAAGAAGACGTACAGTAGCTTCACGGAAAGTTTTGTCGTGTAGTGTAGCTTCCCCGTGTCTGAATTGACCTTAGTTGACTTTGTCGATTTTGCTGACGTCGCTGGAAATCGGCCCAGGCGGGATTAATCCTGGCCGTCTGCCAGAGGAAGAAGATGACGGGATTCCGTCCAAGGCGCGCCAAGATTCGTGCAGGGGATGATTAAATACTATAGGATATATAATTCTGATTTATTTCATTTCTATCACAGTTTTTGTATTTAATGGTTTTAAATTTTAAAAATACCTAAAGGCATGTTCATGAAAAATGGTCAACACATAAAAAGTATCCCTATGGGTCTACTTTCAAACAAAATTAGTTTGGACCAATTTGGGTGACTGGTTTGACCAGGGCACTCATTTTGGAGGGGTCTATACATATGTCTAGGCAGACATTAAACAGAGTGCCCACACTTCATCCTTAGCCCAAATGAGTGGAAATTTTGGCAGGGAGTCACACTAACTAATATCTAGACCATGCCCAAAAATGGGAATTTATGGAGATAATATTTCTATAGTTTTGTAAATAATTTAATTTATCTAGGGTAAATTAATTTATGAGTCAAATGAAGTCCAAATTTATCCAAATTTTGGTGAGAGGTATATGAGGTCAATATAGACCTCTGGTTAAAATTTCATTAAGATTGGAGGTGATTTGAATGGAAATCATGCAAACCCTAGTTTTGCCCTAAGAAGGGCATTTTGGTCCAAAATGTAATTTTTGCTTAGAGTGTCCAATTCACCTCAACAGAGGTCCAAATTTTGAACACTGACTTGTCATAAACTTTTTCACCTTCCAATGAAATATGGGGAGGTTTGGAATTGATTTGCCCCAAGATCCTAGGTCAAACCCTAAGGAAGGGCTTTTGTACCTTGTGAAGGGCATGTTGCCAAAACACCTTGTATGACTATGAAATTTTGTAGGGAGGGTATTATGGTAACTATAACCTTCTGGTTAAAATCTTAGGATGTTTTGGAAAGTTTGGGAGCCACAAAACCATAACCCTAGTTTAGGGCACAAATATTGTAGGGTTGGAATGGGCTAGCTAAACTCCTCCAACTAAGATGAAATTTTGGTAGATTGGTCATAAAAATATTATAAGCCTCTGTTAATTTAATTGGGAATTTTGGGACAATATTTATAGTACTTCATTTGTAACACAAGGGATGCCTCAATTTAATAAATTGGTCATTATGGTCCCTCTGACCCTTGGGAGGTCATGAAAGTTTGGCAGAGGAAGTTTTGAATCATTATATGTATATATAAATTTTATGAAAATTTTGGATACATATTTGAGGTACTTACTTCACAAGCTTGTTAAATGAGGAAATCATTCAATAATTTAATTAAGACTATTTACTGATGAATAAATTATGAAATTTTGTCCCAAATCATTTATATGCCATTAGAATCATATTGGAATTTTCTCTGAATTTTTGGAAGCAATATAGTCTTTTATATTCCTTTAAATGAATTTTCAAGGGTTAAAATAAAAAAAGAATTTTGGGATAAAACCTTACTGAAAAATTGAGATATTTTGGAAGATGAGTTAAATCCTTATTTTAAATATCATATTAAGTTAGTGGAATGATATCTTGCCTGAAAATGGTACTTCATGTTCATTATTGGAAATTTTAGTCACTAGAATAATTAAATAAATTATTAAATAAATAAGGAAAATTTTGGGTCTCTGGATTTAGGGCTTAAGGGTCATAATGGACCTCCATTAATTACTATAGGAGTATTGGATGAATATTTGATGTACTCCCCATTTTACATGACGTTTAAACTCGGTGGTCTGCATATAGTAAATCTGCAGGAATAATTTGGAGTACAAGTTAGGTACATAAGTCAAGATTAGTGGTTATAGGTTTGGATAATTTAGAATGAGTTCATCACTCGAGTTAGGATAAGCAAGGGTTGGGTTTTGGCTAAATGTTAGATGGTGCCCGGGATCGACGAAAGATCGTCTGACCCGTAGGAGGATTTGTCAAAATACTAGGGTTAGTTCGGGGAGCTTTGGCTCGGTTGTTGACGGACAGGATAGTCCGGGGAGCTTCGGCTCGGTTGTTGATTATGACGGACGGGATAGTCCGGGGAGCTTCGGCTCGGTTGTTGACGGACAGGATAGTCCGGGGAGCTTCGACTCGGTTGTTGATTATGACGGACGGGATAGTCCGGGAAGATTTGGTTCGGTTGTTGTTTTGACTCATAACTATTGCATGTGCATAAAAGGTATAAGGTGGTGGGTCTTCGGTATTGGAGGGTCGATGCACCGACGCCAATACGCTGACTCGGCAAGTGTGGTTAGCACTTCGCCAACAGAAGTCCGGTGCGCCATCCGGCAAGAGTACGCAGGAGTCCGCTTTGTGCACCAAGCGTTGAGGCGTACGATAGGTCTGACCGGTAGTGCTTTACTGGTTTAGAGGTGGGCGAGGCCCAACCCACCGCTTCCGTCTGTCACTACGGAGGTATCCTAGGAGGTAACGGCTCCGAAAGGGGGAACTAAAGGTCTGTGTACACAGAGTCGAGTGGGTGAGTTGCACTTGAATGTTCACATCATAGCATAATTGTATTTCATAGCATATACATTGCATATAACCTGACACCTAATGTATAAGCGGTATGGGACGCTCTATACATTAGGCCTTGCAAAATGACCCCTTGGCCTATAAGTTCGTGCGAGCGTGCTTATAAGTCAAGGTCCTCTTTCAGTATTAAATATTTAAGCCTGCTAGTAAAACCGACACCCTATCGTATAAATCGGTATGGGACTTTTTATACGATAGGAGCCCTGCAAGAGATCCCTTAGCTTATGTGTATTCACATAAGTTAAGGTTACTTATTCTAATTTTGTATCATTATTACCATACTTAGAACTGCTAGTCTAGTTTCGCTGCCATCTGCTATTTGACATACTCCACCTTCATGTCCTTTCCTTTCCTTCTCCCCGCTCGGTGCTTAGGAGCCATGGGGGAAGGGGCGGAGGACGATAGGGCTTAGTCTTTTAGACTAACGGTTTTCGAACCTCATCATTTAGGGGACCACGGAGCCCAGCATGAAGGAGCAGCCCCGGAGGTCGGCACGCTTGGAGATCGGACAGTCTAGTATTGGAGTCCAGACAGCAGGGACTGTGAGTCCCGAACACTAGTAGTTGTATTAGTTTGCTTCCGCGATGAGTAATTTGTAGTGAGGACTTGATGTACCGGGCATAAGCCCGAGATTTTCATTATATGTACTATCTGTGGACACTCCCTTCTTGAAGCTTATTTTCTATACATGTGATTTTCTGTAGACTTGCTTTTATTCTATTGCTACAGTTGTGATCGATTTTGGCCGGCAGAATCGGCATCTTGTAGTGACGACCTTCCCGGGTGCGGAGGTATCACCGCAAGGTGGTGGTTCTTGGCCTAAGACCCCGGTGTCGAAAAAGAAAAAAAAATGGGGGTCTTACAAGTGGTATCAGAGGAAACCTTGATCAGAAAAGTAACAGTCCACTAACCCTGGGACACCCCCGCTCGAGTTTAGTTTGGGGACAAACTAAGCAGCGGAAGCAGTGGTGGGCCCATATGGGAAATCACATGAAAATTGTCCACTTTTAGTTAAATCTGTGAGACTTCTTATATTTGGCTTCTATTACGCAGCCCCCAGCACAGCCTACACCACAAGGCGGAGTTCAGTAGACTCTGACTGTTGCACCACCTCCCCTGGTCCCCACTCCATTCCTACACTCGGAGATGGGTCAAACGTTGACGGCCATTCTAGATGCTTTCAGGGCTCAACAAGTTCCGGCTCCGCAGCCAAACCCAGGGGCCAATTGGCTGAGCATCTTCCGAGGACTCTCCCCTCCATCTTACTTGGGGACAGAATCCACTGTACGGACAGAAGAATGGTTAGATATTATGTACGAAATGATGACTGGGATATGGTGTCCCTGGGAGGAGAGGGTGGCCTTGGTTGTCTCCTGCCTGGAGTCCCATGCCAAGAGGTGGTGGAAGACGCTGCTGGACACAATGTTTGCTGATAGGGAGGTTGGGGAAGTTACCTGGGAAGAGCTCAGGACCGCGCTGCTGGAGCATTTTGTTCCGCAGTAGGCCAGGGATGAGTTGGAGGAGAGGTTCTTACAGCTAAAGCAGGGCACCCGGACAGTGGTAGAGTACCATCGGGAGTTTGACCATTTGGCTCGATATGCAGATTCTTACCAACTGGACGAAGCGGGGTATATCAAGAGATTCTATAAAGGCCTGTGGGAGGACTTGAGGTAGGCCATGTTGTTTGTATCTGACGGGCCTATCTCCCGGATCTTGGAGATGGCAAAGAGGATTGAGGCTGATTGGCACACCACTCGGGGCCGGAAGCGGCAAGCGGAGGATCAGGCTGGAGAGCCAGAAATGATCAGCGGCAAGGCGCTATACCAGGTGGGAGGAGGACAGAGGACCAGCCTCGTCAGGAAGTGAGGCAGGAGCCGAGGGAGCAGGTGATATTGGCCCCTCAGCCTCTTCGGATGAGGGAGGCACCAAGACTCGGGGGTATGGCATTTCCCCCACCAGAATGCTTCAACTATCATCAGATTGGACACATTCGGAGAAACTGCCCCATGAGGGAAGCACCTCTACCAGCACCCCAGGCTGCTCTGCATGCCCAACAGTTTGGAGGACGAGGACGTGGTCGTGGACGTGGTTTCCAGGGTGCAGATCGCAGGCAGCAGAGGGAGCAAATTTATGCACTGGATTTGGCTCAACCCCGGAACCCGGAGCAAGTAATCACAGGTACGTCAGAAAATTGTAAACTTATTTCCTCATGACCTTTAAGTTTATATAGAAGTGATAATCTAGGGAAGAAAACCATAGCTAGATTCTAAGACATTTAACTTTCCCCACCCCCAGGAATAGTTTTCATCAGCGGCAAACCCGCTTATACGCTATTTGATACGGGTGCTTCACACTCGTTTGTATCGGAAGCCTTCGTAGAAGGTTTGGAAGGCGTGGAACGATTCACGGGTCTGATGATGAGGATACGATTACCCGACGGATCAGAGTTGTTCACCTCTGCCCACTGCAATATGGAGGAGGAGATCGGCGGAAGGATATTTGAAGCTCCAGCGACGATCATAAAGATGCCAATCTTTGATTTGATCCTAGGAATGACGTGGTTGAACTGGAATCATGCTCAAATTGACTGCACGTCCAAGAGAGTTACTGTGAGACATGGAGATTCCTACCTCGTCATTGAAGGTACTAGATCTATTTCCCCTCTCATGTTGTCATCTGTACAGGCCGTCAAGGCTCACTTACAGGGGGAAGAAGTGTATGAGGTAATATTTGAAATGACTGAGGCCAAGGTCTCCACCTCTAGTATTTCGGTGGTGCGAGATTTTGCCGACGTATTCCCAGAGAAACTGCCTGGGCTACCCCCGCACCGGGAGCAGGATTTCCGAATACAGCTGGTGTCGGGGGCTAAGCGGGCAGCTAGAGCCCCTTACCGGATGGCCCCAAAAGAGCTGACAGAATTTCGAAGCCAACTCCAGGAACTGGTCGAAGCCGGATTTGTTAGACCGAGTTCCTCGCCATGGGGAGCCCCGGTCTTATTTGTGAAGAAGAAGGATGGGACACTTCGCCTATGCATCGATTATCGAGCACTAAACAGGCTGACCGTCCGGAATACCTATCCGCTCCAACGGATAGACGAATTATTCGACCAGCTGGAGGGAGCCCATTATTTCTCGAAGCTGGATTTAAGGTCAGGTTACTACCAGCTATGGATCCAGGAGGAGGACATTCCAAAAACTGCTTTCAGTAGCAGATATGGGCTATATGAGTTTACCGTGATGCCCTTCGGGCTCACAAATGCCCCGTCGGCATTCATGAGCCTCATGAACCGGGTTTTTGAGGCCTACTTGGACGTGTTCATCATAGTATTCATAGACGACATCTTGATCTACTCTAGGACGGAAGAGGAGCACACTCGGCATCTGACGCTGACTCTGGAGAGACTACGGGAGCACAAGCTCTATGCGAAGATCAGCAAATGCCAGTTTTGGTTGAAGGAGGTTGCCTTCCTAGGCCATATCATCAGTGGTGCTGGGTTGGCAGTGGACCCGGCCAAGATCCAAGCAGTTCGGGACTGGCCGCAGTTGAATACGGCCATAGATGTACGGAGTTTCCTAGGACTCGCTGGTTACTACCGGAAGTTCGTAGAGGGATTCTCTCGTATCGCCCTTCCACTCACATCTCTAACAAGGAAAGATGTGCCCTTTATCTGGACCCCATAGTGTGAGGTGGCTTTTCAAGAGCTAAAGGGACGACTCACTTCAGCTCCTATACTTGCCCTCCCTTCAGGGAAAGAAGGATTCCAGGTCTACACCGATGCTTCCTACCAGGGCATGGGTGCAGTGCTGATGCAGAATGGCCATGTGATAGCTTATGCTTCTCGGCAGCTGAAGAAGCATGAGCAGAACTACCCAGTCCATGACTTAGAAATGGGAGCTGTCATTTTTGCACTGAAAGTCTGGCGGCACTATCTGTACGATGTCCACTGCGACATATACTCTGACCATAAAAATTTGAGGTATATGGACACGCAGAAAGAGCTAAACATCAGACAGAGACGATGGGTGGAGTTTTTAGCAGACTATTAGTACGAGATGCACTATCACCCGGGAAAGGCGAATGTGGTAGCAGATGCACTGAGCCGAAAGACCGCAAACGCTAGAGTAGGAACACAGTTGATGGCTTTGGAGTTAGTTCAGATGTTAGATAAGATACAAATATCCCTGGTGTCCGAGGATCACCCTGAGTTATACCGAGAGTATCTTTCGTCATTAATCGCCACTGATGACATTCGAGAAAGGGTCAAGGATGGACAGAGGCAGGATACCCAGCTAGAGCCGATATTCCGAGCCTTAGAAGCAGGCACGGCGGGAGACTACTCGCTGAGGGATGACTTAGTATGCTTCAGAGGACGGGTTTACATACCGGAGGGAGGCCAGGTCCGGGAGGACATCATGATGGAGGCTCATTGCAGTCGATATTCAGTACACCTGGGGATTACAAAGATGACTGCAGATCTGAAGAAGACTATGTTCTGGCCCGGCATGAAGAAGGATATCACCTACTTCGTGACCCATTGCGAGGCATGCTAGTTGGTGAAAGCGGAGTGCAGAAACCCCGCAGGATTATTACAGCCACTCCCAGTACCAGAGTGGAAGTTCGATGATATCGTCATGGACTTTATACACGGACTTCCTCGATCGAGGACAGGGAATGATTCGATCTGGGTGATCATCGACCGGATAACAAAGGTAGCCAGGTTTATTACAATCAGGAAGGATGACTCGGTAAGTGTACTAGTCCGAAAGTTTGTGGAGCAGTTCGTTCGCTATCATGGCGTCCCCAAGTCGATTGTGTCAGACCGGGATGGAAGATTTACATCCAGAGAGTGGAGGTCAGTGCAGACTTACTTGGGCACTCGACTAACATTCAGTACGGCTTTTCATCCCCAGACGGATGGACAGACGGAACGAACCAACCGAACTCTGGAGGATTTACTACGACTCTGCATATTAGATCGCGGTGAACCTTGGGAGAAGTTGTTACCGCTGATCGAGTTCTCATATAATAACAGCTACCAGTCTACTATAAAGATGGCTCCTTATGAGGCGTTGTACGGACGGAAGTGCAGGACTCCGCTGTCATGGATACAGGATGAGGACCCTAAGGCATTGGATTCGGAATTTGTTGAGGACACCGAGGCTCAGGTGAGATTGATACGGGACAGGATGCTGGAAGCACAGAGCCGGCAGGCTAAGTATTACGACGCTCGGCATCGTCAAGTGGAATTCCAGGTAGGAGATCAGGTGTTCTTGAAGATCCGACCAATGCATGGAGTTACTCGGGTACGCGGACAGAGGAAGAAGCTCAGTCCAAGATACATGGGGCCTTATAGGATCCAGGAGCGGATCGGTCCCTTGGCATACAGGCTGGAGCTGCCACCGGAGCTGGCAAGTCTGCACGACGTATTCCATATATCCTCTCTTAGGAGAGCTCTACTATGCCCAGAGCAGCAAGTTACAACACAGATGGGCCGATAGCATCTGATCGGTCATTTCACCTACAACCGGTCCGGATTGACGACAAGGGAGTACGAGTCTTACGCCACAAAAAGGTTCCATTTGTCATGGTCCTGTTGAGAAATCATGGAAGAGAGGAGCACACATGGGAGCCCCAGGACTTGATGCGACAAAGATACCCGAAACTCTTCAGTCAGGTATACCTTACAACCACTCAAGATGTTCAATTTAATTCCCTATTTTAAACTAGTAGGACTGAAATTTCAAGAATAAGGGCTAAACTTTTGTTTATTGGGGTCTAGACTTTGCCAATTGGGCGATTTGGTCCTAAATTTGACTATCACCTTTAAACCTCACATAGCGAACATGGTGTCATGGGATGTTACAAGTTTCTCGCTCCCCGATAGGAGTCCCCGTAGGCTTAACCTTGATTTCGGGGACGAAATCTTTGTTTTGTTTATTGGGATTTGTAACATCTCATTTCCAACTAGACCCCTAAGAGTGTTTTTGTCATGACAAAACCCTAGGAAGCCCAAGAAAGAGTCAAGTGGACCTGGTGGTGTGGATAGGGCCACTATGGTCTGCACTTAGCAGATTTCTAAACCTTGGTTTAAGGTGATCATGAGGCTTCACCAAGACTCCAAGACCCCACCTATACCTCCATAACCCTAGGTAGGGGTCAATGGGTCACTAAGGACCCATGGAGGGTAGTCAAGGGAGCTCAGTTGACCAAAGTCAACTCTAACCCTAATTGGGTCAAATTGACCTACACAAGGGTCAATTGCAGTCCCTTAGCCAAGTGGACCCCACCCATACCCTCATAGCCCTAGTGAGAGGCCAATAGGTCACCAAGGACCCATTGGGACCAATCATAGAGGCTAGGTTGACTAAAGTCAACCCTTGACCTAAAATGGTCAAAGTGCCCTAGTTAAGGGTCAAGTGACCTCCAAGGGCCAATCCAACCCCACCTTGACCCTAGGGGAGGCTAATGGGTCACCAAGGACCCATTGAAGAAACCTCAAGGACCAATTTGACCTAGGTGGGCCCTAGTCCAACTTTGGGTCAAGTTAGCCCAAATGGCTAACTCAAGCTCAAGCCCATTGCAATTGGGCTAACCTTGACTTAAGTGATCAAATGGACTTGTGGGCTGCCATAGGATAGGGAGTAGCCAAAATTCCAGGCTTGGTGACTAGGAGAGAGAAAGCCACCCATGGAGGAGAGAGAAAGAGAAGGAAGGAGGACTTTGTGCTCCTCCTCCCCCCTCCCAACCTCCCCATTCAATTCAGAAGAATAAGGGGGAGTGCAGCAGCCATTTTGGTCTGATTAGAGCAAGCTCTACCCCCCTACCAACCAAGCCGCCATTGTTGACTTAGGCCAAAAATGGCACAAGGCATTCAGCCACCTAACTCCCCTCCTCTCCCTCTTTAAAAGCTTCACTGAGGTCCAAGGAGTAATTCCCACCATTTTCCTGAAGGAGCCAGCAAGTTTCCTGCATTTTTGAACAAGCTGACCACCACCGGCCACCACCATGCCAATCCGACGATCAGCACGGCTACAGCCGCCACCATAGGTCCTCCTCCACTCCTTGCATGGGTAGATCGTAGACATCATTAGGAACAAGGTTGGGGCTCAATTGAGCCCAACCCGATTTTCAAAATCATGGAATTTCCATGAAAAATCAACCTCTCGGGTTCGCCGGAACAGTGCTCCCCGGCGGCCAAGCCGCCGCCTGGAGGTAGCCCCGACCACCACGAAGGTGTTGGCGGTGGTGGTCGGCCAGGGAGTTGGCCGGAGCGCCGGCGGCAGCCGCTGGAAATCGGCCCAGGCGGGATTAATCCTGGCCGTCTGCCAGAGGAAAAAGATGACGGGATGTCGTCCAAGGCGCGCCAAGATTCGTGCAGGGGATGATTAAATACCATAGGATATATAATTCTGATTTATTTCATTTCTGTCACAGTTTTTGTATTTAATGGTTTTAAATTTTAAAAATACCTAGAGGCATGTTCATGAAAAATGGTCAACACATAAAAAGTAGCCCTATGGTCTACTTTCAAACAAAATTTGTTTGGACCAATTTGGGTGACTGGTTTGACCAGGGCACTCATTTTGGTGGGGTCTATACATATGTCTAGGCAGACATTAAACAGAGTGCCCACACTTCATCCTTAGCCCAAATGAGTTGAAATTTTGGCAGGAAGTCACACTAACTAATATCTAGACCCTGCCCAAAAATGGGAATTTTTGGAGATAATTTTTCTATAGTTTTGTAAATAATTTAATTTATCTAGGGTAAATTGATTTATGGGTCAAATGAAGTCCAAATTCATCCAAATTTTGGTAGGAGGTATATGAGGTCAATATAGACCTCTGGTTAAAATTTCATTAAGATTGGAGGTGATTTGAATGGAAATCATGCAAACCCTAGTTTTGCCCTAAGAAGGGCATTTTGGTCCAAAATATAATTTTTGCTTAGAGTGTCCAATTCACCTCAACAGAAGTCCAAATTTTGAACACTGACTTGTCATGAACTTTTGCACCTTACAATGAAATATGGGGAGGTTTGGAATTGATTTGACCCAAGATCCTAGGTCAAACCCTAAGGAAGGGCTTTTGTACCTTGTGAAGGGCATGTTGCCAAAACACCTTGTATGACTATGAAATTTTGTAGGGAGGGTATTATGGTAACTATAACCCTCTGGTTAAAATCTTAGGATGTTTTGGAAAGTTTGGGACCCACAAAACCCTAACCCTAGTTTAGGGCACAAATATTGTAGGGTTGGAATGGGCTAGCTAAACTCCTCCAACTAAGATGAAATTTTGGTAGATTGGTCATAAGGATATTATAAGCCTCTGGTAATTTAATTGGGAATTTTGGGACAATATTTATAGTACTTCATTTGTAACACAAGGGATGCCTCAATTTAATAAATTGGTCATTATGGTCCCTCTGACCCTTGGGAGGTCATGAAAGTTTGGCAGAGGAAGTTTTGAATCATTATATGCATATATAAAGTTTATGAAAATTTTTGGATACATATTTGAGGTACTTACTTCACAAGCTTGTTAAATGAGGAAATCATTCAATAATTTATTTAAGACTATTTACTGATGAATAAATTATGAAATTTTGTCCCAAATCATTTATATGCCATTAGAATCATATTGAAATTTTCTCTGAATTTTTGGAAGCAATATAGTCTTTTATATTCCTTTAAATGGATTTTCAAGGGTTAAAATAAAAAAAGAATTTTGGGATAAAACCTTACTGAAAAATTGAGATATTTTGGAAGATGAGTTTAATCCTTATTTTAAATATCATATGAAGTTAGTGGAATGATATCTTGCCTGAAAATGGTACTTCATGTTCATTATTGGAAATTTTAGTCACTAGAATAATTAAATAAATTATTAAATAAATAAAGAAAGTTTTGGGTCTCTGGATTTAGGGCTTAAAGGTCATAATGGACCTCCATTAATTACTATAGAAGTATTGGATGAATATTTGATGTACTTCCCATTTTACATGACGTTTAAACTCGGTGGTCTGCATATAGTAAATCTGCAGGAATAATTTGGAGTACAAGTTAGGCACATAAGTCAAGATTAGTGGTTATAGGTTTGGATAATTTAGAATGAGTTCATCACTCGAGTTAGGATAAGCAAGGGTTGGGTTTTGGCTAAATGTTAGATGGTGCCCGAGATCGACGAAAGATCGTCTAACCCGTAGGAGGATTTGTCAAAATACTAGGGTTAGTCCGGGGAGCTTTGGCTCAGTTGTTGACGGACAGGATAGTCCGAGGAGCTTCGGCTAGGTTGTTGATTATGACGGACGGGATAGTCCGGGGAGCTTCGGCTCGGTTGTTGACGGACGGGACAGTCCGAGGAGCTTCGGCTCGGTTGTTGATTATGACGGACGGGATAGTCCGGGAGATTTGGTTCGGTTGTTGTTTGGACTCATAACTATTGTATGTGCATAAAAGGTATAAGTTGGTGGGTCTTCGGTATTGGAGGGTCGATGCACCGACGCCAATACGCTGACTCGGCAAGTGTGGTTAGCACTTCGCCAACAGAAGTCCGGTGCGCCAGTCGGCAAGAGTACGCAGGAGTCCGCTTTGTGCACCAAGCGTTGAGGCGTACAATAGGTCTGACCAGTAGTGCTTTACTGGTTTAGAGGTGGGCGAGGCCCAACCCACCACTTCCGTCTGCCACTACGGAGGTATCCTGGGAGGTAACGGCTCCGAAAGGGGGAACTAAAGGTCTGTGTACACAGAGTCGAGTGGGTGAGTTGCACATGCATGTTCACATCATAGCATAATTGTATTTCATAGCATAACCATTGCATATAACCTGACACCTAATGTATAAGCGGTATGGGACGCTCTATACATTAGGCCTTGCAAAACGACCCCTTGGTCTATAAGTTCGTGTGAGCGTGCTTATAAGTCAAGGTTCTCTTTCAGTATTAAATATTTAAGCCTGCTAGTAAAACCGACACCCTATCGTATAAATCGGTATGAGACTTTTTATACGATAGAATCCCTGCAAGAGATCCCTTAGCTTATGTGTATTCACATAAGTTAAGGTTACTTATTCTAATTTTGTATCATTATTACCATACTTAGAACTGCTAGTCTATTTCCGCTGCCATCTGCTATTTGACATTCTCCACCTTCATGTCATTTCCTTTCCTTCTCCCTGCTTGGTGCTTAGGAGCCATGGGGAAGGGGCGGAGGACGATAGGGCTTAGTCTTTTAGACTAACGGTTTTCGAACCTCATCATTTAGGGGACCACGGAGCCCAGCATGGAGGAGCAGCCCCGGAGGTCGGCACGCTTGGAGATCGGACAGTCTAGTACTGGAGTCCAGACAGCAGGGACTGTGAGACACGAACACTAGTAGTTGTATTAGTTTGCTTCCGCGATGAGTGATTTGTAGTGAGGACTTGATGTACCGGGCATAAGCCTGAGATTTTCATTATATGTACTATCTGTGGACACTCCCTTCGTGAAGCTTATTTTCTATACATGTGATTTTCTGTGGACTTGCTTTTATTCTATTGCTACAGTTGTGATCGATTTTGGCCGGCAGAATCGGCATCTTGTAGTGACGACCTTCCCGGGTGCGGAGGTATCACCGCAAGGTGGCGGTTCTGGGCCTAAGACCCCGGTGTCGAAAAAGAAAAAAATGGGGGTCTTACAGCTGGCACTTCTGGACCGGAGCCCCAGGTGATGGTTATAGAGTTGATCTGGATGATGGAAGAGATGCACATTACCATGGTGTTCGAGTCGGAGCCAGATCTATACAGGGAGTACTTGGGCTCCTTATTCATGGAGTGTGACATTCAGGACCGCATTCGGGCACAGTAGAGATCAGATACAGCATTGGAGCCAGTATTCAGAGCTCTAGAAGCGAGCAAGATGGAGGATTATTCACTGCTTGATGGCCTTATTCACTTCCGTGGTCACATATACATTCTCGCAGGTGGTGGTATCTGGGAGGATATTCTCCGGGAGGCACACTGTTCTCGTTATTCAGTGCACCCCGGTATCACCAAGATGACAGCTGATTTGCGGAAGGGTATGTACTGGCCGTGGATGAAGAGGGAGATCATCCATTTTGTGACACATTGTGAGATGTGCCAGCGGGTGCAGGAAGAGTGCAAGAGCTCGGGTAGTCTATTACAGCCATTGCCAGTACCAGAGTGGAAGTTCGAGGACATCGCTATGGACTTTGTACACGGACTGCCTCGCTCCCACTTCGGGCACGATTTCATTTGGGTCATAGTCGACAGATTGACCAAGGTAGCATGTTTCATTCCAGACAGGAAGGATTGTCCAGTTGTAGTTTTGGTGAGATTATTCGTAGAGCAGTTTGTCAGATACCATGGCATCCCCAGGACTATCGTCTCGGATCGTGATGGTAGGTTCACTTCCAGGGAGTGGAGGGAAGTGCAGGATTACTTGGGGTCCCGACTTACCTTTAGCACTGTCTTCCATCCACAGAACGATGGCCAGACGGAGCGGACAAACAGGACGATGGAGGACCTACTCAGATTATGCATATTGGACACGAGGAAGCCTTGGGAGAGACTGCTACCTTTGATCGAATTCTCTTACAATAACAGCCACCAGGATAGCATCGGGATGGCTCTATATGAGGTACTTTACGGTAGGAAGTGTCAGACACCGCTGTCTTAGGTTCAGTACGTGGACACCAAGGCTCTTGGCTCTGATTATGTGGAGGACACAGAGGCTCAGGTTCGTTTGATCAGGGATCGGATGCTGGAGGCCCAGAGTAGGCAGGCCAAATATTATGATGCTCGGCATCGAAAGGTGAAGTTCCAGGTGGGATACCGGGTATTTTTGAAGATACGTCTGGTGCACGGTGTCTCTCGAGTTCGGAGGCACAAGAAACTCAGTCCTTGATATATGGGGTCGTACTTGATCCTGGAGCGGATCAGTCCCTTGGCTTATAGACTGCAGCTGCCACCAGAGTTGAGTACACTGCACGACGTCTTTCATGTATCTTCACTACGGTGAGCACTACTTCGGTCGGAGAAGCACATTACTACTACGGCTGGTCCGATAGCACCTGACTGGTCCGTTCGTTTGGAGAAGATCTGGATTGATGATACAGATGTTCGAGTGTTGCGAAAGAAGAAGGTCCCTCTTGTGAAGGTGTTGTGGTCCAATCATGGATAGGAGGAACACACCTGGGAGCCGAGGGATCTAATGCTGGAGTGACACCCGGAGCTGTTTGCTTCAGGTATGCTATAAATTATGTTTAAAAATTACTTAAATTATTGCGAGTAGAACCCCGTGAACCCGAACTTAAATTTCTGGGACGAAATTATTTTTTTTGTTTATTGGAATTGTAACATCCCATGTTACTTCTAGGCCCCTTAACTTAGATTGGATTAGGCATGGGGTGGGTGATAGGGGTATTTAGCTAGGTTGACCCTAGTAGGTGAGTGAAACCATGTGGGGCCCACCATAGGGCCCAAGTCAACCTAAGTCAAATTAGCATAAATAGGGACCCTAGCCACACCATGACCCCACCACATTGCCCTAACCCTAAAAATATTCTTAGTGGACCTTAAGGCATGTCACTAGGTCAACCCCTTTGGCCCTAGTTGACCCAAGTCAACTCTAGCCCTATTTGGGTCAAACTCATACTTATATGCCCAATTAGCCTAAGTGGGGCACACCCTTGACCCAACCCAAGTTGGGAGGTGCCACTAGGCTCATGACCATTAAGTGGGGTCAGCCCACTAATCATGTTGACCAAGTCAACTCAAAAGTCAACTTGGTCAACATGAAGCCTAAAGGAGGGAAAATGAACCCAAGCCACATTCCTTTGGGCTAAGCCCACCAAGTATGGCCCATTATCAGCCTAAGGAGACAAAGACCAGCCCTACCCCTCTGAAATAGGAGAGAGAATACATGCATGGGGGCATTTTGGAGAAACCACCCAAAAAGAGGAGAGAGAAAGGTGAAATTAAGAGGAGGAGGCCACATGCCTTCATTCCCTCAGCCCAAGACTTGCTGGCCAGCCTCCCAAAGACTTTCCAGAGGATTTTAGAGCATGGTGGCCACTTGGCACCTTTGGTGACACAACCAAAGTTTCAAACCGAGCTCACCTCGGATTTATCTCCCCATATACCCCACCTCAGTCCAAACCAGCCTCACCATCAGCTTCAGAAGGGGAAAACGAGTGGAGATCGATAGCTGGGGTAGATAAATCGGTGGAGAAACCAAGAATCGGGAAGTAGATCGCCGGAGCAGCTCGGCAATGGCAAACCGCCGCCGCAACCGCCGCCAAAGCCTGAAACAGGTTCGTTTCGCCGCCCCTTCACTCGTACTAGATTCTTAGATCCATTAGGAGAGATATCGGGCTCAATTGAGCCCGATGCCATGCGAGAAAGTGCGCATTTTTCCAAGCTTTTCATCCCACTCGGGATCGCCGGAGGAGTCACCTCCGGAAGCCTCATCGCCGGGAAACGCTAGCCCCCACCTCAGTGAAGGTCGTGGCGACATCCGCCGGTGGTTGTGGTGGACCAGCTGGCCGGAAAATAGCAGACAAAATGGCCCAGCGCAAATCAATCTGGACCGTTGGCTGATCGAGGATGACGACCTGATGCCGTCCATATCATCAGGAATTTAATTAATAGTATTAATAGGAATCATTTAAATACTTTCACACTTACAAAGTTGTTTTGCATGCTTATTCTAGGACCCGTACAGGCCTTTATAGGTCTGGTGGTTAAGATAAATCTTGTATCCCTTCCTCTTACCTTTAATATGCCACCTTAAACTTGTAATTTGGCCCAGTAAATTTACCTGTAGGGTTGTTTTCCTAGGACTGGTCCAAGATTATGGCAGAAATTCAAAATGATGCCCAAGTCAAACCAGTCATCCAAACGACCCAACATTTTGGATACATGCATGTGTAGGGCTTAGTTAACCCCTGTACAAAAATGAGAATTTTTGGGAAAACGTTTTCTATAGTTTTTTACTAAAATACCCAAAATGAAATAAATGAAATTTTTGGAGTTGTGGGACTCCAAATGGCCCCAAATTTTGGTGGTATTTCTTTAGGGACATTATAAGGGTATGAGTAAAATTTCAGCCATGTTGGACCATTTCATGTTTGGTAAACCCACTTGCATGTGTTGGCTAGTTATAGGCTTGGTGTGCATTTAGCCTAAAATGAAATAATGTGTATTAAGCCTAGTTGGTACATCCAAAAATCATGATATTGATTTAAGAGGCTCAATAGGGTGAATCATGCCCCTCACTGCAATAATGGGATTTTTGGAAGCAAAAATCCATTATTTGGAATTTTTGGAAATAATTGAACCTTAGGAATATAAATTTGAAAATAGGTATATTGTTGAGATAAAATTTCCAAACACTGCCAAGGTCATCATATTGTCATAATCAATTCCTAAAAAAATTTTAGGGCACTTTCTCATGAACTTTGATAGACGTTATGTAGGATTTACTATTTTGCACTTATCATATTTAATTGGAAATTGATAGAAATATGTGATAGAAAAAGTTTGGAAAATTTTTAGAGTTGTATTACTGCATAAAAACCTTGTATAATTATCTCAATATTTTTGGAGGTTTAGTAATGCTCAAAACCCCATAATGGCATTTTGGTAAATTACTTATAAATGGAATTGGTAGGCCATTGTACATTAGAAGTTCATAAAACTCTGTATTTAGCCTTACCTTATCAATACAGGTACTCTGTAATTTTCCTATAATTTTGGTCAATGAATTCCTTATACTTCATTTGGAAAATGTTAATAATGTGAATTTTGTTTTAATTAAGAAATAAATGGAAATACTTAAAGGAAAATTATCTTTCTTGGCAAACAGTTATATTTCACCATATTATAGGTCACGGAACTTTATTACATCATTAGGACTTTAACTTATGATATTTCATGTGTAAAATGACTTGAAGAATTAATTGAAGGAATTAATTAATGGTGTAATTAATTTGGAAAAATTATGGAAATCATCATGGTCATAATATAGGTCCATACCACTCTAGAATAAATAAATTGAGGTATATGGCAAAAGTAATTAGAAGGTCACATTTGTGGGTGGTATTGGGGACAGGGGTAAGAGTATAACACCAATGTTCGTTCTAGTAGGGCCATCAGGGAGTAATATGATAAACTAGCAAGGTAAGGATCTTAGTAGAGGAAATAACCCTGGTTGGTCTCCTAGAGGATTCCCTAACCATGTGTGGAAGAGTGCAAGTCCGTGATAGCAACAATAACGGGGATCGGTGGAAGACCGCCGTGCTCCTAATAACACCTTAAGTCGTTAGGGTCAGTTCTAAAGTAACAATGAGAGTTGGGTGATAATCCTGGGTAGACACTAACAAGAATAATTATCCTTGCGAAAGGGAACTTTGGGCTTGTCATCCCATCTTGGTTCCTAGTGCCTTCGAGACCCTTCATTGGGCATACCTTGGGCAGTCCTGGGATTAACCCTAAACTACTAAGTTTAATAATCGGTAGACAAGAGTAGTATACTAGGCTAAGGGAAATGGTACACATGCTCACCCGTGATGGGTTAGAGGGAACTGAACTTGATGTGTATTCTCACCTGTTATGGGTTGGAGAGATTCAAGATAGGTTAGTCCTGCGAGCTGGAGGCTCCGGAGATTTATGCCAGGACAGGTTAGTCCTGCGAGCCAGGGGCTCGGGTTAAATCATTGCATGTGAGTAAACAAATTGTGGTGGGTCATGTGGTACTGGCCAATCGTCACACCGATGGCAGTACGGTGACTCGGGTGAGGTGTACGGGTTGAAGGGTCAGTATGTTGTTTATTACTGCGGTCAGGCAAACAATCCCGGAAGACGTATACCCGACCTAAAAGTCTAGCAGGCAGCTAGCAATTAGTACACAGAGACTCTAGAGTGCACTTGGTACGTGTACAGAGGCGTACAAGAGAGGTCTTGGCTTGGTGGTGTGAACACCCGCCTAGAAAGCGGAAGCGCTCGTTCCGCTGCTGCCGGAGCCACGACGGCAGTACCTGAGAGTGATGCTAGCTCTCAAAAAGTGGGAACTAAAGGTCTTGGATCTCAGAGTCGCGTGCGTGTGTTGCACTTGCATGTTGCATAACCATAGCATAATCATTCATACTCATTAGGTCATACACTACATGGATCCTTATCATATAAACTAGTATGGGCTCTTTTATAGGATAAGTTAATTTGGAAACTCAAACTTATAAGTTTGTATGGGCATTCATATAAGTTAGGGTACTTCTGTGATGGTAGAATAGTGGTAGTATAGTTTTCTTACTTTTCATACTTCAGCTGCTATACTTACTTCTTACTGTTCTTTTCTACCGCACTTACTTCATGTATAGAACTGCTAGAATAGAATCATTTATACTCTTTACATACTGCTAGTTAGTGCCACTGTCACCTATTTTTACATTGATACCCCTTGTTTTCCTCCGCTTCGTCCTCCCACACAGTACCTAGGAGTTGCGGGGTGAGGTGCGGAGGAAACGACTTAGTCTTTTTGACTAATGGTCAATGACCATATAATTTTAGGGGCTCGAGGAGATGGAGCACCATCACGACGAGGTGCCAGGACTTGAGGAGCAGATACCGTTACCACCGGCTACTACTACTACTACTACTGCGCATCCTCAGGTAGGACGAGACCAGATTATGATATAGATAGCTTCCGCTTATGTTTTGAGAGAGTGAGATATTGAGATATTCATGTATCGGGCATAAGCCCTTACTTCTCTATTATTGTACTCATTCTGTACGATGTTTCTGTACCTTCATTTTATATATGAAATGTACTCTGTGGCTGTGGACTATAGTTTTTTCTGTAAGACCCCCCTCCCGGAACACAAAACACGGCACGAGAGGGGTCTTATGCCCAGAACAGCCGCCTTGCAGTAGCACTAGCACTCGAGCCAGCCTATACCACAAGATGTTTATCCTGCCGCCTACAACCAATATCAACATATAAATGCCAACCCAACCATAATAATATAAAGAAGTCAATCCACACTAAGCATAAATACATAAGTACAGCAAAAGAGAAGCTAAACGAGCTTCTACATAATCAGAGTACGTAAATAAAATTGCCCCGAAGGGCTACAATAAAATCTCTCTCACTCACATCTATAACCGACGGTAGCGACGGTACCGTCCCCTCATGCCCTTTCGTCCTGGCCTAGCTGTCCAGCTGCATGACCTGTTGCTCCACCTGCGGGGTTTCCTCCTAAAAAGGAAGACGTAGCAACCGTTAGTCATAAATACTAAGTGGCTTCACATCCGCTCCCCCGGCGACTCCTCGGCACCGGGCGGAGAAAGGAACAGGTACAATATATATAAAACAGTAGTACAAGAAGGTGAAGTAAGTATACATGTCATAAGTAATAATAGAATTAGTGTATAAATGAGCAACCTCTTATTCTACAATTCTACCGTCTACAGCAGCAAGAGAGTATAATGTTATAATAGTAAGTAACTCAACTTATATGGATGCCCATACAAGCATATAAGTTGAGGGTCGTTTAGCAGTAAGTAACTCATCGTATAGGAGTGCCCATACAAACTTATATGATGAGGGTCTTGTGTATGTAATGAAATGCAATGCTATGTATGCAATGCAATGACACACCCATGATCAAGCACATGCAATCGCTATGTCGACACAGACTTATAGTTCCCACTATTCGAGCAGGTAGCTAACCTCTCAGGCGTCAACCGTCGTGGCCAAACGGTGACAGTAGAGCAGGCATCTCCACTACTAGCTTGGTCTCAACACTACCTGGCCTAGGCCTCCGTATGCCTCAACGCTAAGAACACAACAGCGGAGCTCACATGCATACTACGGCTCAGCAGGTTCTCTTGGGTAAATGTGCACCAAGATCCTAGCCCTGAACTGGCCTAAGGTATGACACGGAAGGAGCTCCGGAAATGAGCATGAGGACCAAGCCCAACCGTTCACTTGGCACGGAAGGAGCCTCGGGACGTGAACACCAAGGACCAAGCCCAACCGCCCAAGGTCTAACTGTCAACTCCCATCGGTGTGACGATTGGCGAGCCCGTAGACCTGCCACACTATTCTTAACCCGGGATTACGACATCGCATGTCGACCCACACCACATGCAACCACAATATCATGGCATGGAAGGATCCTTAGGACATGAACACCGAGGACCAAGCCACACCATCCATCAAATACGGAAGGATCCTCGAGATGTGAACACCGAGGACCAAGCCCAACCGTCCAACTTTACTCATCTCAACCTCATTCCAACTAGTGACGGTCAACACCGCACTTGTTACTTCCACAATGCTACTCGTAGGGAGACGACACTTTAAGCATTGTATTACTAATTCTCTTCTATCCATTCAACATACATCATGGCCATAGTTAAATCATTTATATTCCCTTCCAAATGAATTCCACATGATATAGATAATGGGCATCAATATACATCTACCAATTTATATCAGGCTCTTTCCTTAAATTAAGCATGACCACAACTCGTTATACGAATTCAGATTTATTATATCAACTTATCGTATCAATATGATGATTATGTCAAAAGATTTCACCCAAACCTCGAGTTGGATCGCAACTTTAAATTCCACCAAATCGAATTCCACATTACATATCCCAGAGTTTAGGTGCAGCCTTAATCCGGGCAGCAACTTCGACCAAGGATTCTCGTGGCTACAGAAATCTGGCGAGTGCGTGTAACCACTCATTGGAAAGATAATTTCAAGGGATACAACTTTCGTGTTTAGTCAAAAGCACAGATCTGATCGCATCACACCAGAAATTCATCTGAAGCCTGCTGCGTACAGGATACAGATTTCCTGGGTGGAATTTCCCCCCCAACCGCAGCAGATTCGAACTGACTTTCCCGAGGATACATGTATCTCCTGGAAACGTGCAACCACTCGTTGGAAAGATAATTTCGAGGGCTACGACTTTCATGTTGAGTAGAAAACCCAGATATGACCAGAACCCCTCCGAAACTGGCCACAAAGATCGCTGCGTGCAGAAATCATATTTCTGCACGCATCTTAAGGTGAGATGAACGGCATCCGTTCACCTTCCTACTTGCACCGATCTCCCAAAAACACCTCCAAAAATTCGTCCACCCTTATTCACCCTCACAAAGCCGTACTTCTCACGAATCACTCTCTCATCTCCACTTTGAAGGATGAAGATGTTGAAGAAGACTAAAGCCTAGAAAGACACCTTGGCATGGCTTTCCCTAAGAAATCTTCTCCTCACCATCAAGACTCTATGGAGTCAATATCTCTCCTAGAATATAACTACCTATCTAGCACCAAGGGAGAGGGGAGGAAGCTCACCTCATTTCCAGTGGTACCATCATTCCCCGCCATAGATCTAGTCATCCTCCTCCGCGGCATCATTTCCTCCTTGACGGCGATGGCGTGTCTCCTCTTGTAAAGTTTGGTTGGCTCCAGCAAGCCTCTCCTCCTCCAGAGCTCTGACTCCGACGATCGGCTTCTCTCCCGATGGTTTTGCGCGGATAGTGGCTCGGCAATGATCGGAGTGACGGCTAGAGTTCCGTTTGCTTCTTATTTATATTAGCGCATTAGGGTTATGTCACTTCGCCATGTGTCAACCTCTGATTGGACCGCCCAAATTAGGTCTTACTTGAAATTACCGGTCAAAGGGATCATCCAGCACAAATCCTAAAATCCGGTTCGGTCCGCCTGTATAAGCCAGCGAATCTGCCTGGGCGAAAAACGCACAAGTCAAATTCGGCAGGAATCAGCTTCCATTCTCGACGATCGGCGAGTATAGCCGGGTATTCTCGACGAATTCGTCGGGTATCAACAATGATTCCCGACGAATTTCCCTTAACCATTTTATCGGAAATCCTGGCGTTGAGTGCGTTGAGTATCAGTCAACGATACTCGACGATCGGCCATCATTCTCGACGATCGGTGAGTATAGCCGGGTATTCTCGACGAATTCGTCGGGTATCAACAATGATTCCCAACGAATTTCCCTTAACCATTTTATCGGAAATCCTGTCGTTGAGTGTGTTGAGTATCAGTCAATGATACTCGACGATCGGCCATCATTCTCGACGATTGGTGAGTATAGTCGGGTATTCTCGACGAATTCGTCGGGTATCAACAATGATTCCCGACGAATTTCCCTTAACCATTTTATCGGAAATCCTGGCATTGAGTGTGTTGAGTATCAGTCAACGATACTCGACGATCGGCCATCATTCTCGACGAATTCGTCGGGTATCAACAATGATTCCCGATGAATTTCCCTTAACCAGTTTATCGGAAATCCTAGCGTTGAGTGCGTTGAGTATCAGTCAACGATACTCGACGATCGGTGGGATATCCGGGCATTCTCAACGAATTCGTCGGATATCACTCAACCCATCACTTCGTTCAACACACTTGACACCTTTTGCCAGTGCGCCCCAAGCCCGAGTCAAGTCTCTTGACTCAGAACTCGTGCGAGGGGGCCTAGCGCGAATTGGGACGTTACAGTTTCTCTTTTTGCTATACATTACTTCTATTTCTCGATTGGCCAAAAGGTTTATGGTCGTTCTAGCCGACAGGATCGACGTCCTGCGGTGTCGACTAACCCGTGAGTTAGTGTCACCGCAAGACGGCGGTTCTGGGCATAAGATCCGGGTTAACTCCTCGGAAGGGGGAGTAGGATCTTACAAACTGGTATCACTTGAACAAACAATCATATGAGAAAGAAGTCCACAACACTGGAACACCCCGCTCGAGCATTAGTTTGCGTACAAACTATGCAGCGAAAGCAATGGTGTGCCCATGTGCAAAAGTCACATAAAACAGTCCATTAAGCAATGAGTTAGGCCAATTTTTGACGTTTACCTTACCTTTATACAGCCTCCGCAGAATGTGGTTCCTCCCCCTCCGGCTGCCACTCCTTTCATGCAGACATAGATGGGAAAAACTATGACGACTATCTTAGATGCCTTCAGAGCCCAGCAAGCCCTGGCACAGCTGCCAAACCCAGAGTCGAGCTGGTTGAATGCCTTTAAGAGTCTGTCTCCGCCAGTGTACCGCGGGACAAAAGATGCTGTGAAGACGGAGGAGTGGCTGGAGACTATTCAGGAGCTGTTAGCTGGAATAGCTGCCCAGTCAGACAGGCAGTCCCTCTTTCCACCTCAGTACTTGAGGCTCATGCGAAGAGGTGGTGGAAGTCTATGCGAGACTCTACATATGCTGATAGGGAGCTGATGGATATTTCTTAGGAGGAATTCAGTGATGCGTTCTTAGAGCACTATGTATCCTCCACAGACAGAGATGCCTTGGAAGCGAGATTTCTGAACCTCCAGCAAGGGAGAAGATCCGTGATCGAATATCAAAGAGAGTTCTCCCACTTGGCTAGATTTGTGGGATTCCATGACTGGGATGACCGGAAGTATGCAAAAAGATTCTACCATAGGCTCCGAGACTCATTAAGGCAGCCCTTATTGTTCATATCTCATGACACCACTACACAGATTATTGAGATTTCGAAGAAGCTGGAGGCTGACCAGCTAATGATGCAAGGCAGAGGAAAAAGACCGCTAGAGGGGTCATCATCCGGAGAAAGTAGCATGGCATCTCAGAGAGGCAAAGTTATTGGATATAGGAGGGGTGTGGGACGTCATCGTCCCAACTTCAGAAAGGAGCGGAGGCCTCCTACAGTGCTAGCTCCCCCACCTCTACAGACTCACGGACTGATGAAATAGGAGGATCGTGGCCAGAGACAAATCACATGCTTTGGATGCGGCCAAGCTGGGCATATCAGGTCGCAATGCCCACATCAGATCCACCCCCTTCCTCCTCCACCTCCAGTGGCCCCTCCAGTACACTAGGGCCGAGGACGAGGATAAGGTCGAGGCTGAGGCCGAGGACATTACGGCCAAGGCCGAGACCGGGAGAAGGTGTATGCGCTAGACCTCGCCGAGCCGAGGAATCCCGAAGAGTTCATCACAAGTATTTAAGATTATTGATAACTTTATTTAAGTCTTCAATTATATAGTACCCTGATACCCTAGAATAACAACTTGTTTAAACTCAAATAACCTCAGGCATAGTTATTATCAGTGGCAAGCCCGCCCATACCTTGTTCGACACGGGTGCTTCGTACTCGTTCGTATCTGAGGCCTTCATAGAAGGACTAGAGGGCGTTGAAAGGTTCCCGGGCATAGAAAGGAGGGTGCGTCTTCCTGATGGCTCGGAGCTACGGACCACAGATTGCTGTAATATGGAGGCCGAGATCGGAGGCAAGGCATTCGAAGCTCCAGCGACAGCCTTGAAATTACCAGACATTGATTTGATTTTGGGCATGACATGGCTTCATTGGAACCATGCTCAGATAGACTGCCCCTCAAAAAGGATCACGCTCAGACATGGAGACTCTTACGTCACTATTGAAGGTATCCGACCTATCCCCCATATTTTATTATTTATTATCTTCTGTACAGGCTATCAAGGCCTATGAGAAAGGGGAGGAGGTGTATCTCATCTGCTTCGAGATTGCAGTAGAGGAGAACTCTATAGCTGATATTCCGGTAGTTCGGGATTTCTTCGATGTATTCCCGGAGAAATTGCCCGGACTACCACCAGTTCGGTACTTGGATTTCAGGATTCAGTTAGTACCGGGGGAGAGGACAGTGTCCCGGGCACCTTACAGGATGGCACCTAGAGAGTTGGCAGAGTTCCAGACTCAGCTTCAGTAACTTGTGGAATCAGGATTTGTGCGACCGAGCTCATTGTCGTGGAGAGCGCCAGTTCTTTTTGTGAAGAAGAAAGACAGATCGTTGCGACTATGCATAGATTACCGGGAGCTGAACAGGTTGACGGTCCGCAATACCTATCCGCTGCCTCGGATAAACGAGCTATTCGATCAACTACAGGGAGCCTTCTGGTTCTTCACGCTAGATTTACGATCCGGTTACTACCAGCTCCGCATCCGAGAAGAGGACATACCGAAGATGGCATTCAGTTCACATTATGGGCTATACGAGTTCACGGTGATGCCTTTTGGGCTCACAAATGCCCCCTCAGCATTCATGACTCTAATGAACCGTGTATTCGAACCCTACTTAGACCACTTCGTCATTGTGTTCATCGATGATATTCTGATATATTCCCGAACTCAGGAGGAGCACACTGAACACTTGACACAGGTTTTGCAGAGACTGAGAGAATTCCAAATGTATGCGAAGTTTTCTAAGTGTCAGTTCTAGCTACAGGAGGTGACCTTCCTGGGGCACACTATTAGTAGGGCTGGATTGGCAGTGGATCCAGCCAAGATAGAGGCAGTACGGAATTGGCCACGACCGAAGACAGCATCAGACATACGCAGTTTCTTGGGGTTAGCAGGTTATTATCGCAAGTTCGTGGAGGGATTCTCGAGGTTATCCCTCCCCCTCACGTCCTTGACGAAGAAGGATGCAGATTTTGTTTGGTCAGAGTAGTGCGAGAAAGCTTTTCAGGAGCTGAAGGACCGACTCACCTCATCCCCTATTCTTGCGCTCCCATCCGGGAGTGAAGGATTTCAGATCTACACAAATGCGTCTTACCAGGGGATGGGTGCTGTCCTGATGCAGCATGGACATGTTATTGCTTATGCTTCAAGACAATTGAAGAAGCATGAGCATAACTATCCAGTACATGACTTAGAGCTCGGGGCTGTGGTATTCGCCCTAAAGATATGGCGGCATTATTTGTACGGGATTCATTGTGATATTTTCTCTGATCACAAGAATATCGAATATATCGATACGCAAAAGGACGTGAACCTGCGACAGAGGAGAAGGCTAGAGTTCCTTTGTTACTATGATTATAAGATCCATTACCACCCGAGGAAGGCAAATACTATAGCGGATGCCTTGAGTAGGAGAGCCGGCACTTCTGGACCGGAGCCCTGGGTGATGGCTATAGATTTTATTCGGATGATGGAAGAGATGCACATTACCATGGTTTCCGAGTCGGAGCCAGATCTATACAGGGAGTACCTGGGCTCCTTAGTCATGGAGTGCGACATTCAGGACCACATTCGGGCACAGCAGAGATAGGATACAGCATTGGAGCCCGTATTCAGAGCCCTAGAAGCGGGCAAGATGGAGGATTATTCACTGCTTGATTGCCTTATTCACTTCTGTGGTCGCATCTACATTCCCGCAGGTGGTGGTATCCAGGGAGGATATTCTCCGGGAGGCACACTGTTCTCGTTATTCAGTGCACCCCGGTATCACCAAGATGACAGCTGATTTGCGGAAGGGTATGTACTGGACGGGGATGAAGAGGGAGATCATCCATTTTGTGACACATTGCGAGACGTGCCAATGGGTGAAGGCAGAGTGCAAGAGCCTGGGTGGTCTATTACAGCCATTGCCAGTACCAGAGTGGAAGTTCGAGGACATCGCTATGGACTTTGTACACGGACTGCCTCGCTCCCACTCTGGGCACGATTCGATTTGGGTCATAGTCGACAGACTTACCAAGGTAGCGCATTTCATTCCAGTCAGGAATGATGCTCCAGTTGCAGTTTTGGTGAGATTATTTGTAGAGCAGTTTGTCAGATACCATGGCATCCCCAAGACTATCGTCTCGGATCGTGATGGTCGGTTCACTTCCAGGGAGTGGAGGGCAGTGCAGGATTACTTGGGCTCCCGACTTACCTTTAGCACTGTCTTCAATCCGCAGACTTACGGCCATACAGAGCGGACAAACAGGACGATGGAGGACCTACTCAGATTATGCATATTGGATACGGGGAAGCCTTGGGAGAGACTGCTATTTTTGATCGAATTCTCTTAAAATAACAGCCACCAGGCTAGCATCGGGATGGCTCCATATGAGGCACTTTACGGTAAGAAGTGTCGTACACCATTGTCTTGGGTTCAGTATGTGGACACCAAGGCTCTTGGCTCTGATTATGTGGAGGACACGGAGGCTCAGGTTCGTTTGATCAGGGATCGGATGCTGGAGGCCCAGAGTAGGCAGGCAAAATATTATGATGCTCGGCACCGAAAGGTGAAGTTCCAGGTGGGAGACCGGGTATTTTTGAAGATACGTCCGGTGCACGTTGTCTCTTGGGTTCGGAGGCACAAGAAGCTCAGTCCTCGATATATGGGGCCGTACTTGATCCTGGAGCGGATCGGTCCCTTGGCTTATAGACTGCAGCTGCCACCAGAGTTGAGTACACTGCACGACGTCTTTCATGTCTCTTCACTACGGAGATCACTACTTCGGCCTGAGCAGCACATTACTACTACGGCTGGTCCGATAGCACCTGACCGGTCCGTTCGTTTGGAGCAGATCCGGATTGATGATACAGATGTCCGAGTGTTGCGGAAGAAGGTCCCTCTTGTGAAGGTGTTGTGGTCCAATCATTGACAGGAGGAACACACCTGGGAGCCGAGGGATCTAATGCTGGAGCGACAACCGGAGCTGTTTGCTTCAGGTATGCTATAAATTATGTTTTAAAATTACTTAAATTATTGCTAGTAGAACCCCGTGGACCCGAACTTAAATTTCGGGGACGACATTATTTTTTTTTGTTTATTGGAATTGTAACATCTCATGTTACTTCTAGGCCCATTAACTTAGATTGGGTTAGGCATGGGGTGGGTGATAGGTGTATTTAGCTAGGTTGACCCTAGTAGGTGAGTGAAACCATGTGGGGCCCACCATAGGGCCCAAGTCAACCTAAGTCAAATTAGCCTAAATAGGGACCCTAGCCACACCATGACCCCACCACATTTCCCTAACCCTAAAAACAATCAAATTGGACCTTAAGGCATGTCACTAGGTCAACCCCTTTGGCCCTAGATGACCCAAGTCAACCCTAGCCCTATTTGGGTCAAACTCATACCTATATGCCCAATTAGCCTAAGTGGGGCACACCCTTGACCTAACCCAAGTTGGGAGGTACCACTAGGCTCATGACCATTAAGTGGGGTCAGCCCACTCATCATGTTGACCAAGTCAACTCAAAAAGTCAACTTGGTCAACATGAAGCCTAAAGGAGAGAAAATGAACCCAAACCACATTCCTTTGGGCTAAGCTCACCAAGTATGGCCCATTATCATCCCAAGGAGTCAAATACTAGCCCTACCCCTCTGAAATAGGAGAGAGAATACATGCATGGGGGCATTTTGGAGAAACCACCCAAAAAGAGGAGAGAGAAAGGTGAAATTAAGAGGAGGAGGCCACATGCCCTCATTCCCTCTGCCCAATACTTGCTGGCCGGCCTCCCAAAGACTTTCCAGAGGATTTTAGAGCATGGTGGCCACTTGGCACCTTTGGTGACAAACCCAAAGTTTCAAACCGAGCTCACCTCGGGTTTATCTCCCCATATACCCCACCTCAGTCCAAACCAGCCTCACCATCAGCTTCAGAAGGGGAAAACGAGTGGAGATCGATATCTGGGGTAGAGAAATAGGTGGATAAACCAAGAATCGGGAAGTAGAACGTCGGAGCAGCTCGGCCATGGCAAATCGCCACCGCAACCTCCGCCAAGGCCTTGAACAGGTTCGTTTCCTTGCCCCTCTACTCGTGCTAGCTTCTTAGATCCATTAGGAGAGATATCAAACTAAATTTAGCTCGATGCCATGCGAGAAAGTGCGTATTTTCCCAAGCTTTTCATCCCACTCAGGATCGCCGGAAGAGTCACCTCCGACAGCCTCATCGCCGGGAAACGCTAGCCCCCACCTCAGTGAAGGTGGTGGCGACATCCGCCGGTGGTGGTGGTGGTGGTGGCCCAGCTGGCCGGAAAATAGCAGACAAAATGGCCCAGCGCAAATCAATCTGGGCCATTGGCTGATCGGGGATGATGACTCGATGCCGTCCATATCATCAGGAATTTAATTAATAGTATTAATAGGAATCATTTAAATACTGTCACACTTATAGAGTGGTTTTGCATGCTTATTCTATGCCCCTTAGAGGAATTTCTAGGTCATGTGGTTAAGATAAAACTTTTATCCCTTCCTCTTAACTTTAATATGCCACCTTAAACTTGTAATTTGGCCCTGGAATTTTACCTATAGGGCTGTTTTCCTAGGACTTGTCCTAGATTATGGAGAAAATTCAAAATGATGCCCAAGTCAAACCAGTAATCCAAATAACCCAAACTTTTGGGTGCATGCATGTGTGTGGCTTAGTTTACCCCTGTACAAAAATGAGAATTTTTTGGAAAACATTTTCTATAATTTTTTACTAAAATACCCAAAATGAAATAAATGAAATTGTTGGAGTTGTGGGACTCCAAATAACCCCAAATTTTGGTGGTATGTCTTTAGGGACATTATAAGGGTATGTGTAAAATTTAAGCCATGTTGGACCATTGCATGTTGGATAAACCCACTTGCATGTGTTGGCTAGTTATAGGCTTGGTTTGCATTTAGCCTAAAATGAAATAATGTGTATTAAGCCTAATTGGTACATCCAAAAATAATGATATTGATTTCAGAAGCTCAATAGGGTGAATAATACCCCTCACTGCAATAATGGGATTTTTGGAAGCAAAAATCCATTATTTGGAATTTTTGGAAATAATTGAACCTTAGGAATATAAATTTGAAAATAGGTATATTGTTGAGATAAAATTTCCAAACTCTGCCAAGGTCATCATATTGTCATAATCAATTCCTAAAAAAATTTTAGGGCACTGTCTCATAAACTTTGATAGATGTTATGTAGGATTTACTATTTTGCCTTTATCATATTTAATTGGAAATTGATAGAAATATGTGATCGAAAAATTTTGGAAAATTTCTTGAGTTGTATTACTGCATAAAGAACCTTGTATAATTATCTCAATATTTTTGGAGGTCTTAGTAATGCTCAAAACCCCATAATAGCATTTTTGTAAATTACTTATAAATGGAATTGGTAGGCCATTGTACATTAGAAGTTCATAAAACTCTGTATTTAGCCTTACCTTATCAATACAGGTACTCTTTAATTTTCCTAGAATTTTGGTCAATGAATTCCTTATACTTCATTTGGAAAATGTCAATAATGTGAATTTTGTTTTAATTAAGGAATAAATGGAAATACTTAAAGGAAAATTATGATTCTTAGCAAACAGTGATATTTCACCATATTATAGGTCAGGGAAATTTATTACATCATTAGGATTTTAATTTATGATATTTCATGTGTAAAATGACCTGAAGAATTAATTGAAGGAATTAATTAATGGTGTAATTAATTTGGAAAAATTATGGAAATCATGGTCATCATATAGGTCTATACCACTCTAGGATAAATAAATTGAGGTATATGGCTAAAGTAATAAGAAGGTCACATTTGTGGGTGGTATTGGGGACAGGGGTAAGAGTATAACACCAATGTTCGTTCTAGTAGGGCCATCAGGGAGTAATATGATAAACTAGCAAGGTGAGGAACTTAGTAGAGGAAATAACCCTAGTTGGTCTCCTAGAGGATTCCCTAACCATGTGTGGAAGAGTGCAAGTCTGTGATAGCAACAATAACGGGGATCGGCGGAAGACCACCGCGCTCCTAATAACACCTTAAGTTGTTAGGGTCATTCTAAAGTAACAATGAGAGTTGGGTGATAATCCTGGGTAGACACTAACAAGAATAATTATCCTTGTGAAAGGTAACTTTGGGCTTGTCATCCCATCTTCGTTCCTAGCGCCTTCGAGACCCCTTCATTGGGCATACCTTGGGCAGTCCTTGGATTAACCCTAAACAACTAAGTATAATAATCGGTAGACAAGAGTAGTATACTAGGCTGAGGGAAATGGTACACATGCTAACCCGTGATTGGTTGGAGGGAACTGAACTGGATGTGTATTCTCACCCGTGTGGGTTGGAGAGATTCAGGACAGGTTAGTCCTATGAGCTGGAGGCTCGAGAGATTTATGTCAGGACAGGTTGGTCCTGCGAGTCGGGGGCTCTGGTTAAATCATTGCATGTGAGTAAACAAATTGTGGTGGGTCATGCGGTACTGGCCAATCATCACACCGATGGCAGTACGGTGACTCGGGTGAGGTGTACGGGTGGAAGGGCCAGTATGTTGTTTATTACTACGGTCAGGCAGACAATCCCCGAAGACGTATACCCGACCTAAAAGTCTAGCAGACAGCTAGCAATTAGTACGCAGAGACTCTATAGTGCACTTGGAACGTGTACAGAGGCGTACAAGAGAGGTCTTGGCTTGGTGGTGTGAACACCCGCCTAGAAAGCGGAATCTCCCGTTCCGCTGCTATCGTAGCCATGACGGCGGTACCTGAGAGTGATGATAGCGATCGAAAAGTGGGAACTAAAGGTCTGGGATCTCAGAGTCACGTGCGTGTGTTGCACTTGCATGTTGCATAACCATAGCATAATCATCCATACTCATTAGGTCATACACTACATGGATCCTTATCATATAAACTAGTATGAGCTCGTTTATATGATAAGTTCATTTGGAAACTCTAACTTATAAGTTTGTATGGGCATTCATATAAGTTAGTGTACTTCTGTGATGGTAGAATAATGGTAGTATAGTTTTCTTACTATTCATACTTCAGCTATTGTACTTACTTCTTACTGTTCTTTTCTACCGCACTTACTTCATGTACAGAACTGCTAGAATAGAATCATTTATACTCTTTACATATTGCTAGTTAGTGCCACTATCACCTGTTTTTACATTGATACCCCTTGTTGTCCTCCGCTTCGTCTTCCCACACGGTACCTAGGAGTTGCGGGGCAAGGTGCGGAGGAAACGACTTAGTCTTTTTGACTAATGGTCGGTGACCATATCATTTTAGGAGCTCGAGGAGATGGAGCACCAGCACGACGAGGTGACAGGACTTGAGGAGCAGATACCGTTACCACCGGCTACTACTACTACGCGTCCTCAGGTAGGACGAGACCAGATGATGATATAGATAGCTCCCACTTATATTTTGAGAGAGTGAGATATTGAGATATTCATGTATCGGGCATAAGCCCTTACTTCTCTATTATTGTACTCAGTGTGGACTATGTTTCTATACCTTCATTTTATATATGATATGTACTCTGTGGCTGTGTACTATAGTTTTTTCTCTTCCTGCTATACATTACTTCTATTTCTCGATTGGCCAAAAGGTTTATGATCGTTCTAGCCGGAAGGATCGGCGTCCTGCGGTGTCGACTAACCCGTGAGTTAGTTTCACCGCAAGACGGCGGTTCTGGGCATAAGATCTGGGTTAACTCCTCGGAAGGGGGAGTAGGATCTTACAGGTGGGCCCTGAAAGTGAGGAAAAGATCTACCTTAACTCTAGAGGGGGGTGAATAGATTATTTTTAAAATAATTTACAATTAAAACTATAAAGCAGTGGAAGACTTAATTTATGTATATGTGTAAGGTGTTTGCTATGAAATAAAAACTAAAGAAAAAACAAAGAAAATACACAGCACACATCAAAGTCAAACACACAGCAACCAGATGACACAAGGATCTATAGTGGTTCCCCAACAACCGGGTACATCCACTCTTCTACAACCCTAGGTAGGAATCCACTGCAGGAATAGTTGATCAAGTGTCCTGGGAACCAATGAGCTTTTGATAAGGTGCTCAAAAACCAAAACTAGATTTTTTTGATAAGGTGTCTTGCCACCACTGAGTTTTCACAAGGTCTCAGAAACCAGTCTCAGAAATTTTGAAGGGAGTTTTGAAAAACCCTTTTACAGGAGGGAAAGAAAAAAAGAAAGAAAGAGTTGAGTTGTTCTTCTCTGTCAACAGTCTGAGAGAAGATAAGTGGAAGATGAAGCTAAAGCTCCCCTTGAGATCTGTAAAGGTTCAGGAAGGTGAGCTTTGCTAGGGTGATAGGTCTTCAGGTGCTTCAGATCTCCAGCCAAAGATGATTTAAGCAGATGCTGAAATGTGTGATTTCTGGAGTCCTTGATGTTGAAGCTTTTGAACACTTGAGGATTTGGAGGAGCAGATGATTTCCTCCACAGAAAATTTTCTTGTGTTCTTTAAGATTTTTACTCAGTGAATCTGTATGTTCCAAAAGATGAGTTCTTGATTAGAGTATATTTTGATCTCTCTTCTGTAACTCTTTTTCTCAATCCAATGATCCTGTATATCTCTTGCCTATCTTGTTGTATTGATCTATTTTTTTTTTCAAAAACATATTTTGTAGGAGTATATCAGATTATGACTTAGATGGTCGTTACTCAGTCATAAATGACTTCTATAAATGACAACTGTCTCTAGGGAAAGTCCTAAGTAACATTCCTTTTAGCCTTCCTTGAAACTTGCATTAGATTGCTTGAAACGGCTAGAAAATCCTTTGCAATAAATGCAGGAAATAACTCTGAATGAATTCCATAACTGTTCTCTAATTTGAAATCTGAAAGTGTCGATCTCTCACAGAAATCATCGATCTGAGCTCTACGATCGTTGAACTGAGCTCAGAGATTGGATTTATACTAGAGACAGAAAACGTCGACCTGAGCTCTACGATCGTCGAACTGAGCTCAGCGACTTGGAAAATAGCTGAAGATAGAGTGTCGATCTGAGCTCGACGATCGTCGATCGGAGTTCGATGACTTGCAGAGTTGAGCTCAGAGAACGTCGAACTGAGTTCGACATTTCGTCGACCTGAGCTCGACGAAAATTGTCTTTGTCTCAGCAATGAATCCTGATCTTTGAATGGTCTTAGGGGCAGCTCCAAACCTAAGTTCTAAGCCTTAGACTCATTCTAAGATGACCTTTTCAACTATACAACTAGGTCAAACCAACTTCCTAATAACATAGTGATCCTTGCCCAAATTAGTAATAGGGTGTTCCAACAATCTCCCCCTATTTGGGTTAGGATTACTATTTACAGGACACAATAGGAAATACAAAAGCATACATATAAAAACAAAAGCTAAACCAACAATGCAGAAGAAAAACATAGCAGCATTGCAGAACTCATATAGAATATCAGCAATATTCAGAGATATAGATGTACTGTCTGCTTACAGAAATCATTTCTTCTTATTACCTTTCTTAAATATAATTTCCCTGTTAGGATTGAGAGCATCTTTCTTTGATCTTCTGTCATCATCTGCACCTAAGGATGTTTGGGATCTTGGCCTTGGGACTAAAGCCTTAGGATGCAACTTCATATAATCTTCTGGATCAAAAAACTTTCTTGAAGCATATCTCTCCAGTTCTGTCTTTCTTTGTTCTGATAGGGTTGTAATGTTTGAAATGTCTTTACCTTGCTCCTTGGCCTTCTTCATTTGATCTAGAGCAGCAAGCTCTTTCATTCTGGCAGTCCATGACACTGAGTTGTTTTCAGGATCTTCAAAAGGGACTGGAGGTTCATATTTATTGATAGATTCTGAATCAGTAGGAGTCCTGGTGATAAATGAATCTCTAAGCTTGTAAGGGAAAGGACCTTGAGTAGAATCAATTGTAGCAGCAGTAGGAGCAGAAGGAACTTCTGGAGAAGCAGGAGCAGCAGGAACCTCAGAAACAACAGGTTCTTCTAGAAAAACAACAAGTTCAACAGCAGCAGCAGCATCAACAGGATCAGCATGCAACATATCAATATCAGTAGATTCAGCACCTTTAGCAACAGCAGCAACAACACAATCAGAAACTTCTACAGCCTTAAGAGAATTGATATAAGATCTAATCAGGCTTGGATCACAGACAGTAATAGGCACAATGGCCTTAGTAAGGTCTTCAACTCCCAGAGTATGTAAGCATCTTCTGTGAAGAAGATCAAATGTAGACAACAGTGACTTGAAGTCCACTGTGAGTACTGGTACTGGGGCTGGAGTAGAGATCTCTGCAGACAACAGTTCCTCAGGAGCAGCAGGCACTACCTCAGCTTTATAAGGCATCTCCCCCTGCCTTGATTCAGTGAGAACTGGATCAAGGCACCCCATAGAAGGGATTTCCTGAGGAGAGGAGAGAGAGTTTAGCCTGTAAGATAGCTCCTTTATTGAGTTCAAGAGTTGAGCCATGGATGTCTCCAGCAGGCTTACTAGCTTGGGGGCCAGTATCCCATATAGCCTATCTGCCAAGGCTGATAGATCCACTTGCTCAAGTGTGACTTGAGTAGAGGTGGAGGAGGGAATGGTTTGGGCCGGTGATGGATGGACTGTGGTAGATGATATTGTGGATGGTAGGATTGTTTGTTAAGAGATTGGGATGGTGGAGAGAGATGATATGGGTGTGGAGATGGATGGTGTGAATTAAGGATGGTTGAGTGAGAATGTCATGAAGGAGCTGTTGGTATGAGGAGGTAGAAGGAGGCTCAGTAGGGGAGGAAGTGAAATCATCCATAAAGGAATCTTCCAAGATATTAAAAGAGGGTATGTCAAGAGGTGGATAGTAGTGAAGTGGATGGAATTGTTCTGAGGTGGCTGGAGGTGAGATTGGTGATGAAATGGTAATGGGGGAAGAGATGGATGTGGAGATGGTTGATGTAGTTGAAGTGGAGATGGAGGTAGAAACAAGTGGTGGAGAAGGAGGAGAAGAGGTGGAGGCATGCAACTCTTCCATGAGGGCAGAGACCTGAGGGGAAGTGACTGCAAGAGTCCTTGTGCCTGAAGTCATGGTAGTCCTGGATGGTTTGATTATCTGCCTATCCCACTTACCAAATAGGGCACAGGTCAGTCTTTTTGATGCATTGATGTGCATCCCATTTGAGACTAGCAGTTTTGGGCACCTGGAGTGCAGGAATACCCCTAAAATCCTCCCAAAATTCACAAAACTCTTGTTTATTTTCTTCTTTATCAAATCAAAGAAAATTTCTCCCCAATTCAGGTATTTCTTATCCACTAGGGATCCCATCAGACAGAACTGATACCTGGATATGGTATCATGAGCTGAGTGCTTTGCCAGAAGCACTTTCCTCACAACATCAGCTAAAAATCTAAATTCAATAGATAAGTTCTTTTTCAATAACTTGCTAGGGTTAGCGGCAGAGTGACCCATTCTATCCAACATTGAATCAAATTCCTCTCCAGACATTACAGTAGAATCATCTCCAGTACTCAGATGAAATACTTCACTTAGAAGAGTAGGTGATAAAGGTACCTGAGTACCGCTTATAGTACCGACTATAGTATTTTGATCCAGATTATTTGCTGTAAATACCCATTCCTTTATCTCATCGGCTGCAATCTTCATTCTGGTAGATATAATATGCACCAACTGTTGTTCTCTGAATAGTTCCAGAATGTCTTTGAAGATTTGATCGCTGCCGTCAAACTAATCCATATCGATATCAAATCCAGTATCAAACTTCATCTTTGCAAGAGCGGCAACATTCACAGCCATTATATACCTACAAAAAGTTAACAAACACAACCAAGTGTAGTAGAGTTTGGAGGGAAAGAAAGAATTTGCAGAGAATATGAAAGCGCAAAAGAAGAACGACGGCGAAAGAATGATTTTTATATTAGGGTTCGACGCCGAAAAGGAAGGATCGTTGAACTCCGTTCGACGATCTGGGCTTCTAGTGGAATCTGAAGAGTCTACAATAACGTTGATCTCCGTTCGATGATACTGGAGAACGTCGAGCTCCGCTCGACGATCGATTAACAGAAAGAAGGATAGCTAAAAGCTAACAGACGGCGCTGAACTTCGGTCGACGATTTAGGAAAACGTTAATCTGCGTTCGACGATTTTTGGGGAAAACATCGAGCGCAGTTCAGAGACAAAACAGAACCTACAGACACTAGAAAAATAAATTTTTAGCATAGTCTTCGTCTGTTTTTAGATTTCAAAATCTTGGGATTTATTTTAAACTTCGTCCATCTAACATTCCTAACTGATTTAGGAAGAAGGTGTGTTTCTTTTCATCCAAAGGTTTGGTGAAAATATCTCCCCTTTGCAAATCAGTTGGGATATATTGAATTTCAATCTTATTTTTCTCTATATTGTCTCTTAGGAAGTGATGTCTAATCTCTATATGTTTTGTCCTACTATGGAAGACTGGATTTTGTGCTATAGAGATAGCACTAGTGTTATCACAAAATATTTTTGACCCTTCTAAGTTGTAGCCATAGTCTAGGAGCTGGTTTTGAATCCACAGAATCTGTGAGCAACAACTGCCTGCTGCCATGTATTCAACTTCAGCAGTTGAAGTTGACACAGATGTCTGTTTCTTACAGAACCAGGAGACAAGTCTGTCACAAAGGAACTTGCAAGTTCCAATGGTACTTTTCCTGTCTACTCTACATCCAGCATAATCAGCATCTGAAAATCCAGTTAATTCAAATCCTGAGTCTTTTGGATACCAGAGTCCTAGATTTGGACAACTACCTAAGAATCCTCTTAACTAATGTTAGGTGTGACTCTCTAGGGCTTACTTGGAACCTAGCACATATACATATAGCAAACATTATATCAGGTCTACTAGCTGTAAGGTACAATAGAGAGCCAATCATTGCTCTATATGTGGTCTGATCAACATGTTTACCATGTTCATCAGTATCTAATACAGCATTGGTAGGCATAGGTGTTTTCATACAAGATGCTTCAGATATACCAAATTTCTTAACCAATTCTTTTGCATACTTAGTTTGAGAAATAAATATGCCTTCAGCATGTTGTTTGACTTGCAATCCTAGAAAGAAGGAAAGCTCACTCATGCTACTCATTTCAAATTTAGAGTGCATCAGGTTGGAAAACTTTTTGCACAAATTTGAATCAGTAGAACCAAATATGATATCATCTACATATATTTGTACTAGTAGGGTATGAGACTTATGGGTTCTAATAAAGAGAGTTTGGTCTACTATACCCCTTATAAAATCATTTTTTAGAAGAAAGCATGCTAAGGTCTCATACCATGCTCTAGGACCTTGCTTGAGACCATATAATGCTTTATGCAACTTGAAAACATGGTCAGGATAAGTTGGAGAGATAAAACCTGGAGGTTGTCTAACATAGACTTCCTCTTTGATATCTCCATTGAGAAATGCACTCTTCACATCCATTTGGTAGACCTTGAATCCTTTGTGAGCTGCATAAGCAAGGAATATTCTTATGGCCTCTAACCTTACAACTGGTGCAAAGGTCTGGTCATAGTCTATCCCTTCTTCTTGAGAATAACCTTGAGCAAATAGTCTTGCCTTGTTCCTTACAATAACTCATTGATCATCCAACTTGTTTCTGAACACCCACTTTGTTCCAACAATTAAGTGATCCTTAGGCCTTGGTACTAGCTCCCAAACTTTGTTCCTCTAAAATTGATGTAGTTCCTCTTGCATAGCAATGATCCAATGTGGATCTTGATCTGCATCTTGAATGGATTGAGGCTCAACTTGAGATAAAAAGCAGGTGTGCATCAGGTTCTGGTTGACCTGATTTCTGGTTTGCACACCAGCTGAGATGGTTCCAATCACTTGGGAGATTGGGTCATCTCTTGTTGTTACTAAATCAACAGGGGGTGTTGATTATTCACTAACCTGTGTTGTTGTTTCCTCTTGTGGAACAATACCTGGCTCTTCAAAATGGTTTTCTCAAAGATGTTGAACATCAAGATGTTGAGTATCCTCTTCATCTTCACTGATTTAGGCTCTTTGTTGGATAGGTGAATGTACTGAATCCTTTTCTACAATGTGTAACCTATCAAAATTTTCTCAAAGAGAGTGTACCTGCAATTGTTCTATGGTAGAAGTAGACTTCTCCTTGTAACACATGTTAGTCTCATCAAAAGATACATGAACAGATTCTTCAATTTTAAGAGAAGTTTTATTATAAACCCTATAAGCTTTACTGATCATGGAGTATCCCAGAAACACTCCTTCATCAGCTTTAGCTTGAAATTTTGCTAAATACTTCTTGTCATTATTGTGAATATAGAAAATGCAGCCAAAAATTTTGAAATAGTCTACTTTAGGTTTCTTCCCTTTGAGCAATTCATAGGAATTCTTGCCCTTCAGTTTATGTATCAAACTTTTGTTCAACACATGGTTGGAGGTGTTCACTGTCTCTGTCCAAAAAGATAGAGGAAGGTGAGCATCTGTCAACAATGTAGTAGCAGATTCAATTAGGGTTCGATTTTTCCTTTCAGCTACCCCATTTTGTTGAGGAGTTCTAGGAGCTGAGAAAGTATGCCTGATCCCTTCACTCTGACAGAACTCTTGCATGAGAAGAGAATCAAACTCTGTCCCATGATCACTTCTGATCAGGGCAATGTGAGTATTGAACTCAATCTGTATGCATTTGAGAAAATCTGTCAAACATTTAAAGTTATCAGACTTTTTCCTCAGAAAGAATACCCAAGTGAATCTAGAGAAGTCATCTATAATCACTAAAGTGTAAGATTTCCCTCCTAAGCTTTGTACTGTAATGGGTCCAAAAAGATCCTTGTGTAACAGATACAAAATCCGAGGTTAATCACTCTTATTAAGTGACTTAAAACTGTTTTTAGTTTGCTTGCCTAATTGACAAGCCCTGCAAAGTCCTTCCTTCTTGTTGGGGTTAGAAGATAGTCCTCTAACAAGGTTGTCCTTGGACAGCCTAGCAATGGTTCTATGGTGTAAGTGTCCTAGTCTCTTATGCCATAAATCATTTGGTTTGCAGACTGAATTAAATAAGCAGATATCTATGTTGGTTGAAAGGAAATCTATAAGATAAATGTTACCTTTCCTTTTACCTATTAACACTGTTGTGTTATCCTCTGACTTGATCTTGCATAAGGATTTGTTAAATGTCACTTGATATCCTTCATCACAGAGTTGACTGATGCTGATTAGGTTGTGCTTCAGTCCTTCCACATAAGCTACCTTCTTGAATGTGACTGAGCCAATCTGAACAGCACCATATCCTTTTGTTTGACCAAAGTTTGAATCTCCAAAGATTACTTTGGGTCCAAGTTTGGCTTTTAAGGACGTGAGATTGTCCTTACTCCCTGTCATGTGCTTTGAGCACCCACTATCCAGATACCATTATTGGTTCATTGCTGGATAGGTCTTCACCTGCACATAAATAATTTATATGTTTTTGACCCAGTTTACCTTGGGTCTAGGTTGATAACCTTTAAATTCAGAAATGAAAGACATCCCTGGCTGACTCTTATATCCTTCAGGATGGTATCTGCTAGGAGGTTCTATCCATTCAGTATAAGGGTTGAAGCTTTGGGATGAGGGACTTTTAGGATTGACTTGAGATTTACTTCTGAAAGAAGGTTCGAAGCTCTGAGCTCCGTTCGACGATCGTCGATCTGAGTTCGACGATCTTGGGTAAGATCGTCGATCTCCGTTCGAAGATCGACTATACCAGAGTTCAGATTTCAGAAGTCGTCGATCTTAGTTCGACGATCCAGCCTTGGATCGCCGAGCTCTGTTCGACGATCGTCGAGCTCTATTCGACGTTTTCTGTTGAACTTGATTTTCCTTAGGTAAATATGGATTCTTCCTAGCTACCTCTACAACACCCTTTCCTTTATCAGAAATAAATTTAATTGGGGTTGTTAATACTATAGGTTGGCTGGATGAAGCACCCAAGCCTAGTGTACTGTTGAATCTTGAGTTCACTGTGCTTGTGATGTCTATCAGTCTGATGCTTCTCCCATTAAGGGATTCTTCAAACTTCTTTGCCTGGGATAACTTACTTTTCAGTGAAGCTATCTCCTCCCTACAGCATACTAACTCCTCAGAGAGTTTGAGGTTGTCTGATTTTAAGGTGCTATGTTCAAACAATTGATTTCTAAGAGAAATAATCTCTTTCTCAGATTTTAACAGGTCTAAACAAAGTGCCTTAAATTCAGACCTAAAGTCATCTGAGTCAAAGTCAAAGGAGTCTATTACCTGGTCTTCTTCAGTTTGTGTTTCAGATTCTGAGTTTGATCCTTGTTCTGCATCAGAATTTTGCTGAGAGGCATTGATAGCCATCATGCATAATTCATTTTCTTCAGCATCATCCTCATCATTACTTGAGCTTGATGAGGCTTTTGATTCCTCTTTAGTATCACTCCATCTTTCAGCTACAAACCCCTTCCTTGTATGTTTATTTTTGTTGGAGGAGGATTTGTTGCTGTTGTTTCCTCTTGAGTCCTTGTCTTTTCTCTTATCTTTCCTGTCCTTCTTGTCCTTATTCTGATTTTCTGGACAGTCAGGCACAATATGGCCTGGTTTCCTGCATCCAAAACAGATTATTTCTTTATTATTTGATTTTTCATACCTTGGCTTCTCATGCCCTCTGGATGACCTCTTTTTGAAATCTTTCCTAGCCATCTTATAGAATCTTTTGGCCAGCAAACTCATCAATTCTTCATTGCCTGTGACCTTGTCTTCAGGCAGATCTTCTGTAGCTTTGAATGTTATGGTCTTCTCCTTTCTGATGGCTGGAGAAGCAGTCTTTTGTTCTTCCTCTCTGTTCTTGATGAGCATCTCATAAGACTTGAGCTTGCCCAAAAGAGCTTCAGCAGTAATCTCAGTTAGGCTTCTGGCATCCTTGATTGGCCAGATCCTTGAGTCCCAAGTGCTAGGGAAGCACATTAGGATCTTGTCATTTAGTTCAGTTAGTGTGATCTCCTTATCCAATGTTTTCAACTCACTGATTATCAGACTGAGCCTGTTGTACATATCTGCAACTGACTCAGCTTCTCCTTTCTTGAAATTCTCATATTGAGATATGAGATGGGATCTCTTTTCCTTCCTTTCATCAGCAGATCCTGAGACAATTTCAGATAACTTGTCCCATATATTTTTTGCTGAACTGCATTCAGCCACCTTTTGGAATATCTCATCAGACATGGTCTGAGCAAGGATATTCATAGCCTTTGCATCTGCAACTTTCCATTTCTTTATTTTTGCATCTGTTCCTGAAGGAGGTGGAACAACACTTGTACTTGTGATCACTGGGAGTCTTGGACAAACTGTTAAAACAGAATTAAAAATGTTCTCATCAATAGAATTCATGTAAAGCTTAATCCTTGCCTTCCAAAGTGCAAACTTAGAGAGGTTGCACACTGGAGGTCTGGTGCTAGCATAATCTTTGTTCTGTGCCATGATTTTGTTTGAAAATAAATATAATACAAAAAGTAATAACTATCCTCTATAGAAGGTTTATCTTATCAAGGATCTTTTGGTTCAGGTGTTATCCTGTTCAACCAATCTGTTGAAGATTAAGATGTTGAATAACCAACCTCCCTCTGATACCAATTGAAAGTGAGGAAAAGATCTACCTTAACTCTAGAGGGGGGGGGGTGAATAGAGTATTTTTAAAATAATTTACAATTAAAACTATAAAACAGTGGAAGACTTAATTTATGTATATGTGTAAGATGCTTGCTATGAAATAAAAACTAAAGCAAGAACTAAGAAAACACACAGCACACAGCAAAGTCAAACACACAGCAACCAGATGACACAAGGATCTATAGTGGTTCCCCAATAACCTCGGTAAATCCACTCTTCTACCACCCTAAGTAGGAATCTATTGCAGGAATAGTTGATCAGGTGTCCTGGGCACCAATGAGCTTTTGATAAGGTGCTCAAAAACCAAAACTAGATTTTTTGATAAGGTGTCTTGCCACCACTGAGTTTTGACAAGGTCTCAGAAACCAGTCTCAGAACTTTTGAAGGGAGTTTTGAAAAACCCTTTTACAGGAGGGAAAGGAAAAAGAAAGAAAGAGTTGAGTTGTTCTTCTCTGTCAACAGTCTGAGAGAAGACAAGTGTAAGATGAAGCTAAAGCTCCCCCTGAGATCTGTAAAGGTTCAGGAAGGTGAGCTTTGCTAGGGTGATAGGTCTTTAGGTGCTTCAGATCTCCAGCAAAAGATGATTTAAGCAGATGCTGAAATGTGTGATGTCTGGAGTCCTTGATGTTGAAGCTTTTGAACACTTGAGGATTTGGAGGAGCAGATGATTTCCTCCACAGAAAACTTTCTTGTGTTCTTTAAGATTTTTACTCAGTGAATCTGTATGTTCCAGAAGATGAGTTCTTGATTAGAGTATATTTTGATCTCTCTTCTGTAACTCTTTTTCTCAATCCAATGATCCTGTATATCTCTTGCCTATCTTGTTGTATTGATCTATTTTTTTTCAAAAACATATTCTGTAGGAGTATATCAGATTCTGACTTAGATGGTTGTTACTCAGTCATAAATGACTTCCATAAATGACAACTGTCTCTGGGGAAAGTCCTAAGTAACATTCCTTTTAGCCTTCCTTGAAACTTGCATTAGATTGCTTCAAACGGCTAGAAAATCCTTTGCAATAAATGCAGGAAATAACTCTGAATGAATCTGAATGAATTCCATAACTGTTCTTGAATTTGAAATCTGAAAGCGTCGATCTCTCATAGAAATCGTCGATCTGAGCTCTACAATCGTTGAACTGAGCTCAGATATTGGATTTATACTAGAGACAGAAAACGTCGACCTGAGCTCTACGATCGTCGAACTGAGCTCAGCGACTTGGAAAATAGCTAAAGACAGAGCGTCGATCTGAGCTCGAAGATCGTCGACCGGAGTTCGACGAATTGCAGAGTTTAGCTCAGAGAACGTCAAACTAAGTTCGACATTTCGTTGACCTGAGCTCGACGAAAATTGTCTTTGTCTCAGCAATGAATCCTGATCTTTGAATGGTCTTGGGGGCAGCTCCAAACCTAAGTTCTAAGCCTTAAACTCATTCTAAGTTGACCTTTTCAACTATACAACTAGGTCAAACCAACTTCCTAAAAACATAGTGATCCTTGCCCAAATTAGTAATAGGGTGTTCCAACAGGCCCCACCTGCAGCTTCCAGCTACTCCTTGCTTTAACGGAAGAAGATGTACAGTAGCTTCACGACAAGATTTTTCGTGTACTAGAGCTTCCACATACCTGATTTGACCCAAGTTGATTTTGTCAATTTTGCTGACGTCAGCACTAGTGTACTTAGCAAAAATCGAGCATCATAGAATAGGCGTTGAGCTAGTAAGCATCACTCAATGCCAAAACACTTAGATAGATTTACTGTCTCTTGGAATTGAGTGAGTAACCTTCACTCAATGCCAGACTTCTTAGAATATAAATTCTGTTTCTAGGAGTTAAGAGATTCAGCTTCACTCAATGCCAACTTGCTTTATCAGCTTTCTGTTGTTTGGCATTGAGTGAGTAAGCATCACTTAATGCCAAACCCCTTAGACAAAATTATGTCTTCACTAGGCGTTGACAGCGTTGCGTCAGTAACCTCCACTCAACGCTTTTTGCCTTAACCAAATTTTTGCTTCTTTGGCAACTTAAGCGTTGAGAGCGTTGAGAGCGTTGAGTGAGCACGCCTCACTCAACGCTTTCTGCCTTAGCCAATTTTCTGTGTTTAAAAAAACACTGGGCTTAGACTGTCTTTCTGAGTTCGATGAATGGTAAAGTGAGCTTAACGAGAGCTCAATTCAACGAATTATCAACTGAGCTCGACAAACTCAGAATCTCAAGATCTGAAATTAGCTCGACGAATGGTGAGCTGAGCTCGACGAACTCTAAACTCAGTTCGACGAATTTGAACATGATTCAACTAGTTTAACTTACAGCCTTTTTGTTGTATGGTGTTGAGTGTGTATTCATCACTCAATGCCAAAATACTTAGCCAAATTTCTCTTTAGTAGTATGGCATTGAGTGAGTTGACTTCACTCAACGCTTGTGGACTTAGCCACATTTCAACTCCTTCCAACTTAGGCTATGACAGTATAGGCTACACTCAGCGCTATAAGTCATCTGGCGTTGAGTGGTGTTCCTTCACTCAATGCCTGTGGACTTAGACAGATTTCTGTCATCCCACACCTTAGGTAAATGTTTACCTGACTTAGCCACTTAGGCTACCTGATCTATCATAGTCATCTACTGATATGTGTATATCATTGATAAGATTGACTTCACTCAAATCTAGGACATTGTGGGCAATGGACCGAACAACAAGAAAACAAATCCTACTCCCAATAACCTTTTGGTATATATATTGATCCATGACATTTTCTATAAATCCAAAAGAAGAAATAATATCATGAAATTTTAAATACCACTGGCGAGAGACTTGTTTTAATTCATATATAGACTTTTTAAGTTTGCATACCAAATGCTCACCATTATGAGGGATAAATCCTTCTGGTTATTTCATGTAAACCACTTCATCTATATTTCCATTGAGAAATGAAGTTTTCATATCCATTTGGTGTAATTCCATATCAAAATGTGCTATTAATGCTAATATTATATGAAGAGAATCTTTCTTAGACACGGGAGAAAAGGTCTTTGTGTAATCAATTACTTTCCTTTGAGTAAATCTTTTGGCAACAAGTCTGACTTTATATCATTCAGTATTACCCAATGAATCTTTCTTAGTCTTAAAGACCCATTTACAGCCAATGGTCTTCACCCCATTGGGCAACTCAACTAAATCTCAGACTTCATTATATGTCATAGAATTCAACTCCTCTAACATAGCATCGTACCATAAATTTGATTTATCACTATCCATTGCATATGAAAAGGTTTCAGGATTATTCTCAACTCCAATATTATAGTCAGATTCTTGTAGATATACGATATAATCACTAGAAATTGATGCCTTTCTTTCTCTAGTAGATCTTCTTAATGTTGGATTAATATTCTCTGTAGGAGCATGTTGTTCAACTATTTGTTCAACAGATACTGGTAATTGTTGAACATTATGATCTACTAAATCAATGTCAACATTTTGTGAATTGTCAATGTATGGTTCTTCAATACCTATTTGAACAGTATGAGTGTTGTGAGTAATGATAAAATTATAACTTGAGGTGGAAGATTGTGTATCAAAATGATCCTTTTCTAGAATTTGATTCCTAAAAAGATTTGTTGGGTACATTGGAAACTATGTACCAGATTTGGAGAAGCCTCCCCTTACTCAGATATACATCAATTTGTATTTGATGGGATGTTTGAGTTCCAGTGTGCAGGTTAAAGAAATGAAGGAAAATTTCTAAGTACAAGTGTCGACACTTGTAAGAAATTGTGCCGACACCTGAAGCAGGAGCTGTGTCGACACCCGGGAGTTATGTCGACACCAGAAGCAAAGCATGTGTCGACACCCAGGAATTGTGTCGACACCTGAAGAAGGCTTGTGTTGACATACAGGACTTGTGTCGACACACACTCAACGCCATCTATCATCAACAGCTGTACTGAGTCTGAAAGTCTTTTGTCACACATAGGACTTATGTCGACACACACTCAATGCCGTCAATAAACAACAGCTATACTGAGTCTGAAGGGCTTGTGTCAACACACGGGACTTGTGTAAACACACACTCAACGACATCTAGACATACACTCAACGCTATCTATCAGCATCAGCTATGTCGAGACCAGGAGCAGTTGCGTCGACACACAGGACTTGTGTCGACACACACTCAACGGCGTCTGGACATACACTCAACGTAATCTGTCAGCATCAGCTATGTCAAGACCAGGAGCAGTTGTGTCGACACACAAGACTTGTGTCGACACATACAACAGAAGCTGTGTCGAGTAGTAGAAGAATGACTGTGTCGACACATTGAGTGTTGTGTCGACATCATCAAGACTTGTGTCGACACTTAAATTATTTGTGTCGACACATGTGAAGTAGTTTGCTGAGTGTTTCCTGCTGAGATATAAAGTCATTGCAGAATCAGCTGTCATGGCTAAAGACTTGACAGCTGTCATAAACAACATGTCTGACACCTTTGTCAGAACTTTCAGAAGGTTGTTACAAACCGGATCAGCCGGTAATTATTGAGAAAATCTATATAAAGGACTGATCCACGACAGCCGACAAGCAATTAAAAAGGGGGGAACAAACCAACACGGAACAAGAGAGAGAATTCAACAACAAGAAAGGGGGAACCCTTAAGAAGGAAGATCCTGAACAGTCTGCAAGAAAGATTCAGATCTAATTCTGAATCTAAGAAGGGAGCTGTCTGAAGATCAACTTCTACACCAAGTCAAGATCAACCTCATTTTGTTCAATCAAGAAGCTTTGAAAAAGCTAAGTCAGGTTAGATCTGAAGTATATAGTTTATTCAAAAACTGATCAAGAAGCTCACATCAATTGAGAGTTCTATCTGGGTGAAATTTCTGTTCAATTAAATATTATTTTTCTTGTAAGATATTTTATAGATCTGAGTTATAAGCTTGTGTTTATAAAAGCTGAGGAAGGGCTGAGAGTCTGAGATGTAGGACTTGTGAAAGTCTGAGTTGTACGTCTGGTGATTAAGGCTGAGGTAGGGTTGTTGCCTGAGGTAGGGTTCTTGGGAAGAATCTGAGGTAGGACTTGTATAAGTCTGAGCTTTATGAACCTATAAGGTTCTGAGTTGTATGATCTGTGGATCTGAGTTAGTGGAAGGAAGTTGGGCTGAATCCAGTTCTCTACTAGATAGGCGAAGGGGGGAAAGTGGATGTACCCATAACTTGGGGAACCACTATAAATCTGGTGTACTGTGAATGTTATGTTGTGGATTGTATATTCTATGTTGTGATAGATCTAGTTACTTGCCTAAAATTATTAAAGAAAATTAGAACCTATTCACCCCCCCCCCCCCTCTAGGTGTCTAGGCTCTTGAAATCAAGTCTTTCAAGTGATATCAGAGGTAGGTTGCTCAAAGATAGACCTAACAGTCTGAGTGAATCTCCAAGGCAAATAACAGATAGCAAGAATGGGTTCAAATGAGAATCAGAAGGAATTTGGATCCATGAAACTGCCCATCTGCAGGAAAGAAAGTTTTGGAATATGGAAGGAAAGGGTCAGGTTGTTCATGGAAGCATCTGATCCAAGAATCTACATCACAGTACAAGAAGGTCCATTCATTCCAATGAAGGTATCAGCTCTTGATGCAAATCTGCAAACCCCAAAGAGCTTTTCTGAAATGACTAAGGATGAGATCATCCTGGTAACATTAGATAAGAGAGCACAAAAAATTATTATGAGTGTTATAGATGATGTCACATTTCATAACTTGGTAAATTGCAAAATCTCTAAGGAGATGTGGGACACCTTGATTGTCTACATGGAGGGAACTGAAAAAGTTAGAGAGGATAGGAAATCTATGCTGAATCAAGAATATGAAAGCTTTAGACAAGCCAAGTCTGACAGCATAGCAGAATGTTACAAGAAGTTATTCAGAATAGTAAAAGAGTTGATGACCTATGGAAGAGTCTTCAACATATATGAATTGAATGACAAGTTTCTCAGGTCACTAACCAAGGACTGGGATACAAAGATATGTGCCATCAGAGAGGTGGTCAGGCTTGCTGATACACCTCCACCCACATTGTTTGGAAAGCTGTTATCTTATGAAATGCAGCTCACTGCCAGAAAGGAGGAAGAGAAAAGTAGTAGGTCTGAGTATAAAGATAAGTCAGTAGCCTTCAAGGCTGAAGGCACAAGGAAGGGTAGGAGAAAGTCTCCTTCTCCACCCAGAAGAAGTGCTGAGCAGAAGCAGAAAATACTAACATCAGTACATCAGATATTCACACCTCTGATGAGGACTTTGCTGCCTTTACAAGGCAGTTTCACAGGTTTATGAAAAAGAAGAAATGGAGAACCAAGCTTTCAACATCCTTTTCCAAGGATGATTATTACAAGAAAAAGAAGACTTTCAAGAAGGACAGGTATGCATCAAATCCTGGTAAACAAACTAATTCTAAGATTGTTTGTTATTGCTGCAACAGGCCTGAACATGTCATAGCTGACTGTTCTGACAAGAGGAAGGAGTCTAAGGACAAGAAGAAGCATCAAGTAAAAGGCAAGAAGGATAAAACCTTTGTTGCTCAGAAGCATAAGAGTTGGACAGACTCTTCATCCTCAGAATCTGGAGAAAAAGATGATGCAGAGGCATATGTTGGGTTGTTCTCTATAGAAGAGGATTCTAGGGAATCAAAATTCTTACAAATGCTGGACTCCATAAATGGAGTTGAAGACTATTGCTGTAAAGGGCTGATGGCTCTATCAAAAGATGATCAGTACCAGGATCAGCCTGGTCCAAGTAAGGTATACAGTTCTCCCTTAGCTTCTTATTACTATACTGGATCAGAATCAGAAGCATCTACATCAAGAGGTGTGGATGGTTCTGAATCTGAGGGGGATGTACATCAACTCATTGATGAGTATGGTGGGTTGTTGCAAGCTCTGAAGAGGAGCAAGTTCCTTGTCAAGAAGCGGGCCAAGGAAATTGAATCTCTTAAGCAGGTTGATTAGATTCAGCCATGTTGATAGATTTGAAACTGAAGGAGGTTGCCAAACTTAAAAACATAACTGTTATTTAGACGGGCACAATCTCCTTCAAGAAAAATCACATCAAGAATCTGGAGGCAAAAATTCAGAAAGAAAAGGAGTTAGTGTCTAAATTCTCTAAGCCAAAGTCTGTCTTGCCCTTAATAGACAATTTCATTTCTCATAAAGGAAAGACAGGTCTAGGCTTTAAGGGAAAAACAAGGGCCACCAATTCTCATAGAAAAGGCAAAGCCCCAGTTCAGCCACTAGCCTCAAAACCCCTTATCTTTTTTAGGAAAGTGATGCAACCTACAAACAGGTATGATCATGATATTACTCATGGTCACTGTGAGTATGGAGATCTCATTGGCAAGGGTGTATATGCCAATAGGCCACTCTATAAGCAAACTCATCAGGTTCTTGAGGAATCCTTGGGGTTAGCTGCTCCAGCACCTACACTTAAAAAGACTGCTGGCAAAAAAGTTATGAAGTCTGTACCTAAGAGAAGATACAACAGATTTGAGTGTTGGTGTTGTTGCAAGGTGGGCCACTTTGTTATTGATTGTTGGTTCAACACAAGTGTTAAAAAAAAAGAACAGCTTACCTGCCAGAAAAGCTGCAGGTAAGCATGATAGATTTCAAACTAACAAGAACCTAGGACCCAATAACAATTTGGGTTCTGAGGATAGGTAAATCTTTATTTTATGCAGGTGAATCCAAGTGGTCCATACCCATATATGGTACTTGGATAGTGGATGTTCCAGGCACATGACTGGAACAAGAAGAATGTTGAGTAATTATGCACCCATAGAGAAGGGACCCAAAGTAATCTTTGGTGGATCTGAAAAAGGAATCATCAAAGGATTTGGTAACATTTCTAGTAATTCTATTACTATCACTCAAGTGGCTTATGTGAAGGGTCTGAAACATAACCTGATTAGCATAAGTCAACTTAGTGATCTAGGTTATGACATCTCTTTCCTCAAAGGGGAGTGCCAAATAAGGAGGTCAAGTGATCAAGAGATCATTCTGACTGGCACAAAGAAAGGGAATATATATTATCTTAACCTTGATTGTGAGTATAACATCTCACCAATTTGTCTAGTTACAGGTGAGAAAGCATCACAGTGTGTCCAATGGCATAAGAGGTAGGCTCATCTGAACTATAAGTCAATAAGACAGCTATTTAGTATGGGGTTAGTGAGGAATGGTCCTCAGGTCAAGTGCATTAAAGAGGGTGTTTGTTCAGCTTGCCAAAAAGGCAAATAGACTGAGTTCTCTTTCCAAGTACTTGATACCAAAGATTCAATGAGATGTCTATATCTCTTGCATATGGATTTGTTTGGTCCTATGCCAGTTCATAGTCTAGGTAGGAAAGTATACACATTAGTTATTGTGGATGACTATTCTATGTTCACATGGGTTTTCTTCTTGGGGCAGAAATATGAAACCCCTACTGTCTTCAAGACTTTTGTTAGACAAATTCAGAATGAGTTTAGCATTTCAGTGGTCAAAATCAAAAGTGACCATGGAACTAACTTTCAGTCTGAGTGTATGACAAAGTTCTGTGAAGAACTTGGGATTCATCAGGAGTTCTCCTCACCTAGAACTCCCCAGCAAAATGGAGTTGTTGAAAGAAATAATAGGACTCTAATTGAGGCAAGTAGAACACTACTTAGTGACACTACTCTCCCTAAGTACTTCTGGGTTGAGGCAGTAAATACTAAATATCATGTACTCAATAGAGCTTCCATCAATAAGAAACATAAGAAGACTCCCTATGAGATTTTGAAAGGCAAAAAACCAAACATTTCCTACTTCAGAATCTTTGGTAGCAAGTGTTATGTCCTAGTTAATGGTAATCACTACCAAACTAAGTTTGCTGCCAAATCCCTAGAAGAGATATTTGATGGGTACAACAATAATAGTAGGGCATACAGGATCTATAACTTGACTACCCAAGTTGTAGAAGAATCTTTCCATGTAGTATTTGATGAGTCTAAGTTGATTAATAGTGAATTGTCTAGCTCTTCAGGTATATCTACAGGTTTAAAGGACAGCCTGGACAAGCTGACTATTAATGAAGAAGCACCTGCTAGGCTGGATGAAGAAAAGGATGCATGTTGTCTAGGGGGAGAACAAGATTCACTAGATGAAGAAGAAAACAATGAAGTGCATCAGGATGAGGAAAATGAAGAAAGCCAAGAGTTTTGTAGATTTCCTCCGACAAGAAGACACTTGAAGGATCATTCAGCTCGTCAAATCATTGGTGATGCAAGTCAAGGTGTTCTAACTAGGAGCAAGAGCATGAACACAGTTCTATGTATAAGTTTTCTATCACAGATAGAACCAAAGAAGTTTGAAGAAGCCATGCTAGACACAAACTGGATTGATGTCATGCAGGAAGAGCTGAATCAATTCAAAAGATGTAAAGTCTGGGAACTTGTTCCTAAACCAAAGGATCATAATGTTATAGGAACCAAGCGAATCTACAGAAATAAACTTGATGAGAATGGCACCATAATCAAAGAACAAGGCCAGGCTGGTAGCAAAAGGCTACAGGCAAGAAGAAGGGATTGACTTTTATCAAACCTTTTCCCCAGTGGCAAGGCTGGAAGCTATAAGGTTGTTCTTGGCCTATGCTGTCTATCAAGGTTTCAAGGTATATCAGATGGATGTAAAGTCAGTATTTCTGAATGGTGACTTAAAAGAGGAAGTCTATGTTGAATAAACCTCAGGTTTTGTAGACTCACTCACTATCCTAACTATGTATATAGGCTTAGGAAAGCTCTATATGGTTTAAAACAAGCCCCTAGGACTTGGTATGAAACCTTGTCTGCTTTTCTTATTAAGAATAAATTCTCTAGAGAAAAGATAAACAAAACTCTATTCTTTAGAGAATCTAAAGGCAAGATCATTCTAGTATAGATATATGTTGATGACATTATCTTTAGATCTACTGAAAATAACCTTTGTAGAAAGTTTGCCAAACTTATGCAAGGGAAGTTTGAAATGAGCAGTATGGGTGAGCTAAAGTTCTTCTTGGGACTTCAAGTTAGACAGACTGATGATGGATTGTTCATATCTCAGTCTAAGTTCACGAAGGAGTTGATTAATAAATATGGAATGGACTCAGCCTCCACCATGAAAACTCCAATGGAAACAAGTATGCCTATTGGCAAAGATGAGGCAGGGAAACATATTAATGAGTCTTTGTATAGAGGGATAATTGGATCTCTACTCTACTTGACTGCTAGTAGACCTGACATCATGTATGCAACATATGTCTGTGCTAGGTACCAAGCATGCCCAAAGGAATCTCATTATACTGTTGTTAAGAGAATTTTGAGATATCTTAAGGGCACACCTAATCTAGGTCTTTGGTACCCTAAGAATAGATATTTCTTACTAACATGCTTCTCAGATGCAGACTTTGAAGGATGCAAAGAAGACAGGAAGAGTACCACAGGAACTTTTCAATTCCTAGGTGGAAGGCTGGTGCCATGGAGCAGCAAGAAGCAAACAAGTGTAGCTATCTCAACTGCTGAGTAAGAATATATAGCTGCAGGCAGCTGCTGTGCACTGTTGATGTGGATAAAGCATCAACTTGAAGACTATGACATCAAGGTAAGTAGAATTCCACTATTTTTTGATCCTACTAATGCTATTTCTATTGCTAAAAACCCTGTTTCACACAGTAGAACTAAGCATATAGAAATTAAGTTTCATTTCATCAGAGAACATGTGGAGAAGGAAGATATTAGTCTAGAATTTGTGAAAACAAATAATCAAATTGCTGATATTTTTACAAAACCTCTGGATGAAATTAAATTCAATTATTTTAAAAATGAATTAGGTATGTTGAACCTAGAATAGGTCAGCACAAACTTTACTAAGTAGAATATGTAAGCACAAAATTTCTCAGGAAATTTGGGTATGTAAGAAAGTTTGTGTCGACACAAGCAAATTGTGTCGACACTCTCAGTATGATGTGTCTACACAGAAATAGTATTTGTGTCGACATAAGAATTGGTGTCGACACACTCTGTCGAGACTTGACTAGCCCGAGTCGACACTGAACACAAGTATGTTGACACATAGACGTGTCAACTAAAAATAAGTTTTGTCGAGATCTAAGTCTTTTATGTCGACACATGTAAAACTATGTCGACTAGTATTATTACTAAGTTAGGTGCGTCTTTTGACCTACCCTTTACCAGTACTCTATAAATAGAAGAAGACAAAATCTAGTCGACTACACCTTCAGAATTCTCGACTCTAGACCTTGTGTCTACATAGATATTCACTTATTTTCTCTTTTTTTTCTCTCACTCGTCAATGGCGCCACACCAGGATGACAAGGTGAATGAATGATACGAGCTGGTTTGCGGGGGATTCGAGACAGCTTCACAGGACATCAGGGGTGTGATTACCCTAATTTTCAAAAATGGCTTGGAGTTTTTGGTCTCTGAACCTTCAAGAATTTGGAAGAAGGAAGTGTTTGAATTCTACTCGTCTGCAACTGTGGATTATGAAGGAAAGAAGATCAAAGCCACAGTTCAGGATTAAAGAGTGAAACTAACACTTAAGACGATCAGGAAGTCGCTTCAACTCCCCAGAGTTAAAGAAGATGATGACATACTTCCATCTATGATAAAGGATGCACTAAATTGGTGTGGATTGAATCCAAATACCAAGGTAGGATCGTCAATTACCAGGAAGGGGATGAATTCCAAAGTTAAGTTTCTTTCAGAAATCATAGGCAAGGTGATTCTCTGTAAGACTGGTGGACATGATATGATATTTGCCTACATGTTCCACCTAATGACCAGAGTCATACACAATGTAAAAACAAATTGGTCATCAGTAGTGTTTGACAAGATCCAAGAAGGAATTAAGAAGACAAATCTGGGTAGAATCCTAAGCTTGTGTTTAGCTTCAACTATCCCAGATATTATGAATCAACTGCCAGGATCCAAGATCAATCATATGAGGAGGATGGACATGAGAATTCTATCCAGATGGGATAGAGTCTTGATCAAAGAGGTTTCTACTTCACAGAAACAGGTCAAGAAGGATAGGAAGAAGAAAGCAATTATTCAGAAAGCAGAATCCTCCAATGATTCTGAAGAAGTAGTCTTCAGTTCAGATGAAGACCAACAGGAAAAAGAAGCCCATGCTCAAGTGGAGAGCAGTCAGCAACCAGAGCATTAGATGGACTCCACTCTAGGGGAGAGAACACTAAATTAATAGTACAAGACACTGAATAACCGGAGCTACCTGCCCAAGGGGGAGGCATTGTTGAAGCTACTCTGGAGAGTGAGTATGTTGCTGATATAGTGATGGACATTGTATCAGACATAAACAAACAAGCACTAATCACTGTTGAGAATGAAGCACCAGATGTGCAGATGACAGATACAGCTCAAGATGAGCAAGTGAGCATCTCCTGTATAGAGAAGGCCCTGGATAAAGATCTGGATTTCCAGGGAGAACCTTTTACTTCTCAAGCCAACATTGTTCCTCCTGTTCAGATGCAGCAGGAGGTAACTTTGGAGGAACTGTTCCCTGATTTATCTACAGCAAGGACTGAGGGGGAGCAATAAAAAGTAGAAAAGGAACTACCAAGAACTGAGGGGGAGGAGCTACTAGATGCCCTAGTTAATAAAGAAACTGTAGATATAGAAAGCTCATCTCAATCTTCTAATGATGAAGAAGCCTACATGGCTAAAAAGAGAAAATTAGTTGTAATCAATAAAAGGAGCACAGGTTATAAGAAAGCCTTACAAACTGTCACTCCACCACCTGCTCAAAGCATGGACTTCAGTTCACTACTGGACCAACTATAAGTCAAGTTGGATGAGCAAAGGCAGTCTTTGGAGAAATATGTGGATGAGTCACATAAACAACTGCAGTTCCAGCTGGCTCAAGACATTAAATCCATCAGATTTGAAGTCAATTTGAATAAGAAAGAGATGACAGATTGCTTCCATAAGGGAGGTAATGTTGTAGTATATTTGGCTGAGCAACAACAGCTGATAAAGACTGAAGTTGAGGACATTAAAGTCAAGCAAGGATATATTTTAGAAAATCAATTCAGATCAAATGAAAATCTCAAGGACTCCCATGATGAAATTCTCAAAAAACTGAGAAGTATTGCTACTGATTTGAAATCTGAAGTATCCAAGTAAATACAAGTAGATCTAGCTATTGTCCAAATAGCCATTGAAGCTTCTCAAAAGTCTATTTCTGATCACCTGAATAAATTCCAAGCCTACTACAAAGAAGGTACAGAATATCTAGCTGATCAAATAAGGTTTCATAAGAATGATCTGAGAGATCATATAGCTAGAGAAGTCATAAAGGGGAAGAGAATATTAGTCAAAGCCAGCTCTGATCATGAGAAATGGGTATCTAATACCTTCAGCGCTACACTTGGATTTCCACCCCTATGTGAGGATGATAATACTGCTGAGTCTGGTATTCAACCTGCCTACATTGAAGGGGATCAGCCAGAGGTTGCAAAGGTCATTTATCCTCCAGCTGATTTTGACATAGTCCAGCAAGAAGTTCAGCAAATGTATAGCCCTCCACAGGAGGCACAGAATATTATTATTGAAAAGGTAGAAATGTTAGAGGCTGCACAGAAAGCTCAGAGGGAGGCACAGCTTTCCAAGAAAAGGTTTAAGGAACATGCAGAAACTGAAGCCTGATTTTGAGCAGTGGAGTCCTACCTCTAGGAACATTATTTTAACTACCTAGAAAGCTGTGAAGGACAATACATATGATAGAGGCAAATAGTACTCTGAGCAAGAGTGGAACAAGTATCAGGCAAGGCAAGAGGCTATACTTCAATATAGGAGGAGTGCTAAAACTGGGAAGTTACTTGCTAACTCTGTGGAGCCTAGCAAGTACTTTCCAAAGCCTTTTCACTATTTTGAAAGGAAAAGGATCAAGGCTGAAGAACTGAAGAAGAAAGACCTGAAAGGAAAGAAACTAGCTGATGATACTGAACCTAATGTGCAGGATAAGATCAGATCTGGAAAAGGAATAGTAATCAAGGAGCCTAGTCCATCTTAGGATAGATAGGCTAATATGTAGAATAATGTAATCTTTTGATTTTTGTTCTTTAAAGAAATATGTAAATCTAAACAATTTTCTGATTAATGAATGACATCATTTTCAGTATTGAGTTTAGCTATTATCTATGTTTATATGTTACCCTGCAGTGAAATGTATGAACATTTATTTTTCTTTGATTTGTTATGTGTGGTGTATATCTTTGACTAAGGGTTATGACTTCTCCAAATAGGAGGAGATTGTTGGGTACACTAGAAACTATGTACCAAATTTGGAGAAGTCTCCCCTTACTCAATGATATACATCAATTTGTATTTGATGGGATGTTTGAGTTCCAGTGTGCAGGTTTAAGAAATACAGGAAAATTTCTAAGTACAAGTGTCAACACTTGTAAGGAATTGTGTCGACACCTAAAGCAGGAGCTGTGTCGACACCCAGGAGTTATGTCGACACCAGAAGCAAAGCATGTGTCGATGCCCAGGAATTGTGTCGACACCTGAAGAAGGCTTGTGTCGACACACAGGACTTGTGTCGACTCACACTCAACGCCATCTATCATCAACAGCTGTACTGAGTCTGAAAGGCATGTGTCGATACACAGGACTTATGTCGACACACACTATACTCCATCTATCAACAACAGATATACTGAGTCTGAAGGGCTTGTGTCGACACACAGGACTTGTGTCGACACGCACTCAACGACGTCTGGACATACACTCAACGCTATCTATCAGCATCAGCTATATCGAGACCAGGAGCAGTTATGTCGACACACAGGACTTGTGTTGAAACACACTCAACGACGTCTGGACATACACTCAACACCATCTGTCAGCATCAGCTATGTTGAGACCAGGATCAGTTGTGTCGACACACAGTACTTGTGTCGACACATACAATAGAAGTTGTGTCGAGTAGCAGAAGAATGACTGTGTCGACACATTGAGTGTTGTATCGACATCATCAAGACTTGTGTCGACACTTAGACTATTTGTGTCGACACATGTGAAGTAGTTTGCTGAGTGTTTCCTGCTGAGATATAAAGTTATTGCAGAATCAGCTGTCACGGCTGAAGACTTGACAGCTGTCATAAACACCATGTCTGACACCTTTGTCAGAACTTTTAGAAGGTTGTTACAAACCGGATCAGTCGGTAATCATTGAGAAACTCTATATATAGGACTGATCCATGACAACCGACAAGCAATTATAAAAGGGGGAACAAACAAACACAAAACCAGAGAGAGAATTCAACAATAAGAAAGGGGAACCCTTAAGAAGGTAGATCCTGAACAGTCTGCAAGAAAGATGTAACATCTCATTTCCAGCTAAACCCCTAGGAGTGGTTTTGTCTTAACAGAACCCTAGGAAGCCCGGGAATTTAAGTTTGTCGACCAAGATTTTGAGTCAAGGGGTGGTCACGCCCGTGACCGACCCGTCACGCCCGTGACCTAGGGCGTGACCCCCTTCGACGATCGTCGACCTCAGGAAGACGATCGTCGAGCTCAGAATTTAAACATAGGCCAGACACGCCCGTGACCGACCCGTCACGCCCGTGACCTTGGAATGGCGTTGAGTGAGCTAAGCTCACTCAACGCCGTGATCTGGAATGTCGTTGAGTGAGCTAATCTCACTCAACGCCGTGGTCTGGATGGCGTTGAGTGAGCTTAGCTCACTCAAAGCCTTAAGCAGGATGGAGTTGAGTTCGTTGAGTGCACTCAACGCCATAAGTTGAATGGCGTTGAGTGCACTGACTGCACTCAATGCCATCTGGTGTCGGCAGGTTGGCGTTGAGTGAGCTGAGCTAACCCAACGCCGTAGACTGGACGGCATTGAGTAAGCTTAGCTCACTCAATGTCGTTGTAACACCTCTACCCGTCAAGAAGAATATAATAGAGGGTCCGGCCGGGGCCCCACACCATATTCCACAAACAGGCGGAGACGCTACGAAATAATATCACAACCACGCATCCTAACACAGAGCATTCTAGCGGAAGCTTCATGGTTGAATTATTGAACTCAAGATAAATAACATTGTCCACTAAAACTTAGGAATAGATATAAACATCACAAGAGTTTGGCCTTAAGGCCTTACAACAGTTTCTCTTAACAAGAGTGTGGATTACAAACATCGGCACGCAGGCCGGCCACACATGAACAAAAGAAACAAAACAATGCCTTCGAGGGCAGCAACGCAGCTTTGGGCTTCAGCCCGCTAAGTCCCGCTCGGACCAGCAATTCCAGTACCTGTAATAACCAATCCACCAAGCGGTGGCAAACAGGGCAACGGTCAGCATTCAGCTGACCAATTATAACGACCCTGCCCCTGGCACGGGGCAGCGGAATTCCATCCCTGCATAGCAATCTTCCAATATGATATATAGCAATTCAAGCAAGACGTGCACACCCGCACAGTCACATATCACAAACGCCGGCACGACGGCCCGACGCTCCGTGCACTCAGGGCACATTATCCGTGTTCCGTATTTCCACGGCCACACCACCGTTCAGAGGTCCCAGACATAACGGTTCAATATGAGCATTCTAGTCTGATCGGCTCACCGGCCGTCGACTCTCGCTATGTGATCCTAACAGGGTCTTAAGCACCCAAGGTTAGACAACCATAACGCGGGTACAGATCCACCTTTCCCGTTGCTCACATCGTCAGACTCACGCCTGGACTGACGCGGGTACAGCTTCACCTTGCCCGTTCCACCATTTTCTAGTTGCAGCCCCACGGCTCAACCTCATACAAAGTAGCAACTCACGGCTACAAGAGAGTCCAACTCTCAATATTTCCTGGACTTCCTCCAGTACTTTATCCATCATGCCTACAAGCAAGAATCACGGAGTCTTCTCCGATATGCAAACAAGCATCACCAATCCAGACCATGTCCAGATGGGCTTCACACAGCATGCCTAGATCCGTACTCCAATTCCGGACTCTAACAAGGGGGACTTCACATATCTACCCCAAGGGACGCCACAACCCACCGCACACTCGCGGGGAAGGGTTTTCCCTATGCAATGCAGGAATTAAGGACTTCACATGTCCAAGCAGGAAATCGTTACCCTAGGAGTTCGCTTCGGAGCCATGGAGAGAAATTTGAGACGGATGAAAGCCTTCGCAGCAGCGTTGCCTTCGCAAATCCAAACTCGGCTCGCGATTTGGACCACCGTAGCTCCACCGGCAGCCGGACTCCACTTCTTCTTCCTCACCTTGCTCTCACCTCTCTCTTAAAAGTTAGAAAGAGAATAGAACTTAAGAAATGAGCCTTCTTCTCCTCCTTTCCCGGCCTTATCAGCCCAGGAATGAGCCCCAGCCACAGGATCCTCTTTAAGGAAAGTGAACGGCCAAGATCTGCCCAAAATATTGAACTTTTTGGCCGACACGGCCTGTGACACGCCCGTGTCACAGGCCGTGTACCCTTAAGCGGCACACGCGGCGCTCGCACCGACTAAAAAGTACCAGAACACGAGCATCGACACGCCCGTGTCGAACCTGACACGCCCGTGTCGGTCATGTGACACGCCCGTGTCACACCTGTTACACGGTACTCAACGAGCGCTAAATCCAGTCAGAGCAGTACACGGGTAGGCACACGCCCTCTGACACCCCCGTGTCAAAGCAGACACGGCCGTGTTCAAGCCTTGGTTCCGGGCCGTGTACATTTCTGACTCGAAACGGCATTTTATTGAGTGACACGCCCTGGGACACGCCCGTGTCGAAGGCCGTGTCCCAGGCTCGACTATCGTCGACCTCCGATCGTCGACTAACCTGAACACGCCCTGGGACACGCCCGTGTCCCAGGCCGTGTACCCCGACACGCCCCGGGACACGCCCGTGTCCCAGGCCGTGTTAAGCAACCTGCACCTCAATTTCAATTTTGAGTCTTTTTGGGGTGTTACAACTCTCCCCTCCTTAATAAAATTTCGTCCCGAAATTTGAAGACAATAAGGAGAAAAATAACAAAACATTTATATGTTTCTATTACATATATAACGAGCAAACAAGTTACGAAAATAACTCGGGAAACTCGGCTTGCATGGTCTGCTCACGCTCCCATGTTAGCTCTTCTCGGCCACAATTGTCCCACCGGACTTTGACCATCCCGATCACCTTGTTCCGCAACTGTTTCTCGGCTCGATCCTCGATCCGTATAGGCTTCACCTTTGTTGTTAGCCCATACTCAACCGGCACTCGATCATTGCCAATTACTTGAGTTGGATCCTTGATTGCTTTCCGTAGCACCGAGATGTGAAACACATCATGCAATCCACTCAATTCCGATGAAATAGCTAGCTGATAGGCGGCTTCCCCAACTCGCTCCACCACTTCAAACGGACCAAGGTATCGCGGACTTAGCTTTTTCAACCGCCGAATCCGAGATACGCCTTTGAAGGGCTTAATCTTTAAATAGACCCAGTCACCCACCGCGAACTCCACATTCCGGTGCTTCGCATTGTAATATTTGGCTTGCCGATCCTGGGCTATTAGGAGCCTCTCTCGAATAGAGCGTATTGTTGAGGTAGCATCCTCGACTTCCTTGTTGCCTAAAATTTTAGTCTCGCCAGTTTCTGCCCAAGCTAGCGGTGTACGACACTTCCGACCATACAGCGCTTCAAACGGGGCCATGCCTATACTCGCTTGATGGCTATTATTATAGGCAAACTCCACCATAACAAGATGCTCTTCCCAATTCTTACCGAAGTCCAGGGCGCACATACGGAGCATATCCTCCATCGTTCTGTTGGTACGTTCAGTTTGGCCATCCGTTTGCGGGTGAAAGGCCGTACTGAATGCTAACTTCGTGCCCAACATCTGATGAACTAATCTCCAATCTTTCGAAGTAAAGCGCCCATCTCGGTCACTTACGATGCTCCGGGGAACACCATGCAATCGAACAATCTGCTCCACATAGAGCTTTGCCAACGTTTCCACTGAATCGTCCCGCTTGTTCGGGATAAAGTGAGCCACCTTTGTCAACCGGTCTACAATCACCCAGATTGAGTCATGGCCACGCTGAGATCTCGGCAATCCGTGCACGAAATCCATAGAAATATCCTCAAACTTCCATTGTGGAACCGGCAACGACTTCAGGAAACCACTCGGCCGTTGACATTCTGCCTTTACCAAAGCACAAGTGCAACATTTAGCCACATACTCGGCTATGTCCTTCTTTAAACCAGGCCACCAGAACAGTTTCTTCATGTCCTTGTACATTTTTGTGCTCCCAGGGTGAATTGAATACTTTGTAAAGTGTGCTTCATATAGCAATCCTTCTCGCAATTTACCCGCACTAGGGACGCACAATCGGCCATCTTTTCGTAATAAACCGTCATCCCAGGAGAATTGATCACCAGACCCCTCTTTTGCATAGCGTTGGAGACTTTCATCCAACTCCGTTGCCCGCCGAACCCTGTCAGCAAGGTCATATTGAACCTCCAACCAGTTCACGCATGCAACAGTTGAAGAATCTCTTTCCACACAAGATATCTCCAAAGCTTCCAACTCCTGGATTAACCGCTCATCATGTATCCGCAACCAATTTGCCCGTACCGGAGTCCACCGACTCAAGGCATCAGCGACCACATTTCCCTTTCCGGGAACATAGTGAATGTCGAAGGTATAATCCCCAAGGAATTCCATCCACCTCCTTTGTCGCATATTCAATTCTTTTTGCTCGAGCAGATACTTTAAGCTCTTATGATCTGTATAAATATCCACTTTCACGCCATAAAGATAATGCCGCCACAACTTTAGCGAAAAGATCACCGCCGCCAACTCCAAGTCATGGACGGGGTAATTACGCTCATGCACTTTCAATTGACGTGAACCATAAGCGATCACCTTGCCAAACTGCAGGAGAACGCAGCCTAAGCCGCTTCCTGACGCATCGCTGTATATTTCAAATCCATCTGTACCACATGGCGACGTCAAAACGGGCGCTGTGGTCAAACGATTCTTCAGCTCATCAAAAGCTCGTGCGCACTCCGGCGTCCAAACGAACTTCTGGTCCTTTCTCGTCAACGTAGTCAGAGGCAAAGCAATCCGGGAGAAGTTCTCCACGAACCGTCTATAGTAGCCCGCCAGTCCAAGGAAACTCCTGACTTCGGCCACCGAAGACAACACTGGCCAATCACGAATGGCACTTATCTTAGCCGGATCCACCGCTATGCCCTCTCCACTTACCACATGGCCTAGAAAAGCCACCGACGAGAGCCAGAACTCACACTTAGAGAACTTGGCATACAGCTTATTCCTTCGCAAGGTATGCAATACTAATCGCAAGTGGTTTGCATGATCTTCCTCCGATTGTGAATATACCAGGATATCATCAATAAACACAATCACAAACAGATCCAGGTATTCGCGGAACGTTCGATGCATGAGATCCATGAATACCGAAGGCGCATTACATAAGCCGAACGGCATCACTGTGAACTCATAATGACCATAGCGTGTGCCAAACGCTGTCTTGGGAATGTCACCTTCCCTAATCCGCAACTGGTAATACCCGGACTTCAAATCCAACTTCGAATAGACGGTTGAGCCTGCTAGCTGATCGAACAAGTCATCGATCCGTGGAATTGGATACTTGTTTTTCTCCGTCAGCTTGTTCAGTTCGCGATAATCAATACATAGTCGCAAACCACCGTCTTTCTTTTCCACAAACAGAACAGGCGCGCTCCAAGGTGACATACTTGGGCGTATGTATCCCTGCTCCAACAACTCTTGCAACTGAACTTTCAATTCGGCCATTTCTTTTGGCGCTACCCGATACGGCGAACGGGCCACGGGTTTCGCACCCGGCACCAGCTCGATAGCGAAGTCGATTTCCCTTTGGGGAGGTAACCCCGGAAGGTCCTTTGGAAACACATCCGCATATTCCGACACAATCGGCACTTCACTCACACTGGCCTTCGGCGCCACCGCCTCTATGAGTGTGAAGAACAACTCTGCACCCTTCCGAACTGCCTTAACAACTTGGAGAGCGGATAACAACATCCCACTCATCCCTTGCATACCAATGAACTTGGCCTCTTGTTCGGTATTTTGCCCAAGTGTGACCTCTTTTGAAGTGCAATCTATACAGGCATGCTGCTCTGAAAGCCAGTCCATACCAAAGATTATATCAAACTCTTTAATCGGCAATACTAATGTTTCCACCTTGAACTCCCGACTTCCTATCTTGACCTCAAGACCGCAAGATCGATCCGCGCACATCAAACATCCGTTAGGCAACAACACCTTTACACTGTCTGTCGTGGTCTGAATCGGCACCCCAACACGAAAGACAAAGTCCTCAGACAGAAACGAATGTGAAGCACCTGTGTCGAACAGTGCTCGCGTCGGATACTCTCGTATAAGAACAAACCCTATAACATTACAATTAAAGCAAGCACAGCACATCAAAACAAGAACATTAAAAACCTACGCGCACCTGTGACGACATCTGCCTGCTTAATGGCCTCCTGTTGTCCAAGGTTGAAGACCCTAGGCTGCGCGTGCGAGGCAGAAGACTCCACCACAGCCTTCCCCTTCTCCGCATAAGACGCTCCCGTCTTCTTGTCACCCTTTGGAGGACCAAATCGACATTCACGTGCGAAGTGTCCAACCTTCCCGCACGTAAAAAAAGCACGAGATCCATACCCAGATGTATCCGTCACAGTCGCAGAAGGAGCTTGTCCAGAAGACTTAGACTTCTTGTTCCATCTCTTTCGGTAGCCAAACTTGTCCGGACGCGGCGGCTTAAACTCTGGCTTCACAACAGCCAAGTTTCCCTTTGCTTGCCCCCGTTTCATGTCCGTCTCCAAAGAACGAGCCGTACAGACTAAGGCTTGGAATCCCTGACTCACAGAACTCGAGAGCAAATACCGCAGCTCATCTCGCAGTCCCGCATAAAACCGACTAGTCTTACGCTCTTCTTCGGCGAAGATCGTGCCCGCATATCTTCCCAATCGGGTGAACTCATGCAGGTAGTCATCCACACTTCGATCTCCCTGCGCTAACCTTTGAAATTCCATTTCCATAGATATCCTTTGCTGCATCGGCAGATGTTGTGCTAAGAACAATCGAGAAAATTCATCCATTGTAACCTCTGCCAATTGCCTGCCAGCCAAGTGATGCATTTCAATCTCATCCCACCACAATCGCGCCTCTCCTTCCAGTAGGAAAGTGGCTAACATAACTTTCTGTTCCTCCTCAACCTTGATAGCTCTCATAATCCTCTTAACTCTTGCAAGCCAATCCTCTGCTTGGGCCGGTGTACCCGCCCCATGAAACTGCGGAGGGTTGAAGCTCAAGAATTGCTTCCATTGTTGATCTGCTATCCCGCGGATCAACTTCGGCTTCTACCGGTTCTTGTCGTACCCCAGCTTGCGTTGGCACCACTGCAGGACGTGCCTGCCCAGCCTGCTGAGCATTCATCACAGCAAGTACCGTTTCCGTGATGAGACGGACTGTTTCAGCGGATTGAGGAGTTGTGGGCACCTCGGCTGGTGCCGCACTCTCAACAGAACGTTGTGGTTCGGATTGACCCGCAACACTTCTGGTCACCTATATGTGTAAAATACACAGGTTAACGACCAATAAAAACGGCAACCATACAATAAGAATACACAAGTTCAACAACCACGTGTATTTACATTCCTAAGTGGACAATCTTGAGTTCAAATTAAGTGTTATAACGACGGCACTGACACGTGCTCGCCACCTCTCAAAAGAATTCGACCACGAATTCGGAAGAGATCGACCAACAAGCTGATACCAAATTGTAACACCTCTACCCGTCAAGAAGAATATAATAGAGGGTCCGGTCGGGGCCCCACACCATATTCCACAAACAGGCGGAGACGCTACGAAATAATATCACAACCATGCATCCTAACACAGAGCATTCTAGCGGAAGCTTCATGGTTGAATTATTGAACTCAAGATAAATAACATTGTCCACTAAAACTTAGGAATAGATATAAACATCACAAGAGTTTGGCCTTAAGGCCTTACAACAGTTTCTCTTAACAAGAGTGTGGATTACAAACATCGGCACGCAGGCCGGCCACACATGAACAAAAGAAACAAAACAATGCCTTCGAGGGCAGCAGCGCAGCTTTGGGCTTCAGCCCGCTAAGTCCCGCTCGGACCAGCAACTCCAGTACCTGTAATAACCAATCCACCAAGCAGTGGCAAACAGGGCAACGGTCAGCATTCAGCTGACCAATTATAACGACCCTGCCCCTGGCACGGGGCAGCGGAATTCCATCCCTGCATAGTAATCTTCCAATATGATATATAGTAATTCAAGCAAGACGTGCACGCCCGCACAGTCACATATCACAAATGCCGGCACGACGGCCCGATGCTCCGTGCACTCAGGCACATTATCCGTGTTCCGTATTTCCACGGCCACACCACCGTTCAGAGGTCCCAGACATAACGGTTCAATATGAGCATTCTAGTCTGATCGGCTCACCGGCCGTCGACTCTCGCTATGTGATCCTAACAGGGTCTTAAGCACCCAAGGTTAGACAACCATAACGCGGGTACAGATCCACCTTTCCCGTTGCTCACATCGTCAGACTCACGCCTGGACTGACGCGGGTACAGCTTCACCTTGCCCGTTCCACCATTTTCTAGTTGCAGCCCACGGCTCAACCTCATACAAAGTAGCAACTCACGGCTACAAGAGAGTCCAACTCTCAATATTTCCTGGACTTCCTCCAGTACTTTATCCATCATGCCTACAAGCAAGAATCACGGAGTCTTCTCTGATATGCAAACAAGCATCACCAATCCAGACCATGTCCAGATGGGCTTCACACAGCATGCCTAGATCCGTACTCCAATTCCGGACTCTAACAAGGGGGACTTCACATATCTACCCCAAGGGACGCCACAACCCACCGCACACTTGCGGGGAAGGGTTTTCCCTATGCAATGCAGGAATTAAGGACTTCACATGTCCAAGCAAGAAATCGTTACCCTAGGAGTTCGCTTCGGAGCCATGGAGAGAAATTTGAGACGGATGAAAGCCTTCGCAGCAGCGTTGCCTTCGCAAATCCGAACTCGGCTCGTGATTTGGACCACCGTAGCTCCACCGGCAGCTGGACTCCACTTCTTCTTCCTCACCTTGCTCTCACCTCTCTCTTAAAAGTTAGAAAGAGAATAGAACTTAAGAAATGAGCCTTCTTCTCCTCTTTTCCCGGCCTTATCAGCCCAGGAATGAGCCCCAGCCACAGGATCCTCTTTAAGGAAAGTGAACGGCCAAGATCTGCCCAAAATATTGAACTTTTTGGCCGACACGGCCTGTGACACGCCTGTGTCACAGGCCGTGTACCCTTAAGCGACACATGCGGCACTCGCACCAACTAAAAAGTACCAGAACACGGGCATCGACACGCCCGTGTCGAACCTGACACGCCCGTGTCGGTCATGTGACACGCCCGTGTCACACCTGTTACACGGTACTCAACGAGCGCTAAATCCAGTCAGAGCAGTACACGGGTAGGCACACGCCCTCTGACACGCCCGTGTCAAAGCTGACACGGCCGTGTTCAAGCCTTGGTTCCGGGCCGTGTACATTTCTGACTCGAAACGGCATTTTATTGAGTGACACGCCCTGGGACACGCCCGTGTCGAAGGCCGTATCCCAGGATCGACTATCGTCGACCTCCGATCGTCGACTAACCTGAACACGCCCTGGGACACGCCCGTGTCCCAGGCCGTGTACCCCGACACGCCCTGGGACACGCCCGTGTCCCAGGCCGTGTTAAGCAACCTGCACCTCAATTTCAATTTTGAGTCTTTTTGGGGTGTTACAGTCGTAATCTATCAGGCGGGATGGCGTTGAGTGCACTCAACGCCATGAGTTGAACAGCGTTGAGTGCACTGACCGCACTCAACGCCATTTGATGTAGTCTGTATGGCATTGAGTGAGCATAGCTCACTCAACGCCATAATCTGAACGGCGTTGAGTGAGCTAAGATCACTCAACGCCATCGTTTAAAAGGCCATAACCCGGATGGCGTTGAGTGAGCTGAGCTCACTCAACGTCATAATCCGGATGGCGTTGAGTGAGCTGAGCTCACTCAACGCCATAATCTGGGATGGCGTTGAGTGAGCTGAGCTCACTCAATGTCGTAGCTTGGATGGCATTGAGTGAGCTGAGCTCACTCAACCCCGTAGCTTGGATGGCGTTGAGTGAGCTGAGCTCACTCAATGCCGTAGCTTGGATGGCGTTGAGTGAGCTGAGCTGTAAGACCCCTTTTTTTTTTTCAAAACCGTGGTCTTATGCCCAGAACCGCCGCTTTGCGGTGACGCCTTCGCTCTCGGGAAGTTGTCACTACAAAGCGCCGATTCTGCCGGCCTTTTTCGATCACATTTATAGTAGCAAGTATTAAAGATATGCAGTCCACAGAAGTAGTAAAAGGGGCAAATCACATATAATATAAATAAAGCTCCACGAAGGGAGTGTCCACAGAAACATCAGAGTGCAGCATAATGTAAAACTAGAAATAAGGGCATAAGCCCTGTACATCAGAGTCCTCACTACAAGTCACTCAGCGGAAGCAAAACTAAAAGAAACTACTCTAAGGGTCGGGACTCACGGTCCCTGCAGTCTGGACTCCAGTGCTAGACTGCCCCATCTCCAGTCGTACCGGCCTCCTGGGCTGTTCCCCCATGCTGGGCTCCGCGATCCCCTAAAATGATGTGGTTCGAAAACCATTAGTCATAAATACTAAGCCCTATCATCCCCTACCCCTTCCCCCATGGCCCTTAGGCACCGAGCGAAGAGGAAGAAAGGGGGGGACATATTTGTGGAGAATAAAAGTAAACAGGTGATAGTGGACTTAATCTAGCAAGTTGTATTCGGTGAGCAGTTAATATGAATGTTATAATAGGTCTAGCAGTAAGAAAAGCAAATATATGAATTTAAACCTTCACTTATGCGAGAACACATAAGCAAAAGGGATCTTTTGCAAGGCTCTCATCGTATAAGTGTCCCATATCACTTATACCTTGGGGTGTCGGTTATCAAACAGCAATGGTTGTTATTATATATATCAAATAAACCTTAATTTATAAACTTGCCCACACAAGCTTATAGACTAAGGGGTCGTTTTGCAGGTCCCAAACTATAAGCGTCCCATACCACTTAGTTTTTGGGATGTCCAAAGTTGTAATGAATGATTATGATGGCAATACATATGGTGGGTTATTATGTCATGCAGTGCAACACACACACCCGACTTTGTGCACAAACCTTATAGTTCCCTCTTTCGGAGCCGTTACCTCTCAGGATACCTCCGTAGTGGCAGACGGAAGCGGTGGGTCGGGCCTACCCCACCTCAAAACCAGTTATGCACACCGGTCTGACCTATCGTACGCCCTCAACGCCTGGTGCACGAGGCGGAACACCGCGTACTCTTGCCGGGTATGGACCGCCGGACTTAACCTTGGCAATGTGCTAACCACCTTGCCGAGACAACGATATTGGTGCCGGTGCAACGAACTCCCCAATATCGCTGACCCACCACCTTAGTTATCCTAACTTTATGCACATACAACAATTATAGAGTGAGTAACCAAACAACACAAACAGTCAAAAGAACTCCCGGACAAGCCGTCCGTAACAACCTAAAACCCGAGCATAAGCTCCCCGGACAAACCCGTCCGTGTCAACTATCAACCGAGCCAAAGCTCCCTGGACTAAAAACCCGTCCAGCTCGATTCCCAATCCCATCCCTTTGAACACCTCGGGATGACTCATCATTTCAATCTCCTAGCCATCTAGTGCGTGCCGTGTAAATCCCTACTTAACTAATTTCTCTTTCTTTTAGTTTGCAGTTTACGTTAGCCCAGGACTGCCTCCGGATTATGCCCCGTGAAGGGTTCTCAGTAGGCACTAGGAACTACGATGGTATGACAAGACCAAAGTTCCCTTTCGCAAGGCACTTACTTTAATTGGTTTCTCACCTTACCTTTTTCCCTTTAAGAGTTACATTAAACTAAACCTAGGGTAGCTTGACTCTTCACCCTCTCCACACGGAGAGACGGTCTTCCGCCATACCCGCGTAACACCTAATCTTCCAACTACCATCAGTGCTAAACCAAACCTCCTAGGGACTCACCTAGGCTACACGATAATCAAGATTACATGTAATTTACTTTTTCACCCAAATGCCACAATTTATTTATCGGGGGTCTATCCTAACAAGATTTGCCTAAATCTAAAATATTGGAATTTTCCTAATAAATCCAATAACTTATTTATTTATTCTTAAGGGTCTAATATCATCATTTTGAACATGAGGTATAACATTCTAGTTGATTCCAGCTATCACAAAATTAAGGTAAATAATAGTAGGCCTAAATATCAAGTTTCCAAAGTTTGATAGTTTTACAATGATTTTCAAGGGCTTAAACTTATTTAATCATTATTTCAGTTATTTCAAGCTTAATGAATAAACTACCTTAATTTGTCCTCCAAATAATTCAAATAAAATACAGGATGCTGATTTTATCATGAAAATAACTTTGACAGAATCCCATAATTTTCTTGCTGGTAATTAAATCATAATAAATCAAATACTAAATTACAATCTAACATGCTTTGTGAATGAAGTGCTATAACAGTAACCCTAAAAATTCCCAAATAATTCCCAGTGATATAAAAGGGCCTAAAAACCTTAAGTTCCAATTATCATAATTTTCCAGCAATTGTACAAGCCCTAATTTATTTTTATGCTCAAAAGCCCATATTAAAACATTGTGAATGAACCTCTAAAATTTCTCAACATAAAATTCTATAAAAAATTCAGGGATCAATGTTCTACTAGTCAAGATCTAAATCCAGAATTTTAACTGATTATAATTAATTTAAAACTTCCAAATAATTGAAACAACAAATCGGGCTAATAATCATTTAACACATGAAGTATAATATTTATTAATCATAAAATTCCAGGAAAATTACCATAAGTCTAAAACATCCTAAAACTCCCTCCTCCCGAGTTTCATAATTTTTGGATTAGATTTAGTGCTTAAAATAACTAAATTACATTTTTATCCTAATCCAAAATCTCAACTTTTGAGGTACCTAATTACCTCCAATTCTTTCACTACTTCAACCAGAGGGTTTTCATCATATCATCCCCCTCTCCTCCAAATTTCAAGGGCATACAAGAGCTTTTGTTCCTATGTCCTTCACAAACCTCAAACTCCCACCCACTGGATTTGAGCCAATCTCTTAGGGTAAAATCCACCCTAATCCACACCATGTTACCCAAGAGGGTAGACATAGACTCAACAAATCAGTGGCAACAACATCAGCCTCTTTTGAGGAGATTTGTCCACTCCATTTCCAATCGTACTTTTCCCCAAAGTATCCCTCACCAAGACCTATCTAGGACTTGATACTTCCCTATTCAAAAATCGACCAATTGAGTTGAAATTTTGTACAGATCTTAACATTGATGCCAGGGACCACCACCCAAAATTTGGGGGAGTTTGGACTTAATTTCATCTCCTAATTAATTTTATAATTTTTATTAAAATTTTACAAAAAACTTTAGGCAAAAGTTCTCCAAAAATTCTCATTTTTAGACAGCCTCTCGATATACATATTATAGATCTCCAGTCCAAATTTCAAGTCATTTGGACATGTTATGAACCGTGGGCAACCATTTCAATTTCTGGTTAGCCTAGGTCTTGATCCCACCAAAATGAGTGCTGTGGTCAAACCACTCACCCAAATTGAATAAAATCAATTTTAAATTAAAGTAGACCCAGAGGGCTACAACTTTTGTGACTGGTCATTTTTCCTAATTCGGCCTCTAAGGTCCTCAATTTTTAACTTTAAAATAGGTGAGTTTTCATGTTCATTAATTATAAAATTCCTAAATAAATTATTTAATATTTTAACATCACTATTCGTCTTCTTCTCAAAACCGAACCAGTGAACAGAAAGTTTATTTTCCTGTAGTTTTCCGAATTCAATTTCCCGGCCATCCGGTCACCTCCCTGGCCAGCCACCACCACCACCACCTCCGTTGAGGCGACGGCTATCGACCGACGGTGATTTGGCCGCCGGAGATGGCGGTTTCCGGCGAACTCGCCGCCATTAATTTACGGAAATACGATGAAACTCCCATCCGATCTAATCCTTTTGGACTCGATATCTCTCCTAAAAAATTTCTAAGATCTATTCAAGAAAGAAGAAGTAGAGGAGGACCTTATTCGCGGTTTGGAGACGAGTTGATCGGCGGTTCGTCATGGCGCGGCGTTGGCGTCGTTCGATTTCTCCTACGGCAACTCCAACTCCAAAGTATGAGATAAAATGGGTAAACTTTTGCTCTCTTACAGCAGGGAGGCTTTTATAGATTTCAAGGGGAGGAAGATGAAGAGGAGAAAGAGAAATGGCAAGAGATCAATGGCCATTTAATTGGTATTTAAAACCGATTTTCGGTTACAGGAAGTCAAGAGGTGGAAATGAATAGGCAAATCCTAGGTGGCAGCCTCCTATAGGACCTCTTTATTATTTTTACTCCATCTTTATGATAAAATTCGGCCATTAAGAGGGGGGGTTTCTTCTTCTTCATGCCATTAATCTTCACTTCAATATTTTCTCTCTCCTCCCACCATTAATTCTCTAAATTTCTCTCTCCTCCTAACAAAATGAAAATCCTAAAAAAAATGTCACACCTTACACTCTATTGGCAGCCCTCTACGGTTTATAACTCCTCATGAGAATCATGAAGGGGGTGGTTCACCTTCCACCTTAAATGGCTCTCTTTCTCACTTTCTCTCTCCTCCATTATTCTTCAAAATAACACTTTTGATTCCTCTCTCCTAGTCACCCATTTGACTAGTCAACCCTAGGTTATTGGCAGCCCTAATACATCCTATTAATCATGCAAATAGGGTTAGCCTAGAGGAGTGAGTGGTTTGAGCATGGGTTAGCCCAAATAGGCTAGGTTGACTTGACTTGGGTCAAAGGTTGACTTGGTCATTTTGGCCACTAGGGTTGACCCAAGTGGGTCCTTAGTGACTCATTGGGCCCACATGATGTTTAAGGGGGGCTTAGAGCCATATTAATCCTACTAAGCCACCCAAATCCAGGGTTTTAGGAAATTACTAAATGCAGACCAAAATGGCTCACACTAATTTCTTGGATCATTTTGGTCCTTTTGGCTCTCTAAGGACTTGCCATGACTCAGGCATGCTCAAAGTCACTCCTAGGGGGGTCATATTTGAAAATGGGATGTTACAAATCCCAATAAACAAAACAATAATTTCGTCCCCGAAATTAAGGTTAAGTCTACAAGAGTTTTCTACCGGCACAAGCTAAGCTTGTAACATCCCATAAGGGTTGAAGTGCCTAAAATGTCAACAATTTGGGGCTAGTCCCCAATAAACAAAAAGTTTAGCCTATATCTTTTTAAATAATTCTACTAGCACGAGAAAATAAGGAAAAACACTAATACACCGGAGGAGTTGCGAGGTATACCTGACTAAAAAGCTCCGGATATTTCTCCTGCATCAGGTCCTGAGGCTCCCAGGTATGATCCTCTCGTCCGTGGTTCCTCCACAAGACCTTGACTAGCGGGATCTTCTTGCGGCGCAAGACTCGTATCCCCTGGTCATCGATCCGTATCGGTTCCAAATGCACAGACCGATCCGAGGCTACCGGCCCATCAGTGGCCGTAATCTGTAACTCCGGGCGTAGTAGAGCCCTCCTGAGTGAAGATACGTGAAAAACGTCGTGCAAGCCGGCCAACTCCGGTGGCAGCTCCAACCGGTAAGCTAGAGGACCGATCCGCTCCAGGATCCTGAACGGTCCCATGAATCTCGGGCTGAGCTTCTTCTGATGACCCCGCACCCGTGAAACTCCATGCATCGGTCGAATCTTCAAGAACACCCGGTCCCCGATCTGAAACTCCACCTGACGATGCCGAGCGTCATAATACTTCGCTTGCCTGCTCTGCGCCTCTAACATCCGGTCCCGGATCAGTCTCACCTGAGCCTCGGTGTCTTCCACAAACTCTGAGTCTAGAATCTTCGGATCCACGTCCTGCAGCCAAGATAACGGTGTCCTACATCTTCTCCCATACAAGGCCTCGTAAGGAGCCATCCGTATGCTGGATTGGTAGCTGTTGTTATACAAGAACTCCACCAATGGCAGCACCTTCTCCCAGGGCTCTCCGCGGTCTATAATACATAGTCTCAGGAGGTCTTCCAGCGTCCGATTGGTACGCTCCGTCTGCCCGTCAGTCTGGGGGTGAAAAGCCGTACTGAACGTCAGTCGGGAGCCAAGGTAAGCCTGCACCGATCTCCACTCTCTGGATGTAAACCGACCATCTCGATCTGATACGATCGTCCTAGGCATGTCGTGATAACGAATATACTGCTCCACGAACCTCCGAACCAACACTCCAACAGAGTCATCCTTCCTGATCGGGATGAACCTAGCCACCTTCGTCAGACGGTCCACGATCACCCAGATCGAATCGTTTCCCGTCCGTGATCAAGGTAGGCCATGGATGAAGTCCATCGCGATGTCCTCAAATTTCCACTCCGGCACCGGGAGTGGCTGCAATAAACCAGCGGGATGTCTACACTCTGCCTTCACTAACTGGCACGTCTCGCAGTGGGTCACGAAGTAGATGATGTCCTTCTTCATGCCCGGCCAGTATAGGTTCTTCTTCAAATCTACCGTCATCTTTGTGATCCCGGGATGTATAGAAAATCTGTTATGATGAGCCTCGGCCATGATATCCTCCCGAATCTGGCCCCTATCCGGTATGTAAGTCCGACCTCTAAAACATATCAGTCCATCTCGCATCGAGTAGTCCCCAGCTGAGTCTGCCTCCAAGGCCCGGAAAATCGGCTCTAGCTTGGCATCACGCCTCTGCCAATCTCTGACTCTGTCATGAATATCATAGGTGGTGCTCGTAGCGGCCAGGTACTCCTTGTACAGCTCAGGGTCATCAGGTGATACCAGAGTGATGTGCATTTCTTCGAAACTTCGTAGTAGCTCCATGGACATAAGCTGAGGTCCTGCTCCGGCTGTGGCAGCTCTCCGGCTCAGTGCATCGGCCACCACGTTTGCCTTACCCGGATGGTAGTGCATCTCATACTGATAGTCCGCTAGAAACTCCACCCATCTGCGTTGCTGGATGTTCAGCTCCTTTTGCGTATCCATATACTTCAGATTTTTGTGATCTGAAAATATATCGCAGTGAACTCCATAGAGGCAGTGCCGCCAGACCTTTAATGCAAAAATGACCGCTCCCATCTCCAGATCGTGAACTGGGTAGTTCTGTTCATGTTTCTTTAACTGGCGGGAGGCATAAGCAATCACATGTCCCTTCTGCATCAAAACTGCTCCCATGCCCTGGTAGGAGGCATCTGCATAAACCTGAAATCCTTCTCTCCCCGATGGGAGGGCAAGAATCGGGGCCGAAGTGAGTCGATTTTTCAGCTCCTGGAACGCCGTCTCGCACTGCGGTGTCCAGACAAATGGTATTTCCTTCCTCGTCAGAGAGGTAAGTGGGAGGGCAAGCCTAGAAAAACCCTCTACGAACTTCCGGTAATAGCCGGCAAGTGCTAGGAAGCTCCGTACGTCTGTAGCTGTCTTCAACTTTGGCCAATCTCGGACTGCCTGAATCTTGGCTGGATCCACTGCCAACCCTGCTCCGCTAATAACGTGTCCCAAAAAGGCCACCTCCTTCAGCCAGAACTGACACTTGCTGAACTTGGCATACAACTGATGCTCCTGTAGCCTCTCTAAAGTCAGCGTTAGATGCCTCGCGTGCTCCTCCTCGGTCCTCGAGTAAATGAGGATGTCATCGATGAAAACGATGACAAACACATCTAGATACGACTCGAAGACCCGGTTCATGAGAGTCATGAACGCTGATGGCGCATTCGTGAGCCCGAAGGGCATCACGGTAAACTCGTAGAGTCCATACCTGTTACTAAAAGCAGTCTTCTGAATATCCTCTTCTTTGATCCGCAGCTGATAATAGCCCGATCTCAAGTCCAACTTCGAGAAGAAGTGGGCTCCCTCCAGCTGGTCAAACAGCTCATCTATCCTTGGCAGAGGATAGGTATTCCTGACTGTTAGTCGGTTCAACGCTCGGTAATCGATACACAACCTGAGTGTTCCGTCTTTCTTCTTGACGAACAACACTGGGGCTCCCCATGGCGAAGAGCTCGGCCGAACAAACCCGGCTTCCACTAATTCCTGCAACTGACTCCGGAACTCCGTCAACTCCCTTGGGGCCATGCGGTAGGGAGCTCTGGATGCCGGCTTAGCCCCTGGCACAAGCAATATCTGGAAGTCCTGCTCTCTATGCGGGGGTAGCCCTGGTAGCTTTTCCGGGAAGATGTCCGCAAAATCTCGCACTACGGGAACGTCGGATAAAGATCCCTTGACTTCCGTCATCTCGAAAAGAATCTGATAGATCTCGTCGCCCTGCATGTGGGCCTTGACCGTCTGAATAGATGATAAGAAAATATGGGACGCAGATCTAATACCTTCCATCATGATGAAAGAATCCCCATATCTAAGCGTAATCTTCTTGGCCAAGCAGTCAATTTGGGCATGGTTCCAATGGAGCCATGACATTCCCAGAATCAGATCATAGTCCGGCAGTGGCAAGATCGTCGCTGGCGCTTCGAAAGGTTTCCCGCCTATCCATGCCTCCATATTGCAATGAGATGAGGTGAACAACTCCGACCCGTCAGGTAGCCGTATCTTCATCATCGACCCCGTGAATTTCTCCACGCCATCCAACCCTTGGATAAAGGTCTCCGACACAAACGAGTGCGAGGCACCCGTGTCGAAGAGAGTGTGTGCGGGTTTGCCGCAAATGAAGACAATGCCTGAGATTGTGACTTAACTTAGAGTTCTGTTCTTGGTTTTTACTACCTAATGCTACAGACAATAGTTTTCTAGGAAAGGATGGAAAAAGAATTGAAACAAGCAAACAAAACCTTGTCGTACCTGTGATCACTTGCTCAGGATGCCGGGGTTGGGCCAGGTCCAGTGCATATACCTGCTCCCTTTCCTGCCTACGGTCTCCGCCCTGGTATCCTTGTCCTTGACCGCGTCCTCGGCCTCCATAGTGCTGAGCAGGTGGGGCAATCTGCGGCGCTAGAGGGGGCCCCCTTCTCATAGGGCAGTTCCTCTTGATATGTCCCACCTGGCGGCAATGAAAACACTCTGGTGGAGGGTAAGCCCTCCCTCCTGGTCTCTGCACATCCTGTATCTGTGGTCTTGGTATCTCCCGCATCTGGAGAGGCTGGGGAGCCAGAGCCACCTGCTCCCTCGGCTCCTGTCTCACCTCCTGACGAGGTTGATCCTCCATCCTGCCCATATCTATAGCACGGCCTCGTCGCTGCTCATTTCTTGCTCCACGATTCTGATCCTCCGTTGGCCGTTTCCGGCCTCGGGTAGCGTGCCAGTCTGCCTCGATCCTCTTGGCCATCTCTAGAATCCGAGGAATAGGCCCATTGGACACGAACAGTAGGGCCTCCCTCAAATCCTCCTTCAAACCCTTGTAAAATCTCTTGGTGTACCCGGCTTCGTCCAGCTGATAAGAGTCTGCATATCGAGCCAGATGATCAAACTCCTGATGGTATTCCACCACCGACCTAGTGCCCTGCTTCAGCTGTAAGAACCGGTCTTCATGCTCATCCCTGGCCGACTGCGGAACAAAATGTTCCAACAGCGCGACCCTGAATTCTCCCCAAGTGACCTCCGCAACCTCCCTGTCGGCATAAGTCTTGTCCAGGAGCGTCTTCCACCACCTCTTGGCATGGGACTCTAGGCAAGAGACCACCAATGCCACCCTCTCCTCCACCGTGCATCGTATCCCTGTCAGCATCTCATGCATGATGTCCAACCACTCCTCTGTCCGGACTGCCGTCTCTGTCCCTAAGTAGGACGGGGGAGAGAGTCCTCGGAAGATACTCAGCCAGTTGGCTCCCGGAATCAGCTGCGGAGCTGGAGCCTGTTGAGCCCTGAAGGCTTCTAGGATGGCAGTCAAAGTCTGCCCCATATTCGCCTGTAGGAAAGGAGCGGGAACTGGTGGAGGTGGTGCAACATCCAGAGTCTGCAGAACCTTACCCTGTGGAGTAGGCTGTGCTGGAGGCTGCGAATAAGAAATTTTCACTATGAGAAGTCGGTTCATAAGAACTAAAAGTGGACAATTATATGTGATTCCCCATATGGGCACACCACTGCTTCCGCTGCTTAGTTTGTCCGCAAACTAAACTCGCGCGGGGGTGACCCAGGGATTTGTGGACTGCTACTAATCCGATCGATGTTTCCTCTGATACCACTTGTAAGACCCCATTTTTTTTTCTTTTCAAAACCAGGGTCTTATGCCCAGAACCGCCGCTTTGCGGTGACGCCTTCGCTCTCGGGAAGTTGTCACTACAAAGCGCTGATTCTGCCGGCCTTTTTCGATCACATTTATAGTAGCAAGTATTAAAGATATGCAGTCCACAGAAGTAGTAAAAGGGGCAAATCACATATAATATAAATAAAGCTCCACGAAGGGAGTGTCCACAGAAACATCAGAGTGCAGCATAATGTAAAACTAGAAATAAGGGCATAAGCCCTGTACATCAGAGTCCTCACTACAAGTCACTCAGCGGAAGCAAAACTAAAAGAAACTACTCTAAGGGTCGGGACTCACGGTCCCTGCAGTCTGGACTCCAGTGCTAGACTGCCCCATCTCCAGTCGTACCGGCCTCCTGGGCTGTTCCCCCATGCTGGGCTCCGCGATCCCCTAAAATGATGTGGTTCGAAAACCATTAGTCATAAAGACTAAGCCCTATCATCCCCTACCCCTTCCCCCATGGCCCTTAGGCACCGAGCGAAGAGGAAGAAAGGGGGGGACATATTTGTGGAGAATAAAAGTAAACAGGTGACAGTGGACTTAATCTAGCAAGTTGTATTCGGTGAGCAGTTAATATGAATGTTATAATAGGTCTAGCAGTAAGAAAAGCAAATATATGAATTTAAACCTTCACTTATGCGAGAACACATAAGCAAAAGGGATCTTTTGCAAGGCTCCCATCGTATAAGTGTCCCATATCACTTATACCTTGGGGTGTCGGTTATCAAACAGTAATGGTTGTTATTATATATATCAAATAAACCTTAATTTATAAACTTGCCCACACAAGCTTATAGACTAAGGGGTCGTTTTGCAGGTCCCAAACTATAAGCGTCCCATACCACTTAGTTTTTGGGATGTCCAAAGTTGTAATGAATGATTATGATGGCAATACATATGGTGGGTTATTATGTCATGCAGTGCAACACACACACCCGACTTTGTGCACAAACCTTATAGTTCCCTCTTTCGGAGCCGTTACCTCTCAGGATACCTCCGTAGTGGCAGACGGAAGCGGTGGGTCGGGCCTACCCCACCTCAAAACCAGTTATGCACACCGGTCTGACCTATCGTACGCCCTCAACGCCTGGTGCATGAGGCGGAACACCGCGTACTCTTGCCGGGTATGGACCGCCGGACTTAACCTTGGCAATGTGCTAACCACCTTGCCGAGACAACGATATTGGTGCCGGTGCAACGAACTCCCCAATATCGCTGACCCACCACCTTAGTTATCCTAACTTTATGCACATGCAACAATTATAAAGTGAGTAACCAAACAACACAAACAGTCAAAAGAACTCCCAGACAAGCCGTCCATAACAACCTAAAACCTGAGCATAAGCTCTCCGGACAAACCCGTCCGTGTCAACTATCAACCGAGCTAAAGCTCCCTGGACTAAAAACCCGTCCAGCTCGATTCCCAATCCCATCCCTTTGAACACCTCGGGATGACTCATCATTTCAATCTCCTAGCCATCTAGTGCGTGCCGTGTAAATCCCTACTTAACTAATTTCTCTTTCTTTTAGTTTGCAGTTTACGTTAGCCCAGGACTGCATCCGGATTATGCCTCGTGAAGGGTTCTCAGTAGGCACTAGGAACTACGATGGTATAACAAGACCAAAGTTCCCTTTCGCAAGGCACTTACTTTAATTGGTTTCTCACCTTACCTTTTTCCCTTTAAGAGTTACATTAAACTAAACCTAGGGTAGTTTGACTCTTCACCCTCTCCACATGGAAAGACGGTCTTCCACCATACCCGCGTAACACCTAATCTTCCAACTACCATCAGTGCTAAATCAAACCTCCTAGGGACTCACCTAGGCTACACGATAATCAAGATTACACGTAATTTACTTTTTCATCCAAATGCCACAATTTATTTATCGGGGGTCTATCCTAACAAGATTTGCCTAAATCCAAAATATTGGAATTTTCCTAATAAATCCGATAACTTATTTATTTATTCTTAAGGGTCTAATATCATCATTTTGAACATGAGGTATAACATTCTAGTTGATTCCAGCTATCACAAAATTAAGGTAAATAATAGTAGGCCTAAATATCAAGTTTCCAAAGTTTGATAGTTTTACAATGATTTTCAAGGGCCTAAACTTATTTAATCATTATTTTAGTTATTTCAAGCTTAATGAATAAACTACCTTAATTTGTCCTTCAAATAATTTAAATAAAACACAGGGTGCTGGTTTTATCATGAAAATAACTTTGACAGAATCCCATAATTTTCTTGCTGGTAATTAAATCATAATAAATCAAATACTAAATTACAATCTAACATGCTTTGTGAATGAAGTATTATAACAGTAACTCTAAAAATTCCCAAATAATTCCCAGTGATATAAAGGGGCTAAAAACCTTAAGTTCCAATTATCATAATTTTCCAGCAATTGTACAAGCCCTAATTTATTTTTATGCTCAAAAGCCCATATTAAAACATTGTGAATGAACCTCTAAAATTTCTCAACATAAAATTCTATAAAAAATTCAGGGATCAATGTTCTACTAGTCAAGATCTAAATCCAGAATTTTAACTGATTATAATTAATTTAAAACTTCCAAATAATTGAAACAACAAATCGGGCTAATAATCATTTAACACATGAAGTATAATATTTATTAATCATAAAATTCCAGGAAAATTACCATAAGTCTAAAACATCCTAACACTCCCTCCTCCCGAGTTTCATAATTTTTGGATTAGATTTAGTGCTTAAAATAACTAAATTACATTTTTATCCTAATCCAAAATCTCAACTTTCGAGGTACCTAATTACCTCCAATTCATTCACTATTTCAACCAGAGGGTTTTCATCATATCATCCCCCTCTCCTCCAAATTTCAAGGGCATACAAGAGCTTTTGCTGCTATGTCCTTCACAAACCTCAAACTCCCACCCACTAGATTTGAGCCAATATCTTAGGGTAAAATCCACCCTAATCCACACCATGTTACCCAAGAGGGTAGACATAGACTCAACAAATCAGTGGCCACAACATCAGCCTCTTTTGAGGAGATTTGTCCACTCCATTTCCAATCGTACTTTTCCCCAAAGTATCCCTCACCAAGACCTATCTAGGACTTGATACTTCCCTATTCAAAAATCGACCAATTGAGTTGAAATTTTGTAAAGATCTTAACATTGATGCCAGGGACCACCACCCAAAATTTGGGGGAGTTTGGACTTAATTTCATCTCCTAATTAATTTTATAATTTTTATTAAAATTTTAAAAAAAAAACTTTAGGCAAAAGTTCTCCAAAAATTCTCATTTTTAGACAGCCTCTCGATATACATATTATAGATCTCCAGTCCAAATTTCAAGTCATTTGGACATGTTATGAACCGTGGGCAACCATTTCAATTTCTGGTTAGCCTAGGTCTTGATCCCACCAAAATGAGTGTTGTGGTCAAACCACTAACCCAAATTGAATAAAATTAATTTTAAATTAAATTAGACTCAGAGGGCTACAACTTTTGTGACTGGTCATTTTTCCTAATTCGGCCTCTAAGGTCCTCAATTTTTAACTTTAAAATAGGTGAGTTTTCATGTTCATTAATTATAAAATTCCTAAATAAATTATTTAATATTTTAACATCACTATTCGTCTTCTTCTCAAAACCGAACCAGTGAACAGAAAGTTTATTTTCCTGTAGTTTTCCGAATTCAATTTCCCGGCCATCTGGTCACCTCCATGGCCAGCCACCACCACCACCACCTCCGTTGAGGCGACGGCTATCGACCGGCGGTGATTTGGCCGCCGGAGATGGCGGTTTCCGGCGAACTCGCCGCCATTAATTTACGGAAATATGATGAAACTCCCATCCGATCTAATCTTTTTAGACTCGATATCTCTCCTAAAAAATTTCTAAGATCTATCCATGAAAGAAGAAGTAGAGGAGGACCTTATTCGCGGTTTGGAGATGAGTTGATTGGCGGTTCGTCATGGCGCGGCGTTGGCGTCGTTCGATTTCTCCTACGGCAACTCCAACTCCAAAGTATGAGATAAAATGGGTAAACTTTTGCTCTCTTACAGCAGGGAGGCTTTTATAGATTTCAAGGGGAGGAAGATGAAGAGGAGAAAGAGAAATGGCAAGAGATCAATGGCCATTTAATTGGTATTTAAAACCGATTTTCGGTTACAGGAAGTCAAGAGGTGGAAATGAATAGGCAAATCCTAGGTGGCAGCCTCCTATAGGACCTCTTTATTATTTTTACTCCATCTTTATGATAAAATTCGGCCATTAAGAGGGGGGGTTTCTTCTTCTTCATGCCATTAATCTTCACTTCAATATTTTCTCTCTCCTCCCACCATTAATTCTCTAAATTTCTCTCTCCTCCTAACAAAATGAAACTCCTAAAAAAAATGTCACACCTTACACTCTATTAGCAGCCCTCCACGGTTTATAACTCCTCATGAAAATCATGAAGGGGGTGGTTCACCTTCCACCTTAAGTGGCTCTCTTTCTCACTTTCTCTCTCCTCCATTATTCTTCAAAAAAACGCTTTTGATTCCTCTCTCCTAGTCACCCATTTGACTAGTCAACCCTAGGTTATTGGCAGCCCTAATACATCCTATTAATCATGCAAATAGGGTTAGCCTAGAGGAGTGAGTGGTTTGAGCATGGGTTAGCCCAAATAGGCTAGGTTGACTTGACTTGGGTCAAAGGTTGACTTGGTCATTTTGGCCACTAGGGTTAACCCAAGTGGGTCCTTAGTGACTCATTGGGCCCACATGATGTTTAAGGGGGGGCTTAGAGCCATATTAATCCTACTAAGCCACCCAAATCCAGGGTTTTAGGAAATTACTAAATGCAGACCAAAATGGCTCACACTAATTTCTTGGATCATTTTGGTCCTTTTGGCTCTCTAAAGACTTGCCATGACTCAGGCATGCTCAAAGTCACTCCTAGGGGGGTCAAATTTGAAAATGGGATGTTACATGAGCTCACTCAACGCCATTATACTTAGAATTTTCTGGCATTTTTATTTCTAGCTGGGTGCTGGTTCAGCTGAACCGGGCCGGCCTGGGGGTGGGTCGTTTTCTCCAATAAGACCTGATAAGTCTTATTTAATTTAAGTTGACCGGTCAGGCTGTGCCACGTGGACCGTTAGCTTTGCAAAAGGACGGTTGCGGCCATGGCCGAAAGCTTGCTGTCACGGCCATCAATGGCATTTGATGCCATGGCCTTCCCTCTTCCCCTTGAAACGGCTGGATTCAACTCCTCTAAGTGAGAGGAGGAGTTTCCAACCCTCCTCCAGCTGTTACAAAGCCGTTTCAGCCCCCCACCACCATGGCCGAGCCAAGCTATAATGGGCCATTGATGGCCACCAGCTTTTGGTCATTCCCCCTTCCTGGCCAAGCCTTTTAACACCCTCAGAGGCCCAAGAGGAAGTTTTCCCGGCCTCTACCTGAAGTTTTCAAGCCTCCCCTTGCTGTTGAAAAATTTCCGGCGATGCCACCACCGCGCAAATGGCAACACAACGATCGGCTCGACTCCAAACCACGAACAAGGTCCTCCCCTCCCTCTTCTTCTGCGGATAGATCATAGGATTCAATAGGATTGAGAATCGGGCTCAACTGAGCCTGATTGGAGCTTTCATTTTCATGGATTTTCCATGAAATCTGCGTGCTCGGGCTCGCCGGAAAAAGCCTCTCCGGCGGCTGTGCCGCCGCCCGGCGATGTCTGCCACCTCAACGGAAGTGGTGGTGGCGGTTGCCGGCCAGGGAGGAGGTTGGGCGGCCGGCTGTGGGAGGGAGAAGTGTTCCTAGGCGCATGCTATCTGGACCGTTGGCTGGAGGTTGAAGACAACCTCCCAGCCGACGGATCAATCTTTAAGATCTGTGCTGTTAAATTAAGTTCTTGCTTTTATGTGAATTTCTATACTAGAATATCAGTCACTTTAGAAAATTTAGGAAAAATACTTAGAGACTCCTACAGAAAAGGTTGTCAACACTAATATTGTAGCTCTATGAGTCTATGAAATTTTAAAATAAAATTCAAGCGTTTTGGACCACTGGATAGACCTCAAAACTCATTTTGGTGAGGTCTACCCATAGGGCTGTCCTGACCTTAGAAATATTTCCCACTCCAATCCAGTCATCAAAATGACTTGAAATTTGGGGTGTGGCCTAATATTACCTATACCTAGGACATATCCGAAAATGAGAATTTTTGGACAAAGTTTCTCTATAGTTTTTAGAAAAATTTAATAATCCTAGAATAAATTAATTAGATGGCTAAATGATTTACAAACCCTCCCAAATTTTGGAGAGTGGTCCTTGGGTTTATCATAAGGTTCTGGTAAAATTCATTTCATTTGGAGATGTTTGAATAGGTTTTTACCCAACCCTAGGTTGATCCTTATAGGATTATTTAGGATCAAACACCCCCTGGGTAATTTGAGTGGCCATATCACCTCAATAGAAGCTGGTATTTTGATCACTGACCTTTTAGGGCATGACACACCCTCCAAGGGAGTTTGGGGTGGTTTGGTGTACGATAGCCCTAGAACCCTAGAGTAGATCCCTTAATGGGGATTTGTATGGTTGTGAAGGTCATGGGGTCAAATGACCTTGGACTGACTTGAAATTTGGTGGAGAGAACCATAAGGCCATTATAGTTCTTTTGACAAAATCTTAGGGCATTTATAGACAGTAAGGCCACCTAAAACCCTAACCCTAGTTTAGGGCACCAATCTTAACTTGAACTATTATTCTGTCAAATGAACTAAAAATCAAATAAAATTTGGGAAGGGTTATTTTTTAGCTTAAATGGCCATAATATAATTTTGTTGAGATTTTTGAGCTAAATTATACAGTACTTCATTTACAACTCTAGTTGTGCCCTAGATATTTATTTTGATGATTCTGAAATTTCTATTCACTGCAATGTTATGAAATCTTGGATTAAGGCATCTTATAGCATGTTGTACCTTATGTATTTTTCTTGGGAGTTTTATCTGATTATTTTGGGTACTTGCTTCTTTAACTTACCATTTGAGATATGTAGTCAAAAATACAATTAATGACCAATTACTATTTGGAAAATTATGAAATTTGGTCAGTGGTTGTTTAAAACCATGATAGTCACCTTGTAATTTTCTATGGAATTTTAGATGATTAAACTAGTACCTACTTCACCAAGCTAGGAGAGTTAGTATTTTATATTAAAATAAATTCAGAGTCCAAAATATTAAAGAAAAATAATGGGACTTGGTTTCTGATAGTTTTAGGTCACCATAAAGCTTCTGTAATTTTCTTGTGATTTTTGAGTACATATTTACAGTACTTGCTTCATAATATGGTAGAAGTGCACTTCATGTTCATACTAGGGCATTTTGAAGCTTAGAATAAATAAATTAAATGCCCGATAAATAGGAAAAATTTGGATTTTTACTGATTTTATGATGATTTATTGTTGGCTCATTAGTGCACTTCATGTTCATACTAGGGCATTTTGAAGCTTAGAATAAATAAATTAAATGCCCGATAAATAGGAAAAATTTGGAAATCATGGACTTAGCTATATTTTCTCACGATAAGCCTCCAGTAAATATTATAGGAGATTTAGAAGACAATTTGGAGTACCTCCCCTTATGCACCTAATGTATCTTAGGATGGTCTGCACATAGTAAAACCACGGAAACGGAACTAGAGTGGATAATGAACTTGGGGAGATGGAATTGTGGTAGTTACTGGTTTGGATAGGGCAAGTTAAGTCTAAGTTCATTATCAGAAGTTAGGATAAGTAGAGTGTGAGATTGGCCAGTGTTAAGTGGCGTTCGGGAACGACAAAAGATCGTCCACCCCGGGTAGGAGAGGAAGAGTCTTAATTCTCTAGAGCTAGGTCTAAGGTAACTTAAAAGGGATCGGGTAATGGGTATCAACCAATAACAATAAGTGCCTTGCGAAAGGGAACGGTGGGCTTCAACTACCATCATAGTTCCTAGTGCCCTTTAAGAGCCCTTCACGGGAAATACCGGGGGCAGTCCTGGGCTAACGTAAACCGTAGGAATAATAAATTAAAGAGAAACTAGTATAACTAGGGTTGCACTTTCACACACCTCGATAGCTAGGAAAGTAGAATGAGTTGGTTTGGTTTCCATTCAGACGGTAGCTCTAAAGGTAGATGCACGGACGGGACAGTCCGGGGAGCCGAGGGCTCGAGGGTTTAGTACAGAATAAAGGTGGTGGGTCTTCGGTATTTGATTGTCGTTCACACCAACATCGGTACGTTGACTCGGCGGTGTGGGACACTTAGCCAAAGAAAGTCTGGTGGATATAGCCAGCACTAGTATGCGGATACTCTAGGTTGTGTTCTTCTAGGGGCGTACGGAAGGGCTAGGCCCGATAGTGTGGATACCCGCCTAAGAGTGGGGGGCCCGACCCACTGTCTCCGTTTGCCACTACGGAGGTTCCTGGGAGTGAAGCTAGCTTCCCGAACATGGGGAACTAAAGGTCTGTGCGCATAGAGTCGTGTGCGTGAGTTGCACTTGCATGAATCATGGCATAGCATATCACTACACTCATATTTGCATACAACCGACACCCCAACGTAAAAATCGGTATGGGACTTTTTATACGATGGGAGCCTTGCAGAAGACCCCTTAACTTATAAGTTTGTATGGGCATTCATATAAGTTAAGGTTACTTACTTATTTACTTGTTGTTCTCTACCTGCCTTCTTATATAATTGCTACTTACTACTTGTTTTACTTTATTACTCACCACCGTAGAATTGTTAGATGTACTTTATTCTAGATAGTTGTTTTCACACCATGATAGTTGTTAGATTAGTTCCATTGTCATCTGTTTGAACACTCTCCACCTTTGTAGCTTCCCTTTCCTCCTCTCCGCTCGGTGCTTAGGAGCCGTGGGGGGAGGGGTAGGGGATGATAGGGCTTAGTCTTTATGACTAATGGTTTTCAAACCACAACATTACAGGAGCTCCAGTTGGGAGACAGGGACCAGCAGTCCAGGGACCAGCACTAGCGGAGTACGGTGCGCATGGAGGTGGGTCAGTCTAGCACTGATGCACTTCCGACCAGCTCCGTGAGTGATTAGTATATTTATAGCTTCCGCGATGAGTGATTTATAGTGAGTACTCTGATGTACCGGGCTCGAGCCCGTTTATCTATATTTCATCTGAACTGTATCTTTGCAGTACTTTCTATTATTATCTATTGATGGACTGGATGTGCTTTTTATTTATGTGATTTTGTGGACATGTTTACATTTATGTATACTCACTTCTCTCTACTTGCGATCGAAAAGGGCCGGCAGAATTGGCGTTTTGTAGTGGCGGCTTTCCCTTGAGTCGGTGCCACCGCAAAGCGGCAGTTCTGGGCTAAGACCCCGGTGTTCGAAAAGAAAAAAATAAGGGGGGGTCTTACAAGTGGTATCAGAGGAGACCTCAATCGGAAGAGAAGTAGTCCACAAAACCTTGGGCCACCCCCGTACGAGCTTAGTTTGCGGACAAACTAGCAGCGGAAGCAGTGGTGTGCCCATAAGGGAAATCACATGTGAAAGTCCATCCTACCCTTTCTTATATTCCATTCATATATCCTCTAACAAAAGAAATTTTTCCTTGTAGCCTGCGACGAACCCTACACCATAGCAGGGGACACCTCAGGCTCCGAATGTGGTCCAACCTCCGCCGGCTCCAGCTCCGTTCCAGGAGACGGAGATGGGGCAAACACTGACGGCCATTCTGGAGGCCTTCAGAGCTCAGCAAGCCCCGGCCCCACAGCCAAACCCTGGGGCCAATTGGATGACTGTATTCCGGGGACTTTCCCCTCCATCCTACCAGGGGACGGAGTCTACAGTACGTACGGAGGAATGGTTGGATACCATTTACGAGATGCTAGCGGGGATTCGATGCCCCACTTAGGAGGCAGTTGCTTTGGCGGTCTCCTGCCTAGAGTCACACGGAAAGAGGTGGTGGAAATCTCAGATGGACATTACCTTTGCGGGGATGGATTGCGCTGATATTACTTGGGAGGAGTTCAGAGCAGCGCTCTTGGGACATTTTGTACCTCAGTCGGTGAGGGATGACCTGGAGGATAGGTTCCTGCGGTTGAGGCAGGGGAACAAGACTGTGGTAGATTATTATCAGGAGTTCACTCACCTGACCCGTTATGCGGACGCTTATCAGTTGGACGACGCTGGCTATGCCCGGAGGTTTTACAAGGGTCTGCAAGACGACATGAGGCAGGCCCTCCTCTTTGTCTCAGAGGGGAGTTTGGCCAGGATTTTGGATATGGCAAAGAAGAGAGAAGCGAATCAGCTTACAGTGAAGAGCCGGAAGAGACAGGCTGATGATACAGTGATTGGAGGTCGTAGAGACCGTCCTCGAGGCCAGGTTATTGGGGAGAGAAGGAACGGGGAGCAGCCTCGTCAGGAGATTGGGCAGGAGCAGAGGAGTCAGGGGGTATTGGCTCCCCAGCCTTTACAGATGCTGGAGATGCAAAAGGCAGCGGAGCAGCCACCGGTATGCTTTCAGTGCAATCAGCCGGGGCATATCAAAAGGAACTGCCCTATAAGGCGATAACCCCCACCAGCACATCAGGGCGCTCCACCTCCCCGACAGTTTGGCGGACGAGGACAGGACCGAGGACGAGGATTTCAGGATCGACTCCGCAGGCCAGAGAGGGAGCAGGTGTATGCTCTAGATCTGACACAGCCCCGAAACCCAGAGCAGGTTATCGCAGGTATGGCAGTACTTTTTAATTTTGTTCATATGAACTAGTATTCTAGACATAACCTAGTTAGAAATTAAGAGAAGACAACTGCAACAAGAATACTAAGACACTTAATTACCTCAGGCATAGTCTTCGTTAGCGGCAAGCCCGCTCACACTCTCTTCGACACTGGTGCTTCGCACTCGTTCATGTCGGAGGATTTCGTGAAAGGACTGGCAGGTGTGGAGCCATTCACCGGGAAAATGATGAGGGTGCGCCTACCTGATGGATCAGAGATAATGACCTCTGCTCATTACAATATGGAAGCGAGGATCGGCAGGAAGGAGTTTGCGGCACAAGCAACGATTCTGAAGATGCCAGATTACGATCTGATCCTGGGCATGACTTGGCTGTGCTGGAACAATGCCCAGATCGACTGCATGGCGAAGAGGATCACCGTGAGGCACGACGACTCCTTCATTGTCATCGAGGGTATTATACCAGCACCCCGTACCTTATTATCGTCTGTGCAGGCCGTTGAGGCCCACCTGCAGGGGGAAGAAGTTTATCAGGTACTTTTTGAGGCGGTCATGGCCAAGGAATCCATTTCAGATATTTCAGTAGTGCGGGACTTCGCCGACGTGTTTCCGGAGAATCTACCAGGGCTACCCCCGCACCGAGAGAAGGACTTTTAGATTCAGCTCGTACCGGGGGCTAAGCCGGTATCCAGAGCTCCCTATCGAATGGCCCCAAAGGAGTTGGTGGAATTTCAAAGCCAGCTTCAGGAGTTAGTGGAGAGCGGGTTCGTTCGGCCTAGCTCTTCGATATGGGGAGATCCGGTGTTATTCGTTAAGAAGAAGGACGGGACTCTTCGACTGTGTATAGATTACCGGGCCTTGAACAGGTTGACGGTCCGGAATACTTATCCCTTACCAAGGATAGACGAGCTATTTGACCAACTAAAGGGAGCCCATTGGTTCTCAAAGCTGGATCTGAGGTCAGGGTACTACCAGCTTCACATTCTGGAGGAGGACATCCCGAAGACGGCCTTCAGTAGCAGATATAGGTTGTACGAGTTTACCGTGATGCCATTCGGGCTCACGAATGCACCCTCCGCATTCATGACCTTGATGAATCGGGTGTTCGAACAGTATCTGGATATCTTTGTTATCGTATTCATCGACGACACCCTTATCTATTCAAGGACGGAGGAGGAGCACGCGAGACATCTGACCTTGACCTTAGAGAAGCTGCGAGAGCATAAGATGTATGCCAAGTACAGCAAGTGCCAGTTCTGGCTAAAGGAGGTGGCCTTTCTGGGCCATGTCATCAGTGGAGCAGGTCTGGCAGTGGATCCGGCGAAGGTCCAGGCAGTACGGGATTGGCCACCACTAAAGTCGGCCTCGAATGTTCGAAGTTTCTTGGGACTTGCCGGTTATTACCGAAAGTTCATAAAGGGGTTCTCTCAGATTTCCCTCCCTCTTACGTCACTGACGAAGAAGGAGTCCCCTTTTATTTGGACACCATGATGTGAGTCTGCTTTCCAGGAGCTGAAGGATCGTCTTACCTCGGCTCCCATCCTTGCTCTTCCATTAGGGAAGGAAGGATTCCAGGTGTATACAGATGCTTCCTATCAGGGGATGGGTGCCGTTCTGATGCAGAACGAGCACGTAATAACCTATGCCTCCCGTCAATTGAAGCAGCACGAGCAGAACTATCCCGTGCACGATTTGGAGATGGGGGCAGTGGTTTTTGCTCTTAAGATCTGGCGACACTACCTTTACGGAATTCACTGCGATATCTTCTCTGACCACAAAAATCTGAAGTACGTCGACACCCAGAAAGAGCTAAATATCAGGCAGAGACGCTGGGTGGAGTTTCTGTCGGACTACCAGTATACCATGCACTACCATCCGGGGAAGGCAAACGTGGTCGCAGATGCTCTGAGCCGGAGAGCGAGTACGTCAGGAGTAGGCCCGCAGTTTATGGCCTTGGAGTTGGTTAAAGCATTCAAGGAGATGTAGATTTCACTGGTGTCTGAGGATGACCCGGAGCTATACATGGAGTACCTGGGGTTGATGGTTACTACGGATGATATTCGAGACCGCATCAGAGATGGGCAGATGCTGGATGAGAGAGCTGAGCTGATATTCCGAGCCTTGGAGGAAGGCACGAAAGGAGATTACTCTTTGAGGGATGGTCTCCTGTGTTTCAGAGGTAGAGTCTACAAACCGGCAGGAGGCCAGATCCGGGAGGACATCATGACGGAAGCTCACTGCAGCCGATATTCGGTACACCCGGGGATCACCTAGATGGTAAAGGATTTGAAGAGGACGATGTACTGGCCGGGTATGAAGAAAGACAATACGTACTTTGTGACGCATTGCGAGGCCTGCCAACTCGTGAAGGCAGAATGTAGGAACCCGACAGGCTTGCTGCAGCCACTTCCGGTGCCGAAATGGAAATTTGAAGATATAGCCATGGACTTCATACATGGGCTACCTCGATCCCGTGCGGGGAATGACTCGATCTGGGTAATAGTGGAAAAGCTAACAAAGGTGGCCAGATTCATTCTAGTGGCGAAGGAAGCACTGGTTAGTGTATTAGTACGGAGGTTCATTGAGCAGTTTGTGCATTATCATGGGGTGCCCAAGACTATCGATTCGGATCGGGATGGGCGGTTTACATCGAGGGAATGGAGGTCAGTCAAGGCCCATCTGGGTTCTCGGTTGACATTCAACACAGCTTTTCACCCTCAGACCGACGGGCAAACAGAGCGCACCAACCGTACACTGGAAGATCTTTTGCGCCTGTGTATTTTGGACCGCGGCGAGCCTTGGGAGAGATTGCTGCCACTGGTCGAGTTTTCATACAACAACGCCCATCAGTCCAGCATAGGCATGGCTCCATACGAGGCATTGTATGGAAGGAGGTGCAGTACCCCACTATCATGGGTTCAGGATGAGGATCCGCAGGAACTAGGCTCGGAGTTTGTGGGAGATACAGATGCTCGGATTAGATTGATCCAGGACAGGATGTTGGAAGCCCAGAGAAGGCAGGCCAAATATTACGATGCGAGGCATCGTCAAGTGGAGTTCCAGGTGGGAGACCGAGTTTTCTTGAAGATACGGCCGATGCACAGAGTTTCGCGGGTTCGCGGGCGGAAGAAGCTCAGTCCGAGATATATGGGGCCTTATAGTATCCTGGAGCGGATCGGCCCCTTAGCCTACAGACTTGAGCTACCGCCGGAGTTAGCGGGATTGCATGACGTCTAATGGCGTTGAGTGAGCTATGCTCACTCAACGCCATAGTATTGAATGGCATTGAGTGAGCTAAGCTCACTCAACGCCGTGGTCTGGATGGCGTTGAGTGAGCTTAGCTCACTCAAAGCCATAAGCGGGATGGCGTTAAGTGCATTGAGTGCACTCAACGCCATAAGTTGAATGGCGTTGAGTGCACTGACTGCACTCAACGCCATCTTGTGTCGGCAGGTTGGCGTTGAGTGAGCTGAGCTCACTCAACGCCGTAGACTGGACGGCGTTGAGTGAGCTCAGCTCACTCAATGCCGTAATCTGTCAGGCGGGATGGCGTTGAGTGCGTTGAGTGCACTCAATGCCATGAGTTGAACGGCATTGAGTGCACTTACCGCACTCAACGCCATTTGATGTAGTCTGTATGGAGTTGAGTGAGCATAGCTCACTCAACTCCATAATCTGAACGGCGTTGAGTGAGCTAAGCTCACTCAACGCCATCATTTAAAAGGTCGTAACCCGGATGGCGTTGAGTGAGCTGAGCTCACTCAACGCCATAATCTGGGATGGCGTTGAGTTAGCAGAGCTCGCTCAACGCTGTATCTTGGATGGCATTGAGTGAGCTGAGCTCACTCAACGCCGTAGCTTGGATGGCGTTGAGTGAGCTGAGCTCACTCAACGCCAATATACTTAGAATTTTCTGGCATTTTTATTTCTAGCTGGGTGCTAGTTCAGCTGAACCGGGCCGGCCTGGGGGTGGGCCATTTTCTCCAATAAGACCTGATAAGTCTTATTTAATTTAAATTGACCGGTCAGGCTGTGCCACGTGGACCATTAGCTTTGCAAAAGGACGGTTGCGGCCATGGCCGAAATCTTGCTGTCACGGCCATTAATGGCATTTGATGCCATGGCCTTCCCTCTTCCCCTTGAAACGGCTGGATTCAACTCCTCTGAGGGAGAGGAAGAGTTTCCAGCCCTCCTCCAGCTGTGATAAAGCCGTTTCAGCCCCCCACCACCATGGCCGAGCCAAGCTATAATGGGCCAGTAATGGCCACCAGCTTTTGGTCGTTCCCCCTTCCTAGCCAAGCCTTTTAACACCCTTAGAGGCCCAAGAGGAAGTTTTCTTGGCCTTTACCTGAAGTTTTCAAGCCTCCCCTTGCTGTTGAAGAATTTCCGGCGACGCCACCACCGCACAAATGGCATCACGACGATCGGCTCGACTCCAAACCACGAACAAGGTCCTCCCCTCCCTCTTCTTCTGCGGATAGATCTTAGGATTCAATAGGATTTAGAATCGGGCTCAACTGAGCCCGATTGGATCTTTCATTTTCATGGATTTTCCATGAAATCCGTGTGCTCGGGCTCGCCAGAAAAAGCCTCTCCGGCGGCTGCGCCGCCGCCTTGCGATGTCCGCCACCTCAACGGAGGTGGTGGTGGCGATGGCCGTCCAGGGAGGAGGTTGGGCGGCCGGCTGTGGGAGGGAGAAGTGTTCCCAAGCGCATGCTATCTGGACCATCGGCTGGAGGTTGAAGACAACCTCCCAGCCGACGGATCAATCTTTAAGATCTGTGCTGTTAAATTAAGTTCTTGCTTTTATGTGAATTTTTATACTAGAATATCAGTCACTTTAGAAAATTTAGTAAAAATACTTAGAGGCTCCTACAGAAAAAGTTTTCAACACTAATATTGTAGCTTTATTAGTCTATGAAATTTTAAAATTTGTTTCAAGCGTTTTGGACCACTGGATAGAGCTCAGAACTCATTTTAGTGAGGTCTACCCATAGGGCTGTCCTGACCTTAGAAATATTCCCCACTCCAATCTAGTAATCAAAATGAATTGAAATTTGGGTTGTGGCCTAATCTTACCTATACCTAGGACATTTCCAAAAATGAGAATTTTTGGAGAAAGTTTTTCTATAGTTTTTAGAAAAATTTAATAATCCTAGAATAAATTAATTAGATGGCTAAATGATTTCCAAACCCTCCCAAATTTTGGGGAGTGGTCCTTGGGTTTATCATAAGGTTCTGGTAAAAATTTCATTTCATCTGGAGATGTTTTGAATAGGTTTTTACCCAACCCTAAGTTGATCCTTATAGGATTATTTAAAATCAAACACCCCTGGGTAATTTGAGTGGCCATATCACCTCAACAGAAGCTTGTATTTTGATCACTGACCTTTTAGGGCATGACACACCCTCCAAGGGAGTTTGGGGTGGTTTGGTGTAGGGTATCCCTAGAACCCTAGAGTAGATCCCTTAATGGGGATTTGTAGGGTTGTGAAGGTCATGGGGTCAAATGACCTTGGACTGACTTGAAATTTGGTGGAGAGGACCATAGGGCCATTATAGTTCTTTTGACAAAATCTTAGGGCATTTGGAGACAGTAAGGCTACCTAAAACCCTAACCCTAGTTTAGGGCACCAATTTTAACTTGAAATATTATTCTGTCAAATGAACTAAAAATAAAATAAAATTTAGGCAGAGTTATTTTCTAGTCTAAATGGCCCTAATATAATTTTGTTGAGATTTTTGGGCTAAATTATACAGTACTTCATTTACAACTCTAGTTGTGCCCTAGATATTTATTTTGATGATTATGAAATTTCTGTTCACTGGAATGTTATGAAATCTTGGATTAAGACATCTTATAGCATGTTGTACCTTATGTATTTTTCTTGGGAGTTTTACCTGATTATTTTGGATACTTGCTTCTTTAACTTACCATTTGAGATATGTAGTCAAAAATACAATTAATGACCAATTACTATTTGGAAAATTATGAAATTTGGTCAGTGGTTGTTTAAAACCAAGATAATCACCCTGTAATTTTCTATGGAATTTTAGATGATTAAAATAGTACCTCCTTCACCAAGCTAGGAGAGTTAGTATTTTAAGTTAAAATAAATTCAGAGCCCAAAATATTTTAGAAAAATCATGGGACTTGGTTTCTAATAGTTTTAGGTCACCATAAAGCTTCTGTAATTTTCTTGTGATTTTTGAGTACATATTTACAGTACTTGCTTCATAATATGGTAGAAGTGGCCTAAAATGGTAAATTAGGAAATATTGGCCTAAACACCTCTGCAATTTCTCACAACATGTAATTACTTCTTAAATGTTTCATAGGATTTTACTGATTTTATGATGATTTATTGTTTGCTCATTAGTGCACTTCATGTTCATACTAGGGCATTTTGAAGCTTAGAATAAATAAATTAAATGCCCGATAAATAGGAAAAATTTGAAAATCTTGGACTTAGCTATATTATGTCACGATAGACCTCCAGTAAATATTATAGGAGATTCGGAAGACAATTTGGAGTACCTCCCCTTATGCACCTCATGTATCTTAGAATGGTCTGCACATAGTAAAACCACGGAAACGAAACTAGAGTGAATAATGAACTTGGGGAGATGGAATTGTGGTATTTGATGGATTGGATAGGGCAAGTTAAGTCTAAGTTCATTATTGGAAGTTAGGATAAGTAGAGTGTGAGATTGGCCAGTGTTAAGTGGCGTTCGGGAACGACAAAAGATCGTCCACCCCGGGTAGGAGAGGAAGAGTCTTAATTCTCTAGAGCTGGGTCTAAGGTAACTTAAAAGGGATCGGGTAATGGGTATCAACCAATAATAATAAGTGCCTTGCGAAAGGGAACGGTGGGCTTCAGCTACCATCATAGTTCCTAGTGCCCTTTGAGAGCCCTTCACGGGGAATACCGGGGGCAGTCCTGGGCTAACGTAAACCGTAGGAATAATAAATTAAAGAGCAACTAGTATAACTAGGGTTTCACTTTCACACACCTCGATAGCTAGGAAAGTAGAATGAGTTGGTTTGGTTGCCATTCAGACGGTAGCTCTGAAGGTAGATGCACGGACGGGACAGTCCGGGGAGCCGAGGGCTCGAGGGTTGAGTACAGAATAAAGGTGGTGGGTCTTCAGTATTTGATTGTCGTTCACACCGACATCGATACGTTGACTCGGCGGTGTGGGACACTTATCCAAAGAAATTCTGGTGGATATAGCCAGCACTAGTACGCGGATACTCTAGGTTGTGTTCTTCTAGGGGCGTACGGAAGGGATAGGCCCGGTAGTGTGGATACCCGCCTAGGAGTGGGGGGCCTGACCCACTGTCTCTGTTTGACACTATGGAGGTTCCTGGGAGTGAAGCTAGTTGCCCGAATAGGGGGAACAAAAGGTCTGTGCGCATAGAGTCGTGTTCGTGAGTTGCACTTGCATGAATCATGGCATAGCATATCACTACACTCATATTTGCATTCAACCGACACCCCAATGTATAAATCGGTATGGGACTTTTTATACGATGGGAGCCATGAAGAAGACCCCTTAACTTATAAGTTTGTATGGGCATTCATATAATTTAAGGTTACTTACTTATTTACTTGTTGTTCTCTACCTGCCTTCTTATATAATTACTTCTTACTACATGTTTTACTTTATTACTCACCACCGTAGAATTGCTAGATGTACTTTATTCTAGATAGTTGTTTTCACACCATGATAGTTGTTAGATTAGTTCCATTGTCATCTGCTTGAACACTCTCTACCTTTGTAGCTTCCCTTTCCTCCTCTCCGCTCGGTGCTTAAGAGCCGTGGGGGGAGGGGTAGGGGATGATAGGGCTTAGTCTTTATGACTAATGGTTTTCGAACCAAAACATTACAGGAGCTCTGGATGGGAGACAAGGACTAGCAGTCCAGGTACCAGCACCAGCGGAGTACGGTGTGCATGGAGGTGGGTCAGTTTAGCACCAGTATACCTGCGACCAGCTCCGTGAGTGATTAGTATATTTATAGCTTCCGCGATGAGTGATTTTTAGTGAGGACTCTGATGTACCGGGCTCGAGCCCGTTTATCTATATTTCATCTGAACTATATCTTTGCAGTACTTTCTATTATTATCTATTGATGGACTGGATGTGCTTTTTTATTTATGTGATTTTATGGACATGTTTACATTTATGTATACTCACTTCTCTCCACTTGCGATCGAAAAGGGCCGACAAAATTAGCGTTTTGTAGTGGCGGCTTTCCCGTGAGTCGGTGCCACCGCAAAGCGGCAGTTCTGGGCTAAGACCCCGGTGTTCGAAAAAAAAGGGGGTCTTACAAAAGATTCAGATCTAATTCTAAATCTAAGAAGGGAGCTGTCTGAAGATCAACTTCTACACCAAGTCAAGATCAACCTCATTTTGTTCAATCAAGAAGCTTTTAAAAAGCTAAGTCAGGTTCGATCTGAAGTATACAGTTTATTCAAGAACTAATCAAGAAGCTCGCATCAATTGAGAGTTCTATCTGGGTGAAATTTCTATTCAATTAAATATTGTTTTTCTTGTAAGATCTTTTATAGATCTGAGTTGTAAGCCTGTGTTTATAAAGGCTGAGGTAGGGCTGAGAGTCTTAGATGTGGGACTTGTGAAAGTCTGAGTTGTAAGCCTGGTGAAAAAGGCTGAGGTAGGGCTGTTGCCTGAGGTAGGGTTCTTAGGAAGAATCTGAGGTAGGAATTGTATAAGTCTGAGCTGTAGGAACCTATCAGGTTCTGAGTTGTAAGATCTGTGGATCTGAGTTAGTGGAAGGAAGGGTGGCTGAATCCAGTTCTCTACTGGATAGGTGAAGAGGGGAAAGTGGATGTACCCATAACTTGGGGAACCACTATAAATCTGGTGTACTGTGCTGTGTTGTGAATGTTATGTTGTGGATTGTATATTATATGATGTGATAGATCTAGTTACTTGCCTAAAATTATTAAAAAAAAATTAGAACATATTCACCCCCCCCCACTCTAGGTGTCTAGGCTCTTGAAATCAAGTCTTTCAATATCTCTCCCATTGATTAAGTCATTCTAAAGTAATTTAGCATTTCTTGATTCCACAGTTCTAGTTGTATGAGATGGACAATAAAATTTATATCTCTTGCACTTCTCAGCATATCCAATGAAATACCCACTAATAATCATCAGGTATATCTTCTTCTCTTGTGGATTATACACTCTTACTTCTGAAGGGCAATCCCATATGTGTACATGTTGCAAACTCGGTTTCCAACCTTTGAAAAACTCAAAAGGAATCTCTGGAACAGCCTTGGTTGGAACACAGTTTAATATGTATATTGCCATTTTCAAAGATTCTATCCATAGAGACTTAGGAAATTTGAGCTGCTAAACATGCTCCGCACCATGTCTAATAATGTTTGGTTTCTTCTCTCTGCTACACCCTTCTGTTCAGGAGTACCAGGCATAGTGTATTAGGCAACTATCTCATTTTCTTAAAGAAATTTTGCAAAAGGACCAGGTGTTTGTCCATCCTCGGTATATCTACCATAATATTCACCACCCCTATCTGATCTCACAATCTTTATTTGCTTATCGCATTGTTTCTCTACTTCTGCCTTAAAAGATTTAAAAGCTCTAAAGCTTCGAACTTATTATGAAGCATGTAGAGATACATATAACATGAGTAATCATCTATAAAAGTGATGAAATATTTCTGACCATGTGTTTCCATATCTGGGCAACATATACTTGTATGTATGATTTCTAATATGGTAGTACTCCTCTTGGCACCTTTCTTCGACTTGTTTGTCTACTTTTTGTCAATGCAAGTCGTTTGATCAGCAAAATCCAAAGTAATAAGTACTTTGTCATTTACTAATCTTTTTATTCTTTCCATGGAGATTTGTCACAATCTCTAATGCCACAACATAGCGGATTCTTCATTCATAAAATTTCTTTTAATTACCGTATTATTGTTAACATGCATTACATTATTATAGTCATCATTTTGTAAGTTAATTCTAAAAAGACCATTAGACAAACAACCATTTCCAACAATTTCAGATTTATAAGATAAATCTGAAAATGTAATGGAGTGACCCGAAGGTATAAGTCTTGATACAGAAATCAAATTTCTATAGAAAGTTGGAATACAAAAAGCATTTTCAAGATACAAAAGATAAATACTATTAAGAACTAATCTACATGTTCCAATAGCCTCCACGTGCGATCGCATTTGTTTCCAAAATAGATACACTGCTCACTTCCGAATAGTTTCATGTGGCTTAAAAAACTCTACAAGGAATTTGAAATGTGGATTGTTGATCCAGAGTCAATCCACCAAGAGTTATGACTTACATCTACCAAATTAGATTCATAACAAACACAAGAAAGTAGATTACCTTTCTTTTCAAACCAGGCTTTAAACTTAACGCAATCCTTCTTCATGTGCCCTTTCTTTTTACAGAAAAAAACACTTAGATTCATTCTGTATGTCAGCTTTAGGTTGAAGAACACTTTTTGCTTTCCTTTTGTCTTGGTCTTTATACTTTTCATGTGTCACCAATTGAGCACTATCTCTCATTTCTATATTGAGGCTTTCTTTCTCTTGAACACACATGGTCATGAGTTCATTAATAGACCATTTCTTGTTATGTGTATTATAAGATATCTTGAAAGACCCATAACATTGAGGAAGAGTGTTCAGGATGTAATACACAAGAAAAGATTCAGATATATCCACTTCCAAGTTCTTTAGTTGAGTTACAATATCTCTCATCTTCATCATGTGCTCGCGCACACCTCTAGTATTAGTGAGTTTAGAGATGAAAATTTCATGATTAGGGTCATGACATGAGCTTTTGCTGATGACTCAAATTGTTCATCGACAGATTTTAATAAAATTCTAACATTGATATGTTGTTCAACTGAACCACGAATACTAGCAGAAAATTTACTCTTAATGAACATCACGCTGAGGTGGTTTGATCGCTCCCACTGTTAATAAAGAGCAACTTGAGCCTGAGTGCTAGCATCAGTTACTGCAGGTGGTTCGTCTTTTCTTATAGCATAGTCAATGTTCATCCACCCTAATTGAAGGAGAACTGAATCCTTCCAAACTTTATAATTATCAGCTCTTAATTCAGAAACATCATGTTTCAAATCAGAAGTACTAACGGGTTGAGTAATCAATTAACATAAAATTTACATGTGAGTTAAAATTTTAATTCAAATGGATTTATGTTCGGAGACTTTATCATAAAATCATGAAATTTTTTCAATTTTTAATTATTGTGGGTAAACAAAAATGATATATTTGATATTTATCCTAATTAATTATATTAAATGTAACCAAATTCATATGGGATAAATTAATTATATTAATATAATTAATTACAATTATATCTTTTGATCTAAATGTGATCCAATCTATTTATAATACTCAATATACAATTTTAATATAATCGGATTGGTTTGGATAAGCACAATTAATCAAAATAATATGGACTATCGAGATATTAAGCTAAATATTTTATGCATAAATATGTCATAATATTAATGACATATAAATTTATTGTATAGAAAAACTTAAAATAATATGTCCACTTTGACAAATTATATTTATAACAACACACAAATGTGTGTCGAAATGCATTGACATTCAAAAATTGAATGACGAGATCGTTTCTAATCGGCGCGCAAATATGCGTCGATCAATCCTCCGGCAATTTAATTTTTTGAAGCATGTCTTTATTATACATATATTCATTTAAAACAAATAAATAAATATATGTATATATAATGTATATATATATATATATATATTATTAAATTAGCAATTGCATTAATGAAATATTGAAATGAGACAGTTACAATTTGCGGAGGATGAAGAGATCGCTTCTTACATTGTGCCTCCAGCAATCTTAGAACATTTACCCGACCTAGAAAAATTTTATTCCGGGAACTCCATCCGGCTTCATGTGAGGCTTTCTCGCCGGAACCAACTCCACCAACTATCATATTATGTTAACATGATCGGAACACATAAAGCATTCTGATAGGAAGATCACTGAAAAATTATCACGATGAATTTTATGTATGATTTTGCATCAAGGCAGAGAATAAAACCTCGCTCTGATACCAAATGTTAGATTTAATCTACGTGAATGACGATCTTAAACGCGTACTATGCGGAATGCGGAAGAATAAGATCAAACCTCCGACCATTGATGCTTTCACCAAACAAGGCGTCGATGCTAGTAACGATCTTCTAAGCTCTCGATCACTCCCTCAATATGGTGTAGGATGAATGAGTGATTGAACTTAGGGACCGAATACCCCTCCATAGGTATTTATAGATGTGTTGTCATCAATCACATCCACTCAATGGGTAATTACCACTAGTGGGTAATTTTCACTTAAGTGGTGATGGGTTCCACCTTAATTTATAGGAGTAAAGAGACCCCCCATGATCTCCACTAAAAGGAAGTGGGTGGGCCCCCCTTACCCCCCATGATCTCTCATGGAGATCATGGGCGCGGGACCCGTTTCCGCCCCTCGCGGGAGGAACCGCCGCCGGCAAGAGGAGGAACCACCGCCGGCGGCCGGCCCTCCCCGGCCGTGTCCGGCCGCGGACGTGTCCGGCCCTCCCCGGCCGTGTCCGGCCGCGGCCATGGCCGCGCCCTGGCAAGCCACAGCCATGACCGGGCCATGGCCGGCCGCGGCCATGGCCCTCCGCGGCCACGGCCATGGCCGGGCCATGGCCGGCCGCGGCCATGGCCCTCCGCGGCCACGGCCATGGCCGGGCCATGGCCGACCGAGGCCATGGCCATGGCCGGCCGAGGCCATGGCCATGGCCGGCCGCGGCCATGGCCGGCCGCGGCCGCGGCCATGGCCAAACCATGGCCGGTCGTGGCCGTGGCCGGCCGATGGCGGGCCGCCCGGACGGCGGCGACGGCGAGGGGGAGGTCGGCCGCAGCCATGGCCGACCTCCCCCTCGTCGTCGCTGCCGTGGCCGGCCGCGGTCGTGGCCGGCCGCGGTTGTGACCGGCCGCGGCCATGGCCGACCTCCCCCTCGCCGTCACCGCCGTCCGGGCTTCCTCCTCGATCGGACGGCGGGGAGGCCTTCCCGATGGCGGGCCGCCCGGACGGCGGCGACGGCGAGGGGGAGGCCGGACCGGCCGCGGCCATGGCCGGCCTCCCCCTCCCCGTCGCCGCCGTCCGGGCAGCCCGCCATCGGGAAGGCCTCCCCGCCGTCCGATCGAGGAGGAAGCCCCTCCGGCCGTCCGATCGAGGCGAAACCACACACTAACCCAATACGTTAGTGGTGGGGCCCGCCATAACTTCCCCTTGGAGCCTATAAAAGGACCCCAGGGGCTCCTCATTTTATATTTTGTTTTCTCCTACGATTCTCCTTCTTCTTCCTCAGGTGGGAGCTCTCCCGTCTCCTCCTTCGTGACGACCGTCTCTCGTCGCCAACCACCAGCGGCCACCTCTCGCCGTCAACCACCGGCGGCCACCCGTGACCTCCAGCGGCCACCAGCGCCCCTCAGCGGCCACCAGCGCCTATCATCACCCGTCATTGGTTGTTAGCACCCCATCAACGCGTCGTGAGGAAGGAAGCACCCCAAAGCCAGAGGAAGCCAAGCAAAGAAGACAGTGGTAGCCCACGAGCACCCACCGCCCTCGAGTGCACGCGCCCGAAGAAACCCGCGCATTCCACCGTTCAAGTCACGTTGGCGGGGCAGTCTGTTGTCCGCCAACAGCTACAGTCACCTTCTCTCCTCTCAAGATTGTAACGGGAGCGGCCTGTCGCCCCGAATCACTCATCATACTGTAACCTCCAGCAATCTAGTGGATTTTGACCGGCACCGAACCGGTCACGTGGTTTTTCACCCGGTTGAAGGGTTTTCCACGCTAAAACTTCTCGTGTACCTTTCCCCTCTTCAACTGACTGTGTGCGCGCTCGATCGCTCCGCGAGCTAAGGCGGTCCGAGATTATCCGGTCTGACCGGGGCATCGAGTCAGTCTACAACAGTTTGGCGCTGTCTGTGGGAAACATTCCTCGCAGAACAAGCTCACCATCCCCGCAACCACGATGGCAAAGAAAAGGACCCGCACCGCCGAAGAATCCGCACTTGCCCCTGATGCCATCCTAGAAGGACGCATCCGACGGATAGAAGAGCAACAAGTAAAATTGCTCGCCCTACTCTGAGATGTGGGAGCGTCGGTCGAGACACAACCCCTGTCAATTCTCATCCCAACACCAGAATTCCAGCAGAAAGAAAGACAAAACCTCAGAAGACGAGAGGGGTCGTGACAGGATGAGCCCCACCAGCTACAAAGTGGTTTGAAATCCCTCCGGCCTAGGAATCCCCAGCCCCTCGAACAAGCTAATCTGACGCCATCAGAAGGGCCTTTCCCTCCAACGACACATGGCGGGAACCAGGAGTATGACATAGAGAAGGAATTCTCAAGCACGAGCAGCTCCCCCGCGCCCGCAGCATCACTCCAAGAGACGTATAATCATCACTTCACCTGCTCAAAGAATAAACAGGAAGTTGAGAGCAAAACAGACCCTAACGCCTCGACCGCAAATCAAAAACTCGACGAATACCAGCCCAACTACAACTCATTGAACTCTCAGACCGCACCAGGCTCGGAGGAGGGCTCCGAAATCCGTAGTTTCAGCGGGACAGGCGACCCACTGGCGCACCTAGAGCATTTCGAAACTATCATGCACACCCGTGGCGCCTCAGACCAACACTTAGTCCAAGCATTTTTGGCAACACTAAAAGGCAGAGCTCGAGCCTGGTCCTACTCACTACAAGAAGAGAAGATAGACAGCTACCTCGAACTCGCCGCCCTCTTCATCAAGAGATTCAAAAAACACTCATTAGAAAGTCCAGGGCCAAGCAAAAGGCAGAAAAGGAAGAAAGAGGAAGGACCAAAACAAGAAGAACAACCTCGGAACAGGTATTGTCGCGGTAGTCGTCAACGCGGCCCTCCAAGGAGTGGGGGGCAATATCCACTTCAAGAATACACCCCCCTGAATACTGCCCACACCGATATCATTCACGCAATTCAAAGTAACCCAGTATTCCAACGACCAAGAGCACCGCGTCCAAATCCCAAGGCTGACCAAACAAGGTACTGTGAGTACCATCGGGGCCACGGACACAACACCAACGAGTGCAATGGGATAAAGGGAGAAATCCAACGTCTGGCCAGCCTAGGAGCAGTTGGTCAACCCTTATTAAGAAAAACGTCATCTCCCGGCCAGAGGACGGCACCTACAACAATCAGAATCGGCGAACCATCTACTGAGCTGAACCAAGTTTTTGTGGATGTGGAAATCACCACTAATGTGCTATTTTTACCAACGCTGCTTCAGCTCAAACTAACCACCGGCCACCTCAGGCTAATGTATGCAAGCGCACGCGTCTCGGAAAACAACCCGGTACCCATCATCGGCACAATCACTCTCCCAGTCACTCTCAAGGACGCCTACCGACAGGCATCCTATGATGTTCAGTTCGCCGTCATCCAAGCTAATTCCGACTACACAGCAATACTCCAACAATCGCTCCTGGACGTATTCCAATCGCGCTCTCGCCATCCCCATCTTTAAGGCTCTGTTTGGGACAGCTCTGGCGGATTGAAAAGCTGCTGTTCGGATAGAGCTGTTTTAAAATAGATCTCTGGGGAGCAGTTTTGAAAAGCTGCAGAGTGTTTGGGTGTTCTGTGCAGAAGTGCGCTCGGAATCGCCGGAGAAAGGCCATCGGGGGCTCGGAATCGCCGGAGGAAGGCCGTCCGGGGCTCGGAATCGCCGGAGGAAGGCCGTCCGGCCTCTGAGAATGTTCCAACTGAAGAAACCATTAGATTTCCAAAACCTGTGAGAGAGAAAGCTATTTTGCGGAAGCTGAAGCTGGGGGAGGGGAGATTTCTGAAGAGCTGCAAAACAGCTCCAGATTTCTGAAAAGCTGCTCTTAAGGAGCCGTCCCAAACAGTTAAAAAACAGCTCTGGCGGCTGGAATAGAGATTCTCCAGCCGCCAGAGCTGCGCCAAACAGACCCTAAGTTGTTTTAGTTTTTTGATCATTTTGTTTATCGGATATTGTAAAAACTGCAAACTCTGGCTTTTGAAAACTATCTCTTTATCATTTACTTTGACAGTACAAGATTCAAACAATAGCTTCTTCACACTAAAGTCATATAACCAATCCGCTAGCCAGTCTCGCGCACCAAGCCTTGGGCCAATACCACGCAACCATGCTGCGAGCCAGTCTCGCGCACCAAGGCGTGGGCCAATACCACGCAACCAAGCCGCGAGCCAGTCTCGCGCACCAAGCCGTGGGCCAATACCACGCAACCAAGCCGCGATCCAGTCTCGCGCACCAAGCCGTGAGCCAATACCACGCAACCAAGCCGCGAGCCAGTCTCGCGCACCAAGCCGTGGGCCAATACCACGCAACCAAGCCGCGAGCCAGTCTCGCGCACCAAGCCGTGGGCCAATACCACGCAACCAAGTCGCGAGCCAGTCTCGCGCACCAAGCCGTGGGCCAATACCATGCAACCAAGCCGCGAGCCAGTCTCGCGCACCAAGCCGTGGGCCAATACCACGCAACCAAGCCGAAAGCCAGTCTTACGCACCCCACCATGGGCCGATTCCACGCAACTAAGTCACGAGCCAGACTCATACACCCTTGCGGAGATCAACTCCCTCCTACACTACCATTTTGTGGCAAAATACATCTGTGCAAAACGTATAACAATAGCATAAAACTAGAGATATCATAAGAGATAACAAATCTCAGCCCTAACGGCAACCATCTCAAAAGCTACAACAAAAACAAGGAACAACAAACATACGACACAGCATACAAACGACAAGTAGATAGTACAGCTACTCTTCCTCGGCATCTGAGCCAGATCGCTCATCCCCCGAAACGTCGGTGAAGCTAAAGCAAGAAGTGTCACACCCAAGGCGCTTTCCCACAAAGCGAAAGGCCTTCGAGACCCCACGACGGAGCGCTAACTCGCGTATATCATCCATCTGGGGATCCACCTCCTTGGACAAGATATCATCACGTACCTCCTCCGCGATCAGGTTGCGATTACGAAGATAGTCCAGCGACTCCAAGTACTCCGAGAGCCCTGCCGCCTTCAGCTCTGAGGCATGGTCATCAGAAGATAGCATCTCCACCTGCGCCTTCGTCGCCCGAAGCTGAACCTCAAGGCCTGAAACCTCCTCTCGCGCCGCCTGCAGCTGGGTCCCCAAACCGGATGTCTCCTCCTTCGCATGCTTTAACATCTGAGCAGTCCTCTCCACCAAGGCCTTCTCCACGTCCAAGGCGGCACGCGCATCTTCTAGCTCAGACTTTAGCTCTGAGCCAACTCGACGGTACCACGCAATATCCCGGTCATGTTCCTCCTTCAAGGAGGAGAGTGAGCCCATCGACAACCGAAGCTTCTCCTGCAAAGCGAGATATCCGTCCTTCAGGCTCACGTAATGATCATTCCAGGTTACTGCAATCTGCGCCTGAGCCTCAATCTGCAAAAGGAAGACGCACAATCAGTCACCTTCAAGCAAAAAAGGAAGAAAAAATGATAGTCACCACCTTACCGCGTCACTCATCGCCTTCAAGGAGTAAGACATCCGTGGAACCGCTGCATTAACGGGCACCTGAGGAACCGAGGAAGCAGGTAAATGCGTCTCTGGAAATGAATCATCAGAAGCTACCACCACAACTTCAGCATCATCAACAGGGGCCGTCACCGTCTTTCTCTTTCGGCCCCCTCCCTGAGAAGTCATCGCCACCTGAACTGCACCCACCGAGATACCACATCCCAGCAGTCGCTTCTCCTCCACGAAAACATATATATTGAAGAGACGAATAGCCAGCTCACGAGGCTCAGAGAATCCCAACACTGGGGAGAAGTCCCGCTCCCTCCCTTTCATACGACGACAACGATCGGAAAGTGCATTCCACACCTCAGGAAGACCCCAGGAGTTCTTCACATATCAAAGCAAAGTATTACCGTGGCGACGATCTTTACGGGCCTCAAACTCCAGCCAAACCTTGTTGTTGCGTACCTCGATCCGATCACCCCCATCAAAGCGCACGTCGCACCAATCCCGAAACTGATCCAGAGAGAGCAAGCTCCCATGCTCACGGAAGAAAGCAACCAGGCCCATGATACGAGCAACTCCAGTCGGAGCAAACTGGGAAATAGGTACTCCGCAGAACTTCAAAATCTCTACCACCTCATCGCAGGGTGGAAGCCGGAAGCCGGATCTAAACGACACTTCGCAAATCGTCAACCAGCCGCAGGGAGGATTCTTGACCCGCTCCTCGGGATGCGGGATCCTCACTTCCAAGTCAGCAGGAAGTCCGTACTTCGCCCTCCAAATAGTCACACCATCTTCGGTCAAGGAGGAGCGTAGACGCATCGGACCAGCAGAGCGCTTCGTCACCTACACACGGCAAAAAATCAGTCAGTCCAAAGCGACAAAATTACGCAACTCGTGCTTACACACAGGAACGACCCCCGCCCCCCCCCCCCCCCCCACGCACAAACCGGCACACGTGGGGCGGGCGTGCAACGCGCACGCAACCCGCGCACACGCGGCCGCACGAGCGCACCCCCTTCTCACGCACGGCATGCGCGCGCGCGGCATGTGCGCGCGCGCGGCATTCGCGCACGCGACATGAACACGCGCGGCCGGCGCGCGCGGCCAGCGCGCGCGCGCGCGGCCCTCGCGCGCGCGGCCGGCGCGCGCGCGCGGCCCTCGCGCGCACGGCCTGTGCGCGCGCGCGGTCCTCGCGCGCACGAAAGGCGCACGAGCGATCAGCGCGTACGCGGCCGTACGGGCACCCGGCCAGCCCCACCTCTCGTCGGCCTCTGTACGCGCACACCAACCACCTCTCGCTGTCATACCTTAGAGCCGCACGCCGTCACCGCCATCTCGGATTTCTCGCCGGTACTCACCACCGCAACGAAGAGTCAGAGAAATCTCTCCCCGCACTCGCTCCGCTCTCAGCTGGTAGATATTTGGGGGGCAATTAATGGGTTCCACCTTAATTTATAGGAGTCAAGAGACCCCCCATGATCTCCACTAAAAGGAAGTGGGTGGGCCCCCCTTACCCCCCATGATCTCTCATGGAGATCATGGGCGCGGGACCCGTTTCCGCCCCTCGCGGGAGGAACCGCCGCTGGCAAGAGGAGGAACCACCGCCGGCGGCCGGCCCTCCCCGGCCGTGTCCGGCCGCGGCCGCGGCCATGTCCGGCCGCGGCCGCGGCCATGGCCGGCCGCGGCCACGGCCGTCCTCGGCCATGGCCGCGCCATGGCCGTCCGCGGCCATGACTGGTCGCGGTCATGGCCGGTCGCGGCCATGGCCGAGCCATGGCCAGCCACGGCCATGACCGGGCCATGGCCGACTGCGGCCATGGCCATCCACGGCCATGGCCGGGCCATAACCGACCAAAGCCATGGCCATCCGCGGCCACGGCCATGGTCGGCCGCGGCCATTGCCGGCCGCGTCCATGGCCGGCCGCGGCCATGGCCGGGGCCATGGCCGGCCGCGGCCATGGCCGGCCGCGGCCATGGCCGGCCGCGGCCAAGGCCGGCCGCGGCCATGGCCGGCCGCGGCCATGGCCGGCCGCGGCCATGGCCGACCTCCCCTTTGCCGTCGCCGCCGTCCGGGCGGCCCGCCATCAGGAAGGCCTCCCCGCCGTCCGATCGAGGAGGAAGCCCATCCGGCCGTCCGATAGAGGCGAAACCACCCACTAACCCACTACGTTAGTGGTGGGGCCCGCCATAACTTCCCCCTGGAGCCTATAAAAGGACCCAGGGGCTCCTCATTTGATATTCTGTTTTCTCCTACGATTCTCCTTCTTCTTCCTCAGGTGGGAGCTCTCCCGTCTCCTCCTTCGTGGCGACCGTCTCTCGCCGCCAACCACCAGCGGCCACCTCTCGCCGCCAACCACCTACAGCCACCCGTGACCTCCAGCGGCCACTAGCGCCCCTCAGAGGCCACCAGCGGCTATCAGCACCCGTCATTGGCTGTTAGCACCCCATCAACGCGCCGTCAGGAAGGAAGCACCCCAAAGCCAGAGGAAGCCGAGCAAAAAAGACAGTGGTAGCCCACGAGCACGCGCCGCTCCCGAGTGCACGCGCCCGAAGCATCCCGCGCATTCCACCGTTCAAGTCACGTTGGCGGGGCAGTCTGTTGCCCGCCAACAGGTACAGTCACCTTCTCTCCTCTCAAGATTGTAACGGGAGCGGCCTGTCGCCCCGACTCACTCATCATACTGTAACCTCCAGCAATCTAGTGGATTTTGACCGGCACCGAACCGGTCACGTGGTTTTTCACCCGGTTGAAGGGTTTTCCACGCTAAAACTTCTCGTGTACCTTTCCCCTCTTCAACTGACTGTGTGCGCGCTCGACCGCTCCGCGAGCTAAGGCGGTCCGAGATTATCCGGTCCGACCGGGGCATCGAGTCAGTCTGCAATAGTTTGGCGCCGTCTGTGGGAAACATTCCTCGCAGAACAAGCTCACCATCCCCGCAACCACGATGGCAAAGAAAAGGACCCGCACCGCCGAAGAATCCGCACTTGCCCCTGATGCCATCCTAGAAGGACGCATCCGACGGATAGAAGAGCAACAAGTAAAATTGCTCGCCCTACTCTGAGATGTGGGAGCGTCGGTCGAGACACAACCCCTGTCAATTCTCATCCCAACACCAGAATTCCAGCAGAAAGAAAGACAAAACCTCAGAAGACGAGAGGGGTCATGACAGGATGAGCCCCACCAGCTACATAGTGGTTTGAAATCCCTCCGGCCTAGGAATCCCCAGCCCCTCGAACAAGCTAATCTGACGCCATCAGAAGGGCCTTTCCCTCCAACGACACATGGCGGGAACCAGGAGTATGACATAGAGAAGGAATTCTCAAGCACGAGCAGCTCCCCCGCGCCCGCCGCATCACTCCAAGAGACGTATAATCATCACTTCACCTGCTCCAAGAATAAACAGGAAGTTGAGAGCAAAACAGACCCTAACGCCTCGACCGCAAATCAAAAACTCGACGAATACCAGCCCAACTACAACTCATTGAACTCTCAGACCGCACCAGGCTCGGAGGAGGGCTCCGAAATCCATAGTTTCAACGGGACAGGCGACCCACTGGCGCACCTAGAGCATTTCAAAACTATCATGCACACCCGTGGCGCCTCAGACCAACACTTAGTCCAAGCATTTTTGGCAACACTAAAAGGCAGAGCTCGAGCCTGGTCCTACTCACTACAAGAAGAGAAGATAGACAGCTACCTCGAACTCGCCGCCCTCTTCATCAAGAGATTCAAAAAACACTCATTAGAAAGTCCAGGGCCAAGCAAACGGCAGAAAAGGAAGAAAGAGGAAGGACCAAAACAAGAAGAACAACCTCGGAATAGGTATTGTCGCGGTAGTCGTCAACGCGGCCCTCCAAGGAGTGGGGGGAAATATCCACTTCAAGAATACACCCCCCTGAATACTGCCCACACCGATATCATTCACGCAATTCAAAGTAACCCAGTATTCCAACGACCAAGAGCCCCGCGTCCAAATCCCAAGGCTGACCAAACAAGGTACTGTGAGTACCATCGGGGCCACAGACACAACACCAACGAGTGCAATGTGCTAAAGGGAGAAATCCAACGTCTGGCCAGCCTAGGAGCAGTTGGTCAACCCTTATTAAGAAAAACGTCATCTCCCGGCCAGAGGACGGCACCTACAACAATCAGAATCGGCGAACCATCTACTGAGCTGAACCAAGTTTTTGTGGATGCGGAAATCACCACTAATGTGTTGTTTTTATCAATGCTTCAAACTAACCCCCGGCCACCTCAGTCTAATGTATGCAAGCGCACGCGTCTCGGAAAACAACCCGGTACCCATCATCGGCACAATCACTCTCCCAGTCACTCTCAAGGACGCCTACCGACAGGCATCCTATGACGTTCATTTCGCCGTCATCCAAGCTAATTCCGACTACACAGCAATACTCCAACAATCGCTCCTGGACGTCTTCCAATCGCGCTCTCGCCAGCCCCATCTTTAAGTTGTTTTAGTTTTTTGATCATTTTGTTTATCGGATATTATAAAAACTGCAAACTCTGGCTTTTGAAAACTATATCTTTATCATTTACTTTGACAGTACAAGATTCAAACAATAGCTTCTTCACACTAAAGTCATATAACCAATCCGCGAGCCAGTCTCGCGCACCAAGCCTTGGGCCAATACCACGCAACCAAGCCGCGAGCCAGTCTCGCGCACCAAGTCGTGGGCCAATACCACGCAACCAAGCCGCGAGCCAGTCTCGCGCACCAAGCCGTGGGTCAATACCACGCAACCAAGCCGCGATCCAGTCTCGCGCACCAAGCCGTGCGCCAATACCACGCAACCAAGCCGCGAGCCAGTCTCGCGCACCAAGCCGTGGGCCAATACCATGCAACCAAGCCGCGAGCCAGTCTCGCGCACCAAGCCGTGGGCCAATACCATGCAACCAAGCCGCGAGCCAGTCTCGCGCACCAAGCCGTGGGCCAATACCATGCAACCAAGCCGCGAGCCAGTCTCGCGCACCAAGCCGTGGGCCAATACCACGCAACCAAGCCGAAAGCCAGTCTTACGCACCCCACTATGGGCCGATTCCACGCAACTAAGTCACGAGCCAGACTCATACACCCTTGCGGAGATCAACTCCCTCCTACACTACCATTTTGTGGCAAAATACATCTGTGCAAAACGTATAACAATAGCATAAAACTAGAGATATCATAAGAGATAACAAATCTCAGTCCTAACGGCAACCATCTCAAAAGCTACAACAAAAACAAGGAACAACAAACATACGACACAGCATACAAACGACAAGTAGATAGTACAGCTACTCTTCCTCGGCATCTGAGCCAGATCGCTCATCCCCCGAAACGTCGGTGAAGCTAAAGCAAGAAGTGTCACACCCAAGGCGCTTTCCCACAAAGCGAAAGGCCTTCGAGACCCCACGACGGAGCGCTAACTCGCGTATATCATCCATCTGGGGATCCACCTCCTTGGACAAGATATCATCACGTACCTCCTCCGCGATTAGGTTGCGATTACGAAGATAGTCCAGCGACTCCAAGTACTCCGAGTGTAAGACCCCCCTCCCGGAACACAACACACGGCACGAGGGGAGTCTTATGCCCGAAATAGCCGCCTTGTGGTAGCACTAACACACGGGTTAGCCTTTACCATAAGACGCCTATTCCGCCGGCTACAATCCATATCATAACAATTATGCCAACCCAACCATAACAGGAAAGTAAAGCAGTTCAATTCACAGCTAAGTTTAAGTCCAAAAGAGCGGAAGATAACAAGCACAACAGGCTTGTACAAAAGAACAAGTGTCTATAAATGTTTTGCCCAACGGCTACATGAAAACACTCACGACTGTCACTGACGGTGCCGATGGCACCACCACCTCAGGTCCTATCGTCCGGGCCTGGCTGTCCTGCTGCATAGTCCGTTGCTGCTCTACCTGCGGGGTTTCCTCCTAAAAAGGAAGGCGTACCAACCGTTAGTCATAAGACTAAGTGGCTTTACATCCGCTCCCCCGGCGACTCCTCGGCACCGGGCGGAGAAAGGAACAAAGGTACAATATGTATATATATAAGCAAGTAAACAAGCAGGTGACTGTAAATATGGTGGAGTACAAACTACGCTACACAACTAGCAGTTCTACAAATATCAATAATATATGACAGCAGGTATAAGTAATCAGAATAGTAACTTAACCTATAAGAGTGCCCATACAAACTTATAAGTTAAGGATCGGCTTAACAGTAAAGTAACTCATCGTATAAGAGTGCCCATACAAACTTATACGATGAGGATCTTGTGTATGCAATGAATGACATGATATGAATGTTATGCTATGACCGAATCATGCGCACGCACATGCAAGTTGCTATGTCGACACAGACTTGAAGTTCCCACTTTTCGAGCAGGTAGCTAACCTCTCAGGCGTCGTCCGTCGTGGCCAGACGGCGACAGTGGAGCGGGCGTCTCCACTACTAGGTGGTATCACACTACCTATCCTAGGCCCCCATACGCCTCAACGCTAAGAACACAATAGCGGAGCTCACATGCGTACTACGGCTTAGAAGGGGTCTTGGGTAGATGTGCACCAAGAACACAGCCCAACCTGGCCTTCGATTTCGAACCGGATGGAACCTCGGAAACACACGAGGTGCAAGCCCAACCGTTCTCATGGCGCGGAGGAGATCTCGGGTTATGGACACCAAGTATCTAACCCTACCGCCCAAGGTCTACCCATTGGCTCCCATCGGTGTGACGACTGGCGAACCCGTAGACCTGCCACAGTCATTATCTCAATATCGTGACACGATGAATCGTCGCACATCACATGCCCCAAAACAACTCACTCGATGCTACCCGTAGGGAGACTTCAACTCTAAGCATCGGTTGTTAATAATCCCCTTGGGCTCGGATTACGGTTACAAAGTACTCTTCACATAGTGTTCATCATATTCACGCCCACCTATTCAATGAATTCATCTCAACACTACGCATAATAGATATGTTCAACTCCCAACTATATAAATATATTTTATACCACTCTCAACCCTTAGTTTCTAGCCTTCTCATCCGCTTCATTTCTCTACCAATACATGGTTATACCTTATTACACAACCAGATGAGTAATCATGCTAAACTATGGTAACAACAACCTTATAGATATATGGGAGCAAGACAACAAATGAGCAAATCACAACCATTGCAAGAGTGCTAGCATTATAAATTAACAAGTGCACTAACATAGGATAGTCCAATACTAAAACTGGGATTCCCGGAGCTACAGGAATCCGATCACAATGTTCAACCCCTCGTTGGAAAGGTATTCGCGAGGGCTACGACTTTTGTGTTGAGTCGATCGCCCAGATCTGGTCGCAACATACCAGAAATTCAACTCGAATACGTGCAGGAAACAGTTTCCTGTACAGGATTTTCCCGAACGCAGCGGACTCGAACCCGCTTTCCCAAGGCTACAGGTATCGCATGGACACGTACAACCACTCGTTGGAAAGGTAATTTCAAGGGCTACGACTTTCGTGTTGAGTCGATCACCCAGATTTGGCCAGAACACCTCTGAAATTGGCCACGAAGGTCGCCGCGTGCAGAAATCAGATTTCTGCACGCATCTTAAGGCGAGATGAACGGCATCCGTTCATCTTCTTCCTTGCAACGACCTCGCATAAACTCCTCCAGAATTCACACCCAATCTTATTTCTCCTTTCAAAGCCAAACCCTCAACGAAAACCCCTCTCATCTCCGCTTTGAATGATGAGAAGGTTGAGGGAGACTAAGCCTAGAAAACCTAGGCATGGCTTATCCTAAGAGCTCTCCTCCTCACCATCAAGACTCTATGGAGTCGATGTCTCTCCTAAAAATAACTATAGATCTAGCACCAAGGGAGAGGGGAGGAAGCTCACCTCAAGTCCAGCGGTACCACCATGGCCGGCCATGAGCCTCGCACTCCTTCGCGGCGGCATTGTTTTTCCCTTGACGGCGGCGGCGTTTCGATTCCTCCAAGGATGGCTCCGGCAAGCTCTTCCTCCTCCAGCCAAGAGAACTCCCTCAGAAATTTTGGGGCTGAAGAAAGGGGATGAAATGCTAGGGTTTCACAACTTTTTCCTTTTTATACACCGCAGACACGGGTAGGCACACGACCGTGTTCCTACCCGTGTTCAGGTGACACGGCCGTGTCGCCTGCCGTGTTTAGGGCCGTGTTGATCCCAGAACATCTTTCCGCCGGTTCAGGGTTGCGGCACACGGGTAGAGACACGGCCGTGTCTCGACCCGTGTCCTCGGCACACGGGTAGGGACACGCCCGTGTCCCAATACCCGTGTACCTCTCTGACTGGAAACTTAATATTGGCATGAGGCACACGGGTATGGACACGGCCGTGTCCATACCCGTGTCGGCCAAAATCACCGTTTTGCCTTGTTTTCCTCATTTCCCATATGTTCGCACCTGTTCACCCACACCCCCATTGGGCTCACCACAGCCCCCTTGACTCAAATACGCAATCAAGGGGCCTAGCGCGAATTGGGATGTTACACCGAGAGACCTGCCGCCTTCAGCTCTGAGGCATGGTCATCAGAAGATAGCATCTCCACCTGCGCCTTCGTCGCCTGAAGCTGAACCTCAAGGCCTGAAACCTCCTCTCACGCCGCCTGCAGCTGGCTCCCCAAACCGGATGTCTCCTCCTTCGCATGCTTTAACATCTGAGCAGTCCTCTCCACCAAGGCCTTCTCCACGTCCAAGGCGGCACGCGCATCTTCTAGCTCAGACTTTAGCTCTGAGCCAACTCGACGGTACCGCGCAATATCCCGGTCATGTTCCTCCTTCAAGGAGGAGAGTGAGCCCATCGACAACCGAAGCTTCTCCTGCAAAGCGAGATATCCGTCCTTCAGGCTCACGTAATGATCATTCCAGGTTACTGCAATCTGCGCCTGAGTCTCAATCTTCAAAAGGAAGACGCACAATCAGTCACCTTCAAGCAAAAAAGGAAGGAAAAATGATAGTCACCACCTTACCGCGTCACTCATCGCCTTCAAGGAGTAAGACATCCGTGGAACCGCTGCATTAACGGGCACCTGAGGAACCGAGGAAGCAGGTAAATGCGTCTCTGGAAATGAATCATCAGAAGCTACCACCACAACTTCAGCATCATCAACAGGGGCCGTCACCGTCTTTCTCTTTCGGCCCCCTCCCTGAGAAGTCATCGCCACCTGAACTGCACCCACCGAGATACCACATCCCAGCAGTCGCTTCTCCTCCACGAAAACATATATATTGAAGAGACGATTATCCAGCTCACGAGGCTCAGAGAATCCCAGCACTGGGGAGAAGTCCCGCCCCCTCCCTTTCATACGACGACAACGATCGGAAAGTGCATTCCACACCTCAGGAAGACCCCAGGAGTTCTTCACATATCAAAGCAAAGTATTACTGTGGCGACGATCTTTACGGGCCTCAAACTCCAGCCAAACCTTGTTGTTGCGTACCTCGATCCGCTCACCCCCATCAAAGCGCACGTCGCACCAATCCCGAAACTGATCCAGAGAGAGCAAGCTCCCATGCTCACGGAAGAAAGCAACCAGGCCCATGATACGAGCAACTCCAGTCGGAGCAAACTGGGAAATAGGTACTCCGCAGAACTTCAAAATCTCTACCACCTCATCGCAAGGTGGAAGCCAGAAGCCGGATCTAAGCGACACTTCGCAAATAGTCAACCAGCCGCGGGGAGGATTCTTGACCCGCTCCTCGGGACGCGGGATCCTCACTTCCAAGTCAGCAGGAAGTTCGTACTTCGCCCTCCAAATAGCCACACCATCTTCGGTCAAGGAGGAGCGTAGACGCATCAGGCCAACAGAGCGCTTCGTCACCTACACACGGCAAAAAATCAGTCAGCCCAAAGCGACAAAATTACGCAACTCATGCTTACACACATGAACGACCCCCCCCCCCCCACGCACAAACTGGCACACGTGGGGCGGGCGTGCAACGCGCACGCAACCCGCGCACACGCGGCCGCACGAGCGCACCCCCTTCTCACTCACAGCATGCGCGCGCGCGGCATTCGCGCGCGCGACATGAACACGCGCGGCCGGCGCGCGCGGCCGGCGCGCGCGGCCCTCGCGTGCACGGCCTGCGCGCGCGCGCGGTCCTCGCGCGTACGAAAGGCGCACGAGCGATCAACGCGTACGCGGCCGTACGGGCACCCGGCCAGCCCCACCTCTCGTCGGCCTCTGTACGCACACACCAACCACCTCTCGCTGTCATACCTTAGAGCCGCACGCCGTCACCGCCATCTCGGATTTCTCGCCGGTACTCACCACCGCAACGAAGAGTCAGAGAAATCTCTCCCCGCACTCGCTCCCCTCTCAGCTGGTAGATATTTGGGGGGCAATTGATGGGTTCCACCTTAATTTATAGGAGTCAAGAGACCCCCCATGATCTCCACTAAAAGGAAGTGGGTGGGCCCCCTTACCCCCCATGATCTCTCATGGAGATCATGGGCGCGGGACCCGTTTCCTCCCCTCGCGGGAGGAACCGCCGCCGGCAAGAGGAGGAACCACCGCCGGCAGCCGGCCCTCCCCGGCCGTGTCCGGCCGCGGCCGCGGCCATGGCCGGCCGCGGCCACGGCCGTCCTCGGCCATGGCCGCGCCATGGCCGTCCGCGGCCATGACCGGCCGCGGTCATGGCCGGTCGCGGCCATGGCCGAGCCATGGCCAGCCACGGCCATGACCGGGCCATGGCCGGCTGCAGCCATGGCCATCCATGGCCATGGCCGGGCCATAACCGACCAAAGCCATGGCCATCCGCGGCCCCAGCCATGGCCGGCCGCGGCCATGGCCGGCCGCGGCCATGGCCGGCCGCGGCCATGGCCGGCCGCGGCCATGGCCGTCCGCGGCCATGGCCGGCCGCGGCCATGGCCGTCCGCGTCCATGGCCAAACCATGGCCGGCCGCGGCCGTGGCCGGCCGCGGCCGTGGCCGGCCGCGGCCGTGTCCCGTCGCGGCCATGGCCGACCTCCCCCTCGCCGTCGCCGCCGTCCGGGCGGCCCTCCATCGGGAAGGCCTCCCCGCCGTCCGATCGAGGAGGAAGCCCATCCGGCCGTCCGATCGAGGCGAAACCACCCACTAACTCACTACGTTAGTGGTGGGGCCCGCCATAACTTCCCCCTGGAGCCTATAAAAGGACCCCAGGGGCTCCTTATTTGATATTCTGTTTTCTCCTACGATTCTCCTTCTTCTTCCTCAGGTGGGAGCTCTCCCGTCTCCTCCTTCGTGGCGACCGTCTCTCGCCGCCAACCACCAGCGGCCACCTCTCGCCGCCAACCACCGGCGGTCACCCGTGACCTCCAGCGGCCACTAGCGCCCCTCAGCGGCCACCAGCGGCTATCAGCACCCGTCATTGGCTGTTAGTACCTCATCAACGCGCCGTCAGGAAGGAAGCACCCCAAAGCCAGAGGAAGCCGAGCAAAGAAGACAGTGGTAGCCCACGAGCACGCGCCGCTCCCGAGTGCACGCGCCCGAAGCATCCCGCGCGTTCCACCGTTCAAGTCACGTTGGCGGGGCAGTCTGTTGCCCGCCAACAGCTACAGTCACCTTCTCTCCTCTCAAGATTGTAACGGGAGCGGCCTGTCGCCCCGACTCACTCATCATACTGTAACCTCCAGCAATCTAGTGGATTTTGACCGGCACCGAACCGGTCACGTGGTTTTTCATCCGGTTGAAGGGTTTTCCACGCTAAAACTTCTCGTGTACCTTTCCCCTCTTCAACTGACTGTGTGCGCGCTCGACCGCTCCGCGAGCTAAGGCGGTCCGAGATTATCCGGTCCGACCGGGGCATCGAGTCAGTCCGCAACAAGTGGGTAGTTATCTCTCATAATGATTAATTATTAACCATTCATTCTAAATGAGGAGTTATCCTATAATTAACAGTTATTGACCGTAAAAAAAATTGGGAGTTATTGACCATATTAATAAATAATTAGTAGCAGTTAAGTATTTGTCTCTAAATCACAGCTTTTTCATCCAATATATATCACATGGTCGGACAAAGTTGGTTTTGGCACATTGCACACCAGGCCTTTTGATCGCTTTGAGAGGCAAGATTAATGCCAACTAAGAGTAAAAATACTTCCTCCAGCGTTCAGCTTGGCCCTTCCTTTCGGGGTGATTTTGTACCCTTTGACCGAGCGCGGCCCGCATGCGCGTCTTACTTGATCGGGCCGCATTGCTTAAGTGCGTTGGTTGAAGTTCTACCGGTCTAGCTCGGAAATCTCTCGGGAGAACCCCGTCAAAACTAAGTAAAACATGTTTGAAGTTCAGAGAATAAAAAAAATATTAGAAGAATAATAGAAATTAATGATGAAATTTGTACTAAAGGATGGAGTTTCATTTGTGGTGTCTTCCTTCTTGTTCTCTTATTCCCCGAGTTTCATTTTCTCCAGATGTTTACAATCTCAAAACATCTAAATCCAGTATGAGTTCTTCTAGAAAAAACTATGTATATATAGTATGAAGCCTGTCGGCAAGTTTTAGACTTACATGGTGTAACGACCGCTTATTTAGGCTACCGCCACAATTAATCGAATGTTTTCAAACCGGTTCAAATTGCTTAAGCACATGCTTCTACATAGCTCAATAATGTATTAATAAATAAATAAACATATAAAACACGCATATTAATCATATTTTAACTCATTTTCTTTCATGAAGTAAAAAAATAAAGTAGGTATGAATAAGCTTCGTCATTTATCACCAGAGATAAACCTTGAACTTGACAATGCCGAAGGCTCAGCTTAGCAGCACGGTGGTGGTGGCGGCGGGCATGATCATGAGGATTAAATTGTCATTCGTTAATGTCAGATATAAACCTTGAACTTTATCCACTGTATATTCAAATGGATGATATTATTAGGTGATCCTTAACGAATGACAGATTAACCTAGGCACTTACGACTGCCACCGCCTTGCCAGACGGAGCCGCAGTTATACTCTGAAACTCTGGTCGATGAGCCAGAAGCAATGGTCAAGGGTGATGCAAAAAGTTAAGGCGATTGTTTACTGCAATCCGTTATTGGCTAGTCGCAGCCCAAAATATCATAGTTTTTTGCGCCCTTTTGAAATACGTCTTGTACATGCAATTTTAGAAAAAGTGTTCAACACGAAAGTTGATCACTTTTCCTAAAAATGCATGTACAATGCGTACTTTAGAAATATGCCCAGATTTTGCGCCTTTCAGAAATCCGCGTTGTACATGCAATTTCAGGAAAAGTGTTCAACACGAAAGTTGTAGATCTCGTCGAGATCTACAACTTTCGTGATGAACACTTTTCCTGAAATTGAATGTACATGACGTATTTCGAAAGACGCGAAATGTTAGAAGATTTGGGGGTGCGACTAGTCAATAACGGATTGCGATTAACAATCGCCAAAATTAACTAGAAAGCAACACAAATAATGGATGGTGAGAAATATTCGAGTGATCCTTTAAGAGGTGGGGCCCGTTCAACATTGATATGGGGGCTGAAAAATTAAATTTTATTTCAAATCTCCTCCATAACACACTATTTTTTAATATCTAGAAAAATAGGGATCTTATTATTTGAAATAAGAAAATTCACATATTACACTAGCACGAGATTGCCCGACAGTTACAATGTCTCCGCCACGTGCTGTTCTCGGAAGCAGTGACTTCGCACTTGTAAAAGAAAAAGTATTACCACTTCTTTTAATTGTACTTTGAATGTGCGTGAGAGAAGGTCAGGAGTACATCTGTACATGTGTTCATAAAAGGACGGATCGGGGCATTGGCTTGGGAAAAAGCCCGGCTATGCCCGACCCCGGGCTAGCCCTCCCTGGGCCCTGGTCCGGCTTTTGGGGCCTAATAGGGTCCCTATATAGGCTCAAAGTCTGGCCTGAGTCAGGCCCGACAAAGCCCGGACACCAGGCCTTTCCTGGGCGTGGCACCCAGGCCAGTGGGATAAATGAAATCACGCCTATCGATAGGATTTACCGATAGGCGGGAAATCTCACCTATTAAATAACCGGGTTAGTCTGGGCCCGGCCCGGCTTTGGAGGCCTTGGCAGGCCCCCTCTTGGAGATGGAGCGCGAGCCCGACTAAAGCCAAGCTCGGTCCCGAGCCAGGTGGCAAAGCCCGGGCCCGACAGGCCCAGTCCTGATCCTACTTTTAGGACAGGCTTAGTGAGGAGTCTGGGAAGGGGAGAGGAGTGGAAAGGAAGCAAAAAAGTAAAATGAGCATCAATAACACTACAAATTAAAAAGTGTAATATATGTTTATTTATACGAGTGACAATGCACGATCAATCAGTACAATATCTCGACTCTGACAATATCTCCTATTGTGCTCACCGGCTCAGGAGCGCACGAACTGCATATGACGTTGTTGTTGGTCGCCCGAATTTCCTCCGGTCTGAAGAATCGGACCGTCTTAGCTCCAAGTCTGACCTGACATGCAAAAAGTCAAATAAAAACCAAACAAAAATGACACAGAGAGTTTTTATTGTGGAATACCCGGAAACAGCGAAAACCCATGTGGTCCGATCTATGTCGGGTCGAAATCCACTAGTTCAGTTGTTATTATAAGTGTCAGAGTTCCCTGGAAGGCAACAGGTCACATCTTATGTTATAATCTTTAAGTCTTACATCTTACAGCTAAGTCCTTTGGGCTAAGTCCTTTGGGCTTTGAAGAGAGCGTTCTCACGAGCATTCACGAATGCGTTCTTCTAAGTCTTTTCTTGTGACCGCTCCTGCATCCGTGAGATCAGAATAGAGAGAGAGAGAGAATTAAAAGTGTTGGAATAATCTAAGTCTCACGTCCTGTACGGAAAAGCTCTCTCGAGTATCTCAAGATGTTTGTCTTCAGATGAAGACCCGAGGGTCTTTTTATAGCTTTCTTGAAGGGATGTGTTGGTAATTGGGCCCTATTGAATCATGAGTTGACAAATGACATCGCACAGTTCTGGTCACCCGGATCACCAATTTTCCCAAAATGACGGACATGCCCCCCCTCCCAGGGCAGTCTGGGCATGTAGTCAGGTGACGGTGGCGGCCGAAGTTGGTGGAGGCGGCGGGCATCTGTGCTCACCGAACACAAAGAGTCATAGACGATGCCTCAGATGACGATCCTGACACAAGTAGCGTGAGATGGCTTAGTCTTGTTTGCATTTTTTAAAGCGTTATATCTCTTTCTTGCATTTTGCTTTTGTTGTTGTAGACGCGACGTACGCCCGCAAAATTTGCCTTTGTCGATAGCGTTACAGAGTTGCTCTTTTTTTTATCCTTGTGTATCTCGTTGAGCATGAGTTCGACACAGCGCATTGAGTTGTGACCTCCATTGGGCGTTAGTCCTGGGGGATGATGCTCAAATGTAACACATTGGTTCGTTTACCCCCTCTGTCTGAATGATGTCAGAAGACTCGTAGTAAATTTTTAACTTAGTTGTGCAGGAGATCGTGGTCCGTCTTGGCCGAACTTCATTGGACGGTTTGGGTCTGCTCTTGCCTTGAGGTGTAGAGCGACCTTTGTCCTCTTTTGCTTAAGCAGGACTCATGGTCTATTTCATTGGAGGTGGTGAATAAACTTCATTCGTTCGTGCCTCGGGACTCGAGGTTGGTCCTATTGGAGGTGGTGAATAATCTTTATCTGTTTGTGCCTTAGGGGGACTCAGGGTCTGTCTAGTTATAGAAGGACTTTTGTCTATCTTGCCATGATAGTAGGACAAGTGGTCCATTCTCTCAAGAGGTGCAGAAGAACTTTCCTCCATATTTCCTTGACAATAGAAGGACATGGGGTTTTTTCACCCAAAAGGTGCAGAAGGACTTTCGCCCATCTCGCCTTGACGGCAGAAGGACATGAGGTTCATTTTTTCATAGATCCAACTGTGGTGGTATGAATCAAAAAGCAGATGCGTTGTTGTTGAAAAGGAAGATACAAGTGCTCACAAGCTTCTTCTCGTGGATTATTCTTGAATAAGGAAATATTGTAGACAGTGCGTGTAACATCTCATTTTCAACTAGACCCCTAAGAGTGGTTTTGATCATGACTAGGTCATGACAAAGCCCTAGGGAGCTAAAAAAAGGGTCAGGTGATCAAAGGCCAAGGAGAGAATCACCTTGGTCTGCCTATGACACAACCTCATCACCAAACCTAGGGTTTGACCTTAAGGCTTCACCATGACTCCATGACCCCACCACAACACCACTAACCTATTAGAGGACCCACTAGAGCCTTAAGGGTCCATTAGAGTCAACCCAAGGTGACCAATTTGACCTAGGACCGCCCTAGGCCTAAATTAGGCAAGGTGCCCTAACAAAGGGCAGTTGGCCTCTAATATGCCCAACCAATCTTGCCTAGGTCTTCCTAGCCCTAAAGTGGTGTCAATGAGTCACCAAAGATCCATTGGGGTCAACTCTAGAGCCTGAGTTGACCCAAGTCAACCCTTGATCTAAAGTGGTCAAAGTGCCCTTACCAAGGGTCATGTGACCTCCAAAGTGCCAAGTCAACCCTACCCAGACCTAACTAGACCCTAATAGGGGCCAATGGGTCAATAAGCATCCATTGGGGTCAGCCCTAGAGGCTAGGTGGACCAAAGTCAACCCAAGCCCATTTTGGGTCAACCAAGCCCAAATGGGCTAGCCCAAGCTCAAGCCCCCTCATGTGGCTTAATAAGAATATAATTTGTATGAGTGGGTTGCCTTTAGACCACAAGATTGACCAAGTCAACTTGGTGACTAGGATAGAGAGAGAAAATGAGCACCACCTCATTTTAATGGAAGAGAGAGAAATGTGAAGGAAGAAGTGGAATATAGGGGCGGCCAAAAGGAGGCCAAAGGCCCCCCTTTAATGGCTGGATTCAACTCCCCTAGGGAAGGGGAGAAGTTTCCAGCCGTTTCTCGGCCACCAAGGGGCATATTCAGCCCCCTTCTCTCAACCCGGGCCATGCCATTAATGGCTTGGATGGGCAATGAAGGATCCAGCCACCCCCCTTCCCAATTGGTCTTTTAAACACCACCAGTGGCCCAAGAGGAAGATTTCCCGACCCTTTACTGAAGAATTCGAGCCCTCCCACTGTACTGTTACAGAAGCCGAGCGCCGCCGCCCTCAACCATGGTGTCCCGCCGCTCCTCTCACCTTCAGGCCGCCGGAAAGGTCCTCCCCCTCTCCTTGTTTCATGGATAGATCCTAGGAATGTTTAGGTTCGAGGTTCGGGCTCAATTGAGCCCGATCAAAGTTCTCGTTTTCATGGTTTTCGGCCAAAAATTGGCTTGGTAGAATCGCCTGAATAGGCGTCTCCGGCGGCCGTGCCGCCGGCTGGGGGTAGCCCCCACCTCCCCGAAGGTGGTGGTGGCGGTGGCTGGCCGGGGAAGTGGATGGGTGACCGGGAAACCAGCCCGCAATGCGACCCAGGACGGGAAGATCGTGGTCGTCGGCTCAAGGAAGAAGATGACTCGGCTGCCCTTGGATTTGCGCCAAGATTTGTGCGGCAAGATTCATAGAAATTAATTAATGTTGATTTATTTCATTTTTCTATCACAATATTTTCAGTAGATGGTTTTAATTTTTAAAAATATTTAGGGCCCTCTGGTGGGAAAACTTTCAACATGAAAGTTGTAGCCCTATAGGTCTACTTTAATCCAAAATTAATTTGGACCAATTTGGACTTCTAGTTTGGCCAAAGCACCCATTTTGGTGGGTCCTATACCTAGGGCTAATATGAGGTTCAAATGGGTGCCCACCCTTCATCCCTTGTCCAAATTGAGTGAACTTTTAACAGGGGACCAATCATAACCATATCTAGGGTTTGTCCAAAAATGATAATTTTTGGAGACACTTTGCCTAAAGTTTTTATTTTTATTTAATAATGCTAGGGTAATTAAATTAAGTAGTTAAATGATCTCCAAACCCTCCCAAATTTTGGTGAGTGGTCCCTGGCAATAGTTCCTAGCTTTGCACAAAATTTCAACTTGTTTGGATGAGTTTTGGTTAGGGAATCACCAAACCCTAGTTAGGCCTTAAAGAGGTACTTTTGAATAATGGTGCACTTGGGATTTTGAGTGGTCATCTCACCTCAACAGAGGCTGGGGTTTTGGTCACTGACTTGGTATTGCCAATGTCACCCTCTTAAGGAGAATGGTGTAATTTAGGGTTGGTTTACCATAGGGTTCAAACTCAAACCCTAAAGAAGGGCCCTTGAGTGTTGTGAAGGGCATAGGGTCAAATGCCCTTGTGTGACCTTGTAACTCAGTAGAGTTGAAGGTAGTAAAACCTAAGTCCTCTTGTAGGAATCTTAGAGGATCTGGAGGTAGGTAGACATCTCAAAACCCTAACCCTAGTTTTAGGGTAGAAACTCAAATATGGTAACACAGTCAATAAATTATAGTTAAAAGTTGTGAAACTTGGGTAGAGTAAGTTTTAGTCTAAGTAGAACCCTTATTATTTTTTATTAGAATTTTATGGGTTATATTTCTAGTACTTTATTTGTTAGGTATCAATTTGCCCAAACTGGTGTTTTAATTATTTTGATTACTCTGTTCATTTGAATCAAATGAAACTTGGCTAGCAGATGATTTAGGTCTAAATTAATATCCCTGAATTTTGTTACCAATTTTTAGTTGATTATATTTAGTACTTCCTTCACAAGTTCTAAAAGGAAATTATGGTCAATAAATCATTTAGAGCAAATTACCTACTATAAAATTATGAAAACTGGCCACTGATGTTTTCAGATCAATATTTAGTTGTAGGATTTTATTCATGATTTTTAAGAGAACATTTACAATACTTGCTTTACAAACATAACTTTTTGAGATTTTGGTAATTATTTATTCTAGAGCTCAATTCCCATTGAAGAATTATGAAATTTGTCCACTGATGTTTTTAGGACAGTATCTGCTCTAGAAGATTAATAAAGAATTTTTGGATGATTATTTACTTCACTTACTTCATTAATAAGAGGAAAAAGAATTTATTCTCAAAATTAAATTAGAGTCCTTAAAGTACTGGAAAAAAATTCTTATATCTTGAATTTACTGATAAATTGTTGTTTAGAATTTATCATGATTTTATGAAGCTTTATTCATATCTAAAAAGTGCACTTTATGTTCAATTTGTAGCTCTTGGAACCCTTAAGAAAATTAATTAAATATCAGAATAATTAGGAAAATTATAATCTTCTGGATTTAGTCTATTTGTGTCGTGATAAGTCTCCAGTAAATAATTTAGGGCATTCAGATGATTATTTAGATTATCTCCTATCTGGTTCGACGTATAATCTAGGTTGGTCTGCACTTAGCAAATCATTAAAGTTGCAATAGGATATAATTTGGGATAGTTGTTGGAGTTAGTAATTTTGCTGGGTCGGATAGATGTGGATGATTTCACCATAGAAGGATGGGAGGGGTAGTGAGAAGTGGTTTGGCTAGAGTGTAGAGGTGCTCGGGTTCGATGAAAGATCGTCTTTCCCGAAGAGAGGAAGGTTAAAAATCACACTAGGTTAGTCTATTGTAACACGAGGAAGTAATGGGTAAGGGAATGAACCAATAATAGTAAGTACCTCGCGAAAGGGAACGATGGTCGTAATCCCATTATAGTTCCTAGTGCCCCTTGAGAGCCCTTCACAGGGAATACTAGGGGCAGTCCTGGGTTAACGCAAACTGTATTAACAAACTGAAAAGAGTAACCTAGTAATTAGGATCTCACATTTCACAAACACTGTTAACATAGGAAGATTGTTGGGAGCTTCAGCTCGGTTAGTTTTGAGACGGACAGTTTGGTCCGGGGAGCCTTGGCTCGGTTAGTTTTGAGACGGACAGTTTGGTTCGGGGAGCTTCAGCTCGATTAGTTAAGAGACGGACGGAATAGTCCGGGGAGCTTCGGCTCGATTGGTTTGATACGTTAAATTTGCATGTGCATAAAAGGAAAGAAAATAAAGGTGGTGGGTCTCCGGTATTGGAAGGTCGATGCACCGACGCCAATACGCTGACTCGGCAAGTGTGGTTAGCACTTCACCAACAGAAGTCCGGTGCGGCAGCCGGCAAGAGTACACAGGAGTCCGCTTTGTGCACCAAGCGTTGAGGCGTACGATAGGTATGACCGGTAGTGCTTTACTGGTTTAGAGGTGGGCGAGGCCCAACCCACCGCTTCCGTCTGCCACTATGGAGGTATCCTGGGATGTTACGGCTCCAGAAAGGAGGAACTAAAGGTCTGTGTGCACAGAGTCGGGTGTGTGTGTTGCACTTGCATGATTCATCATACCCACTAGCATGTCATAGCATAATCGATTCATTTAACCCCTGACACCTAAGGTATAAGTGGAATGGGACGCTTATACATTAGGACTTGCAAAACGACCCCTTGGTCTATAAGCTTGTGTGGGCAAGTTTATAAATTAAGGTCAAATTTTTTATATATTTAGTACTGTTAATAACCGACACCCCAACGTATAAATTGGTATGGGATTCTTTATACGATGGGAGCCCTGCAGAAGATCCCTTGGCTTATGCGTTTCCGCGCATAAGTTAAGGTTATTTTTCCATACTTTACTTTACTACCACATGTATTATAAAATTGCTAGTATAGGTTCGCTGCCACCTGTTTTTGATTACTCTCCACCTTCAAGTCCTCCCCTCTCTTCCTCTCTGCTCGGTTCCTAGGGGCCATGTGGGAAGGGGCGGGGATGATAGGGCTTAGTCTTATAGACTAACAGTTTTCGGACCACATCATTTAGGGGATCGTGGAGCCCAGCATGGAGGAGCAGCCCTGGAGGTCGACCCGTTTGGAGATAGGGCAGTCTAGCTAAGGAGTTCAGCCAGTTGGGACTGTGAGTCCCAACTTATAGTAGATGTTATAGTTTGCTTCCGCTTAAGCGTCCTGTAGTGAGGATTTTGATGTATCGGGCATAAGACCTTTCTTTCAGTACCTTATTTTTTAGTACTCTGATATATTATTCTGTGGACACTCCCTTCGTGGAGACTTTTATTTCTATATGTGTGATCTCTGTGGACTGGTTGTTCTCTATTTCCTTGCTGCGGTTATGATCGATTTTGCCGGCAGAATCGGCGTTTCATGGTGATGACCCTTCAGGGCATGAAGGTGTCACCGCGAAGCGGCGGTTCTAGGCCTAAGACCCCGGTGTTTAAAAGAAAAAAATGGGGTCTTATAGTGCGGGAGGTGGGCCGCTCCGTCCCCCCCCCCCCCCCTCCCTGAGCCCATCTTAAGCTCTGCTTTGTTTCTTTAGGGATTACACTCTATTTGGGACGTGATGGCTACAGGTAGCAGATTCAAACAACCTCCTAATATCCTCGTAGAATATAAAAGTATCTAGTGTCTACCTAAATCACCTAAAGGGGGGGTGAATAAGTGATGTCTGTGTCTTTTCGCGGAATAAAAATACTTAAAAAAAAGAGAGCACATAGAACACAGAGATTTATAGAGGTTCCTCGTGTTAGGTACGTCTACTGTCCTGCATCGCCTATCTACCATGAAGGGCTAGATTAGGCTACTTCACCTTTCTCAGATTTCAACAAATCTTACACTTCGGAATCGCAACTCCTACAACTCAGAGACAACGCTCCTACTGTACAACCTCGTATTCGCTGAGCGAGTCTTTTCCCCCAGGGCAGGTCACACAAGAGCCTTTCGCCAAGGCAGGTGGAAAGGCTTCCGCTTAGGTAGGTGAAAAGGCGTCCGCTTGTGTAGGCGGAAAGCCCCGAGAGTTGCTAAACTCTTTGATTTAGGAGTCGAGTGATCACCCTTCACTCGACGCTCTTGGCGCTCTTTGGTTTTTGGCATCGAGTGATCACCCTTCACTCGACACTCTCGGCGCTCTTTGGTTTTAGGCGTCTAGTGATCACCCTTCACTCGACACTCTCGATGCTCTTTCATTTTAGGCATCGAGTGATCACCCTTCACTCAACGCTCTCATCGCTCTTTGGTTTTAGGCGTCGAGTGATCACCCTTCACTCGACGCTCTCGACTCTTTTTGAGTTAAGACGTTGAATGATCCTTCTGTACTCAAAGCATCAGTTATTAGACTGATTTCCTTGGGCGGGCAGACCCACATTTGGCCAGGTAACTCAAGATCCTTTCGTCGGGGCAAGCAGAAGGGCTTCCACCTAGGTATGTGGGAAGCCTTTCGCCCAGTATGGTCCAGAGGTAAATTTACCTGGCTGCCCCTAGAGGTCTGCATTTAGCTCATCAGAACAGCGGAGTTTGGCTGTTGACACACCACTTTGGGCTGCATATAATCTTTTAGAACATCGGAGCTATGCTGTTGGCAGACCATATTTATGGATTCTATAATAGACCTGCAGGGTACCTCAGAAGGCAAGCTTTTCTCATTTTATGAAGTCTTATAGCACTTTCTGAGGTATCCTTAGCTCAGCACTTGGCTAAGAAGGGGAAGCGCTCTGAGATCTTTCGGGATAGTGGAGGGACCTCCGTGCGGTAGCTTAGGGTCAGTTCTTTAGCTTTTCATGGCTGGTCAAGGGTCTGGGCTTGGGAGAAGTAGGTGTTAGTTACACCCAAGGGTCTGAACTCTCATTGGGGGCCAGTTTTTGGTTCCAATATTTTTAGTGCGGTGAGCGTGGACCATAGCTGATACAAGAAAATCTCATGCTAAGTCTCATGGCTAGAGGCGAGGATGAGGGAGCAGGCTCGGGAAGTTATCCACCTCCGGCGAGTGGGGTGATGACGGGGATGCTGGAAGACTTCAGGCGGGAAGTCTTGCAGACCATCCATTTGGCTTTCGCTGCAAGAAATGATTGGGCAACGCCTCCGGTTCCAGTAGTTGCAGCCCCTTCTTTGGGCGAAAATGCTCCCGGACAGCGTCCCGGGAAGGAGATTCCGGTGAAGAGTACCGAGAGGGATATCGCCGGGCGGGAACTCTTCCCCGGGCAGGCCAGTGATGATAGGGTTAGCGAGCCGAAGCCGCGAGATGTTCCCTCTCGCCAGGTTGTGGGAGGGAGCCCTTTCAATGAGCTGATCGTCTCGGCTCCGGTTCCAAACAGGTTTCGAGAGCCCGATATGTCTTAATACATAAGCAGGGACGACCCAGTGCAACATGTTCAGTGGTTCGAGGATGCCGTCTCCATCAGACAATGTCGGACGCCTTCAAGTGTAGGCTCTTCGCCATCACTTTGAAGGAGAAGGCTAGGGATTGGTTTCATCAACTTCCCGTAAGTTCCATCTATTGCTTTGAAGATCTGCGCTGTGGGTTCCTGATGAGGTTCTCCACCTTGAAGAAGAGGAAGAAGTGGGCAGAGATCTTGTTTGCCATCAAGCAGAAGTTGGAGGAGACGCTGGGACACTATGTCGATTGGTTCCATGAGGAGATCCTTCTAGTTCAGGAGGTCCTGGGGTACACGCTGATGCTCGCATTTACCCTGGGACTAAGATCTGGGTTCTTCAGCATGGAGCTAAAAAGAGTACATCCCTATCGTTCTAAGAGCTGATGAAGAGGGCAGCGAAGGAGATAGAGATCGAGGCAGCAAACCCGGCATTCACCCAAAAGCTGGCCAAATTGCCAAAGGAGGATGTGAAGGATCCAGGAGTAGAGAAGCAGAGAGAGCAAAGAGAGGAGAGGAGGAGAGAAGAGCCTCGAGGTCACGGGAAACTCCAAGGTTAGGGGCCAAAGGAGCCGACCGACCGGTTAGCCTGGAGGCCTCAAGAAGGCCCCCCTAGGGGTAGTGGGGAGGATTCTAAGATGGGGAGAACTTCCGCGTACAGGGAAGGTTTAATCCGCCGTCTTGGAGGCGGGGGCAGAGGGCCCCTCTCCCGCAGTAGTAGGAGGCGATGGCGATCGCCCGAGCAAGGGGAGAGAGAAGAGGAGCTAGGGGAGAAGGAAGGAGAAGAGAAGGCAGGGTGGTGTTGCCTTTCTATGACTTTCATCAAGTTGAGGGTCATGCGATGGCCACCTGCCCATAGTTTCTGGAGATGAGGGAAGCCAGGGGGCAAGTGCAGTAGCAGCAGCCCATGAGGATCGAAGAAGTTCTACTTGGAGGAGGAGAGGATATGTGCGAGGACCAGGCAGATGTGGGAGCCCAAGGAGGGATCAGAGTGATCCACGGGGGAGTGGGGATTGAGGCCACCTGTAAGGGTAGCTTCCAAACCATGTATAGGAGGAGCATCGCCTTGAAATCCCTGACTCCCCCTAGGAGTAAAAGATCACCTTCTCGTCAAATGACATGCCATACTACGAAGACCCATTCTGTGATGCCTTGGTGATCCAGACGGTCGTAGAGAACTTCACGGTCTCAGGATTTTGGTGGACAATGGGAACTCTGTGAACGTGATCTTCAAGAAGGCATTCGATGAGATGAAGGTGGAGGCTCGGAGGGTGTTAGCCTCAGATGGACCACTGTCTGGGTTCTTAGGGGAGAGAAAGGAAGTTGAGGGAGGGGTGGGACTACACGTGATGCTGGGGGGTGTCGATGAACTGTTGGTTCGTCATTGTTTACGCTCCGAGCAGTTACAACTGAAAGTCCACCTAGTGTCAACTACCTTCACCTATGGGGGGGGGGAATAGGTGTCTTGCACAGTCTTTTAGCGGAATTAATATTATACCTGCACAATTAAACAAAACAACACAGCACAAAAATACGCAGGTAGTTATAGTGGTTCCCCGATTTGGGTACGTCCACTTTCCCCCTTCGACCTATCTCCCAACAAGGGACGACTCGGTCACTTCACCAACCGGATTGAAATCCAATCCTCACACTAATGGAAGGAACCCTTCCAATCGAAGGAGTCACCACTCCTCCACCACGGGTTGCACCCAACCCTTACAATGAGGAACCAACGTTCCTTTACAACAAAAGAAAAATTAGAATGTATAAAATACAAACTACTTTTGGAGCGCTAGGTGTCCCTCTTCGTTCGATGATGCATTCTTGAAGAATACGAAGAGTCCACAACCTTAGCTCTCACTTAGAGAGGATCTCCCCGAAATTGGCAGCGGCAAGAAGTGCGGCGACGGAGCTTTCGGGATCGGCGGCGGCAAGGTTTGATGCGGGGAGCTTTGTAGATCCAACCTTCGTAGCAAAGCTAGCAAGTTCTACCAAAGATCTTACTTGGATCGATCGTCTCAATCGATTCGGAAGGGGAAGGTATTCCCGTTCAACAAATCAAGAGAAAAAGGATCTCAAGATAGACACGTGAGACGCATTGCTTGGCTAAGCTTCTGTCGCCGGTAGATCAGGAAGAACCCACGATCGGCGGCGGCGATAACTTGAGGCACGGAGACGGAGGCGGAAGAGAAGACGTGATCCGCTAGGTCAAATCCGGCAGCTCTTTCTTTTTGTATGTATCGATTGTCCGTGATGTTCGAAAATACAACAGTATTTATACAGTAGGTCATATATTATGACCGTTGTGGGCCCTACCAGTAGAAACCCTAACTTCGGTTCAAAACAGCGCGTGTATACTTGGTCCGGTCCAGCGAGCAGCAGAAATTTGCCTAAGGCAAATTCGATGGGATTCAATTGTGATTCTCGACGAATCGACGAGAATCACTAATGATTCCCGTCGAATTCTACTTAGAAGAATTCTTAGCTGAATTGCTTGCAAGCCGGAAAGAATCGTTGAGAGTCATCATCCATTCTCGACGAATCGTCGAGAATGCAGAGTCATTCTCGACGATTCTGACTTGGCAGATTCCTTGAAGGCGTTGACTCAGCATGGTAATTCTCGCCGATTCTGACTTGGCAGAATCCTTGAAGGCGTTGAGTCAGCCAGATGCATTCAGCGAGAATCAGCTAGTGATTCTTGACGATTCGGTGAGATTCTCGTCGAATCGGCGAGAATCACTTAGTGATTCTCATCGAATCATACTTAGACGAATTTTCGTCTATCTTCCCGTGAGCTGGTCTTTGACCCATCCTTGCTCCTCTTCAGCTCTAGCTCTATCTCGACCCTGTGCTTGAAAGTAAGTACACTCCAATAGAGAGAGCACACGTAGGCCAACACACTGATCTGCTCAATGAAGGATTACGTTGCGCAGACCCGTGTATATTGACCCACTACACCCTGACATTGGTGTGTACTAAGCGTGAAATAACTGCAAGCACAACTTGAAGACAAATGATCAAATACAATGTCAATTCACCTTAGCTGGTCCAGGGGCTTCTTCAAATCAGGTACATTGTGGATACAATACCCAACAACAACACTATCTTTGGGAGCCCCCTCATTAGTGTCTTTTGTTGCGTCCCCTCCTCATTCTATCAATGTCTCAAGTTCAGCAGTGGAGGAGTCCAGGTTCGGATCAGGGGGGATCCAAAGGTGGCAAGACAGTGCTATGTGACGGCTATCAACACCATATCTTGGATGGCGGAGGTGGAGGAGTTGGATAAGGAGCTGGCGGCACAGAAGGAGGTTTCAGAGGAGGGGGAAATGAGCATAGTGGAGGTCAGGGAGAAAGCTGTGGAGAAGGTGAAGTATGGGTAGAGGCCCAAGGTGGAGGAGAAGTGGAGTTGTATGGAAGTCAGCTATAGGTGATGGAGGTTGAGGAAGCAAGAGAAGATGAAGAGCCCGAGCAGGGTGGAGGGCCAAGGATCGGAGAGGAGCAGTCCTGGTTGGAGCCAACGGTGGAGTTCGTAGAGATGGAGGTCTTCACCATGGTGGTAAAGGCAGAGCGGGTGATGATCAGCGGCCACTTGAGCCCTGAAGACCAGGAGAGGATGCGGGAGTGCATTCAAACGAACATCATCGTCTTTGCTTGGAGCATGGCATACATGTCGGGCATCGATACGGACGTTGCATACCACCGTCTAAATCTCGACCCCATGGCACGCCCCATTCGCCAGAAAATGAGGACCATTATCGTGAAGCTAGAGGAGCCCATCCATAAGGAGGTAAAAAAGCTCCTCGAGGCAGGTTTTGTATCGAAGATCCTGTATCCAAGCTGGGTATCCAACGTGGTAATGGTAAGAAAAGGAGATGGGAGGTGGAGAATGTGTGTATACTTTTTTATTTTGAATAAATCATGCCATATGGATTGCTACCCCCTGTATCGAATCGACGCACTGGTTGATTCAGCTGTCAGTTTTTTCTGTTGTGAGTTTTTTGGATGCTTTTTCAGGTTACCATCAGATTCAAATGCACTCTCCCCCCCCCCCCCGACGTCAAAGATGTCTCCTTCATCACGAGGGAGGGATGCTTCAGATATAATGTAACATCCCATTTTCCAATTAGACCCCCCCTTAGGAGTGACTTGAGCATAACTAGGTCATATGAGTTAACCTAGGTGAGCCCAGGAGATCAAGTGACCTAAAAACCTAGTTGAGACCCACTTGGTCTGCAAATAGTAATTTTCAAAACTCTGATTTTGGGTGGCCTAGTAGGTTCATTGTGACTCTAAAAAATTCCCTTAGACCTAATGTGGGCCCAATGAGTCACCAAGGACCCACTTGGGTCAACCATAGTTGTCAATTCGACCAAGTCAATCCCAAGCCCAAATCAAGTCAAACCTAGCCTATATGGGCTAACCCAACCTCAAACCACCCTCCCCCTTAGGCTAACTCTTGCATGGTTATTTTTATCATATTTGGCTTCCTATATCCTAGGGAATTGACCAAGTCAACATTGGTGACTAGGAGAAAGAAAGTGAGCTCCATTTTCATGATAATGGAGGAGAGAGAAAAATCCAAGAGAGAGGGAAGGAGGAATTCGGCCAAAGGGAGGCCAAAGGCCACCCTTAATGGCTGAATTCAATTCCCCTAGGGAAGGGGAGGAGTTTCCAGCCGTTTCCCGGCCACCTAGGCCTAGGTTCACCCCCCCCCCCCCCTCCACCATGGCTGCAACCTCCCTTAATGGCCATTAATGGTGTCTCTCATAACTGCCTTCCCCCTCCCCTCCTGGCCATATAGACCTCACCAGCAAGCTAGGGCGACGGATTTTGAAGCATTAGAAGGAGGGAGAACCACTGCCGGAGCCACCAAAGGAGAAATCGCCGCCGCCGCCGCTGCCAAGAATTCCCGTCGATCCACCCGCATCCAAGCCCGAGTTCAGGTCCTCCTCCTCTCCTTCTCTCATGCTTAGATCCTAGGAATGCTTAGAAACCATTTCCATGCTCATCTAACCCGAGTTTAGATTTTAGGTTTTTGGAAAAATGCCATTTTTTTGGAGAGTTTGAGCTCTCGGCTAGGGCGGCGCCGCCACCTCCGGCCGCCCTAGCTCCGACCAATGATAGCCCCCACCACCGGGAACAATTTGGGGATGTTTCCCGGTGGTGGCGCCGCCTCAGGACGCCGGTAGATAGCCCGCAAAAAACCACCTGCGCAGCCCTATTTTCGGCTCCATCGGGGAAGATGAACAGGAGCCACCCGATCCTGCTTTAAGATTCGTGCAGGATCAATAATCCTATTTTCTATTTTTCTGTTTTTTTTAATATACAGTTTACTGTTTTTGGGTTTTAGGCCCCTTATGGGCACCTGATGAAAAAGTTTTTAGCATGAAAGTTGTAGGTCCTTTCAATACCTACAATTTGATATGCTGTGGTGAAAATTTGGTTGAGAACCTAGGCCTGTAGGGTCATTTGATTATGGGTATGTCCTAGGTTTAGGGCAGTTTTATTATAAAAATTATTTAGGCCCTTTGGAGGCTTGTTCATCAAAATTGACCAACATGAATGTTGTAGGCTTTTTAATTATCTACAGTTTGATATATTATGGAAAATTATAGGACAAGTATTCTGACCTATAGGGCCATTATACTAGGGTAGGTCATACAAATAGGGCAGATCTTTGAAACATTCTCCACACCTAATCCTTGGTCCAAATGCTTTGAATTTTGGACAGGGGCTTAATATCACCTAGACCTAGCTTCTGTAAAAATTGGAACCCATTTAAAGAAGTTTAACCTAGGGTTTTGCCCTAAACCTAGAAAAGCTAGGGTAAGGTAGTTGAATGGTCAAATGACCTCCAAACCCTCCCAAATTTTGGTGAGGTGTCCCTGGTATAGGTATCTAGGTCTTGTTCAAATTTCAACTCATTTGGTTGAGTTTTGATTAGGAATCCTCTAAACCCTAGTTTTGACCTAGTAGGAGGAAGCTTAGTGAGAAGGTTCCTTGCACTCTGGTATGATCATCTCACCTCAACAGAGGTTGCGATTTTGACCACTGGTTTATTTTGGTCCTAAGATTATCCTTAGGGAAGATGGGATGATTTAGGGTAAGTTTATCCTAGGGCCCAGGTTAAAACCCTAAAGGTGGACTTTGGGGGTTTGTGAAGGACATAGGGGAAAATGCCCTTGTATGGCCTTGAGATTTAGTGGAGAGGTTGTTAATGAGCTTGTAACTCTCTGGTTGTAATGTTAGAGAATTTTGATGTAGGTGGCTACCTCAAAACTTAAACCCTAGTTTTAGGGTAGAAGGGATTTTAGGTCAAAACAGTATCTTAAACTCTTTTAAAAGCCATGAAATTTGGGTAGTGTGTTTCTAGGGTAGTTAGGACCCTTGGATAATTTTACTAGAATTTTTGGATAGGTATTTCTAGTACTTCATTCATGAATGTGGGTATAGCCCTTTTTGATGTTTTATTTGTTAAAGATTTTTAATTCAAATAAAGCCACCTTGAAACTATGGAATTAGATGTTTTTGGTCAGTATGAATTCCCATGAATTTTAGTTCAATTTTATGTTGATTAAACAGAATAGTTCCTTCACAAGTATTATTAAAGGGCTCTATGTTTTAAAAATATTTTATGGCATAAATAGTCTCTGGAAAATTATGAAAGTTGGTAAATGGTGTTTTTAATTCATTATGAATCAGTGGAATTTTATTCTAGATTTTTGGAGTTATGGATATTGTACTTGATTCACAAGCATGCTAGATTAGGGTTTTAGTAAATGTTTTATTATAAATTAATTTCCAGCAGGAAAATTATGAAAATTTTATAGTACTGTTTTCATGGTATTTCTAGTACTCTGTAATTAATCCAGATTATTTAGAAGAGAATTTGATGTGGTTTATTCATTAGACATGAAAGAAATGGATTATTGCAAAAATATGTTTAGGCCCCTTAGACCTTAGTGAAAATTGCCAAACCTTGGATATATCATTTTTAGACATAGTAGTATTTGTCTTAAATTTATTATGATTTATACATGACTGAAAAGTATACTCCTTGTTCAAATTTGGAAGACCTTGGATTTAATAAAAATTAATTAATTATTAGGTTAATTGGAAAAATTGTTATTATCAGAAAAATCGATTCAATAATGTCATGATAGGCCCCCAGAAATTAACTTAGGTCGTATGGAAGAAAACACAAAGGACATCCTATCGTAGACATTACTTAGTTTAAGGTGGTCTGCATTTAGTAATTTTGGGAAATGAGCAACAAGAGAAGGTTTGGGTTAGCATAAGGACAGCTTGTGTTGGTTGGATTTAAAGAAAGAGGATGGATCACCATAGGAGGTTCCAAGTGCGGTGAGGAATGAGTTGATGCGCTCTAGAAGGTGCGCGGGACCGACGAAAGATCGCCGTCCTCGTAGGAGTGAAGAGTCAAATCCACCCTAGGTTTAGTTCGATGCAACTTATAGAGAGAACGGGGAAGGGAAAAACAACCAATAACAATAAGTGCCTTGCGAAAGGGAACATCGGGCCGTAATGCCACCGTCTTGGTTCCTAGTGCCCCTTGAGAGCCCTTCACGGGGTATGCCGGGGGCAGTCCTGGGCTAACGTAAATCTTAAACAAACGAAAGAGTAATTAGCCTAATAGGGATTCACGTTGCACACACTCATTCGTTAGGGTTGGTAATGGTTAAGTCGTCCCGAGGTGTTCAAGGGGGCGCTGTCCCGTAGTGTTCTAAGGGATGAAGTCTGGAGATGAGCCGGACGTTTTAGTCCGGGGAATTTGGTCTCGGATGTGGTTTATACGGACGGTTTAGTCCGGGAGTTTGACACTTTAAAATTGTTATATATTAAACGGTTGCATGTGCATAAAATAGGAAAGATTAAGGTGGTGGGTTTTCGATATCAGGGAGTTCGATTGCACCGACACCGATATCGTTGACTCGGCAAGGTGACTAGCACTTAGCCAAGGTAAAGTCCGGCGGACCAGTCGGCAAGAGTACGCAGGAGTCCGCCTCGTGCACCAAGCGTTGAGGGCGTATGATAGGTCAGACCAGTGGTGCTTTTACTGGTTTTGAGGTGGGCGAGGCCCAACCCACCGCTTCCGTTTGCCACTACGGGAGTATCCTGGGAGTTATCTCTAGAAAGGGGGAACTAAAGGTTTGTGTACACAAAGTTGTGTGTGTGAGTTGCACTGCTTGAACATCATAACCCACCATATAGCTGCATGTCATAATCATTCATAACAACCTTGACACCTAAAGTATAAGTGGAATGGGACGCTTATACTTTAGGACTTGCAAAACGACCCCTTGGTCTATAAGCTTGTGTGGGCATGTTTATAAATTAAGGTTAATTTGATATATGTATATCTGCTGCTTGATAACCGACACCCCAACGTATAAGCGGTATGGGACGCATTATACGATGGGAGCTTTGCAAAAGATCCCTTGGCTTATGTGTACTCACATAAGCGAAGGTTTAACTTCTTACTTACTTACCTTTCTGTTATACCTATTACAACATTTATACTGTTCACCTGTTATAACTTGCTAGTTAGGTCCACCGTCATCTGCTTTGGAATTTATCTCCACCTTCATGTCCTCCCCTTTCTTCCTCTCCGCCCGGTGCCTTAGAGCGTGGGGGAAGGGGTGGGGGACGATAGGGCTTTGTCTTTTAGACTAACGATTTTCGAACCATATCATATTAGGGGATCGCAGAGCCCAGCATGGAGGAGCAGCCCAGGAGGCCGGTACGCTTGGAGACGGGACAGTCTAGCACTGGAGTCCAGACTACGGGGACTGTGAGTCCCGGCCCTTCGTAGAGTTTTAGTTTTGTTTCCGCTTTTGAGTGATCTTGTAGTGAGAATTTGATGTACCGGGCATGAGCCCTTTTATTTTCAGACTATTTATACTCTGATGATTTTCTGTGGACACTCCCTTCATGGAGTTTTATTTTATGTGATATTCTATTTTGGTGGACTTGCTTCTCTCTTGCTTGCTACTTATTGTGATCGAAAAGGCCGGCAGAATCGGCGCGTTGTAGTGATGACCTTCCCGGGTGCGAAGGTGTCACCGCAAAGCGGCGGTTCTGGGCATAAGACCCCGGGTTTGCAAAAAAAAAGGGGGTCTTACATATAAGATGATGCCCTTTGAGCTAAAGAATGCGGGAGCTACATACCAGCGTATAATGGACCGGGTTTTCCAAAATCAAAGGGGGAGAAATCTGGAGGTCAATGTTGATGACCTCATGGTGAAGAGTAGGGAAGTGGACTCTCATCTTCTGGACTTGGAAGAAACGTTCGCCACCCTGCGAAAATACAACATGCGGCTAAACTCCTTGAAGTGCGTCTTTGGGGCAAGCCAAGGAATGTTCCTTAGCCATATTCTAACCCCCATAGGGGTAGAGCCTAATCCCGATAAGGTAAAGTCCATAATAAACTTGGAATCACCACGTAACAGTAAGAAGGTTTAGCGTCGGACAGGTAATCTCACCGGGCTAAGTAGGTTTCTCTCCCGGCCTGGGGAGAAAAGCTCACCTTTCTTCAAGGTGTTGCGGGGAAACTAGAAGTTCGAGTGGACATAGGAATGTGAGGAGGATTTCCAAGCATTGAAGGGACAACTCTCCCAAGCGCCTCTCCTTTAGAGCCCGAAGGAGGGGGAGGATCTAGCTTTGTATCTCGGGGTAGGGCAGAGTCCGTAAGCTCTGTTTTTGTCAGGGAGGAAGGGAAGAAGCAGTTACCCATCTAATACATCAGCAGAATCTTGAAGAAGGCTGAGATCTGTTACCCTATCCTGGAGAAGTTGGCCTTCTCCTTGATCATCTCGCCCAGGAAGCTTAGGCCGTACTTTCAGTCCTATTAAATCAAGTTAGTGACGGACCACCTCCTGCGCAAGATTTTCAAAGGGGTGGAGCACTCGGGGCGGTTGGCCAAGTGGTGCATCGAGCTGAGTGAGTTTGATATCACTTTTGTGTCGCAGTTCTCCATCAAGGCACAAGTGGTGGCCGATTTTTTGGCTGACTACATCGTTGAGGTAGTTGGTGAGAAGCCACCACCGCGAGAAGCTTGGAATATGTTGGTTGACGGAGCCTTGGGGAAGCATTCTCTAGGGCGAGGGGTAGTGTTAGTAAGCCCTCAGGGGGTCACCATAGAACAGGTTGTGGTCTTGCACTTCCCCATCACCAACAATCAGGCGGAATACGAGGCTGTCATAGCAGGGAAGCGACTGGCCAAAGAGCTCGAGGTACATGACGTGGAAGTTTTCACGGACTCGTTGGTAGTGGTGTCGCAGATAAGGGGTGAGTATGAGGCTAGGGAGCCTACACTCATGAAATACTTGTCCAAGGTAAGGGTGATTGTCGGCGGGTTCCGGACATTCTCAATCTAGCATGTCCCTAGGGAGGAGAGTGCAACTGCCGATCAGTTTGCTAAATTTGGACCCCGTGGTAGAGGAACTTTAACCGAGCTATTTCACCCAGAGATCGAGCAGGGAGAGTTGATGTAAGTGGATCAGCGGCCCTCATAGGTGGATCCCTTCGTAGCTTTCTTAACTACTGGCAAACTTCCAGAAGGGACCAGGGATGTGAATGGTTTCAGTCACAAATTAGCACATTACTTAATGCATGAAGGAGGGCTACATCGGAAGATATTGTCAGGGCTCCTGGCGCGATACATGACAAGAGAGGAGATCCTGCGGATCCTGGAGGAAATACACTCTGGCGAATATGGCAGTCACTCAGGAGGAAGAACTTTGGAAGCAAGGGTGGTTAGACAGGGGTACTTCTGGCCATCCCTGAGGAAGGATACGACGGAGTTTGCAAGGAGGTACCAAAAGTGTCAGCTATATGCCCCCTCCAACTCTTGACTGCCCAAAGGCTTCAAAGCATCACGACGCCATGGCCTTTCGCCATCTGGGGGATGGATTTGGTTGGGCCTTTTTCTCCGACAAGCGGGCAGAGAAGGTTCCTTCTAGTCATGATTGATTATTTCTCAAAGTAGATGGATGTCAAGGCGTTGTCCAAGGTGACCTCCCAAGTCATTAGAAATTTCGTATGGGGGGAGATCTTCTACTGACATGGGTTGCCTCAATCCATTGTCACGGATAATGGGCCCCAGTTTGCCAGCGAAGAATTCTTCAGTTCCTGTACCCAGTTGGGGATTGACTTCAGGTTTGCCTCCGTCCACCACCCAAGGAGCAACGGCCAGGTGGAGGCGGCAAACAAAATCATCGTGAACCTGCTTAAGAAGAAGGTATAGAACTTGAGGGGGAGTTGGGTAGAGCAACTCCCCTCGGTGTTGTGAGTTCTACGGACAAACCCCAACACTGCCACCAGAGGGACCCCCTTCAAACTTTCTCATGGGTGCGAGGCGGTCTTTCCCATGGAGTTTGAGGTTCGGTCGTCGTGAGTCATGGCCGCTAGCAGAGGAGATGAGGAATGGAGGGAAGAAAATGAATGGGAGTTGTGACTCTCACTATACATGGTAGAGGAACTTCATGATGTGGTTGTCGTCATCCAGTAGGAGATTAAATGAAGGATGGCCAAGTACTTCGATAAATATGTCAGGATCAAGTAGTTCAAAGAAAGAGATATGTCAGCATGACCCTGAGTAGATCTCGCTGAACAGGCTCCCATCAGCTGGCAGGGATGGAAGACGCACTCGGCACCAAGTAGACCCGCTGTCCAAGCTCTCACTAGTTGGCAGGGTCGTAGGCTCGCTTGGGGGGTAAGGTAAAAAGTTTGTGGTTTTGATGGCCCCGAGTAGACCCAATGTCTTTTCTCTCACTAGATGGCAGATCTGAAGGCTCGCTCGGTGGCAAGACGAAAAGTGCTTGGAATAATTAGATCTAGAGCCGCTCCTGCTGTCAAGCTCTCACCTAGCTGACGGGGATGTCAGACTCATGACAAGCATTATGAAGTGCCTCGCCAACAGGTTCTAAAAATACTAACACCTATCCTAAGTAGGGATAAGGTAATCCAGACCCATCTCGGCACCTTTCTCTCGGCAGGGATTTCTCGGCGTGTCTCTTTGGCATGTCCCTCTTGGCATACCCTTCTCGGCGAAGTTTACCTAATTAATCCTTTCAAAGAATGGACTGCGGTCATCGCCTAAGAGCTTAAGGCAAATGTGAAAGCGTGAAAATGCGTACGATTGATATGAAGAAAAAAAGAGAGGGTCTCAGACAATAGTATTTCAGCACGATCCTTTCGGCAAGATCCTTCCGGCAAACTCCACTCAGCGAGTAAGGTTTCTGCTCAGTCATCACCTAAGAGCCTAAGGTTTGAGTGAATGTGCGGAAGCACTTGCGCATGACAATAAGCGAGAAGTGAAAATTAATGATAAAAAGGCATTTTGGCAAAGACAAAAGAAAACTCAACTTTACTTATATACTAAAAAGATTACACATTTTTGGGGGTCTCGCCCCTTACATGAAAGTTCAAAGAAAAAGAAAAATTACAAGTTAAAAGAATAGGCAAAAGGTCTTCAGGAAGAGTCAACGGGCTTCTCGTTGGACGTCTCGCTAGACGTCTCGCTAATAGACCCGTCACTCTCGCAAAAGATTACTTCGTCATCTTCGCTCGGGGAGTCATCCTCTCCCGCTGGCTTTGCGATGTGTTCGAACAGCCAGGGCAGGATCCCACGCAGCATGAGCGTCTCGCCGCCCTCATTCAAAAACCCAGAATCTCGCAGCACCTTGATCACGCACTTGACCGCCGCCTGGGCATTCTCCTGCATCATCACTCATATGTCATAATTGGAATATTGATGATGCTTGATCTTCTCGTCCAGCGACGGCAGAATCGGTGCCTTGACCTACTGCGCTCGTTTGAGCTCGGCCTTCAGCAGTATGATCTCACTGAAAGTCAATCTAGTGTCCACTACCTTCACCTATGGGGGGGAATAGGTGATTTGCAGTTTTTTTGCGGAATTAATAATTAACCTGCACAAGAAACAAAACAAGCACAACACAGAAACACACAGGAAGTTATAGTGGTTCCCTGATTTGGGTACATCTACTTTCCCCCTTCGACCTATCTCCCAATAAGGGACGACTCAGTCACTTCACCAACCGGATTGAAATCCAATCCTCACACTATGGAAGAAACCCTTCCACCCAAAGGAGTCACTACTCCTTCATCACGGGTTGCACCCAACCCTTACAACTAGGAATCAAAATTCCCTTACAACAAAATGAAAATAGAATGTATAGAAATACAAACTACGTATGGATAGCTCGGTGTCCCTCTTCGTTCGATGAAGCGTTCTTGAAGAAGACGAAGAGTCCACGACTGAAGCACTCTCTTGGAGAGGATCTTTCCGAGATCGGCGGCGGCAAAGGATTGCGGCGGTGATGCTTTGTAGATCCAAACTTCTTGACGAAGCTAGCGAGGTCTACTAACGATCTTACTTGGATCGATCGTCTCAATCGATTCGGAGGGGAAAGATATTCCCGCTCAACAAATCAAGAGACAAAAGATCTCAAGATAGATACGTGAGACGCTAAGCTTAGCTTCGTTTCTGTCGTTGGGAGATCAGATAAGATCTGAGATCTGCAATGATGACGATCTTGCGAGCGGCGACGGCGAGCAGTGGAGTTCCGCGATCGGCTAGGTCGACGACAGCTCAATTTCGTAGATATGAATATTCTGTTCTCCTTTTTTTAGTGTTTCAAAATACATGAGTATTTATATCCAAAGACATCCCAAGATAGCCGTTGGGGGACCCACCAGGTCAACCCTACGCACGGGCCGGAACAGTGCGTGACGACCAGGACCGGTCCAGCGAGCAGACAAGAAAATACCTAAGGCAAATTCGGCGGGAATCGCTGGTGATTCCCGTCGAAGTCAGCGGGAATCACTTACGATTCCCGTCAAATTTTCCTTGGTAGAATTCCAGTTGGAATTCTGGTCATCCGGAGGGAATCGACGGGAATGCGCGGTGATTCTCGACAAATCGGCGAGAATCACTTGGTGATTCTCGCCGATTCTGCCTTAGCAGAATTCTTGAAGGCGTTGAGTCAGCCGGATGCAGTCGGCGGGAATCGGCGAGTGATTCTCGACGATTCGGCGAGAATCACTAGTGATTCCCGTCGAATCGGCGAGAATCACTTGGTGATTCCCGTCGAATTTTCCTTGGACGATTTCTTCTTCCTTCCTCTGCACTTGGACTTTGACCCATCTTTGCTCCTCTTCTGCTCTTGATCTATCTCAGCCCTGTACTTGAAAATAAGTACACTCCAATAGAGAGAGTACACATGAGCCAACACACTGATCTGCTCAATGAGGGATTATGTTGCGCAAACCCGTGTATATTGACCCACTGCACCCTGAGATTGGTGTGTACATAGCATGGAATAGCTGCAAGCACATCTTGAAGAAAATCATTAAATACATTATCTATTCACCTTAGCTTGTTCAGGGACTTCTTCAAATCAGGTACATTGTGGATACAATACCCAACAATCTCCCCCTATTTGAAGAAGCCTAAACCCTACAAGCTAAGGTGATTAGAACATATGGGAATGAAAATCATAACCGAAGAATTCAGTTGAGAGTGAGATTCATTACCATTTTCCTGAGAGCATACTTGACGTTGGCAGCCACCTTAGCCTTAGCCGAGAGGGTAATCTCCCCCTTTTCGGCTTCTACAAATCTGGTACTTCACTTGGAGCCACATGCTCCCCCTCAGATCTTGCATCCATGCTCGAGCTTGATTTCCTTGCTGATGCTCCCCCTTGATCCAAGAGCCTTGAGCCGTACAGTCTTCACTCTTCATAGTTTAGAATGCCGAGTTCAGTTTTGAAGAGACTGAACTTGGCCTCGTCTAGGGGCTTTGTGAAGATATCTGCAACCTGCTTATCCGTGGGGACATAGCAGAGAGATATATCTTTGTTTTCCACATTCTCCTGAATGAAGTGATAGCGCACTTCAATATGCTTCATTCTGCTATGCGACACAGGATTGTTCGCAATTGCTATTGCGCTCGAGGAGTCGCAATACATCGGAACTTCTCTGAACTGCAAGTCATAATCTTTGAGCTGATTTATGATCCATAGAAGTTGTGCGCAACAGCTGCCTGCTGAGATGTACTCAGATTCAGCCGTGGAGGTTGCGACACAATTCTGCTTCTTACTTTTCCAAGAAATAAGTCTTCTTCCGAGGAATTGGCACGTCCCGGAAGTGCTTTTCCTATCATCCCTGCTTCCTGCAAAGTCTGCATCTGAAAAGCCTATCAGCTCGACATCATTGTTTCTTTGGTACCACAAGCCAAGATTTGGTGTACCTTTAAGGTATCAAAGAATTCGCTTTGCAACGACATAATGAGATTCCTTAGTGTTCACCTTATATCTAGCACATACGTATGTGGAAAACATAATATCCGGTCTACTAGCAGTAAGGTAGAGCAGGGATCCAATTATGCTCCTGTATTTGGTTTCATCAAAAGGTTTCCCTTTCTCATCCTTGTCCAGAGAAACAGTAGATCCCATTGGAGTCCTCATAGAGGTTGCATTCTCCATTCCGAATTTCTTGAGGAGTTTATTTGTTAACTTCGTCTGAGAGATGAAAATTCCATCCTCGGTCTGTTTCACTTGAAGTCCCAAGAAATACTTTAGCTCTCCCATGCTGCTCATTTCAAACTTTCCTTGCATAAGTTTAGAAAACTTTTTGCAAAGATTGTTGTCCGTAGAGCCGAAATTATGTCATCGACATAGATTTGCACCAGCAAGATCTTGTATTTGACTTCCCTAAGAAACAATGTCTTATCTATTTTTCCTCTCGAAAACTTGTTCTCAAGAAGAAAACTAGACAGAGTCTCATACCAAGCTCGAGGAGCTTGTTTCAAGTCATATAACGCTTTATTAAGAAAATAAACATGATTAGGGAATGTAGGATTAACAAAACCTGGGGGTTGCGCGATATATACTTCCTCTTTCAATTTTCCATTAAAGAATGCAGATTTCACGTCCATCTGATAGATAGTGAATCCTTTGTGCGAAGCATACGCCAGGAACAATCTGATCGCCTCGAGCCTTACAACTGGTACAAAGGTCTGGTCGAAGTCAATCCCCTCCTCCTGTCTGTAACCTTGAGCTACCAGCCTGGCCTTGTTCTTTATGATGACACTGTGTTCATCCAGTTTGTTTCTGAAGATCCACTTTGTGCCGATCACATTCTGGTTCTTTGGTCTGGGAATTAGTGTCCATACGTTGCATCGTTCGAATTGATGCAGTTCATCTTGCATGGCCAATATCCAAGATGCATCTTTGTTCGCTTCGTCGAACTTCTTTGGCTCAACCTGTGACAGGAAACTAAGGTGCAAAATCTCGTTAATTGTACCTCTCCGAGTTCTGACACCTTCACGAGGATCTCCTATGATCTGATCTCTTGGATGATCCCTCACATGTCGGAGCTCTAGGAGTCTTGCATCTGGAGCTCTGACATCTTCTCGGGCTTCTCCTTCTTCTAGGAGATTTTCTCCATCCTGAGCTTCAACTTCTCCAGTTGGTGTTGAGGTGGAAACCTTGACGTACTTATGAGTTACATCTTTGGCGGTCTCATTGAGACTTAGCTGTTCAAGTCTTGCACCTACATCTTCAAGAATGCCACTGGAAGAATTGCTATGAAGCAAGATTCCTTCATCAAAAACAACATTAATGGACTCCTCTACCACTAGGGTTTTCTTATTAAAAACCCTATATGCCCGACTATGGCTACTATATCCCATGAATATGCCTTCGAAGCATTTTTCACCAAATTTAGTATGCGGGTACTTCCTGTTATTGAGTACATAGCATCTGCAGCCAAAGATCCTTAAATAGGACATGGTTGGTTTCCTGCCTTTCAGTAGCTCATAAGGCGTCTTACAATGATTCTTGTTTATCAATGCTCGGTTTTGTACATGATAAGCCGTATTCACAGCCTCTGCCTAGAAGTATTCTGGGAGAGAAGCATCATTCAATATTATCGTGCAAGCTTCAATGAGCGTTCTATTTCTCCTCTCCGCAACTCCATTTTGCTGAGTAGTACGCGGGGAGGAAAACTCATGAAAGATACCATGTTCTTCACAAAATTCTGTCATAGCCCCAGATTCGAATTTTGTTCTATGGTCACTTCTGATTTTGACCACTGAGCAGTTAAGTTCGTTCTGTATTTGCTTGACAAAACTCGTGAAGATGTCAAACGTATCTGACTTTCATTTTAATAAGAACACTCATGTAAACCGAGAGTGATCATCAACAATCACTAGCGTATATGACTTGCCTCCCAAGCTATGAACTTGCACTGGACCAAACAAGTCCATATGCAGAAGATAAAGACATCTGGAAGAGTCTTTGTCTGCAATGCCCTTAAAGGTAGCCCGAGTCTGTTTGCCCTTCTGGCACGCAGGACAGGGGCTATCTTTGATGCACTTAATAATGGGAGCATCCCTTACTAAATTTTTAGAAAACAACATATTAATAGTCTTGAAATTAATATGTGTCAATCTCTTGTGTCATTGTTCACAAAGAGATGCACTACCTTTTGCTACTAGGCACACGGGGGTAGAAGAATCTAAGCTAAGAAAATCTAAGCAAAAGATATTTCTACTCCTAATGCCGGTTAATACCGTCTCCGAAGAGACACACGATATTATCAGGCATTTATCCTTGCAGAACTTAACGTCATATCCTTTATCACACAACTGACTTACACTGATCAGGTTATGATTTAACCCTTCAACATAGGCCACGTCGGTGATAAAGATTATACCGTTGGAAATCATACCGTAACCTCTGGTGACTCCTCGATCTAATCCTCCAAAGATGACTTTGGGTCCATTTTCGACTGGAGAGTAATCACGCAGCAGGCTTCTAGTCCCAGTCATATGCCGGGAACATCCACTGTCCAAGTACCAGATAGGCGTTTTGGTGGCCTTTGGACATACCTGCAAAACAGAATCAGTTTCCCTTAGGAACCCAATCGAACTTGGGTCCTAGATTCCTTGTTAGCATATTCCCCCTCGGGTGGTTAACCCTATGAGTGATCGGCCTCGCATTGTTAACATTAGGAGTCTCGTTGAACCTTGGATTAAACCAGCAATCCACGACAAAGTGACCAACTTTGCCACAACACCAACAGTCGAACCTATTGTATCGCTTCCTAGGCTCCAGCTTTACCCTGGGAACGGTGGGTCCAGCTGGGGCCTTGGATCTGGAGGTGGAAGCATCATGATGACAGTAATCACATGATTTCTTCACTTCATGTTCCTTCAGTATAACATGCTTGGCTTTTGGTGACTGCTTCCTATTATGGCTGCTAGAGAAATGGCCATAATTTTCCACTTGGATTTCCTCATAAGGTGCCTTGAAGACACTCTCGCCGTAGTTGCGGGGGAAAGCCCAACCATCATACCGGCTCTTGGGCTTTTCAACCGAGGGCCGGAAGAAGTGGTCATAGGTTGACTCAAAGTCCAGTTCATTGCAGGGAAAGCCAGGCTTCCTGAATTCAACAGGGATGAGTGGGGCCTTTCCCTTTTCTGCAGCAGAGGCCTTCTTAGAAGCCTTATTTTTCCTTTGCTTTCTGTTTCTCCTGGATGATTTACCAGGCACACCCACATGCCCCAAGCCAGCCCCCTTAGCCTGAGCAGAGAAGGTATCAACCAGTGGAAGAACAGTATTTGGCATAGAGAAGCTTTTGACAATCTTCCTTTCTGCCGCAAGTTGTTCTTCCAACTTGTTGACCTCTTCCTGTTTAAGGTCAAGGAGCCTTAGAGACTCTGAGTGCTCAGAAGTCAGGCCCAGGTGTTCCTGTCGGAGAGAGATCAAGCTAGTGATCTCTTCTCTTAGGGACACACCCTCAGCCTTAAGGAATTTGACTTCCTTTTTCTGAGCCCTCAACCTCTTACGGCATTCCTCAAAGGTATTGAGCAGAAGCTCATACTTTTCGAGGAGCTCAGCTTCACGGGCAGATGGGCTGTCCTCGAGATCATCATCAGGAGACTCATAGTCAGAGTCAGATAGGGGGGTACGAGCTTTTACCTTCCCAATAAATGGGGGCAGTCTCCTTCTGAGTCAGAGCGCCCCACTAGCCCGAAGTAGGCTTCCTCATCATCACTGGAGTCCGAGGAATCAGACTCACTCAGTGTCTTTGACTTTTTGGCGATGTAGCTTTTCTCCTTCTTCTTATCTCTAGAGGAGTGGTGCTCCTTTCCCTTCCCCTTATCTATCTTGCCTTGGTGGCAGTCAGCGATGACGTGACCTGGCTTATTGCATCCAAAGCAAATAATATCATTAGAGCGATGTTTGTTCGGTTTTGATTCATACCTGTCAGAAGAATAATTCTTCTTCTGATGTATGGAAGAGGAGCCGTCTCTCTTTCTTTGATTCCTCAACTTGAGGAACTTCTTGAACTCCCGAGTGATGAGGGAGAAGTCTTCTTCAGATAGCTCTGAGCCGGAAGAGCATGGCTCAGATTCTTCTTCCTCATCCATTTTCCGAGAGCGGAATGAGGCTGCACCCTTGCCTTTCCTTGAGTGATTGGCTTTTAGGGCCACAGTCTTCTCTCTGGCAGCGGCTTTATCGGCTTCTTCTTCAGCTTTTTTGGTGTTCAGCTGAAGCTCATAGGACAGAAGTTTCCCAAACAGAATCTGGGGATCTGTCTCTGCCAGCCTGCCAAATTATCTGATGGCGCAGATCTTGGTGTCCCATTCCTTAGTAAGGGACCTAAGGAACTTGTCGTTTAGTTCACCATCGGTGGACACTCTGCCATAGCCCTTCAGGGCATTGACGATCTTCAGGAAGTTCTCGAATGTCACTCCGATTTCCTCCTTGGGACCTTGCCTGAAGGCCTCGTACTTTTGGTTCAGAAGGGATCTTCGATCATCCCTTACTTCATCAGTGCCTTCCATCAAGATGATCAGGCAGTGTCAAATGTCCTTGGCAGTCCTGCAGTTGCAGAAAACCTGCATCATGGAATCATCGACGGCGCTTACCAGAATGTTCTGAGCTTTCTTGTCAAGTCCGACAAGCACCATCTCATCCTTATCCATTTCAGAAAGTTTCTTGGGTACTTTCTTGGTAGGATCAATGGTGGAGGCCTTAGTGGGGATATAAGGTCCCTCCTCCACTATCATGAAGAGTCGTGGGTCGACTGCTTCCATGTAGTACCTGATCCTTTCCTTCCAGATAGGAAAGTTCAACTTGGTGCACACTGGGATCTTCCCTGAATACTTGAGTCCTTCCATTTCAGAGAGATTCTTTCTTCTTGACACTAGATGCGGGAACTTACTAAAGGTGTTAACCTTATTGACGAGCATCCTCCCTATGATACCACTTGAAAGTCAATCTAGTGTCAACTACCTTTACCAATGGGGGGGGAATAGGTGATTTGCAGTCTTTTTGCAGAATTAATAATTAACCTACACAAGAAACAAAACAAGCACAACACAAAAACACACAGGCAGTTATAGTGGATCCCCGATTTGGGTATGTCTACTTTCCCCCTTCGACCTATCTCCCAACAAGGGACGACTCGGTCACTTCACCAACCGGATTGAAATCAAATCCTCACACTATGGAAGAAACCCTTCCACCCAAAGGAGTCACTACTCCTTCACCACGGGTTGCACCCAACCCTTACAACTAGGAATCAAAATTCCCTTACAACAAAATGAAAATAGAATGTATAGAAATACAAACTACGTCTGGAGAGCTCGGTGTCCCTCTTCGTTCGATGAAGCGTTCTTGAAGAAGACGAAGAGTCCACGACCAAAGCACTCTCTTGGAGAGGATCTTCCCGAGATCGGCGGCGGCAAAGGATTGCGGCGGCGATGCTTTGTAGATCCAAACTTCTTGACGAAGCTAGCGAGGTCTACCAATGATCTTACTTCGATCGATCGTCTCAATCGATTCGGAGGGGAAAGATATTACCGCTCAACAAATCAAGAGACAAAGGATCTCAAGATAGATACGTGAGACGCTAAGCTTAGCTTCGTTTCTGTTGTCGGGAGATCAGAGAAGATCTGAGATCTGCAATGACGACGATCTTGCGAGCGGCGACGGTGAGCAGTGGAGTTTCGTGATCAGCTAGGTCGACGGCGGCTCGATTTCGTAGATATGAATATTTTGTTCTTCTTTTTTTAGGGTTTCAAAATACATGAGTATTTATACCAAAAGACATCCCAAGATAGCCATTGGGGGACCCACTAGGTCAACCCTACGCACGGGCCGGAACAGTGCGTGACGACCAGGACCGGTCCAGCGAGTAGACAAGAAAATACCTAAGGCAAATTCGGCGGGAATCGCTGGTGATTCCCGTCGAAGTTGGCGGGAATCACTTACGATTCAATTCGAATTTTCCTTGGTAGAATTCTAGTTGGAATTCTAGTCATCCGGAGGGAATCGACGAGAATGCGCGGTGATTCTCGACGAATCGGCGAGAATCACTTGGTGATTCCCGCCGATTCTGCCTTAGCAGAATTCTTGAAGGCGTTGAGTAAGCCGGATGCAGTTGGCGGGAATCGGCGAGTTCGACGATTCGGCGAGAATCACTAGTGATTCCCGTCGAATCGGCGAGAATCACTTGGTGATTCCCGTCGAATTTTCCTTGGACGATTTCTTCTTCCTTCCTCTACACTTGGTCTTTGACCCATCTTTGCTCCTCTTCTGCTCTTGATCAATCTTAGCCCTGTACTTGAAAATAAGTATACTCCAATAGAGAGAGTACACATGAGCCAACACACTGATCTGCTCAACGAGGGATTACGTTGCGCAGACCCGTGTATATTGACCTACTGCACCTTGACATTGGTGTGTACTTAGTATGGAATAGCTGCAAGCACATCTTGAAGAAAATTATCAAATACATTATCTATTCACCTTAGCTTGTTCAGGGACTTCTTCAAATCAGGTACATTGTGGATATAATACCCAACACTCACACCTAAGAGCAGCCTCCTGCGCGCGCGATAGCTGGTCCTGAGCGGAATCCTGCGAGTAAATTTGCTTAGAGCTAAGTAGCAGGAAATATCCATGAGGTTGGAAGCCTTTAAAGTTTCACAAACCTCAGTATCCAGGCAGAGAGCGAGAAGTTTCTGGGAGGCTGCCAGATCGGCCTTCAGGGTAACCACTTCGGCAGCGGCGAGATCCCGCGACTTGAGCGCCACGCCCAAGTTGCGCTTAATATTGAGGCTGCGACATGCAGGCATATGTGTAAGCTCAAATGCGCGCAGCTGGGCTCGAACAGCTTTATGGGTGAGATCCCTGGTATATTCTTGGTCGTATATTCTTGCATCCAACCAACTGTAAAGCCCAAGCCGAGCGTGAAGGCTTCGCCGCTGCTTGTATCTTGCTCCATCCATGAGGGAAGGATCGACTAGATGGAGACCCGGTTAGCCTCCGGGTCCCACTGAAGAAGGGGTTGGCCCTCTTCATCCAGGTACTTCCCGCCAAGACGGAAATTCCGATGCCCACTCGGCACCAATTTCGCAGGAACTTTCTTTGAGGTAACGACAACCTGCGCGACAACATCCGTTTCACCCGCGGTAGGTGGGGATTCAGCTGGTGTTTCGGCAATGGATTTGCCCTTGTCCGCCGCGAGTGGTTTTGACTTCTTGGAAGGGGCCGAAGGAGGAGCTTTAAGCTTCCGCTTCCGGGCACTCGGCTGGTAGGAAGATCCCGGCTCATTCCGTCAAGCAAGGGCTGCGGACTTGGCGAGAGCCAGGGTGGCGGCGGAACCCCTAGTCTTGTCGAAAGGTTGGTTGAGGGGGATCTCCCGCTCACCTATGAAAGTAATAAAAGTAAGTATTATAGTTTGAAGCGAGAGATTAAAGGGATAATGAGGAATAGTACCTTCACCAGCAGGAACCGGTGGAAAAGAGTCGAGATCCTGCCGCAAGAACTTGACGTCAAAGTTCTTGGTCCCGAAGAAGGTGAGGATGGATGTCTCGCATCCCCCAAGTGCCGGAGGATTATTAGTTGCCTCATCATACTGGATCGGCGAGAGGGCAACGTTGCTGAAGTTCCCAAATACGAAAACAAACTTCTGAGGCCAATTATGATTCTTGTTGGCGAGACCGTTGGTCTTGATCGTCTGCCCTGAGAAGAAGATGATCTTGCTTTTGGCCCAGAAGTTGAATAGCTTCCGGAAGATGGATAGATTGAACTAAATCATTTCCGCACGGATACAACAGGCAAAAACCACTATAAGCGCAACAGAGTTAGGATTGAGTTGGGTCGGTACCACTCTATAGTACCGGAGGGCCTGGCACACTTCCGGTCAGAGGGGAAGGCGGAACCATACCTCAAAGTGCTCCAGTGGGATGACAAGCTCCCCTTCCGGCATGAAGTTGACCATGTCTTCACTCCTGGGGTTGCGCGCGTCGAACTCAAGCGGAACATAGTTCGCCACTACGGAAGCATACTCCACCACTGTTAAACGGCAGGGGGGAAGTCGTACTCGATGAATTTCTACGCACACTTGGTGCGGACCTCGGTCTCGCCTGGAATTTTGTAAAAGGCCAAAAAGGTAGAGGAGAATCGTAGGCGAGAGGCTTGAGGTTGCAGAAGTGGTGAGAGCGAGGAATAAGGAGGAATACGAAGGTTTGGAATCAAATGGAAGTAAATGAAGTTGGTAAGCCGGCCTATTTATAGAAAAATACGGTAATCATGAGATTTTTTCTAACGGCGCAAGTACGGATAGCAACGTTGATATTTCGACGCTTCGTATCCCTCCCCGCCCCACCAACGCTTCCTATATCTGCAGATGGCGAGAGCCTCCAGGAGGGATCCCGGGTAAGAGCGAAGCAACAACAAGTATAAAAAGTAAACATGATGCGAGAGCTAGGCATTTGGTAAGACAGTAAGAATGGCGTGAAAAATAAAAGGTCAGATACAATAGGACTCTCGCTGGGCGAGAGCCATAATAAAATATATGCTCATTGTTTATTACATAAGCGCAAAAAGGGGTACATGGTGAGAAGGGTAGGCCAGGGGGTTGGGGTAAAAAGGGGCGAGAACCAGTGGGGCTCAGTATTGCTCCCACCTCCAGTGACCCTGACCTCGCATACCTATCCTCGGGGGTACTCCCGGATAGTGATAGGCTGTCATGGCGGCAAGCTCCTGGTAGACCAGGAGCAGTTGGTCCCAAGCCCGCGCGATGTGCCTTCTGGGATAAGTCTCCTCGCATCCGCCTCCCAGGTGCTCCGTCTCGCCAAGAAGGTGCATATAATCCGGTTCGATCACGCATAGATGTCGCTCAATTACTGTCAGGAGGTTAGTCTCCCGTAAGGAGTCCTCTCGCTACATCAAAATGAGCTTCGACAGGACTTTAGCTATTCTTTCCCTCTACTTCTTGTCATCTCCAGAGGCTTCAAGGAAGCTCAACATCTCGCTTGGGGAAGGCGGTAGCGAGATCACCTCCTCATCTGCTTCGAGCTCTTCCGCAGTCTCCCAATGATCTAGTGAGGGGGCTGTGTCAGGGCCAGTTTAGGGGTAGGAGGAGTAATCGAGGGCTTGAAGGGGCAGTGTTTACCTGATTGTTGGTGGGAAGATCCAGCTCACCCTTCGAAAGGTTTCCCAAGGAGTGGGCGGTGTGGTTTTCCTCGACCCAGTGGGAAGGACTTCAGTCCTAGCAAATGGGTCTCGACATGAGGTGAGTGGGCAGTGTCCTCCCCGTCGGGTCGGCGAGAATCCGGTGCAAGAACAGGAGACTTGTTAGCAGCTCTCCTGGTCAATAAGGGAAGGTCGGTCGTTGGATCGATAGGGTCCTTGGCGGCAGGAGTCCTGGGCCTCGTGCTGACGACACCCAAGTTTCTAAAAGTGGGTACTGCTGAAAGCTATATAAGCGAAAGAAGAAAAGACAAGCCAGTTAAAGTGAAAGACAAAAAATAAAATTACCGGGATCAATCACAGGCCCGATACGGGTAATCTGAGGGGAAGCCTCTGAGATCGACTGTAAGTATTTATCGGGAAGCCGGGTTGACTCGGTATTTGCCGGAGAAGCATCAATGATGCCTTCCAGAACCGTCCCCTGTGAGAGAGGTAGTATATCAGTACGACAAGCCCGCTTTGGGAGTTAGCACTAAAAGGTGAGGTAAGAAAAGAACCTCTGGCAGAAGAGCAGGCTCCTCGCGGGCAGGGGTTGGGGTCAACAAGGCGGGGTCATTCCTAGAACGATCTCTCTGAACCGACTTAGCCTTCTTCCACTGATAAGCCGAGTCTGCCGGCCTCTTGCCCATGAGCCAGGGGGCAAACCCAGCGCAGTCAGTGAGAGCTCTCGCCTGAGCAGCGGCGTGGCGGTCCTGGACCTCTTGCGAGAGAGGTCTCTCAGCTCGTTTGGCATACATCTTCGAAGCAATGCGAGAGTTAAAGCAATAAGCAGTAGCAGGATGAACGATGTCTTGGATATATGCCCTGGCATATATATAGGGCTGAAGTGGGACCCGCAAAATATTCCCTTCCAGGTCAGCAAGCACTCACCGAATATTGGGGGTTGGGCTTTTCTTTCGGAGCGTAGGACTCGCTCGCAAAGAGCGGGGATTGTGTACAAGCCCGTATTCGCTGAGTGGGTATTTTCCCCCAGGGCAGGTAACTCAAGAGCCTTTCGCCAGGGAAGGCAGAAAGGCTTCCGCTTAGGTAGGCGAAAAGACTTCTGCCTGTGTAGGTGGAAAGCCCCTGGAGTTGCTAAAACTCTTTAGTTTTAGGCATCGAGTTATAACGCTTCACTCAACGCTCTTGGTGCTCTTTGGTTTTAGACGTCAAGTGATCACCCTTCACTCGACACTCTCGGCGCTCTTTTGTTTTAGGCGTCGAGTGATCACCCTTCACTCGACGCTCTCGACACTTTTTGAGTTAAGCCATTGAATGATCCTTCTGTACTCAACGCATCAGTTCTTAGACTGATTTCCTTGGGCATGCAGACACACATTCAGCCAGGTAACTCAAAAGCCTTTCGTCATGGCAGGCGGAAGGGCTTCTGCCTAGGTATGCGGGAAGCCTATCGCCCAGTATAGTACAGAGGTAAATTTACCTGGCTGCCCCTAGAGGTCTGCATTTAGCTCCTCAGAACAGCGAAGTTCGGCTGTTGGCAGACCACTTTGGGCTGCATATAGTCTCTTAGAACAGCGGAGCTATGCTATTGGCAGACCAGATTTCTGGATTCTATAAATAGACCCACAAGGTACCTCAGAAGGCAAGCTTTTCTCATTTTCTGATGTCTTGTAGCGCTTTCTGAGGTATCCTTAGCTCAACACTTGGCAAAGGAGGGGAAGCGCTATGAGATCTTCAGGGTTAGTGGAGGGACCTCCGTGCTATATCCTAAGGTCAGTTCTTTATCTCCTTATGGTTGGTCAGGGGTCTGGGCTTGGGAGAAGTAGGTGTTAGCTACACCCCAGGGTACGAACTCTCGTTGGGGCCAGTTTTTGGTTCCAACACCTACCACTCAGAGAACAACCTCTTCTACAGCTCGATCTACAATCGGATCTACAAATTAATCCACAAACAGATCTACAACTCGATCCACAAATGGATCTACAACATAGATATAAAATCTCCTACAAATGTAAAAGAGTATTACACAAAAGTATTACAAATAATCTTGACAAGATCTGAAGTCTTCTATTTGTCATTCTTCGATTAAGTTGAACTTGAATAACTTGGAGAACACGAAAAGTGGGAAACCTTGAAGACTTTGAATCTCGAATCTTGAATCGACTAGATCTAGGAGAATATAAACCTTCAGATTGATAGGATCCAGTCGAGTCAGAATATGAAGATCGAATCGTGCAAAGCTAGCATCTGCCGATCGGAAAAAATAGTGAACTGTATGGGAGCCGACGGGAAATGTTCGCACGAGATCTTTCTTGGAATGTTTTGAGCACGATTAGGGTTGATGAAAAATCCACATAAGGTATTTATAGGGATCCTCAATTGTAACGGCTATAAAAGAACTTCCAAAACAAGACCTTTGAAAACACTATACATGGCGTATCGTTTAACCCGAGCCAAGATTTGAAAAACATACGGAAAAATAACCAAAGTTATTTTTTTCGAGTATCGTTGAGTATAGCTGAGTATACTCGTCAAACAAGTAGTGATATTCGACGCTTGACCCAGTGATAGTCAACGAATTTTCCTTGGAAAATCCAGAAAAGTAAAATCGAATTGACTTGACGAACTCGTCGGGTATCGACTGGTATATTCAACAAATTCTGCGAGTATCGTTAGATACATTCGACGAATTCGACAAGTGAAAGATAGGGGTTACACCTGATTTACTCTAGAGGGGGGTGAATAGAGTAATTAAAACTTTGGCAGTTTTTAAATTTATCATAGTAAAAAATAAGTGATACAAAAGAGAAGACTAGTGGATTTGCTGTTTGTCAAGACTCCTTCTGAAATGTAAAAATGGTTCAGAAACTTGGAGCCTTGCTCAGGGTGTAGGTCTTCAGCCTTGTCTTGAGAGAATCCTTGAACTTTCTGTCTGATTCAAAGTTATTGTCCTTGAAGTTCCTGGAGGAGAAGTTGAAGAAGACTCTTGATATTGATGGTTGTTCTTCTTCCGTCTTCAGAAAGAATAAGGAGAAAACAGAATGTTTTCTGTATGTAGTGAAAGTCCACCTAGTGCCAACTACCTTCACCTATGGGGGGGGGGGGGGAATAGGTGTCTTGCAGCGTTTTTGCGGATTTAAAATTGTACCTGTACAAATAAACAAAACAGCACAGCACAGAAAGACACAGACAATTTATAGTGGTTCCCCGATTTGGGTACGTCCACTTTCCCCCTTCGACCTATCTCCCAACCAGGGATGACTCGGTCACTTCACCAACAGGATTGAAATATAATCCTCACACTAATGGAAGGAACCCTTCCACCCGAAGGAGTCACAACTCCTCCACCACGGGTTGCACCCAACCCTTACAATGAGGAACCAACGTTCCTTTACTACAAAAATAAAATGGAATGTATAAAAAATACAAACTACTTTTGGAGCGCTAGGTGTCCCTCTTCGTTCGATGATGCATTCTCGAAGATGACAAAGAGTCCACGACCTTAGCTCTCACTTGGAAAGGATCTCCCTGAGATCAGCGGCGGCAAAGAGTGCGGAGGCTATTCTTTCAAGATCGGCGGCGGCAAAGCTTGCGGCAGCGATACTATCAAGATCGGCGGCTGCAAAGGAGAGCGGAGACAATGCTTTCGAGATCCAAACTTCGTAGCTAAGCCGGCAAGGTCTACCAACGGTCTTTCTTGGATCAATCGTCTCGATCGATTTGGATAGGGAAGGTATTCCCGATCTACAAATAAAGAGACAAAGTTTCTCAAGAAGGACTCGTGAGGCGCGTTGCATGGCAGAGCTTCTGTCGCCGGGAGATCAGGAAGAGCCCACGATCAGCAGCGGCGACCAACTAGCACGAGCGGCGACGGCGACGGAACGAGCTTCGCGATTTAGGTCACGTAGGTAGCTCGGCTTTCGTTCTTGTTTCTTAGGTATCTGTAATGATCGAAATACACCAGTATTTATACAGTAGGTCATATCTTATGACCGTTGTGTGCCCCACTAGTAGAAGCCCTAAGACCGGTTCAAAACAGCGCCTGAAACTTGGTCCGGTCCAGCGAGCACTATAATTTCGCCCAAGGCAAATTCGGCGAGAATCATAGGTGATTCTCGACGAATCGGCGAGAATCACTTATGATTCTCGCCGAATTATACTTAGCAGAATTCTGGCTGAAGATAACGCCAACCAGAGAGAATCGGCCAGAATCAATATTCATTCTCGACGAATCGGCGAGAATGCATAGTCATTCTCGTCGATTCGGCGAGGATCAACTAGTGATTCTCGACGATTCTGCCTTAAGCAGAAATCAAAACGGCGTTTAGACAGCTGGCTGCAATCGGCAAGAATCGGCGAGTGATTCTCGATGATTCGGCGAGAATCACTTAGTGATTCTCGATGATTTCTACTTAGACGATTTTTCGTCTTTTCACCCGTGAGCTGCTCTTTGGCCCATCCTTGCTCCTTGTCTACTCTTGATCTTTCTCAGCCCTGTACTTGAAAGTAAGTACACTCCAATAGAGAGAGTACACGTAGGCCAACACACTGATCTGCTCAACGAGGGATTACGTTGCGCAGACCCGTGTATATTAACCCACTGCACCCTGACATTGGTGTGTACTTAGCGTGGAATAACTGCAAGCACAACTTGAAACCAAATGATCAAATACACAGTCAATTCACCTTAACTGGTCCAGGGGCTTCTTCAAATCAAGGTACATTGTGGATACAATACCCAACAATCTCCCCCTATTTGAAGAAGCCTAAACCCTACAAGCTAAGGTGAATAGAACGGATGGAAGAAAAACATAACCTGAATAATCAGTTGAGAAAGAATTTCCATACCATTATCTTTAGAGCATTTGGATCAAACTTTGCGAGAGCACCTTGGACCTTAGCGCCTTAGCCGAGAGGGCAATCTCCCCCTTTTCGGCTTCTACAAATCTGGGACTTTAGCACTCGCCACAATGCTCCCCCTCAGTTCTGGCAATTGGGCTTACACTTGAGTTTCTTGCGGATGCTCCCCCTAGATGTACGAGCCTGGAGCTTCTGTAGTCTTCATTCCTCACAGTTTAGCATCCCCAGTTCAGTCTTAAAGAGACTGAACTTGGCCTCATCTAGGGGCTTTGTGAAAATATCTGCAATCTGCTTATCCGTTGGGACATAGCAGAGAGAGATGTCCTTGTTTTCCACGTGCTCCCTAATGAAGTGGTAGCGCACTTTAATATGATTCGTCCTGCTGTGCGATACCGGATTGTTCGCAATGGCAATTGCACTGGAGGAGTCGCAGTACAGTGGTACTTCCTTGAACTGAAGGTCATATTCTGCTAACTGGTTTCTGATCCATAGCAGTTGTGCGCAACAGCTGCCTGCTGAGATATACTCAGATTCAGCTGTGGAGGTTGCAACACAATTTTGTTTCTTACTATTCCATGATATAAGCCTTCTTTCGAGGAATTGACACGTCCTGGAAGTGCTTTTCCGATCATCCCTGCTTCCTGCAAAATCAACATTTGAAAAACCTATTAGCTCGACATCATTGTTTCTTGGGTACAACAAGCCAAGATTAGGTGTACCCTTAAGGTATCTAAGAATTCGCTTTGCAGCGACATAGTGAGATTCCTTAGTGTTCACCTGATATCTGGCACAAACGCATGTGGAGAACATAATGTCCGGTCTACTTGCAGCAAGGTAGAGCAGGGATCAAATAATGCTTATGTATTTGGTTTCATCAAAAGGTTTCCCTTTCTCATCCTTGTCCAGAGACATGGTGGATCCCATTGGAGTCCTCATAGAGGTTGCATTCTCCATTCCAAATTTCTTGAGGAGTTCATTTGTGAACTTCGTCTGAGAAATGAAAATTCCATCCTCAGGCTGTTTCACTTGAAGTCCCAAGAAATACTTTAGCTCTCTCATACTGCTCATTTCAAACTTTCCTTGCATAAGTTTAGAAAACTTTTTGCAAAGATTGTTATCCGTTGAGCCGAATATAATGTCATCAACATAGATTTGCACCAGAAAAATCTTGCCTTTGACTTCCCTAAGAAACAATGTCTTATCTATTTTTCCTCTAGAGAACTTGTTCTCAAGAAGAAAACTAGACAGAGTCTCATACCAAGCTCGAGGAGCTTGTTTTAAGCCATATAAAGCCTTATTAAGAAAATATACATGATTGGGATAAGTTGGATTAACAAAACCTGGGGGTTGTGCGACGTATACTTCCTCTTTCAGATTGCCATTTAAGAATGCAGATTTCACATCCATCTGATAGACAGTGAATCCTTTGTGCGAAGCATACGCCAGGAATAATCTGATCGCCTCGAGCCTTGCCACTGGTGCAAAGGTCTGGTAGAAGTCAATCCCCTCCTCCTGTCTGTAACCTTAAGCCACCAGCCTGGCCTTGTTCTTTATGATGACACCATGTTCATCCAGTTTGTTTCTGAAGATCCACTTGGTGTCGATCACATTCTGCTTTTGTGGTCTGGGAACCAGCGTCCAGACGTTGCATCGTTCGAATTGATGCAGTTCATCTTGCATGGCCAATATCCATGCCGCATCTCTGTTTGCCTCGTCGAACTTCTTTGGCTCAACCTGTGACGGGAAACTAAGATGCAAAATCTCGTTAATAGTACCTCTTCGAGTTCTGACACCGTCACGAGGATCTCCGATGATCTGATCTCTAGGATGATCCCTCACGCGTCGGAGCTCTAGGAGTCTGGCATCAAGAGCTCTGAAATCTTCTTGAGCTTCTCCTTCATCTAAGAGGTTTGCTCCATTCTGATTTTCAACTTCTCCAGTTGACGTTGAGGTAGAAACCTTGATGTACTTGGGAGTTACATCTTTAGCAGTCTCATCGAGACTCAGCTGTTCAAGTCTTGCACCTGCATCTTCAAGAATACTGCTGGAAGAATTGTTATTAAGCAAGCTTCCTTCATCAAATACAACATTAATTGATTCTTCAACCACTAGGGTTTTCTTATTGAAAACCCTATATGCCCGACTATGGCTACTATAGCCCATGAATATGCCTTCGAAGCATTTTTCACCAAACTTAGTACGCGGGTACTTCCCGTTATTCAGTACATAACATCTGCAGCCAAAGATCCTAAAATAGGACATGGTTGGCTTCCTGCCTTTCAGTAGCTCATAAGGCGTCTTATGATGATTCTTGTTGATCAAGGCCCGGTTTTGTACATGACACGCCGTATTGACAGCCTCTGCCCAGAAGTATTCTGGGAGAGAAGCGTCATTCAACATTGTCGTGCAAGCTTCAATGAGAGTTCTATTTCTCCTCTCTGCAACCCCATTTTGCTGAGGAGTACGCGGGGAGGAAAACTCATGAAAGATACCATGTTCTTCACAGAACTCTGTCCTAGCACCAGACTCGAACTCTGTTCCATGGTCACTTCTGATTTTGACCACCGAGCAGTTAAGTTCGTTCTGAATCTGCCTGACAAAACTGGTGAAGATGTCAAATGTATCTGACTTGCGTTTTAAGAAGAACACCCAAGTAAACCGAGAGTGATCATCAACAATCACTAGCGTATAAGACTTGCCTCCCAAGCTATGAACTTGCATTGGACCAAACAAGTCCATATGCAGAAGATAAAGACACCTGGAGGAGTCTTTGTCAACGATGCCCTTAAAGGTAGCCCGAGTCTGTTTGCACTTCTGGCATGCAGGACAGGGCTATATTTGATGCACTTAATGATGGGAGCATCCCTTACTAAGTTTTTAGAAAACAGCATACTAATTGTCTTGAAATTAATATGTGCCAATCTCTTGTGTCATTGTTCACAAAGAGATGCACTGCCTGTTGCTACTTGGCATACGGGGGTAGATGAATCTAAACTAAGAAAATCTAAGCAGAAGATATTTCTGCTCCTAATGTCTGTTAATACCGTCTCCGAAGAGGCACACAATATTATCAGGCATTTATCCTTGCAGAACTTAACGTTATAACCATTATCACATAACTGACTTACACTGATCAGGTTATGATTTAACCCTTCAACGTAAGCCACGTTGGTGATAGAAATTATACCGTTGGAAATCATACCGTAACCCCTGGTGACTCCTCGATCTGATCCCCCAAAGATGACTTTGGGTCCATTCTCGACTGGAGAGTAATCACGCAGCAGGCTTCTTGTCCCGGTCATATGCCGGTAGCATCCACTGTCCAAGTACCATATGGGAGTTTTGGTGGCCTTTGGACATTCCTGCAAAACAGAATTAATTTCCCTTAGGAACCCAATCGAACTTGGGTCCTAGATTCCTCGTTAGCATACTCCCCCTCGGATGGTTAGCCCTACAAGTGGTCTGCCTCGCATTGCCAACATGAGGAGTCTCGTTATTCCTTGGATTAAACCAACAATCCACGGCAAAGTGACCAACTTTGCCACAGCACCAACAGTCAAATCTGGTATACTTTCTCCTAGGCACCTGCTTCACCCTTGGAACGGAAGGTTCAGTCGGGGCCTCAGACCTGGAGGTGGAGGCATCATGATGATAACAGTTGCATGATTTCTTCACCTCCTGGTTTCTCAGTGCAACAGGCTTGTCCTTGGGTGCCTGCTTCCTATTATGGCCGCTAGAGAAGTGGCCATAATCCTCCATCTGAACTTCCTCATAAGGTGCCTTGAAGACACTCTCGCCAAAGTTACGGGGGAAGGCCCACCCCTTATACCAGCTCTTGGGCTTTTCAACCGAGGGTCGGAAGAAGTGGCCATAAGTTGACTCAAAGTCCTGTTCATTGCAGGGATAGCCAGGCTTCCTGAATACAACAGGGTTGAGTGGGGCCTTTCCCTTTTCTGTAGTAGAGGCCTTCTTAGCAGCCTTATTTCTCCTCTGCTTTTTGTTTCTCCTGGATGATTTACCAGGCACACCCACATGCCCCAAGCCAGCCCCCTTAGCCTGAGCAGAGAAGGTATCAACCAGTGGAAGAACAGTCTTTGGCATAAAGAAGCTTTGGACAATCTTCTTTTCTGCCGTAAGTTGTTCTTCCAACTTATTGATTTCTTCCTGTTTAAGGTCAAGGAGACTTAGAGACTCTTAGTGCTTAGAGATCAGGTCCAGGTGCTCCTGTCGGAGAGAAACTAAGCTAGTGATCTCTTCCCTTAGGGAGACACCCTCGACCTTAAGGAATTTGACTTCCTTTTTCCGAGCGCTCAATCTCTTGCGGCATTCCTCGAAGGTGTTGAGCAAAAGCTCATACTTTTCGAGGAGCTCAGCTTCTCGGGCAGATGGGCTGTCCTCAAGATCATCATTAGGAGACTCATAGACAGAGTCAGAGAGGGGGGTACGAGCTTTTACCTTCCCAGTGAATGGGGGGCATTCTCCTTCTGAGTCAGAGCGACCCACCAGCCCGAAGTAGGCTTCCTCATCATCACTGGAGTCTGAGGAATCAGACTCACTCAGTGTCTTTGACTTTTTGGCGATGTAGCTCCTCTCCTTCTTTTTATCTCTAGAGGTCCTGTGCTCTTCTCCCTTCCCCTTCTCTCTCTTGCCTTGATGGCAGTCGGCCACGACGTGTCCTGGCTTATTACATCCAAAACAAATGATGTCAGTATTACGATGTTTGTTCGGTTTTGATTCATACCTGTCAGAAGAATAATTCTTCTTCTGATTTCTGGAGGAGGAGCCGTCTCTCTTTCTTTGATTCCTCATCTTGAGGAACTTCTTGAATTCTCGGGTGATGAGGGAGAAGTCTTCTTCAGACAACTCTGAGCCGGAGGAGCATGGCTCGGAGTCTTCCTCCTCATCCTTTTTCCCCGCACGGGATGAAGCCGCACCCTTGCCCTTCATGGAGTGAATGGCTTTTAGGGCCACAGTCTTTTCCTTGGCTGCAGCCTTCTCTGCTTCTTCTTCAGCTTTCCTCGTGTTCAACTGGAGCTCATAGGACATGAGCTTCCCAAAGAGTATCTGAGGATCAGTTTCAGCTAATCTGTCAAACTCTCGGATGGCGCAGATCTTCGTGTCTCATTCCTTAGTAAGGGACCTAAGGAATTTATCATTAAGTTCACCATTAGTGAACACTCTTCCGTATCCCTTGAGAGCATTGACGATCTTGAGGAAGTTTTCGAAGGTAACTCTGATCTCTTCCTTGGGCCCCTGCCTGAAGGCCTCATATTTCTGATTCAGGAGGGATCTCCGATCATCCCTCACTTCATCTGTGCCCTCCATCAGGATAATCAAGTTGTGCCAGATATCCTTGGTTGTCCGGTAGTTGCAGAAGTTCTGCATCATGGAGTCATCGACTGCGCTGATCAGTATGTTCTGTGCCTTCTTGTCAAGTCCGACCAGCACCATCTCGTCCTTGTCCATTTCAGAAAGCTTCTTTGGCACCTTTTTGGTAGGATTAATGGTGGAGGCCTTAGTGGGAATATAAGGTCCCTCCTCCACAACCATGAAGAGTCGAGGGTCGGTTGCTTCCATGTAAAATCTAATCCTTTCCTTCCAGATAGGAAAGTTTAGCCTGGTGCACACTGGGATCTTGCCTGAGTACTTGAGTCCGTCCATAGTAGATATCTGCCTTTTTCTTGACACTAGTGGCAGGAACTTACTCGAGGTGTTAACCCCTTTGATGAGTAACCTCCCTCTGATACCACTAGAAAGTCCACCTAGTGCCAACTACCTTCACCTATGGGGGGGGAATAGGTGTCTTGCAGCATTTTTACGGATTTAAAAATTGTACCTGCACAAATAAACAAAACAGCACAGCACAGAAAGACACAGGCAATTTATAGTGGTTCCCCGATTTGGGTACATCCACTTTCCCCCTTCGACCTATCTCCCAACCAGGGACGACTCGGTCACTTCACCAACAGGATTGAAATACAATCCTCACACTAATGGAAGGAACCCTTCCACCCGAAGGAGTCACCACTCCTCCACCACGGGTTGCACCCAACCCTTATAATGAGGAACCAACGTTCCTTTACAAAGAAAATAAAATGGAATGTATAAAAAAATACAAACTACTTTTGGAGCGCTAGGTGTCCCTCTTCGTTCGATGACGCATTCTCAAAGATGACGAAGATTCCACGACCTTAGCTCTCACTTGGAAAGGATCTCCCTGAGATCGGCGGCGGCAAAGAGTGTAGCGGCTATTCTTTCAAGATCGGCGGCGGCAAAGCTTGCGGCAGCGATACTATCAAGATCGGCGGCTGCAAAGGAGAGCGGAGACGATGCTTTCGAGATCCAAACTTCGTAGCTAAGCCGGCAAGGTCTACAACGGTCTTTCTTGGATCAATCGTCTCGATCGATTCAGATATGGAAGGTATTCCCGATCTATAAATCAAGAGACAAAGGTTCTCAAGAAGGACTCGTGAGACGCATTGCGTGGCAGAGCTTCTGTCACTGGGAGATCAGGAAGAGCCCACGATCAGCAGCGGCGACGACGATGGAACGAGCTTCGCGATTTAGGTCACGTAGGCGGCTCGGCTTTCGTTCTTATATCTTAGGAATCTGTAATGATCAAAATACACTAGTATTTATACAGTAGGTCATATCTTATGACTGTTGTGGGCCCCACCAGTAGAAGCCCTAAGACCGGTTCAAAATAGCGCCTGAAACTTGGTCCAGTCCAGTGAGCACTAGAATTTCGCCCAAGGCAAATTCTGCGAGAATCATAGGTGATTCTCGATGAATCGGCGAGAATAACTTATGATTCTCGCCGAATTCTACTTAGCAGAATTCTGGCTGAAGATAACGCCAACCAGAGAGAATCGTCCAGAATCAATATTCATTCTCGACGGATCGGCGAGAATGCAAAGTCATTCTCATCGATTCGGCGAGAATCAACTAGTGATCTCGACAATTCTTCCTTAAGCAGAAATCAAAACGGCGTTGAGACAGCCGGCTGCAATCGGCAAGAATCAGCGAGTAATTCTCGACGATTCAGCGAGAATCACTAGTGATTCTCATCGAGTCGGCGAGAATCACTTAGTGATTCTCGACGATTTCTACTTAGACGATTTTTCGTCTTTTCACCCGTGAGCTGCTCTTTTGCCTATCCTTGCTCCTTGTCTGCTCTTGATCTTTCTCAGCCATGTACTTGAAAGTAAGTACACTCCAATAGAGAGAGTACACGTAGGCCAACACACTGATCTGCTCAACGAGGGATTACGTTGGGCAGACCCGTGTATATTGACCCACTGCACCCTGACATTGGTGTGTACTTAGCGTGGAATAACTGCAAGCACAACTTGAAACCAAATGATCAAATACACAGTCAATTCACCTTAACTGGTCCACGGGCTTCTTCAAATCAAGGTACATTGTGGATACAGTACCCAACATGTAGAGAAGAAGTTTTGTATGTTGTTGTTCTGTGCAACTGTATTCTCTTCACTGTATTGCTCTTGTGTTTTTTATTGCAGGTCTGGTCTGTGTCTGCTTGCAGTGATTCTCCTTTCTATTTATTTATATATGTCGTCTGAAAAGAGAAAATCTCTTTTATATTCTACTGTCCAAAATCTTCCTTTGATATTTGAATTCCTGGCATTAATTGATGATTGCCCTAGAGAAAGAAACGGCTGGAATATTGACTTAAATGAGTTTTCCCAACTGTCCCAATAAAAAGGCAGGTAATTAACCCTGATGAAGACCACAATTAATGCTGCCAATAACGGTTATATTCTAGAGAATATAAGCATTAATTAATCCGAAAATTACTGCTAAATATAATAAATAAGGACAGAAGTAAGAAAAACTTATTATTCTGGCTCGGGATAGAAATCGTTGACCTCTGAACAGAATTTGTCGACTGTAGTTCAAAGTTCGTCGACCTGAGAATTCCTGTTCGTCGACCCGAGCTCTGCGAACTGCATTCTGGAAATAACTTGCCAAATCTGCACTCTGAGTTCGTTGAGCTGAGAATCTGTCTGAAAGAAAAGATCGTCGACCTGAGCTCGAATATCGTCGAGCTCAACTCAGAGAAATATTTCTGAGTTCGTCGATCTGAGATCGACGATCGTCGAGCTGAGTTTGAAGAATTTTGAACTGATAATTTTTATCTCTGAATTCTTCTAAGTCAGAATCTACTAAGGTCCTCTGCTAGCTGGTCCATGAAGGTTGAACCTAATGACTAGCCTAAACTCTAGGACTCAAGGACTTGACTATTGTTATACAATATGGGTCAAACTCAACCTAATTTAGTGAACCTAGCCCAAATCCAAACTAGGGATCCAACAATCTCCCCCGTATTTGGGTGAGGTCACAAATACAAAATAAAAGAAAACAATCATAAAGCATAAAAACATATATCTGGCAGAAATAAAAACATCTAGCAGATATTTACAAAAGTGATTCATGATTAAACAAATAGAGTTCAGAAAAATAAGAATTAAACACAACAGTCACTTGTTCTTCTTTGGCTTCTCCTTTTCAGCTTTATCAGAAGGTTGTTTGAAAATAATTTCTTTGCTTGGATTTGCAGCTTATTTATTTGACATTGTCATGTTTGATGCTCCAATTATGTTGCAAGAGGTGGCTCTTGGCACTACTGCTTCTAGATGTAAGCTCATATAATCATCAACATTGAAAAACTTGTTAGCTTTAGCATACCTCTTGAGTTCCTCTTTTCTATATGATGACATAGTTGAGTATTGAGATGGATCTTTCCCTTCAGCTTTAGCTTTGTTGATCTGAGAAAGTCCTATCAGCTCATGAAACCAGGCCATTTTTGTAGACGTTTCCTGTTCTGGATCTACAAAAGGAATAGGTGGAGATTCTGGCCTTATAGGACTGGAGTCCTTCTATGAATCATCAATAGAAATTGAAGTACTTCTCTTATCTGTAGCTGTAGGAGGCTTTCTTTGAGAGGATTGTTGGCTGCTGCTTGGCTTGGAGTGCCTCTGATAGGTTTTAGTAACTGGTGTTAATCTTTGAGATACACTTCCAGAGGCCCCAAAAGATGGAGGAGGAGGAGGAGGGTGTTTCCTAAATTGCTAAGGAGGAGACCTGTATCTTCTCCTCTTCTTCCTTTCATTTTGTTCATTCTTTGATAACCACATCCATTGTGGCATCCCTGGGTATGGAGTAATCTTTTGCATAATATAATAAGAGTATCATGAGTAGGGTTTGGTTTAGGAGCAGCTTTTGGAACAGCTTTCCTTTTCTTAGCAACCTTCTTTTTAGCTTTTGGATCATCTGATTCATCAGAATCTTCTTCATTATCACCAGAGGATTCTGGAGGGTTATCATATAAAACATATATTTCCTTCAAGGCTTCCTTTGAGATTTGCTTCTCAGCTTGAGGAAGCACTTGAGGTTCAGTAACTTTAAGAGCATCAATTTCAGTAGCCATCTGATAATCTTCTACTTCTTTATCAGTCAACAGAAATTCATCCAATAAGGATCATTCTGAACATTCTCGATCTTGAGCAATGTCTTGTGCAATTAGATTAACCAGATTAGGGATTGGGCTATCATCCATAATATAGGTTGGGCCTGATGGTTCCACAATCATTTTAATAGCAAAACTTTCCTTTAGTTGATTAACAACTTCAGGACTTATTGGTGCAGTGTAAAAAACTATAGCCAAAGATAGCTCTGAGCAAACTTCTGGAGGATTGTTAATATATGTATAAACAAAAGATTTCAATAAAATAAACAAATCTACTGTGGGATTGATAAAACAATCACCAACAGTCAACACTTCTGGCAGAACAACTTGTTCATATGTACATAACATATCAAAATCAACTGTCTTAGACTCTGTAATCATAAGTACATCTGTTTCTACTAGCTTAGCTATCTATACATCTGCTGGCTCATCTATCTGTACAACTGCTACTACTGCTAGGGAGGAGACTAGAGCTTCTTCAAAGGATATCTCCCCCCTGCCTGGGTTCAGAGGGTCCTGAAGCCAGGGCCCCAGAAGAAGCGATAGTAGGGGCAGCAGAGATGAGGGCAAATAGAGATGAGATAGATTCAGTGAGATGTTTAATGGCCTCTGCTATTAGATTTCTGATAAGGGGAGTTAGGAGTTCCAGAAGAGTTGGAATGGAGGAGGAATCCATTTTCATAAACTCAGAGGGTGTCTGAGTTGATACAGAAGGATGGATGTGTATGATGATGGAGGGAGTGGTGTGGAGTCTAGCATTTGCTTATTCTGAGGTGATGGAGAGTGGATGGGAGATGACAACAGATCAAAAGTTGGTATGGATGTGATGTTATGGAGGGGGATGTCAGCTAGATGTTGTGTAAGTGGGGATTGAGGAGGTGTTGGGTGATGTACTGGAGATTGAATTGGTGTTGGTTGATGGACAAAAGAGGTAGGAGGTGTTGGTGTATGGGGTTGAGATGTGGATGGTTGTTGGAGGGTTGAGGAAGGAATTGAGATTTATGGAGGTGTAGGCTGATGAGAGGGAGGTGTTGGAATGTGGGTGGATGGAATGTTGGTGGAGGGGACATCTTCTGGGGGTGAGGGATCAGCTATTACAGCTCTGTACCCTCAGATTCTCAAGAGGAAGAGGAAGAAGCCTTATATGGCTTTGTGATATTCCTCTCCCACCTTCCAAGTAAGTCACATGTGAGCCTTTTTGGAGGCATTGATGAATATGGTCTGGGAGACCAGGGATTCATTTGCTTTCTCCTAAAGAAAGATTCCAAGGATCCTTCCAAAATACACCTCTTTCTTGTTGTTCTTTTTCTTAATCAAATCAAACAGTATCTTAGCCAAGTTCACTAGCTTCTGATTTACAACTGCACACATCACTAGGAACTATTGCCTAGTGATATAATCATGGGCAGTATGCTTACCTAGCAATACCTTACCCACCACATCAGCTAAAAATTTATATTCAGAAGATAAATGTTTCTTCAATAGCTTATTAGGGTTTTCTCCAGTGTGACCCATTTTATTTAGCATTTCATCAAATTCAGAGTGATCTATTTCCAAATCTTCTTCACCATTAATCAATCCAAAAATCTCAGGCAAAATGGCGGGGGTTAAGGAAACTTGATTACCAGATATTGTTCCTGTCATTATGTCGGCATCTGGAGTGGAGGAGGTGAATACCCATTCTCTTATTTATGTAGCAGCAATCTTAATCCTGGTTGTCATGAGAGTCTTCAACTGTTGTTCTTCGAATAACTTCAGTATATTTAAGAAGATCTGGTCAGAATGCTGGAATGATTCAAAGTCGATGTCGAATCCCATGTCGAATTTCATCGCCGCAAGAGAGCTCGCCGGAATCGCCATTGATCACCTGCAAAAGGAAACAGAGAGATCAAGTGCAAGGGAACAAAATGTGCGGGATAGAGCTCGAAGAAAACCTAGTTATAAGATTTTCAGAATATGAAGCGTCAAACTCCATCCTACGAAATGAAAAAAGTTCTTCGATCTGAGGTCGACGAAATATTTTATTGACAAAATAGTTCGTCGATCTCAGTCTGAAGAAGGGAAAACTTTTCGTCGTTCTCAGGTCGGCGAATATTTTTTGAAGCAGTATCGTCGATCTCCGTTCGACAAATATAACTTCATACACAGAGAGTTCTTCGATCTTAGGTTGACAAATTTTCTGAAGAACTTTTCTCAGTTCGTCGATCTCTGTTCGACGAACTGTGGCAAATTCTTCGACCACAGACAGAGAGTTAAATTAATGCTTCTCCATTGATCATACCTAGCTGATTTAGAAAGAACAGATGGTTCCACTCATCCAAGGGTTTGGTGAAGATATCTACTCTTTGCAAATCAATGTAGATGTAGACAAGATTAATTTTCTTTTTGTCAACACAATCTCTAATGAAATGATGCATTATTTCTATATATTTAGTTCTACTATGATGCACTGGATTTTGTGCAATAGAAATTGCACTGGTATTATCACAAAGTAGAGTTGAATTATTTAATTTGACACCATAATCTAGGAGTTGGTTTTGAATCCACAACATCTGTGAACAGCAACTGCAAGCTGCTATGTACTCAGCTTCTGTTGTTGAAGTAAACACAGATGTTTGTTTTTTGCAAAATCAGGACACAAGTTTAGCACCAAGGAACTGGCATATTCCTGATGTGCTCTTCCTGTCCACTCTATATCCAGCAAAGTCGATATTAGAGTATCCAATTAACTCAAATTCTGACTCAGTTGGATACCAGTGTCCTAAATTAGGGCAACTCTTTATATATATCAAAATTCTTTTTAAGAAAATAAGGTGAGATTCTTTAGGGTTCACCTGGAACCTAGCACAAAGACAAGTAGCAAACATAATATCTTGCCTACTTGTTCTGAGATATAATAGGGACCCAACAATGGCCCTATACAATTTTGATCAACCGGTTTCCCATGTTCAGCAGAATCAATCACAGCATTTGTAGCTATAGGTGTTTTCTTAGCTGAAGCATCAGCCATCCCAAACCTTTGTATCAGCTCCTTAGCATACTTAGATTGGGATATGAAGATTCCATCAAGAGACTGCTTCACTTGGAGACCAAGGAAGTAGGAGAGCTCACTCATGCTACTCATTTCAAACTCGGAATGCATAAGGTTTGAGAACCTCTTGTATAGTTTAGAATCAGTAGAACCAAATATAATATCATCTACAAATATTTGTACTAACAAGATTTTATCATGATGATGCTTGATAAATAAAGTCTTATCTACTATTCCTCTAGAAAAATTATGCTCTAAGAGAAAGCTAGCTAAGGTTTCATACCAAGCTCTTGGAGCTTGCTTTAGACCATAGAGAGCTTTATGCAATTTGAAAACATAAGAGGGATGAGATGAAGAGATAAAACTTGGTGGTTGTTCTACATATACCTCTTCTTTGAGTTCACCATTTAAGAATGCACTTTTGACATCCATTTGATATACTGTGAACTTCTTGTAGGCTACATAAGCTAGAAATATCCTTATTGCTTCTAACCTTGCAACAGGGAAAAATGTTAGGTCATAGTCTATGCCTTCCTCTTATCTGTATCCTTGAGCAACTAATCTGGCTTTGTTCCGTATGATAAGACCTTGAGCATCTAGTTTATTTCTAAATACTCATTTAGTTCCAATGATTAGGTGGTCTTTAGGTCTTGGAACTAAATCCCAAACTCTACATCTCTCAAATTGGTTGAGCTCCTCTTGCATTAGAATGATCCAGTGTGGATCTTGCTCAGCATCTTTAATGGATTGGGGCTCAGTTTGAGAAATAAAGCAGGCATGCATCATGTCCTGGTGGAGTTGATGCCTTGTCTGCACACCCACTAAGATGTCTCAAATCACTTGAGATACAGGGTGATCTCTAAGTGTGACTAGTTCAGTAGGAGGAGCTGGTTGAGCAACAGCTTGGGGAGCTAATTCCTCTTGTAGAATTAAGTTAGTTGTTGTTGGCTTTGTACTGAGTTCAGTGTCATCATCTTCACTTTCTTCAGCAACTTATGGAGAAGGATGTGTAACAGCCTCATTGGTGAGGGTCAACTCATCCAATATCTCACACAGACTTGGTTCCTGCAAATTCTCACTGGTAGAAGCTATCTTCTCCTTATAAAACATATTAGTCTCATCAAAAGAAATATGAATAGACTCTTCCATTTTCATAGTTGATTTATTATATACCTTATAAGCCTTGCTTACTTGGGAATATCCAAGAAAAATTCCAATTTCAACCTTGGCTTAAAACTTTCTAATGTATTTCTTGTTGTTATTATGAATGTAACAGACACAACCAAAAACTCTAAAATAATCTACTTTAAGTTTCTTCCCTTTGAGTAGTTCATAGGGGGTCTTACCCTTGAGTATGTGTATCAAACTTCTGTTCAGTACATAGTTTGTTGTGCTCACAACCTCTGCCCAAAAGGATAAGGGCAAGTGAGCATCTGCAATTAATGTGCCTGCAACTTCAATAAGTATTCTGTTTTTCCTTTCAGCTACCCCATTTTGTTGAGGAGTTCTAGAAGTAGAGAAGCAATGCCTGATACCTTCCTTCTCACAGAATTCTTGCATGGGAAAAGACTCAAACTCAGTACCATGATCACTTCTGATCGATGCAACTAGAGTAAAGTACTCAATCCTTATGCTCTTAAGAAAATCTGTAAGAACCTTGAAGTTATCTGATTTGTTTCTCAAGAAGAACACCTAAGTGAACCTTGAGAAGTCATCAACAATTACTAAGGTAAAAGACTTCCCTCCTAGGCTCTGTACAGCAATGGATCCAAAAAGATCCATATGGAGTAAGTACAGTATCCTAGGTGAATCACTCTTATTAAGTGACTTAAAACTATTTTTAGTTTGCTTGCCTAATTGACAAGCCCTACAAAGGCTTTCCATCTTGTAGGGGTAAGAAGGCAATCCTGTAACAAGGTTGTCCCTAGATAGTTTAACAATATTTTTCAGGTTTATATGTCCTAATCTCCTGTGCCAAAGATCATTATTATTACTAGTTTGGTTAAGCAGGCATATTTTAGTTTTAGCAGACTTACTATATAGATATTTCCTACTCTAGTACAAGTTAAAACTACTTGGTCATTTATAGAAGTAATAATACAGGAAGTTTTGTTAAATGATACCTGAAACCTTTCATCACATAATTGACTTGTGGATATAAGGTTGTGCTTCAGTCCACTTACATAAGCAGCCTTCCTGAAGGTGACTGCTCCAATCTTGACCTTTCCATATCCTTCGGTCTGGCCACAATTGGAATCACCAAATATTACTTTGGGTCCTATCTTTGACTTATAGTTGATTAAGTTGTCCTTGTTTCCAGTCATATGCTTTGAACAGCCACTATCCAGATACCACTGCTGCTCTGTGGTGGGATAGTCTTTCACCTACAATAAAACAGATTAGCTATTCTTGACCCAGGTAACCTTGGATCCTTGTTTATTCACATAATTAAAACTGGAAATATATGAGTATTCTGGTTGATTTTTATAACCTAGGGGGTGAAATCTTCTAGGTGGAATAATCCATTGATTAAATGGATTAACATATTGTCCTGGTTGATTAAATGTTCTGTTAGAATTAAAGTTTCTGTTATAATGAACTCGGGTCGATGAATTCTGGTAAGTTCGTCGATCTGAGGTCGACGAACGGGGATGAGTTTGTCGAACACCACTCAGAGAATGAAAGTATTCATTTTCTGGGCCCCAATATCGTCGATCTCTGTTCGAAGAACCATACTGGTTTCGTCGATCGCAGTTCAGAGAATAATTATAATGAAAGTTTGTGTTTGGAGTTCGTCGACTTGAGTTCGACGAACTGTACACATTTCGTCGATCTGAGTTCGACGAAATCTGCTAAACATTATTATAGTTAGAATTTTTCTTATTCTTTTTCTTTTGTTTTAATTCTGTTTGTTTAACAATATTATCATCTATCTTTTCTTTACCTTTTTCAAAAACAAATTTAATTGGAGTTGTTAAGATATTTTTCTAAATCAGTGGGGGTTAGCTTGATGAAGCACCTAAGCCCAGCTTGTCATTGAGCCCGGTATTCACTGTGATTGTGATGTCCATCAGCTTGATATTCTCCCATTTAGGGATTCTTCAAGTTGCCTAGCCTAAGATAATTCAGTTTTTAATGATATAATTTGTTCATTTGCTAGAGTTATTTCATCTTTTAATTTGATATTTCCAGAAAGTAAGTTTTCTTGTTCAATCAATTTTTCTCTAAGTTGTTTAATTTCTTTTTCAAAATTAATTAAATCAATACACAATGATTTAAATTAAGTTCTAAAATTTTCTGAATTAAAGTCAAAGGAAGATAGTACCTGATCCTCTTCAGATATAGGTTCTTCACTGTCTGATTTGTCATCTTCTGCTTCTAAACAGCTACCTGATGCATTGATGGCCATCAGGCAAATCTCAATTGCTTTTGCTTCCTCTTCATCGTCACTGGAGCTGGAAGATGAATATTCATCTTCAGTTTCACTCCATGTTTCAGCCACAAAGCCTTTCTCCTTTCTTTTATGCTTGCTGGAGGAGGGCTTTTTATAGTGCTACTTCCTGGTTTCTTTTTCTCTTCTTCTCTCCTCCTTTTGGTTCTCTGGACACTCTGAGATGAAGTGTCCAGGCTTCCTACAACCAAAACAAACAACTTCTTTAGTTGGTATTTTGTCATACCTTGGTTTGTCATCTTTCCTTGATGACTTTCTTCTGAAATCCCTCTTGCCCATCTTGTAAAATCTCTTGGCTAAGAGACTCAGGAATTCTTCACTAGCTGTTGGAGCTTCTGATTCTTTAGTTTCTTTGAATGCAATGCTTTGCTCCTTTCTTGCTGATGAAGGAGTCTTCTATTCTGTAGCTTCTCTGGACTTTATGAGTTGCTCATAGGACTTGAGTTTTCCAAGTAGAGATTCTATGGAAATCTTATTTAGACTTCTGGCTTCCTTGATTGGCCAGATTCTGGAATCCCATGAGCTAGGGAAGCACATGAGGATTTTGTCATTTACTTCTGTAAGGGTGCTGTCCTTGTCCAGAGTCTTTAGCTCATTGATGATTAAGCTCAGTCTATTATACATGTCACTTACAGACTCTGACTCATCCTTCTTGAAGTTTTTATATTGTGAGATGAGATTGAATCTCCTATCCTTTCTCTTATCTGCTGAACCAGCAACCATCTGGTTAAGAGAATCCCAGATGGCCTTGGCTGATATGCACTCAGCCACTTTCTGAAAATTGTCATCAGACATTGTCTGAGCCAGAATATTCATGGCCTTTGCATCAGCTTTTGGCCTTTTATGAGCATCTGTCCACTCAGGTGATGGAACAACATGTGTGCTGGAACTTGCAGTAGATGTTTCCACTAGAACTGGTGGTCCTGTCAAAATAGAATTAAAGATATCCTCATCAATAGAGTTCATATACAGCTTGATTTTTGCCTTCCAAATAGCAAACTTATTTAAGTTTCAAACTGGAGGTCTGGTGCTTGCATAATCTTTGTTCTGTGCCATGATGTGAAAATAGAAAAACTAAGAAAAGAAAATCAGATCAAACAAGGATCTTGGTTCAAGTGTTAACTTGTACAACCAAAGGAACACCCCTTTGATACCAATTGAAAGATAGGAGTTAGACCTAATTTACTCTAGAGGGGGGTGAATAGAATAATTAAAACTTTGGCTGTTTTTAAATTTATCAGAGTAAAAAATAGGTGGTACCAATAATTATATAGAAGGAAATAAAAATAGGCTAAGCTAATCTATCTATCACAGCACAGTAAGAACAAGAAAGAAAATGATCACACACAGACAACACAAGAGTTTTATAATGGTTCCCCAAACTGGGTACATCCACTCTTCTACTGCCCTGGTAGGAATCTACTATCAGGTTTTTGATCAGGTGACTGCCACCACAAGATATATTTCTAGGGAGATCTCACAACCCTTTAGGCTTTTAATCAGGTACCCAAAAACTAAGAATAAACTTTTGAAGGGAGTTAGTAAACCCTTTTACAGGAGGTGAGGGAGGTGATGATGTCTTCTCTTTTCTCTATACAATAGAGAAGACTAGTGTATTTGCTGTTTGTGAAGACTCCTTCTGAAATGTAGAAATGGTTCAGAAACTTGGAGTCTTTCTCAGGATATAGGTCTTCAGCCTTGTCTTGAGAGAATCCTGGAACTTTTTGACTGATTCAAAGTTGTTGTCCTTGAATGTTCCTGGAGGAGAAGTTGAAGAAGACTCTTGATATTGATGGTTATTCTTCTTCAGTCTTCTAAAAGAACAAGGAGAAAACAGAATGTTTTCTGTATGTAGAGAAGAAGTTATGTTTGTTGTTGTTCTATGCAACTGTATTCTCTTTACTGTATTGCTCTTGTGTTTTTACTACAGGTCTGGTCTGTGTCTGCTTGCAGTGATTCTCCTTTCTATTTCTCTATATATGTCATCTGAAAAGAGAAAATCTCTTTTATATTCTACTGTCCAAAATCTTCCTTTGAAATTTGAATTCCTTGCATTAATTGCTGATTGCCCTGGAGAAAGAAACGGCTGGAATATTGACTTAAATGAGTTTCCCCAACTATCCCAATAAAATAGGCAGGTAATTAACCCTGATGAAGACTATAATTAATGTTATCATTAACGGCTATATTTTGGAGAATATAAGCATTAATTACTCAGGAAATTACTGCTAAATATAATAAATAAGGACATAAGTAAGAAAAACTTCTCATTCTGGCTCGGGATAGAAATCGTCGGCCTCTGAATAGAATTCATCGACTGGAGTTCAAAGTTCATCGACCTGAGAATTCCTATTCATCGACCTGAGCTCTGCGAACTGCATTCTTGAAATAACTTGCCAAATCTGCACTCTGATTTTGTCGAGGTGAGAATCTATCTGAAAGAAAAGATCGTCGACCTGAGCTCGAATATCGTCGAGCTCAACTAAGAGAAATAATTCTGAGTTCGTTGATCTGAGATCGACGATCTTCGAGCTGAGTTCGAAGAATTTCGAACTGATAATTTTGATCTATGAATTCTTCTAAGTCTGAGTCTACTGAGGTCCTCTGCTGGCTGGTCCATGAAGGTTGAACCTAATGAATAGCCTAAACTCTAGGACTCAAGGACTTGACTCCGGCTATACAATGTGGGTCAAACTCAACCTAATTTAGTGAACCTAGCCCAAATCCAAACTAGCGATCCAACAGACGAGTATACACGGGAATACTCGATGATTTTTACTTGGCAGATTTTCCAACTCTCATAGATTTTTACTAAAGTACAATATGATGAATTAGACGAGTGTTAGTAAGTATACACAACGAATTCGACGAGTATCAACAAGTATACTCGATGAATTCGACGAATATCCCTTACAATACTCGACGAATTTTACATGGGTAAAATTTTTGTTCTTCTGATTCCAAGTCCTTCTCCTTCCTGGATCCTCCTCATGCACTGGGATAGAAGTACACCCCAATAGAGCGATTACACGTGAGTCAACACATTACCCTATATAATGAAGGATTGCATTGTATAGTCCTATGGTTACTAACCCACTGTAACCTGACATTGGTGTGAACTTAGCAATGTAGACCTGTAAGTACATAACTGAAAATACAACATCAAATACAATCTCAATTCATCTTAGCTTAACGGTTACCTTCTTCAAATCAGAGTTATTATGGATACAATACCCAATAATCTCCCCCTATTTGAAGAAATCAGAATCTTAAAAGCTAAAGTAAATTGCACAAAACAATAATACTAAAGCATATTGAAGAGATATATGAATTAAAAAAATTTAACCAAAGCGCACATTCCAGTCAAAATATTTAAATAATATATATATATATATATATATATATATATATATATATATATATATATATATATATATATATCAAAAAGTTCAATGTTTAGGGGCAACCACAACCACACATAATAACAACAACAAATAAAACCATCAGCCCTGCCTACCCTAGCTCTTCTAACGTTGTCTAGCAAAATATGACCTAGGCTTTGGATAGTATCTTGGAGGGGCTGGGTGCAGCTGGATCATCATGCTTGTGATTTTTGAAGTGAATCCTTCTTTTTGCACAAGCCAACTCATACTTTTGCCACTCCTCTCGATCATAGTGGTTCTACTTATTTTCACCTCCAACATCGACCAAGGTAAAGGATTCTAAAATAATACCTCTTGAGATCGGACTCCACACCTCAGCCATCTCTTAATTAGGCGTATCTCTGACCTGCTCTTCTCTGACTGGTTTTGACCTGACTGGCTCAGACCTGATAGAAGATGTGCCTTCACCATATCTTCTCCTTTTGTACACAGGAGGAGGTATATCTTCAGTTACTTGAACATCTAGAAACACAGCAGTAGCAGCAGCAGCAGCAGATTTGTCCTGAGAGAAATCCTGTGTGTCTATCCAGTATTGAGAGTAATCCTCAGCAGGATGAACTTCAACATTTCCTAGAGTAGGCACAGCAGGTACTGGAAAGCTCGTATCAACTTGACCTGGTTTGCCAAAAATCTCATTATGTAGCAAAGACAAGTTATCATAACTGTACTCATCGACTCCTTTGAAGTTTGCAACCATGGTAGTCTCAATAACATTAACCTTAGCTTTCAGGGCATCCTCCCCCTTTCTGACTTCAACAGCTATAGCATCGGCATAAGATTCCATCGTATTGTCAAAATGAGTCATTGATCTATTGTGAGCATCAATCATGGTCACTGCATTCTTATCAACATTCACAAGAACGTCCATATTACTTTTACGCCCGACCATGTTATGAACTAGAGCTTCGCGACCCTACACAAACCAAGAGTCCAATATTGCATCTAATTTATCAAAACGCACCTTGACAGCTGCAAAGTCGTTGTTCAAATCTTTTCAGTTTCCAGTACTTTCTTCAGAACCTTCTGCATGGAGGATTCAAACTGTGCTTGCTGCTTAGCCAACATGGCTTCTATGGTCTTCAAAATAGAACTGTCAGTACTAGAACTGGGAACATCTCGAGTAGGAACACTCAGAAGAGAGGGAAAATCTGCATGAATTTCTGAATTACTGGAGGACTCATCTATCAGAGATAAACGAGCCTTAGACATCAAACTGAGATCTTCAGCAGGTAGGATAGGAGTATGCTCCTCTATATCTCCATCCTCATCAAAAATATCAAATACTTCCTCTGGAACAGTTGGAGGAATATTGGATGACTTGGCAACCCTTTTCTCTAGGTTGCAGATAAACCTGTCAACCTGTGTAGCAACTGATATCAAGGACTGGGTTGCCTCCCCCTTAGACACTGCAGTAGGGGAAATCTCTGAAAAAGGCACAATCATGTGCTCTGCTGAATCTTGCTTAGAGACATCATTAGCATTATCAGTAGCTCCAAGCTCATCCTCAACAGCAGCAGCATCCATGTCTTCATCAATCTCATGCTCAGAAGGAGCCGAAACATCATCATTAACAGCAACTTCAACCTCGGCCTCATCAGACACTATCTCAGCAACAGCAACACGGCTAATATTAGCAACCTCTGTAAGGAGATCTACTGTCTCTTCATCTGGAACTGAAACTAAACTTGGTACTTCTACAGCTGGGACTTTTGAAACTGTCTCAGTAGAAACACTCAAGGGCACTTTTTGAGTAGCCACTTATATATCAGCTGTCTCCCCGTCAATTCCTGCACTCAGACTATCAAGAATCTCACTGGGGGTGGAGAAGGAATCCTATCCTCAAGAACATGTTATTTCTCCTCCACAGGAAAATCCCTGGCTCCCCTTGGCATCAGGATCCTCCTATCCCACCTCAAGAATATAGAAGAGTCGATTTTCTTTAGGTGATGGATAGGCACACCTTTGGTCATATCAAACTTGTCTCTGTCCATTTGGTTCAAGAACAAGCTGATAATCCTTCCAAAGTTGGGAGTTAGGAGACTGTCTTTGATCTTTGCAAACAGCAGTGCACCCCAATCCATTCTCTTCCTGCAGATGATAGCCACCAGGATCTTGAACATTTCAGAAGAAATATAATCATGCGATCCTGTCTTACATAGGAGAACTTTGACGGTGATATCTGATAGCAACTTTCCTTCCTCATTCATCCCTTTATGCTTCACTGCCTTTGTATCCCTGGGCAGACCACAGAACAGCTTGGCTCTAGTGAAGTCCTCCTCTTTGAGGTAATCATCCTCTTCACAAGAAGGAAGCCTCAAGTACCTGGTGAGGAGAGAAGCTTTCACTTTAACCTTTGTCTGTCGAACTTTGCTCTTTATCACAGTATCCTCCCTGCATAGTTTAGCATTCTGAAAGAATTCCAGGACATCTTTATCTAGAATTTTGCATGGGTGTTCTAGTACAAAAGAAAGGCCGTCAGATTCCAACATCAGGATGACATTCCTAAACTCATCAGATGTAGAGGCAAATCGTGTACGAATGAGTTCTCCACCTCCTAGAAAACCACTAGTGCTTCGAGTAGCCATGGAAAATCAGATAGCAAACAGAATGAGGAAACGGCTCTGGACTGAACTGTCGGCTTGGAACTTGATTACTATCACAGACGGAATCGACGAGGAAAGTGTTTTCTGGATCAAAGCTCAGGAAGAAATCGGCGGGAGAACTCTGCTGGACTGTCGGCTAAGGCTTGCACTGACCTAACCGACGAAGAACAATAGCAGTACGATCGAAGGAAGATGATGAACAGTACCGGAAGAAGAATCATCGGGAGGACTATTCGGCGAGTCGTTGTCTGGTTTCGACGAAATGAAGTGCGGTTTGCCCCGAACCCTTATATACATATATATTTAATTTAAATTTGACAAGGGAAAGGCGCGTACCTGATAAGCCGTGACTCTTCGAATCCAATATAGGAAAGAAAATTTGACCCAAGTGAAATTCGGCAAAATTAACCAGACGCAGAGTTAAATTCGTCAAGTTTAGGCTTGTATATCCGACTAATCGCCGAGTTTTGCTGACCGATATTCGACGAATTTGCCTTGGACTGATTTTTCTACCTTAATGAATTACCCGAGAGACTTCCCGTTTTCCTGGACATTTTCACGAGTCCTTGTTCAGCATGCCCAGTTCCGTTTTGAAAAATGAGAACTTGGCCTCGTCCAGCGGCTTTGTGAATATATCTGCGACCTGCTTATCTATCGGAACATAGCTAAGGGTTATATCCTTGTTCTCCACATGCTCATAGATGAAGTGATATCCTACTTCGATGTGCTTTGTTCGACCATGAGAGACTGTATTATTTGTGATTGTTATAGCACTGAAGGAGTCGTAGAGCATCGAAATATCTTTGAACTTAAGGTCGAGCTGATTCCTGATCCATAGAAGTTGTGTGCAATAACTACCAGTAGAGATATGCTCTGACTCGGTAGTGGAAGTTTCCACATAATTCTTCTTCTTGCTGCTCCATGAGATAAGCCTTCTTCCGAGGAATTGGCACGTCCCGGAAGTGCTTTTCCTGTCATTCCTGCTACCTGCAAAATCTGCATCTGAAAAACCAATTAGCTCGACATCATTGCTTCTTGGGTTCCATAATCCAAGGTTGGGTGTACCCTTAAGGTATCTTAATATTTGCTTTGCAGCGACATAATGAGATTCCTTCGAGTTCACCTGAAATCTAGCGCACACACATGTTGAAAACATTTTGTCGGGTCTACTAGTAGTGAGGTAGAGCAAGGATCCAAATATGCTTCTATACTTGGTTTCATCAAAAGGTTTCCCTTTCTCATCCTTGTCCAGAGACATAGTTGAACCCATTGGAGTCCTCATCAAGGTTGTGTTCTCCATTCTGAATTTCTTAACTCTTTGGTGAACTTTATCTAAGAGATGAAAATTTCATCTTCAGATTGTTTCACCTGAAGTCCTAAAAAATACTTCAGCTCTCTCATACTGCTCATTTCAAACTTTCCTAGCATAAGTTTGTAAAACTTCTTGCAAAGGCTGTCTTCCATAAAGCCAAAAATAATGTTGTTGACAAAGATTTGCACTAGCAAAATCTTATCTTTTACTTCCCTAAGAAATAATGTCTTGTCTATCTTTCCTCTTGTGAACTTGTTGTCAAGAAGAAAGCTAGTAAACGTCTCATACCAAGCTCGGGGAACTTATTTTAAGCCATAAGAAGCTTTATTAAAAAATAAACGTATTCAGGGAAAGTAGAGTTGACAAAATCTGGGGGTTGTGTTACGTATACTTCCTCTTTCAGATTCCCGTTAAGGAATGATGATTTTACATCCATTTGATAAAACTTGAAACCTTTGAGGGCATCATACACAAGAAACAACCTGATCGCTTCGAGTATGGCCATTAGGGCAAAGGTCTGGTTGAAGTTGATCCCATCTTGTTGTCTATATCCTTGAGCTATAAGCCTAGCTTTGTTCTTGATAATAATTCCATTTTCGTCTAGCTTGTTTTTGAAAAATCCATTTGGTGCAGATCACGTTCTATACTTTGGTCCTGGGCACAAACTCCTAGACTTTTCATCTTTCAAACTGATTGAGTTCCTCTTGCATTGATAATACCCAAGTGGCATCCTTTTTTTCTTCTTCAAACTTTTTTGGCTCAACCTGAGACCAAAAACTAAGATGTAGATTTGCTCCTAGACTTTGCTCCTCTCATTAGCAGTACCTCTTCTAGTTCTGACACCGTCATCTGACTCTCCAATGATTTGGTCAACTAGGTGATCTCTCGGGTGTCTGAACGCTAGATTTCTTCCTTGCCCATCGGCATGTTTTGTCATGTTTATAGCATCTCCTACAGGTTGAGGTTGTTCTTCATCTAGACGTTCTTTATCCACCATACTGTGATAGACAACCTTGACTCAGCTTGAAGCATCTTCCTTGATAGCTTCATCCAAGCTTAGTTATTCGAACCTGTTACTTGTATCTGCACCAACAACACTAGACAAGCTGCTATGGAGCATGCTTGTCTCATCAAATATGACATTTATAGACTCTTCTACCACCAGGGTTTTCTTGTTAAAGATCCTATATGCCTTACTATGGCTACTATAACCTACAAAATACCTTCAAAACATTTATCACTAAACATCGTGCGATAATACTTCCCATTATTAAGTACGAAGCATTTACTGTCAAAGATCCTAAAGTAGGACAAAGTCGGTTTTCTTCCCTTCAATAGTTCATAGGGATTCATATGATGGTGTTTATTGATTAGTGCTCTATTTTGCACATGACAAGCTGTGTTGATTGCTTCGGCCCAGAAGTACTCTAGTAGTGAAGAGTCATTCAACATAGTTGTACATGTTTTAATTGGTGTTCTATTCCTTCTCTCGGCAACTCCATTTTGTTGTGGAGTACGTGAGGAAAACTCAGGAAAAATACCTTGACTTCCACAAAATTCTGTCATGGCACCAGACTCAATCTCTATTCCATGATCACTTCTTATTTTGACCACTGAGTAGTTTAATTCGTTCTAAATTTGCCTAACAAAATTAGTGAAAGAATCAAAAGTGTCTGACTTGTGCTTCAGAAAGAACACTCAAGTAAAGCGTGAGTAATCATCAATAATTACCAATGTATAGACTTTACCTCCTAAACTGTGAATTGGCATAACACCGAATAAGTCTATGTGAAGTAAATATAGACTTCTAGAAGAATCTTTTTCAAAAATGCCCTTAAAGGTAGCCCTTGTCTGCTTACCCATCTGGCATGCACGACATGGACTCTCTTTAAGGCATCATGCACTAACTTGTGAGAAAATAACATGTTTATTGTTTTGAAATTAATATGTTATAATCTCTTATGTCATTGGTCACAGAGAGACGCACTACCTTTAGGCAAAAAGCATACTGGTGTAAAAGTGTCTAAACATAGAAAATTTAAACAAAGATATTTCTACTTCGAGTGCTTATTTAGACAGTCTCCAAATTAGCAGACTATTTTATCAAGCACTTGTCCTTGTAGAACTCAACGATATAACCTTTGTTGCATAGTTGACTTATGCTTATCAGATTATATTGTAATCCTTCAACATAATCCACGTCTGTGAATGAGACTATGTTGTTGGAAATTATATCGTGGCCTTTAGTGATTCCCCTGTCTGACCCTCCAAAGATGACCTTTGGGCAATCTTCAACTGGGATAAATTCTCACAGTAGGCTTCTTATCCCGGTCATATGCTGAGAGCATCCACTATCCAAGTACTAGATTGGAGTTTTATTGGCCTTTGGACATACCTGCAACCATAAATCAATTTACCTTAAGAACCCAAACATATTTGGGTCTTTAGTTCCTTGTTAGTTTGACACCACTTGGAACATTAACATTGCGAGTGGTCGGTCTCACATGGTTAACTCATAGAGTTTCAAAATTAGCAGGGTTAAACCAACAATCTATGCCAAAATGACCAATTTTGCCGCAACACCAACAGTAAAACTTGTTGTACCTTCTCTGTACTCCTGCTTTACCTTTTGTACAGGAGGTCTAGTAGGGGCTACAGACTTGGAGGTAGAAGCCTCCTAATTGCAGCACACACAAGGCTTCTCAGTTACCTTAACAATAGGTATGATAGTTTTGGCTTCCAGTGCCTTCTTAAAGTTAGGTCCATGAATATAAGGACCATATTCTTTAAGAGTTATCTTTTTGTAAGGATCCTTAAAACACTTGCCCCAAAGTCTCGGGGATGGGTCCATCCTTGATAACACTTCTTAGGCTCTACATAGGTAGGCCTAGCGAAGTGCCCATAGGGCGTCTCAAAGTCATATTTGTTCGTGGGGAAAATAACCTTCTTAAAGTAGGGTTGACTCTGAGGTGCCTTCCCTTTACCTTTGGCGGCGGCTCTCTTAGCAGCCTTATATTTTTCAGCTACGTGGCCAAGACCACTACCCTTCTTTGGAGCAAAAAATTCCTCGATGAGAGGGAGAATAGTTCTCGACTTGGAATAGCTTTCAACAAGTTTCCTCTCCACCAAGAGCTTTTCGTTTAGCTCATCTAAGTATTTCTCCTTTAGGCTTAATGTCTCAGCTAAACATTTCAATTCCTCTTTCAAGGAGTGGACTTCATCTCTGAGAAGAAATAATTTTGCAAGTTCCTCCTCCAGGCTTGTTTCCACTGCCTTGAGGGAGGCAATCTCTTTTGCTTGCTTTTTGACTACCTTGCAGCATTTGTCAAAAGCTTTCAAAATTTCCAGATGCTGAGCCATCAAGTAGGAATCGTCTTTCTCAGAAGAATAGCCTTCATGACCATCAGTTGACCTTTTTTATTTAGAGAGTATCGTGTGTGAGTTTACCTTCCTGTGATACTCGAAGTCGCCAACTTCGTCGTCTGGATGTGTCATAAGGCCGAAGTAAGCTTCTTTATTCTTTGAACTGGATTCGCTTGAGTCATTGTCACTAAGATTCTTTGACTTCTTAGCGACGAAGCTTTTCACTTCCTTCCTCTTGCCCCTGAAGGATCTCTTCTCTTCTTTCTTGGATCCTTCCTTCTTTTTGTACCGACACTCCGCAATCATGTGTCCTGTATTATTACAACAATAGCACACAACGTTAGAGGAAGAATATTTATTCGGTGTAGAATTATACATGTCCTCTCAGCTATAGTTCTTCTTGGAGAGATCACCATCACGATGTGATCTTCTGAACTCAGAGGAGGATGACTGATTCTTTATTTGTCTCCTTTTGCTGAGCAATATTTTGAACTGTTTAGAGATGAGAGTGAACTATCCATCAGATAGCTCAGAGCCTGACGTGCTTGGCTCAGAGTTCTCTAGGGTGTTTGGAGCACGTGTTCTTACTAGTGACACAGCTTTAGACTTTCTCGAACCTTTAGCCTTCAGAGCTATCGACTTCTCTTTTCTTGAAGTCTGGTTGTTTTGCTCCTCCTTCTTTCGGGTATTCATCTAGAGTTCATAGGAGAGCAATTTTCCAAAAATGTTCTGAGGGTCAATCTCCGGCAACTTCCCAAACTCCCTAATGGCTACAACTTTTGTGTCCCAATCTTTTGTCAAGGATCTCAGAAATTTGTTGTTGAGCTCGTCATTAGTGAATGTGCGACCATAGTTTCTAAGGTCATTGATGATCTTGAAGAATTTCTCGAAGCTGTCTGTAATAGTATCATTTGATCCTTGCTTGAACGCCTCGTATTCTTGATTGAGCAACGATCTGCGATCGTCTCGAACTTCTTCGGTACCTTCCATGAGCACAACAAGATAGTCCCACATCTCCTTGGCAAATTTGCAGTGGAATAATTTTTGAAGGATTGAGTCGTCCATTGCACTGGCTATAATATTCTTTGCCTTTTGGTCCAAAGAGACAAGGGCGATTTAATCCTTGGTCAAGTCCAGCATTTTCTTAGGGATCATGATTGTCGGATTATGAGCTAAGGCTTATGTAGGTATGTGAGGTCCTTCTTCCACAATCTGAAAAATCCTTTGATATGCTGCTTCCATGAATAATCTGACTCTTTCTTTCCACATAGGGAAGTTATCTTTGGTACACACAGGTAACTTTATAGAAGACAAGTCCTTGCTCTTATCTATAGCCATGAAGCAGAATCTCTTGACACTATATGTGAGATCTTGTTCAAGGTGTTAACCTTATGTCGAACAACACCCCTCTGATACTAATTAAAACTATCGGGTGTCTACCTAAATCACCTAGAGGGGGTGAATAGGTGATGTCTGTGTCTTTTCGCGAAATAAAAATACTTTAAAAAATAGAGCACACAAAACACAGTGATTTATAGTGGTTCCCCGAGTTAGGTACGCCCACTGTCCCTCCTCGCCTATCTATCACGAAGGGCTAGATTCGGCTACTTCACCTTTCTCAGATTTCAACAAATTTTACACCTCGGAACCGCAACTCCTATAACTTGGAGATAACGCTCCTATCGCTAGGAGAACAACCTCTCCTACAACCCGATCCACAACTGGATCTACAACTCAATCAACAAACATATCTACAACTCGATCCACAAACGGATCTACAACTCGGAGATAAAATATCCTACAAATGTAAAAGAGTATTAAACAAAAGTATTGTTGGGTCCGACGTTCCTTCACTTGATCCAGTGGCGCTCTGCTACTTATTTAATAAATTAAGTAGCGCCCTTTCCAATGGTCCGGTCTTTTGGAACAGTTGGGTAGGCGCTTGATCTTACATTTGGTATCAGATTGGGTAACGGGTTCAAGACCGGGGGGCGCTATTAAAACCCAATTTTTCCCTTCTACCAGTGTGGGTCTAGCGGGTCAGCCGAACCGTGGACATGTGGTAACCCCACCTTTGAGCCATGTGGGCCATATGGTAACCCCACCTCTGAGCCTACGGGTTGTGCTGGATGTCGGGGGGGATTGTTGGGTCCGGCGTTCCTTCACTTGACCTGTGCCGCTCTACTACTTATTTAAGAAATTAAGTAGTGCCCTTTCAAATAGTCCGGGCTTTTGGAACAGTTAGGTATGCGCTTGATCTTACAAGTATTACAAACAATCTTGACAAGATCTGAATTCTTCTATTCGTCGTTCTTTGATTAGGTTGAACTTGAATAACTTGGAGAACATGAAAAATGGAAAACCTTGAAGACTTTGTATCTCGAATTTTGAATCGACTAAATCTAGGAGAATAGGAACCTTCAGATTGCAAGGATCCAGTCGACTCAGAAGTTGAAGATCGAATTGTGCAGAGCTAGCGTCTGCCGATCAAAAAAATCGCAAACTTTACGGGAGCCGACGAGAAATATTCGCACGGGATCTTTCTTGGAATGTTTTGAGCACGATTAGGGTTGATTAAAAATCCACCCTAGGTATTTATAGAGATCCTCAATTGCAACGACTATAAAAGAAATTCCAAAATAAGACCTTTGAAGACACTGTACATGGCGTATCGTTCAACCCAAGCTAAGATTTGAAAAACAGACGGAAAAATAACCCAAGTCATTTTCGTCGAGTATCGCCGATTATAATTGAGTATAATCGCCGAACTAGTAGTGATATTCGACAAAATTCACTTAGAGAATTTAGCTCTTTCCAACTTGCCACTCGACGCTAGCTAGAAGTCATACTCGACGAATTCGACGAGTATCGGCTAGTATACTCGACGAATTCGATGAGTATTGGCTAGCTCACCCGACGCATTCGACGCCTGACCTAGTGATATTCGACGAATTTGCCTTGGAAAATCCAGAGAAGTAAAATCGAATTGACTCGACGAACTCGATGGGTATCGACTAGCATATTTGACGAATTCAGCGAGTATCGTTAGATACATTCGATGAATTTGACGAGTATACACGGGAATACTCGATGATTTTTACTTGGTGAATTTTCCATCTCTCAGATATTTTAACTCAAGTACAATATGATGAATTCAACGAATGTTAGTAAGTATACACGACGAATTCGACGAGTATCACCGAGTATACTCGACGAATTCGACAAATATCCCTTACAATACTCGACGAATTTTACTTGGGTAAAATTTATATTCTTCTGATTCCAAGTCCTTATCCTTCCTGGATCCTCCTCATGCACCTGAGATAGAAGTACACCCCAATAGAGAGATTACACATGAGTCAACACATTTGCCTACACAATGAAGGATTACATTGTATAGTCCTGTGTTTACTAACCCACTGTAACCTAACATTGGTGTGTACTTAGCAATGTAGATCTGCAAGTACATAACTGAAAAAACAACATCAAATACAATCTCAATTCATCTTAGCTTAATGGGACCCTTCTTCAAATCAGGGTTATTGCGGATACAATACCCAACAGAATGCTTATCTCTCTAGGTGTAATGAACTTTATTGCAAGGCGCAAGATTGAATGAATCACCTTGAAGAGTGTCTAGAGTGGACGATCGAAGATGGCATTGTACGTTGAACTAGAGTCGACTACCACTTAAACGTCATGTTTGGACTAATTTGGGAAGTCCTCTAGGTTGACTAGGAGTGTGATTGCTCCTCGCATCAAAACCAAGTTGTTGTTAAATCCATATAATGATCGCATTGCTGGCTCGAGGCATTCTCGGTCCATCTTCATCCAACATAATGTGTACGCGAACATAACATCCACTTAGCTCCTGCTGTCGATCAATATTATTTGGACCCTAAAGCATGGGTTGTCAATTTATATGATGATTATGAGGGGATCTTGGTGTGGTGTGCGTACACCCGCCAAGTCTTTGTCCCCGAAGAGGATGGCGGTGTCCTGTGGCACATTTGGGTCTTCTGGGTCCTTTTCCAAGTGTGTGAAGGAAAGGACTTGGGCAGTGGGGAAGAGCGAACTAACGATGTTTTGACTTCACCCACTATTTTCCTTCCCCCTTTGCACCATGGTGCGCAGGAAGTTTCTTCTATCCTGGTTGGTACAGCGGTGGTCAATTCGATACCTAGTTCTAAAAGAAACTCCCCATATATCCTTGACGGATGAGGCTCTCTATCTCTTCCTTTAGTCGAGTGTAGTCCTCCATGATATGCTCATTCCCGCAGTGACACTCATAGTACCATGTTTGTTCTCCCCAATTTGGGAGGGGGGAAGGCTTGGGACTGCAGAGCAAATTAGAGTCCCAGGTGGCCATAGGCACTTGCATTCGTGCGGTGTTCAGAGGGGTGATGTTCTGATGCCGACAAGAGACCTTGTCCTTATGATGGTTATTGAGGTATTCACCATTTCTCCTTAGTGTTGGTGGAGCAGACACCAACTCCCTATACCATTTAGAGGTTCCCTCAATCTGCTGGTGGCATGCCTCGATGGCCTCATCTGTTGTGATAAGCTCCTCGACCCAGTGAACGAGGTTTGCGTAGGTCGACATCATCTCTCACTGTAGAACGAAGTAGAATCTACTTGGGCGGAGCCCTCCAAGGATGATGTCGTAAATGAGTTCAGGGTTGACTGTCAGGATTTGTCACACCTCAGAAGTGAAGCGGTGAAAGAACAAGTTGAGTGTTTCCCCTTCGCTTTAGCGGATGCTAGAGAGGGAAGAGGAGTCTCTAACAATCCAATGATTTGCTATGAATTGGTCGATGAAGATGTGTGTGAGCTTCACAAAGTTGTTGATCTACCCTCCCTCAGAGAGTGAAACCACGTGCGTGCTTGTCTTTTCGGAGTTATGGGGAACACTTGACACAATAGTTGATTTGACACGTTAAAGAGGCGTATTATACAACCCCGTATTCGTTGAGTGGGACCCCGATGAAGCTAAGGATTCAAAGGATCAATACATTCAGAGTTGGTGAGTGTGGTAGGCAGACCCACACTCTCCTAGAGAGAGTGAAGGCCTTTCGCCAAGTCGGGCAGAAGGGCTTTCGCCCAGGTAAGCGAAAGGACTATAGGGTTAGGCAGAAAGGCTAGGATCCCGCACTCGCTCTTTGAAGAGGTGCGGGGGGAAATGCTCGGCTCACACAAGCATTTGCTTCTTCAGGTGAGAGGTGCCTTCATGGGCCACTCGACCAGTGATGTCCAGAGCTAAAATTACATGGATGCCCTTGGGGGTCTACAAATAGTCTTTCAAAACAGTGGAGTCACGTTGTTGACAGACCAATTTTGGTTGACTATAGCATTTCTAGAATAACAGAATTACGTTATTTGCAGAACATGTTTGGAATTCTATAAATAGACCCTATGGGCACCTTTGGAGGGGATCTAATTCATTTTTTTGGCTTCTTCCTCCTTGGGTTAATTTGGTCTGGGTGCATAAGTCCTCCAAGGTGCCCAGCTTAGCTTTTAGATTGGGTTGGGAAGCGCTCTAGAGATCTTTTGGGTGTGTGGTGGGACCTCTGTGCTATATCCCAGGGTTAGTATTCTGATTCTCAGTGACTGTCCAGGAGCTCAAGGTTAGGAGAAGTAGGTGTTAGCTACTCTCTTGGGTCTAAACTCTCATTGAGGCCAAGTTTTGGCTCCAACATTTTTGGTGTGGTGAGGGTGGACCGTAGCTTACACGGGAAAATCTTGAGCTAAGCTTCATGTCTAGATTTGAGGATGAGGGAGATGGCTCGGATGGCTCGCTACCCCCGGCGAGTGGTGTCACGATCAGGATGCTATAAGACTTCAAGAGGGTGGTCCTACAGATCATCCACCTAGCATTCGTCGCAAGAGGCGAGTGGGTCACGCCTTCTATTCCAGTTGCCGCAGCCCCGTATTTGGGAGAGAACGCTCTTATACAATGCATCGGGAAGGAGATCCCAGTTGAGAGTGGTGAGAGGGATCTCGTTAGGCGGGAGCTATTCCCAGGGCAGGCAAGTGTTGATAGGGTCAGCGAGCCAAGGACGCGAGATGGACCCACTCGCTAGGTTAGTGGGGGAAGCCCCTTCAACGAGTTAATCATCTCGGACCCGATTTTAGATGGGTTCAGAGAGCCAGAAATGTTCTACTACACCGGCAGGGATGACCCGATGCAACATGTTCAATGGTTCGAGGATGCAGTTTCCATTAGACAGATGTCGGACGCCTTCAAATGCTGACTTTTTTCCACAACTCTAAAGGAGAATGTTGGGTACTGGTTTCACCAGCTTCCCGCATGTTCCATCTACTGCTTTAAGTACTTACGACATGGGTTCCTGTCGAGGCTCTCAACATTGAAGAATAGGAAGAAGGGGGATGAGTGTCTATTTGCGATCAAGCAAAAGCTAGAGGAGACGTTGGAGAAATATGTCGATCAGTTCTATGTAGAGATCCTTCTAGTTCAAGAGGTTTCGGGGTATACCCTAATGCTCGTCTTCACATTGGGCTTAAGGTAGGGGTTCTTCAGCATGGAACTAAAAAGGGTGCCCCCTCTCCTTCGAAGAGTTGATGGAAATGGCAACAAAAGAGATAGAAAGTGAGATGGCCAACCCAACGTTCGCCAAGAAGCTAGACAAGTTGGTCGAGGAAGAGGTGAAGGAGCCAGGAGTAGGAAGGCAATAAGAAGAGAGAAGGAGAGAAGAGCCCTGAGTCCAGGGGATCTAGGGACAACAGCAAGGTTGGGGCATCGGAAGCTGAACAACTGATTGGTCTGGAGGCCCCAGGAGGGACCTACCCTTGGGCAGGTGAGAGGATTTAAGGGTGGGGAGAATTTTCACGGAGGTCAGGGGAAGTTCAACCCACCGGTATGGAGGAAGGGCCAGAGGGCACACCTCCTCCAGCAGCATCAAGTGATGATGATCGCCCAGGGAAGGGGGATTAGAAGAGGAGATAGATGAGAAGGAAGGAGAGAAGGGGGAGGGTGGCATTGCCTTTCTGTGACTTCTATCAGGAGGAAGGTCGTGCGACAACCACCTATCCAGAGTTTGTGGAGGTGAGGGAGGCTCGAAGGAAAGTTTAGCAGCAGCCACCACTAAAGATAGAGGAGATTCTACCGAGAGGAGTGGAGGACAGGTATGAAGATAGGGCCGATGTGGGAGCCCGTGGAGGGATTAGAGTGATTCATGGGGGAGTGGGAATCAAAGCCACCCGCAAGGGGAGCTTCCAGACCATATATAAGAGGAGCGTCGCCTTGACCTCCAACCCCCCCCCCCCCCCCCCGAGGAGAAGATCACCTTCTCATTGAAGGATATGTCAGACTATGAGGACACATTCTGTGATGCTTTGGTGATCCAGACAGCCATAGAGAACTTCACGGTCTCCCGGATACTGGTTGATAACAGGAGCTCTATGAATGTGATCTTTAAGAAGGACTTCAATGATATGAAGGTGGAGGCTAGCAGGGTGTTGGACTCGGATGGACCATTGTTTGGGTTTTCAGGGGAGAGGAAGAAAGTTGAAGGAGGGGTTGGTCTTCATGTGACATTAAGGGGAGTGTTGAGGAATTATCGGTTCGTTATCGTGGACACTTCGACCAGCTACAACGCCATCTTTGGGCGCCCCTCATTAGCGTCTTTCATTGCGTCCCCTCCTCGTTCCATCAGTATCTCAAGTTCAACAGCAGGGGGGTCCAAGTCCGGATCAGAGGAGACCCGAAGGTGGCGAGGCAATTTTATATGACGACCGTCAACACCATAGCCTGGATGGCAGAGGCTAAAGAGTTGGGAAGAGAGATAGCGACACAGGAGGAGTCAGAAGTGAGCGAGGGAGGAAAAGCTGAGGAGTCAGAGCTGACAATGGTAATGGAAGAGGAGCAGAGAGAGGAGGGAGTGGTTCGTACCATGGAGGCTGGGGAAGTGGAGCTGCAGGAGAGCCGGGCGGAGGTGAGGGATGTGGAAGAACTGGAGGAGGAGGTACTTGAGTAGGAGGAGAAGCTGAGAAGTGAGTGGGGGCAATCCAGGCTGGAGTCGGTAGAGGAGGTTGTGAAGATGGATGTCTTCACCAAGGTAGGGAAGATAGAAAGGGTGTGGATCAGCGGCGGGCTGAGCCCTGGAGACCGAGAGAGGATGCGAGAGTACATCCAGAAGAACATCAATATCTTTGCTTGGAGTGCAGAGGATATGCCAGGCATCGACGTGGATGTGGCATGTCGCCACTTGAACCTTGACCACAAGACACGCCCCATCCGCCAAAAAAGGAGAACCGTCATCATAAAACTGGAGGAGCCCATCCGGGAGGAGGTGGAGAAGCTCCTCAAAATAAGCTTTGTATCATAGATCCAGTATCCAGGTTGGGTATCCAATTTTGTAATGGTTAGGAAGGTAGATGGGCGGTGGAGGATGTGTGTAGACTTCTCGCTTTTAAATAAATCATGCCCTAAGGATTGCTACCCTCTGCCTCGAATCGACACGCTAGTTGACTCAGTCATCGGTTTCCCTCTGATGAGTTTTTAGATACTTTTTCAGGTTATCATCAGATCAGGATGCATCCACCTGACATCAAGGAAATCTCCTTCATTACAAGGGAAGGGTGCTTCAGCTATAAGATGATGCCCTTCGGGATAAAAAATGCAGGGGCTACATACCAGCGCATGATGGATCAGATCATCAAGGGGCAGAGGGGGAGGAACTTGTAAGTGTATGTAGATGATCTTATGGTGAAAAGAGGGGATATGGATTCCCACTTGCTCGAGTTAGAGGAAATCTTTGCCACCTTGCGGAAGTTCAAGATGCAGCTAAACCACCTGAAGTGTGTCTTTGAGGCGAGCAGAGGAAAGTTATTAACCCATCTCCTCACCCCTGCGGGAGTGGAGCCCAACCTAGACAGGGTGAAGGACATAATGGAGTTGGAGTCACCACGCAACACTAAAGATGTTTAGCACTTGAAAGGGAAGCTCGTCGGACTTAGTAGGTTTCTCTCCCGGGAAGGGGAGAAGTGCTCACCCTTCTTCAAGGTGTTGTGAGGGAACCAGAAGTTTGAGTGGATAAAAGACTACGAAGAGGCTTTCCAGGCATTGAATAGTCAGCTTTCCCAAGCTCCACTCCTCTAGAGGCCCAAATAGGGGGAGGACCTGACTTTGTATCTAGGAGTGGGAGTTGAGGCCATAAGTTCTGTCCTCGTTTGAGAGGAGGGTAAGAAGCAGTTGTCCATCTATTATGTTAGAAGGATATTGAAAAGGCAGAGCTTTGCTACCCAATCCTAAATAAGCTGACTTTTTCTTTGGTTGTCTCAGCTAGAAAGCTTAGGCCATACTTTCAAACGCACACGATCAAGGTGGTGACAGAACACCCTCTTCGCAAGATCTTCGAAGGGGTGAAGCACTAAGGACAATTGGCTAAATGGTCTATCGAGTGGAGCGAGTTTGATAACTTTTTTGTACCATGGCTCTCAATGAAGACACATGCGGTGGCCGACTTCTTGGCCGACTATGTCGTCGAGGGAGAGGGTGAGATGTCACCGCAGTAGGTTGTCTGGAAGGTGCTGGTCAACGGAGCATCGGGAAAGCATTCTTTAGGGGGCAGGGTAGTGTTGGTAAGCCCTCAGGGGTCACGATAGAGCAGGTTGTAGTCCTGTTGAAAAATGTATAAGTTGTCAACCTAAATCACCTAGAGGGGGGGTGAATAGGTAAGTTGTGCGACTTTTTGCGGAATAAAAACTTTAGCGATCTAAGCACAAGAAATAACCAAGCAAACACAGAAGACGCCAAGAATTACAGTGGTTCCCCAACCTTGGGTACGTCCACTTTCCACTCACCGATCTAGCAAAGCACTAGACTCGGCTACTCCACTATTCTCGGATTGAAAATAATCCTACCACTTGGAACAACGTTCCTATAACTCAATCTAAAAGGGGATCTACACTCAGAAGATGAAAACTTCCTACAACTCAGAGAACGAGGCTCCTACACTCGGAGAATAATCTCCTACAATAATAAAATGAATTTAAGAAAATACAAATAGTAATTCTTTCTCAGATCTGGAAATTTCTCCCTAGGTCTTCTTTCTTGATCTTTTCGGCTTTATCAAAATTTGTAGAAGAAGACTCTCGGCTAGACTTGTTCTAAGAAACTTGGACTCACACAATCAAGAAGAAGATGAAGATTGAAAAATCTATTGATCTGCAAGTCGATCTAAATCGAAAATGGCCTTGGCGATCTTCAAGATGAGCGGCGGCTTCTGTAGAAAATTTAAATAGTCTGCCGATCCAGAAATCTTAGAATGACAGAATATTAAGCGCTTAGGGTTAGTCATAATGACACGGCCTTTTATAAGATCTCCCTAACGATTTGATTTTTCATTAATGACGGCCACGTGGACCAGTCATATCAAGGAATTCAAAAAATCGGTCTAACAGAGACTTGGAGAAAATTTCAAAAAATGAGACAGCATTTCTCGAGTGAGAATATTAATACTCGAGTGTTATGACTAGCTCTCGAGTGGATAGTAATGACTACTCGAGAAGAAGTATTTCTGGAAATTATGGATAGAGTTTGACATCACTCGAGTGGAGTAAAGATCACTCGAGTCCTAGAGATACTACTCGAGAGGTGAAACTGGACTCCTCGAGAGCTTGACATAGAGAAAATTCTGGAATAAATAGTGATCACTCGAGTACTGAAACTGTACTACTCGAGTACTAACTGAACAACTCGAGTAAATGGATTTGCTACTCGAGTGGGGTTAGAATCTTCTCAAGAACTATACTTCTGTTACTCGAAATAAGCTGCTCATCTACTCGAGTACTAGACTTTACTACTCGAGTATTTAACTTAGAAAATTTCTGAGAACTAAAAGCTGAACACTCGAGAATGAGAGAAGGTCTACTCGAGTACTGGGCTTGGCTACTCGAGAGCTAGATTAAATCTACTCGAGAACCACTTCCTTTACTCGAGTTTCAGACAAGACCTACTCGAGTGCTTCTAAGGTTTCTACTCGAGTACAATAATTCCACTCGAGTAAAACACTTAGAAAATTTTTCAGCTTTATGAAAATTTTACTTCTTCAATCCAAACAGCTACATGTCTTCCTTCATCAAACCTAGTGCTTTAAAATGAAGTGTATCCCAATAGAGAGGCTACACATGAGTCAACATCATGGATCATACAATGAGAGATTATATTGTATGGTCCTGTGTTTGGTGACCCACTATAGACTTACATTGGTCTACACTTGGCAATAAGTTCTGCAAACACATAATTAGAACAGGATATCAAATACAACTTAATTCATCTTAGTTCAAGGGTGACTTCATACAAATCTAGGCTATTGTGGATACAATACCCAACAATCTCCCCCTATTTGTAGAAGTCAGAACCCTCTACACTAAGGTGAATTATATAAAAAAAATGAAAAGAACTAGATGTTGAAAATAAGCACAGAATGACAAGCATAAAAATTAAAGATAAGGAAATGAATCATCAAAACAAAATATTTATATAAATAGAAATGTTTCAAGATTTTAGTTCTACACAGATTCAATCCTCAATCTAATAACTATGATCATTCTTAGCCTTGATGTTGATGTTGTTGTTGCTGATGCTGCCTGTCCTTCTTTTCCTGTTGTCTCCTTTGATAACTGAATGGCTTGGGATAATACTTTGGGGGCCTTGGAGGTGCAGCAGGATTGTTCCTCCCATGTTCTCTATCATATATTCTTCTCTTAGTCATAGACTTTTCATACATGTCCCACACATGGGAGTTTTAATGGTCATGTATATTTTCATTAAAGTCCAAAACAAGCTTCAGTGTATCAAGAATCAAAGATTTTGAAGTTGGGCTCAAGATTTCGGCAAATTCTTAGGCTTTCCTTTTCTCTGCCTCTGGATTTGGAATTGATCTGCTGGCAAAATCTCCATCTCCATATTTTCTTCTCTTTGGGATCTGTATTTCATGTAGGTCTTGAGGTATATAAGATTCTCATACCTGACCATAAGATTCTAGAGGAGGAGGAGCTTCTCCTTGAGGCCTAGGATAAAAGGTAGGATGAGCAGGCATCTGAGCAGACTGAACTTCTGTAAGAGGGTTTAGATAATGTGGAATGATATTGGGATCAGCCTGGAAATCTGGGAAAATCTGGTTGTGTACCCATGCAACAGCATCATAAGTATGGAATTTTACAGATTGAATCTGGGCTAGTACAGCTTTATTAATTTCATCCATTTTTGCAGTCCAAAGAGTCTTGACATTAGTATCAAACTTTTCAACATGTTCTTTCACAAGTTCCTCCCCCTTTCTTATTTCTACACTTAGCTTCTCTATGGCATCATCTTTGAAAGTGCCCACCTCTTCACATATCTTCATGAGATTCTCTTGGGCCTTCTTTTCAAGTTGAATCTGATTATTTGCTAGGGTAATTCCTTGGTCCATCACTAGACCAACACTGGTGATTGTATGATCTAGAGCTTTTCCACCTATCTGGAAGAGGTGCTTCAGTTGATTAGTGTTATGTTGAATCTCAGCAAACCCTTTGCTCATTTCCTTTTCCAAAGCTGTGACTTTTCTTGAACAAATTTCAGTGAATCATCAAAATATTTCCTTTGATCTATCAGCATTTGCTCTATCTTACCAAGAATATCAGAAGAAGTAGTTATAGTAGAAGCAGTAGCAGAAGGAGTAACTGGAGGAGGAGGTGCAGTCCAAGGAGCAATTTCTTCAACAATTACTGAGCTCTGAGCTCTGGTAGTGTGAATCATGACATCTCCTTCCTCACCAAGAGTGGTGGGAAGAGTGAAATCCAACCTCCTCAAGGGAGCTTCAACTTGTTCTAGAGACTGTTCATTCTCATCTGAAATCAGTAAAGTGTCTTCTTGTTCTTTCTCTATAGCAGGGGAGTGGTCATCAGGGGACTCTGGAGATGCTATAGGAGATGGAGATGGTTCTTCAGCTTGGTCCTTTTGGAGGGGAGGAAGAGGCTCATCTGAGCTGAGCTCTTCAATCATCTTATTAATATCTTCTATAGTAGAGTGGCTGGTCTCTAGTACTTGAGTATCTGACTAGAGTTCTTCTGATATGGATAGATGGATAGATGTATCAGGAGGAGGAGTAGGCATTCTGACCTGCTGAACAGAAGAGGCAAGCTCCTCCTCAGCTACTGCACCAGATGTGCCATCAACATTAGGTAGAGAGAGAGATGGGGTCCTGTCATCTGCAGCTGGTTGTTCATTGCCTTTTACAGCTTGGGTTGGGTTCAACAACTTCAATTCCCATCTTTGAATGGAGGAGATTGATACTTTCTTCATGTGGTGGAGGGTTGTTCCCTTAGAGAAATCAAACACATCAGGATTTATCTCATGCAACATCAATGAGATAATCCAAGCATAATTTGGAGCATTAATACTCTCCCTGATCTTGTCTAGAATCAACATAACAAACTAAAATTTCTTTCTTGAAATGATAGATATTATCATGTAGAAAAGATTTATAGAAATGAAACTTGTGGAAGAGGTTTTGCACAGAAGAACTTTTCCCAAAATATCAACTATGAGCATTCCCTCAACATTCAGGTCTGGACGTCGGATGTTCTTGATAACTTCAGATATTCCATAGAAGTTGTATGCCCAACATAATCTTCATAAGTGATGTCATCTTCTTCATCAATGAAAGTGATGATAGATACAACTCTAGAGGGGGGGTGAATAGAGTATTCAAAAATTATGATACCATACTCAACTCCCTTAGAGTTAATTTGCGGAATTTGTTTATAGATATAGATAACCCTAGAGCCTAGCACAAAGTGTAGTGCACAAGAGAGAGCTAACTGTAATAACAATTAAGCTTGGGATCCTATCACAGCAACTAGCAATCCTAGTTATTTCTACTCACAGCCACAGTACAATGAATTAAATAAACAGCACAGACGACACAAGAAATTTTATAGTGGTTCCCTCTAAATAGGTACGTCCACTCTTCTACCACCCTGGTAGGAATCCACTACAGGTTTTTGTTCAGGTGCCCTGCCACCAACTGATCTGCTTCAGGTAGATCAAGTAGACCCTTTGAGCTTTTGATCAGGAGCTCAATATCCAACACAGGTTTTTGATCAGGTTCCCTCCCACCAATGGTTCACTTTTGAAGGGAGTAATAACCCTTTGTACAGGAGGTTGAGAGAGTTAAGGATTCTTCTCTATTGTTAAATAGATTAGAGAAGCTAGATGATTGCACGGAGCTAGATAGCTCTAAAGAATCAAGGCTCCCCCTGGCTTAGAGAATATCTAGGAAGGAGTCTTGCTTCAGGGTGCAGGAACTCTTCTAAACTAAGACAAAGAATTGTCCTGAGGTTCTGAAGGAGATGCTTGAAGAAGATTCTTGATTGGGAACAGGTGTTCTTCTTCAAACAGCTTCCTTTCTTCTTCTTCTTCTTCTAAAGGCCTCTGAGTGAAAGTCTTCATGTAAGTAGGATGAACTCAGGATGAAGAAGAATGCATAAGAGCTTTGATCTTCTCAGTTGAATGTGAATTTCTGAGAGCTGTAGAACTTTCTTGCTTTCTCTCTTTTTCTATGCTGCTGAGTGTAAATGTTCTATATAAGTTCTATCTTCTTCTTTCAAAAGAAGCTCTTTTTATATGAGCCTTTACAACGGCTTTAATTTGAGTTTGAATCTTTGTCTTCTTCTGGAATCAGCAATCTGGGCTGCAAAAAGCATAAAACAAAAACAAATCCTGCAGACAGACATACTATAAGAGGATAAAGCTTTCTAAGAAGCTGCATAACCAATCAGATAAGAAGGGTGCAGGAAAAAGGTCACATCAGAAAGAACTCTTTACAACCAGAAAATACTTTCTGAGTCTAACGGCTATAAAGGACAGCCTGGCAGATAAAGTAGAAAATGTATTTTCAACTAATAAGACAAAACACTTTGTCAGATAAAGATAGGCTCATGCATAAGGAATGGAGCAGAGATTGCATGAAAATAATATCATAAATTAACTGAAATAATATGCCAAATAAATATGAAATAAATCATAGAATAGAAGAGGACAGAATTACAAAAGACACACAGCAGAACGTCGAACGACCCTCGGAGATCGTCGACCGAAGCACAGAGATCGTCGACCTATCAAACAGATAGTCGAACGATACAGATAGTCAAACTACCAAAGAAGATAGTCGAACTACCACAGCAGATAGTCGAACTATCAGGACAGATAGTCGAGCTATCAGATAGTCGACCTATCAAGACAGATTGTCGAACTATCAAGCAAAACAGATAGTCGACCTATCAAACAGATAGTCGAACTATCAAAGAAAACAGATAGTCGACCTATCAAACAGATAGTCGAACTATCAAAGAAAATAGATAGTCGACCTATCAAACAGATATTCGAACTATCAAAGAAATCAGAAGTCGACCTATCAAACAGATAGTCGAACTATCAGATAGTTGAACTATCCAAGCAGATAGTCGAACTATCAAGCAACACAGATAGTCGACCTATCAAACAGATAGTCGAACTATCAAACAACACAGATAGTCGACCTATCAAACAGATAGTCGAACTATCAGACAACACAGATAGTCGACCTATCAAACAGATAGTCGAACTATCAGACAACACAGATAGTCGACCTATCAAACAGATAGTCGAACTATCAGATAGTTGAACTATCCAAGCAGATAGTTGAACTATCAAGAAATATATCTGGTCAGAAAAAGTCGAGCGGGGTTCGACGATCGTAGAGGCAGATTTCACAGAACGTCGAACTACCAAGAGTTGAACTAACTCAGAGATAGACGATCTGCTGACAGACAAACGTCGACCAACTGATAGACGATCGTGGAACAGTCGATAGACGATAGTCAAGCGGCGTTCGACCATAGTCGAACAAAAAACAACTTAACCAAATTTTCATCTGGAGAAGTGACAACTCTAAATCTAGAGCAACCTAACTAAACAACTGACCTTTGACCATAGATAAATCTTGGGTCAAGAGACTAAAAGAGAGGACTGAGCTCAAATCCAAACTAGGGTACCAACAATCTCCCCCTATTTGAGTTAAGTCTCTCAACAACAAAAAAACACAAAACAAATTACTGAAAATAAATAAAGTACAGGAAGGGAAATATCTAAGCAGATAACATCAATCAAACAGATAAGTAAATAACTGTCAATCAATGAATTTTAAGGAGCTTCAGAATTTGGTTTAGGTTCAGAGGAACTAGGAATAAAAGTAATTTTTCCTAAAAGGGTCTAGAGCTTCTTTCTTTGACAGCTTTAGATCTTGCTCTCCAATGATTTTAGTTTCTGATGCCCTTGGGACAATTGCTTCGGGATGCTTTTCCATGTATTTTGAAGGGTCAAATACCTCAGGTCTAACCTGGAATTTATCAAGCTCCTTCATTCTGAATTTGGACATAGTTGTTAATCCTGCAGTATCTTTACCTTCAGCTTTAGCTTTCCTAATTTGGGCTGATCCAACAAGCTCACGAAATCAAGCCATCCTATAATCAGGATCAAGCTCTTGGCTTTCATACACATTTTCACAAGTTATATCTACAGGTTTCACAGCTTTAAATTTAATAGACATATCTAGCAGGCTTTCAGCTGGCTCTTTTTCCTGAATAACTAGAGACGAAGGAGGAGCAAACTCAGCAAATTTCTTTCTAGATTTTTCAGAGAAAATAATACTTTTACCTTTTGAAACAGCTTTCACTGCATGACCTGGCTTTGAAGAGGATGTGCTCTTGATTTATTTGGAAGGAGGAGGAGAAAAAGTTGGTTTTTGATAAACCACCTCCTTCACTTGTTCCTTTACATCAGCATTATGTCTTTGGTAACCAGATTGCATTCTGCCTTGATATCCTTGAGAGCTTTTCCTTTGAGAAGACTGAGATGGAGTAAACCTATCAGACTGAGCAGAAGGATTTGCAGACAAGTTTCCAGAGGCTCCTACACTGGGAGGTGGAGGAGGGGGACCTCTTGGAGTCCATCTTGGAGCAGGACTATCATACCTCTTAGACTTCTTCCTTAATTTCTGCTGATTCTTAGAGAATCCCATCCAATGCTGAAATTCTTTAGATTTGGGATCAATACCTTTCAAAATATAATAGGGGATATCATTATCAGGGTTTGGAGGAGGAGGAGCCACAGCTTTCCTTTTCTTCTTAGCAGATCTCTTTTTCTTGGAATCTTCAGATTCATCAGAATCATCCTCATCCTCAGAATTTGAAGAAGGAGGAAGATCATACGGGTCAAACGCCTCTAGCACAGCTTTTTCCTTCTCTTTTAAGGCAGCTTTTTCTAACTCTTCTTCCAGGGCATCCTGTGCTAGAAGAGTGTCTAGGTCTAATCCAGGAGAATCATCCCAGACAGTAGACTTTTCCATTTGAATTTCTGAAACCTTTTCTTGTTCATCAGTAACTGTCATGGGGACCAGTTCTTCTTGCACTGCTAACTGAGCTGGCTGAGCAGCCTCAGGATCTTGAATAATTGGTTCTGGTTCAGGTTGAACTTCTAAAGCAGGTTGATGATCAAGATCTTGGACAGCTAATACTTCTTCCATTATATCTGTAGTATTATGAACACAAATTTGCTAAGTGACATTTTATCATTCCTTCTAGGTATTCCCATACTAACATGTCAGTTATCAAGTCTAAAAAATGAGTAAAAGGGATACCTTCAGAATTTTCCTTTGAATGTCCTAACTCCCATAATTCATCTAGGAAGGAGGTAAAGACTCCTTCTAGGTAGAGGGCAACCAGGGGAGTGGAGCATTCTTCTAGGCAGACTTTGACAACAAACTGAGATTTCATTATGGCATCAGAAATATCTGTTTCAGACAATGGAGGAACTGATTCTTCTATCTCTTTTTCTGTATCTGCAGGAGGATCTGCTGGAAGGGAGGCCAAGGGCAGCTCAGAGTCATCTTCATAGAGCATCTCCCCCTGCCTGATTTCAGTGGAAACTGAAACCAGGCCCCTAGATGAAGAGGGCTCAGCAGATTTTGAGAGTGCTTGGATGGCAGCAGTCAATGAAGAAATGGACGATACAAGGGGAGCAATTGCCTCTTCAATCATGATTTTGATTGAAGGAGTAATTAACTCCAGGATGCTTGAAATGAAGGCTGGGGTGATTTCAGATGAAGGTGGGGGAATCACAGAAGATGGATGAACAGCAGGGATGGTGTATTCTTGATGAGATGGAGAGTGAACTGGAGAATGATGGGTGGATGCAAGAATATCAATATGATCAGAATGAAGAATTGGAGACTGAGGAGGAGTGGAAAACTCAGAAGTCAATAAATCAAAACTAGGATGAGATATCCTATCAAGATGAGAAGGGAGAGGAGATGCTGAAGGTGATGCATGGAGAATTGTGGAGGAGTCAAGAAGATGAGATGCAGTGGATGGAACTCCAACTGAAGTGGATGGTGGCACTTCAGTAGAGGTTGAAGGTAATGCAGAAGAAGTGGATGGAAAGGAGAGAGAGGCTGAGCCTGCTTCTTGAAGGAGGGGAGTGACTGAAGCAGTCCTTGTGCTCTCAGATGCAACTGGAGCTACCCCTGCTGGAGCGGGCTTCAGAAAGCTCCTTTTCCACTTGACAAATAAGGTTGGGTCCATCTTTTTACTGGCATTGATTGAAGTAGGAACTGAGACCAATAGATGGGGATATTTCTCCTTTAGAAAAATCCCAAGCACCCTACCCAGGGTGACTTCCTTCTTGCTATTCTTTTTCCTTATCAAATCAAACAGAACTCCTGCCCAGTTAATTTGCTTCTTGTTCACGATGGCACACATCAGGGCAAACTGTTGCCTGGTAATATTATCATGGGCAGAGTGCTTTCCCAGTAGCACTTTTCCGATGAGTTCAGCAAGGAACTTTATCTTCAACGGAAAATTTACTTTTAGCAGCTTAGAAGGAATGCCGTCGGCATGTCCTAGTTCAGTCAACATCCTCCCAAACTCAGGGGTATCTTGCTCATAATCCTCTTCCCCATTTAACAATCCAAAAATTTCAGTTAAAACGGCGGGAGTCAAAATTACCTCTTCTCCGCCTATTGTTCCGGTCATAGAGTCGTCATTGGAAGACGAAGTGAATGCCCATTCTTTAATCTCGAGAATGTTTATCTTTATTCTTGTTGACATGAGCTTTTCCAATCCTTGATCTTTGCATAGTTTGAGGATTTCCACTATTGCAGACTCGCAGCAGCTGAAAGAGTCGAATTCCACGCTGAAGCCAGCATCGAACTTTACTACGGAAAGGAGGGCTAGAGCAATCGCCATCGAAGGGGTTGGAGAAGACGAGAGAGACGGCGAAGGCAAAATGGCAGAAATCGCGAGACAGGGAGCAAGCAGAAAGACGGAATGCGAGAAGACGCTCTCCGTCGACGATAAAAAGAACGATCTCTTAACCTAGGTCGACCATCAGTTTTATATTAAACCAGCAATAGTCGATCTATTTTAAAAGATACTGGAGACGATGGTCGAACGGTCATTCGACGATCGTTCCTGAAGCAGAGTAGTCGATCCATCGTTCAACTATTTCTATTTTCACAAACAACAAGCTATCGTCAACCATAGATGGACGATAGGCTCGACCTGTTCGACGATCTGCGAACGTCGGTCGACGATCTTCAAGCAGATAAGCCATCATCAACCATAGGTCGATGATAGGCTTGATCCGATCGACTATCTTCGAACGTCGTTCGACGATCTTCAAACAGGTTTCAACAAAGATAGATGTCACACTTAGTCTTTTCCATTAATCATGCCTAGTTGAACCAAAAAGAACAGATGCTTCTGTTCATCTAAAGGCTTGGTGAAAATATCACCTCTCTGAAGGTCAGTGGATATGAACTCAAGGCTGATCTTGTTCTTTTCCACACAATCTCTCAGGAAAAGGTGTCTAATCTCAATGTGCTTGGTTCTAGAGTGGTGGATAGGATTTTGTGCAATGGAGATAGCACTGGTACAATCACATATGATTTTTGTGTTCTTGTGTGTGTACCCATAATCCAAAAGCTGGTTTTGAATCCACAGGATCTGTGAACAATAACTAGCAGCTGCTATATATTCAGCCTCTGCAGTTGAAGTTGAGACAGAAGCCTACTTCTTACAGAACCAAGAGACCAATCTCTCTCCCAAGAACTGACAAGTTCCTGAGGTACTTTTCCTGTCAACTCTACAACCAGCATAATCAGAATCAGAGTATCCAATTAACTCAAATTCTGATTCAGCTGGGTACCATAGTCCTAGATTTGGACATCCCTTCAGGTATCTCAAGATTCTCTTGAGAAGAATCAGTTGAGATTCCTTGGGGTTGACCTGGAATCTAGCACACAGGCATGTAGCAAACATTATATCTGTCCTACTTGCAGTTAAATACAATAGGGAACCAACAATGGCCCTATAATTCTTTTGATCAACAGGCTTTCCCTGATCATCAGAATCTATAACTACATTAGTAGCCATAGGTGTATGCATTGCTGAAGCATCGGCCATCCCAAACTTCTTTACCAATTCCTTGGCATATTTGGATTGGGAGATGAAGATGCCATCAGCATCTTGCTTTACTTGGAGACCAAAAAAGTAAGATAGCTCACCCATACTACTCATCTCAAACTTAGAATGCATCAAGTCAGAGAACTTTTTGCACAGTTTGGGATCAGTGGAACCAAAAATAATGTCATCCACATACACTTGAACTGACAGGATTGTGTACTTGTGGTGCTTGATGAAAAGGGTTCTATCAACTACTCCCCTAAGAAAGTTGTGCTCTAACAGAAAACTAGCTAGAGTCTCATACCAGGCTCTGGGTGCTTGTTTAATTCCATAAAGATCTTTTGCAAATTCAAAACATGTGAGGGCTGAGTTGAAGAAACAAACCCAGGTGGTTGTTCAACAAATACCTCTTCCTTTAGCTCACCATTTAGAAAGGCACTTTTGACATCCATCTGAAAGACCTTAAACTTCATATAGGCTGCATAGGCTAGAAAGATCTTTATTGCCTCTAGCCTTGCAACAGGAGCAGAGGTTTGGTCATAATCTATACCTTCCTCCTATCTGTAGCCCTGAGCTACAAGCCTAGCTTTGTTCCTTACAATGATTCCATTTGCATCCAACTTGTTTCTAAACACCCACTTGGTGCCTATGATCAGTTGGCCTTTAGGTCTTGGAACCAAAGTCCATACTTTACATCTTTCAAACTGATTGAGTTCCTCTTGCATAGCAATGATCCAGTGGGGATCTAGCTCAGCATCTTTAATGGTGAGGGGCTCAATCTGTGAAAGGAAACAAGCATGTATCACATCCTGTCTTAATTGATGTCTTGTTTGAACACCAGCTGATATTTCTCCAATCACTTGAGATGTAGGATGATCTCTAAGTGTGACAACATCAGCAGGTGGGATGTGATCTTCAGCAATAGTTGGGATTAATTCCTCAGGAGGAATTTGATCTACTATTGGTGGTACAGCAACAACTTCTGCAAAGTCTTCATAACTGTCTGATTCAGTGATATGAAGAGTTGATAGATGGAGAATCTCTTGAGTGACATCTTTACTAGATTCTGGTACCTACAATGAACTTGAGGAAGGGGAAGTTTCCTTCTCCTTGTAAAACATCTGAGATTCATCAAAAGACACATGCACAGATTCCTCAATTTTAGAAGATGATTTATTAAATACCCTATAAGCTTTGCTTACTTGGGAATATCCAAGAAAAATTCCCATTGAAGCTTTTGCTTCAAACTTTCTAAGGTATTCTTTATTATTGTTATGAATGTAAACTACACAACCAAATACTCTAAAATAATTTATTTTTGGTTTCTTTCCTTTAAGCAACTCATAAGGAGTTTTACTCTTAAGCTTGTGTATAAGACTTCTGTTCAGCACATAATTAGCTGTGCTAACAGCTTCTGCCCAATAGAAAGAGGCATGTTAGCATCTGCCAATAATGTACTAGCAGCTTCAATCAGGGTTCTATTTTTCCTTTCCACTACCCCATTTTGTTGGGGAGTTCTAGGAGCAGAGAAGCTATGTTTGATACCTTCTTTCTCACAGAATTCTTGCATGAGAAGAGACTCAAACTCAGTACCATGATCACTTCTGATCAAGGCAACATGAGTAGAATACTCAGTCTGTACACACAGTAGAAAATCTATAAGAACTTTGAAGTTATCAGCCTTAGTTCTCAAGAAGAACACCCAAGTGAACCTAGAGAAGTCGTCTACAATTACTAATGTATAATACTTCCCTCCTAGACTCTGTACATTTATTGGGCCAAAGAGGTCCAAATGTAATAAATACAGGATTCTAGGTGAATCACTTTTATTTACAGATTTAAATGAATTTTTGGTTTGCTTGCCTAATTGACAAGCCTTGCATAGGCTCTTCTTCTTGTAAGGGCAAAAAGGTAAACCTCTAATAAGGTTGTATTTAGATAACCTAGATATGTTCTTGAGGTTAACATGGCTAAGCCTTTTATGCCATAAGGTGTTGTTATTAGTTACTTCATTAAATAAGCAGATTTCAGAATGGGTTGAATTAAAATCTACTAAGTAAATATTACCTTGTCTAATACCTACTAACACGACATTACTATTTAAAGTAATATTACAAAGAGTGTTAGTGAATGATACCTGATATCCTGCATTACATAACTGACTTACTAAGATAAGGTTATGCTTTAGTCCAGTTACATATGCAACCCTCTTGAAAGTTACTGCTCCAATGGTAATCCTAACATATCCTTCAGTTTGACCACAGCTAGAATCCCCAAAGATCACCTTTGGTCCAAGCTTGGCCTTGAACTTTGATAGATTTTCTTTATTCCCTGTCATATGTTTGGAGCAACAACTATCCAAATACCACTTGTCTTGAGTGATAGGATAGGTCTTCACCTGCAGTGAGTTAAGTTAAACATTGTGGACCCAGGTAACCTTGGGTCCATTATTCTTCACATAATGAAAACTAGAAATAAAAGAATAAGCAGGTTGGGGTTTATAACCTAAAGGGTAAGATCTTCTAGGTGGGATGCTCCATGCAGTTAATGGGTCCACAAACCTAGGATTTCTATTCATATTAAGGTTTCTAGGGTTCTAGTTATAATTTTGAAATTCATATTGAAAACGTCGATCGGCGTTTGACGATGGATGCACAGATCGTCGAGCTTCGTTCGACCACTGAGCATGCGGTCGTCGAGCAGCATTCGACGTTTTTTGTATTTCCTTAAACTTTTGTTTTCTTTTCTCTCTCTTAGCTTTGTTTAAGGCTTGATTAACTTGTCTTACTTGCTCAGTGTTCTTTATCCCATCAGCTGAGATAAAGTTCACTGGAGTTGAAAGATGATTTTTAAGGATAATTGGGGGTTCACATGATGAAGCTCCTAAGCCTAGCTTATTGTTGCCTGACCTAGTGTTTGTCATGCTGGTTATTTCAAGCAACTTAAGGCTTTTACCATTCAGAGATTCTTCTAACCTTTTTGACTTAGCTAATTCATTCTTAAGAAATTTTATTTCTTCACTAGAATTAGTGAGTTCTGCTGTTAACCTAATGTTTTCATTAGAGATAAATTCAGATTCAGCAAGCTTATTTTTAAGGTCCTTAATTTCCTTTTCAGAACTAATTAAATCTAAACACAATGATTTAAATTTTGATTTAAATTCAGCAGATGTAAAATCGTAAGAAGATAATACCTCATCTTCTGTTGGCATTTCTTCATCAGAATCTGAACTCTCTGCAGCTGAGTGATTGCTGCAGGCATCAATTGCCATCAGGCAAATTTCCTTTGCCTTCTTCTCTTCCTCATCCTCACTAGAGCTTGAGGAGGAAGATTCCTCATCAGAATCGCTCTAGGTTTCAGCAACGAAACCTCTCTCCTTCTTTTTGTTCTTGTAGGAGGAGGGCTTGGAATGCTTCCTGTGCTGTTCTTTTTCCTTCATTTTCTCTTTATTCTTTTCCTCTGGACACTCTGGTAGAATATGTCCAGGCTTCCTGCAACCATAGCAAATTATTTCTTTAGCAGGAGAACGATCATACCTTGGTTTATCTTCATATCGTGAAGATTTCTTTCTGAAGTCTTTTCATCCCATCTTGAGAAACCTCTTGGCAAATAATGCCATTAGTTCCTCATTGTATTGGCTTCCTTCAGAAGCTTCAGCAGCTTTGAGAGCAAGAGATTGCTCTTTTCTTGTTGGAGTTGGAGTCTTTGCTTCAGCCTCAGCTTCCCTGGTCTTCAGCACTTGCTCAAAGGACTTGAGCTTGCCAAGGAGAGCTTCTGTTGAGATTTCATTTGTACTTCTGGCCTCCTTGATAGGCCAAATCCTCAGATCCCATGTGCTAGGGAAGCATATAAGAATCTTATCATTGACCTCTGTCAATGATATATCCTTGTCAAGAGTCCTCAGCTCATTGATGATTGAGCTGAGCCGGGTGTACATTGCTTCAACTGATTCAGCATCAGTTTTCTTGAAGTTTTTATACTGGGAGATAAGGTTGGACCTTCTGTCCTTCCTTTCATCAGCTGAACCAGCTACAATCTGGTTCAGTGTATCCCACATTGCTTTTGCTGAGGAGCATTAAGCAACTTTCTGGAATACTTCATCAGACATTGTCTGAGCCAGAATATTCATTGCTTTGGCATCTGCTATCTTTGCCTTTTTGTATTCATCGTTGTAATCTGCAGGAGGCACTACACTCATATCAGGTGATGATGAAGCAGTAGCTGCAGCAGGTGCTCTTGGTGGTCCTATCAAAATGGAAGCAAAAATACTCTCATCAATAGAGTTCATATATAACTTAATCCTTGCCTTCCAGATGCTAAACTTAGCTAAGTTGCATGCTGGAGGTCTGGTGCTTGAGTAATCCTTAGACTGGGCCATGAAGTGAATATCTATAAGCTTGGTATCTATCAGGATCTTGTGACTCAGGTGTTAGCCTGTACAGTCAGTTAACCTCCCTCTGATACCAATTGAAAGTGATGATAGATACAACTCTAGAGGGGGGGTGAATAGAGTATTCAAAAATTATGATACCCTACTCAACTCCCTTAGAGTTAATTTGCGGAATTTGTTTATAGATATTGATAACCCTAGAGCCTAGCACAAAGTGTAGTGCACAAGAGAGAGCTAACTGTAATTACAGTTAAGCTTGGGATCCTATCACAGCAACTAGCAATCCTAGTTATTTCTACTCACAGCCACATTACAATGAATTAAATAAACAGCACAGACGACACAAGAAATTTTATAGTGGTTCCCTCTAAATAGGTACGTCCACTCTTCTACCACCCTGGTAGGAATCCACTATAGGTTTTTGTTTAGGTGCCCTGCCACCAACTGATCTGCTTCAGGTAGATTAAGTAGACCCTTTGAGCTTTTAATCAGGAGCTCAATATCCAACACAGGTTTTTGATCAGGTGCCCTGCCACCAATGGTTCACTTTTGAAGGGAGTAATAACCCTTTGTATAGGAGGTTGAGAGAGTTAAGGCTTCTTCTCTATTGTTAAACAGATTAGAGAAGCTAGTGGATAGCACAGAGCTAGATAGCTCTAAAGAATCAAGGCTCCCCCTGGCTTCGAGAATATCCAGGAAGGAGTCTTGCTTCAGGGTGCAGGAACTCTTCTGAACTAAGACAAAGAATTGTCTTGAGGTTCTGAAGGAGAAGCTTGAAGAAGATTCTTGATTGGGAACAGGTGTTCTTCTTCAAACAGCTTCCTTTCTTCTTCTTCTTCTAAAGGCCTCTGAGTGAAAGTCTTCCTGTAAGCAGGATGAACTCAGGATGAAGAAGAATGCAGAAGAGCTTTGATCTTCTCAGTTGAATGTGAATTTCTGAGAGCTATAGAACTTTCTTGCTTTCTCTCTTTTTCTATGCTGCTGAGTGTAAATGTTCTATATTAGTTCTATCTTCTTCTTTCAAAAGAAGCTCTTTTTATATGAGCCTTTGCAACGGCTTTAATTTGAGTTTGAATCTTTGTCTTCTTCTGGAATCAGCAATCTGGGCTGCAAAAAGCATAAAGCAAAAACAAATCCTGCAGACAGACATACTATAAGAGGATAAAGCTTTCTAAGAAGCTGCATAACCAATCAGATAAGAAGGGTGCAGGAAAAAGGTCACATCAGAAAGAACTCTTTACAGACAGAAAAGACTTTCTGAGTCTAACGGCTATAAAGGACAGCCTGGCAGATAAAGCAGAAAATGTATTTTAATAAGACAAAACACTTTGTCAGATAAAGATAGGCTCATGCATAAGGAATGGAGCAGAGATTGCATGGAAATAATATCATAAATTAACTGAAATAATATGCCAAATAAATATGAAATAAATCATAGAATAGAAGAGGACAGAATTACTAAAGACACACAGCAGAACGTCGAACGACCCTCGGAGATCATCGACCGAAGCACAGAGATCGTCGACCTATCAAACAGATAGTCGAACGATACAGATAGTCGAACTAGCAAAGAAGATAGTCGAACTACCACAGCAAATAGTCGAACTATCAGGACAGATAGTCGAGTTATCAGATAGTCGACCTATCAAGACAGATAGTCAAACTATCAAGCAAAACAGATAGTCGACCTATCAAACAGATAGTCGAACTATCAAAGAAAACAGATAGTCGACCTATCAAACAGATAGTCGAACTATCAAAGAAAACAGATAGTCGACCTATCAAACAGATAGTCGAACTATCAAAGAAAGCAGAAGTCGACCTATCAAACAGATAGTCGAACTATCAGATAGTTGAACAATCCAAGCAGATAGTCGAACTATCAAGCAACACAGATAGTCGGCCTATCAAACAGATAGTCGAACTCTCAGACAACACAGATAGTCGACCTATCAAACAGATAGTCGAACTATCAGACAACACAGATAGTCGACCTATCAAACAGATAGTCGAACTATCAGACAACACAGATAGTCGACCTATCAAACAGATAGTCGAACTATCAGATAGTTGAACTATCCAAGCAGATAGTTGAACTATCAAGAAATCTGTCTGGTCAGAAAAAGTCGAGCGGGGTTCGACGATCGGAGAGGCAGATTTCACAGAACGTCGAACTACCAAGAGTTGAACTAACTCAGAGATAGACGATCTGCTGACAAACAAACGTCGACCAACTGATAGACGATCGTCGAACAGTCGATAGACGATAGTCGAGCGGCGTTCGACCATAGTCGAACAAAAAACAACTTAACCAAATTTTCATCTGGAGAAGTGATAACTCTAAATCTAGAGCAACCTAACTAAACAACTGACCTTTGACCATAGATAAATCTTGGGTCAAGAGACTAAAAGAGAGGACTGAGCTCAAATCCAAACTAGGGTACCAACAATCAACCACGGGCATTCTAAGTAGTTGAGAAACAGAGGTCTTATTGAGCTTAATCTTGATTCCCTAAACCTTGGATTTTAGAAATTTTCCATTCCTCTTCACTTTAACTTTCTTGAAAAGTTCTTCTACCTCTGGAAATAAAATCTTGCACAGCTGCTGTAGAACAAAAGTGAGACCGGCTGTGTCGAGTAGAATGAGAAAATTCCTGAAGTCATCTGAAATTTCTTCTATCCCGACGACGACTAACTCACTGCCTATCCCTACCTTCGACGACGACGCCATATCCTTCAGAGAACTGCGAGAGGTATACTGGAAGAAGACGGCAATGACGGCATGCTCTGTAACAGTGACGAAATACGAAGAGTCTTTCGAGAGATAGAGGATTTGAATTCGTGTAGAACCTTGAAATTCGATTTTTCCTATTTATATAACCCTAGTAATGATGATTAATGGTAATTAAGCTTAAACATACCTTAGATAACGGCGGATTGGACTTCGGGTTGCGTAAATGAAAATTTGAAAGTAATCCTGAAAATGTCGAGTCATTTCTCGAGTGGAAATTTATTACTCGAGGGAAGGAATGACGGTACTCGAGTGGCGGTATGACAGTACTCGAGTGGCATCTTTCTGCTTCTCGAGAGGAAGTTCTGCACTCGAGTGATAAAACTCTAGTGACTTTCTTAGTTCTCGAGAATACAAGATAGTACTCGAGTGGTCTTCGCCAAGTACTCGAGTAGTCATTACCTATCTCGAGAAATGAAGTTCAACTTAGAGAAATTCCAACTTTTTTTCACTTATCCTTGATTTAAGAGCTATGTAATGAGTCCTTCTTGTATATTCCTCTGTGTTGAGCATACCAAGTTCAGTTTTGAAGAAAGAGAACTTGGTCTCGTCCAGCGGCTTCGTGAATATGTCTACAATCTGCCTATCTATTGGGACATACTGTAGATCTATGTCCTCATGCTCCACATGCTCCCGGATGAAGTGGTATCTTAGCTCAATGTGCTTTGTCCAGCTGTGAGAGACTGAGTTGTTGGTTATTGCTATTACACTGGAGGAGTCGCAAAACAATGGGATTTCTTTGACCTTCAAGTTGTAATCTTCAAGTTGATTCTTTATCCAAAGCAATTGTGCACAACAACTGCCGGCAGAAATATATTCTGACTCGGCCGTTGAGATTGCGACAAAATTTTGTTTTTTGCTGCTCCAAGAAATGAGTCTCTTTCAAAGGAATTGGCAAGTCCCGGAAGTGCTCTTTCTATCAACTTTGTTACCTACAAAATCTGCATCTAAAAAACATATTAGTTCGCTTTCATTACTTCTTGGGTACCATAAGCCAAGATTCGGTATACCTTTAAGGTATCTCAAAATCCGCTTTGCATCAGCATAATGAGATTCCTTACAGTTCACTAGAAATCTAGCACAGACATATGTGGAGAACATTATGTCTGGTCTACTAGCAGTAAGGTAGAGCAAGGTTCTAACTATGCTTCTGTACTTGGTTTTATCAAAAGGTTTCCCTTTCTCATCCTTGTCAAGAGACACAGCTGGACCCATTGGAGTCCTCATAGAGGTTGTGTTCGCCATTCCGAATTTCTTAATTAACTCCTTAGTGAACTTAGTCTGCGAGAAGAAAATTCCATATTCATATTGTTTCACCTGAAGTCCTAAGAAATACTTCAGCTCTCCCATACTGATCCTTTCAAACTTCCCTTGCATAAGTTTTGAAAACTTCTTGCAGAGGTTATCGTCAGAAGAGCCAAAAATAATATCGTCGACATAGATTTGCACTAGCAAAATCTTGCATTTAATTTCCCTAAGAAATAATGTCTTGTCTATCTTTCCCCTTGTGAACTTGTTCTCAAGAAGAAAGCAAAACAATGTCTCATACCCAGCTCGAGGAGCTTGTTTCAAACCATATAAAGCTTTAGATAGCAGATAAACATAATCAAGAAAGTTAGAATCAACGAAACCTAGAGGTTGTTCCACATACACTTCTTCCTTTATGTCACCATTAAGGAAGGCAGATTTCACATCCATCTGATAAACGGTGAAGCCTTTAAGTGCAGCATATGCTAGGAACAACTTGATTGCCTCCAGCCTTGCCACTGGAGCATACGTCTGGTCGAAGTCGATTCCTTCTTCTTTTCGATATCCTTTGGCGACGAGTCTGGACTTGTTCTTTATGATAGTTCCATTCTCGTGTTCCTGTAGACCCACTTTGTCTCGATGACGTTCTTATCTTTAGGTCTTAGAACAAGTTTCTAGACTTGACAGCGCTTGAACTGATTCAACTCTTCTTCCATAACCATAATCCATGATGTGTCCGAGTTTGCTTCCTCAAACTTCTTTGGTTCAACCTGTGAGAGAAAACTCAAATATAAATTCTCATTAGTAGTACCTCTACGAGTTCTGACACCATCCCTAGGATCTCCTATGATTTTCTCCATTAGGTGATCCTTCAGATGTCTGAGCTCTAGAGTCCTTGCATCTAGAGTGACTTCATCAGCTTGGATGACTTCTTCATCTTGATCATCAACCTCTCTAATCGGGGTTGGAGTGGTGATCTTGATGAACTTTTCTCCTTTTTATTCAAACGGCTCATCCAAGTTAAGTTCTTTCAACTTTGAACCTGCATCTTCAATGAACATACTAGAAGAGTTGCCTTGCAACAAGCTCGTCTCATCAAATACAACATGAATAGATTCTTCTACCACCATGGTTTTCTAATTAAATACCCTATATGCCTTACTATGGCTACTATACCCTACAAAAATACCTTCAAAGCTCTTTTCACTAAATTTAGTTGTATGATACTTTCCATTGTTAAGAACGAATCATTTACCACCAAAGATTCAAAAATATGAGACAGTCGGCTTTCTGCCCTTCAGAAGTTCATAAGGTGTCTTATTGTGGTTCTTGTTTATGAGTGCTCGATTTTGCACGTGGCATACAGTGTTGACGGCTTCAACCCAAAAGTACTCCGGTAGTGAGGCATCACTCAACATAGTTCTGCAGGCCTCTATGAGTGTTATATTCCTTCTCTCATCTACTCCATTTTGTTGGGGAGTACGAGGAGAGGAAAACTCATGAAAGATACCTAGGCTTTCATAAAATTCTATCATGGCCCCAGACTTGAATTCAGTTCCATTGTCACTTTTGATTTTGACTACGGAACAGTTATATTCATTCTGGATCTGCCTGACAAAATTGGTAAGGATGTCAAAGGTATCTGACTTGTGTGTTTACACCTACTTCATATGGACTTGTTCGGTCCACTACAAGTTAGAAGTTTGGGAGGTAAGGATTATATGTTGGTTATTGTCGATGATTACTCGCGCTTTGCCAATAATGCTTTTAAAGTTAGCCCTTGTTTGCTTGCCTTTTACGCATGCGTGGCAAGGTCTATCCTTAGCGCACTTGACATTTGGGGCATCACGTACTAAGTTCAGAGAAAATAATTTATTAATAGTCTTGAAATTAATATGTGCTAATATCTTGTGTCATTGGTCACCAAGAGACGCACTATCTTTTTCCAAAAGACACATTAGTATAGAAGAGTCTATGCAAATAAAATTCAAACAAAATATATTCCTACTACGAGTGCCTGATAAAACCATTTCCAAATTGTCAACCGATTTTATCAAATACTTATTAGCATGAAATTCTACGATGTATCCTTTATCACAGAGTTGGTTTATGCTTATGAGATTGTGTTCCAATCCTTTAACATAAGCCACATCTGAAAAGGATACACTACTATTAGTAATCATACCATAGTCTTTCGTAATTCCTCTGTCAGAACCTCCAAAGATGACCTTTGGCCCATTCATAACTAGTGAGTAATTCTGGAGAAGGCTTCTAGTCCCGATCATATGCTGAGAGCATCCGCTGTCCAAACACCTAATGGGATTTCTGGTGGCCTTTGGACATTCCTACAAAGTGAAATCAAGTTGCCTTAGGAACCCAAACTTGTTTGGGTCCTTGGTCTCTAGTTAGCTTGCTCCCCCTACATGTATTAACAATGTGGGCGGTCTTTCTCACATTATTAACTCGAGGAGTTCATAATGTCTAGGATTAAACCAGCAATCTATGGCGAAGTGACCAATCTTGCCACAACACCAACAGTCAAATCTGTTGTATCTTTGCCTAAAGATCTCCTGCTCGACCTTTTGAGATTGTGGTCTAGCAGAGGCAGTAGAATTAGAAGTAGAAGCTTCATGATGATGATAGTCACATGACTTCTTCTCCTTAGTAGGCTTTTCTACAACGGGTTTTACTCTTGGATCTTTCTCGATGTTGTGACCATGATTATAAGGTCCGTAGCTCTGAAGAGTGATCTCCTCATAAGGTGCCTTGAAGACACTCTTGCCAAAGTTCCGAGGACAAGTCCATCCTTGGTAACGAGACTTGGGCTCTACGTAAGTAGGCCTAGCAAAGTGACCATAGGACGAATCCAAATCAAACTTATTTGTTAGAAAGATAACCTTCCTAAATGTCATTTGTTCTAGAGGATTTTTTCCCTTCTCCTTGCTAGTGCTTTCTTAGCAGCCTTATTTCTCCTTTAGGCTTTATTTCTCCTAGAAGATTAACTAGGACCAGCCACATGGCCTAAGCTAGCACCTTTGGCCTGAGCAGAGAATTCAGCAACAAGTGGAAGAACTGTCTTGGGCTTGGAGAAACCTTCAATAAGTTTCTTTTCGAATGCAAGTTATTCTTCCAACCCCTTGATGATTTCCTCTTTCAAATCTAGGTGCTTGAGAGCCTTATTGTATTCTTCCATAACATCATGGAAGTCTTTCTTGAGGGAGTCCATCATTGAAATTTCCTCTCTCAGATTACTCTCTTCAGCCTTTAGAGATTTGATCTCCTTAGCCTGAGCTCTTGCCACTCTACGACATTTGTCGTAGGCTTTGATCAACTCTTTATATTGAGACATGAGTTCAGATTCCTCGTCAGAAGAACATTCCTCATTCTCATGGTCAAAATCATCAGATTCAGAAAGAGGGGTGTGAGATTTTACCTCCCCAGTGAACTGGGGCTCTTCTTCTTCGTTAGTATGTGCCATGAGCCCAAAGTAGGCTTCCTCTTCTTCACTTGACTCAGATGAGTCAGTGTCGCTGAGAGTCTTGCCCTTTTTGGCTACAAGGATTCCCTCTATTCTCTTCTTGTGGTAAGAAAATTTCTTCTCCTCTCTTTTTCCACCCTCCTTCTTCTTATGGGGGCAATCAGTAATGACATGACCTGTCTTATTACAACAGTAACAAACGATGTCAGTAAAAATATGTTTGCTCTGTTTAGAGCTATACCTGTCTTGGCTACTTGAGCCCTTCTTCCGTCGATCACCATCATGTCTTGATCTTCTGTACGAGGCATCCTTGCCTCTCCATTGCTTCTTTTTGTTCAATAATTTCTTGAACTGTCTTGAGAGTAGTGAGAACTCTCTTTCAGATAGTTCTGAGCCTGGGGTACTTGGCTCTTAGGTTTCTTCTTCACTTTCTTCTTGTGCAGGGGCAGGTGAAGCAGCTTTGGCCTTCCTTGAGATGTCTGCCTTCAGTGCGACAGACTTCTCCTTGGAAGATAACCGACTCTTTTCTTCTTCAGCTTTTCTAGTATTGATTTGAAGCTCATAAGACATCATCTTTCTGAAGAGGTTTTGAGGATCAGTCTCAGCTAACTTGTCACTCTTTAGTTAGGGACCTCAGAAATTTGTTGTCCCACTCTTTAGTTAGGGACCTCAGAAATTTGTCGTTCAGCTCTCCATTTGTGATGACCCGGCCATATACTCTTAGGTTGTTAACTATCTTGAATAAATTCTCAAATTTGTTAGCAATGGTGTCCTTGGGTCCTTATTGGAAGGCTTCATACTTTTGATTCAGAAGGGATCTTCTGTCATCCCTAACTTCTTATGTACCTTCCATCAAGGTGACGAGGGACTGCCACATTTCTTTAGTAGATTGGCAGTGAATCAAATTTTGTAGCATCGAGTCATCGACTGCATTTGCCATGATATTTTTTTCCTTTTTGTCTAACGAGACAAGTGCAATCTCATCTTTGTCGAGATCCATCAATTTCTTGGGGACTTTCTTTGTAGGATCTATAGTGGAGACAGTCATTGGAACATAAGAACCTTCTTCAACAATCATGAAGATCCTTGGGTCCACAGCTTCCATGAAAAACTTAATCCTTTCTTTCAACATGGGAAAGTTGGTCTTTGTACATAGGGGAAGCTTGGCAAAATCCTTGGCCTTGTCCAAGCTTGGAAAACTCTAGAGACAACTTAGGGAAGATCTGATCAAGGTTTTAACCTCTTAATGATCAACCTCACTCTGATACCAATCAAAAACGTTTAAGTTGTGAACCTAAATCACCTAGAGGGGGTGAATATGTGAGTTGTGCGACTTTTTGCGGAATAAAAACTTTAGCGATCTAAGCACAATAAATAACCAAGCAAACACAGAAGACACCAAGAATTATAGTGGTTCCCCAACCTTAGGTACTTCCACTTTCCACTCATCAATCTAGCAAAGCACTAGACTCGGCCACTCCACTATTCTCGGATTGAAAACAATCCTACCACTCGGAACAACGTTCCTATAACTCGATCCAAAAGGGGATCTACACTCGGAAGATGAAAACTTCCTAAAACTCAGAGAATGAGGCTTCTACACTCGGAGAATAATCTCCTACAATAATAAAATGAATTTAAGAAAATACAAATAGTAATTCTTTCTCAGATCTGGAAATCTCTCCCTAGGTCTTCTTTCTTGATCTTTTAGGCTTTATCAGAATTTGTAGAAGAAGACTCTCGGCTAGATCTGTTCTGAGAAACTAGGACTCACACGATCAAGGAGAAGATGAAGATTGAAAAATGTCTTGATCTACAAGTCGATCTAGATCGAAAATGGCCTTGGCAATCTTCAAGATGAGCGGCGGCTTCTGTAGAAAATGGAAATAGTCGGCCGATCAAGAAATCTTAGAATGACAGAATATTACGCGCTTAGGGTTAGTCATAATGACATGACCTTTTATAAGATCTCCGTAACGGTTAGATTTATCATTAATGATGGCCACGTAGACCAGTCATATCAAAGAATTCAAAAAATTGGTCTAACAGAGACTTGGAGAAAATTTCAGAAAATGAGACAGCATTTCTCGAGTGAGAATAATACTACTCGAGTGCTATGACTAGATCTCGAGTGGATAGTAATGACTACTCGAGAAGAAGTATTTCTGGAAATTCTAGATAGAGTCTGAGATCACTCGAGTGGAGTAAAGATCACTCGAGTCCTAGAGATACTACTCGAGAGGTGAAACTGGACTTCTCGAGAGCTTGACTTAGAGAAAATTCTGGAAGAAATGTTGATCACTCGAGTACTGAAACTGGACTACTCGAGTACTAAACGAACTACTCGAGCACATGGATTTGCTACTCAAGTGGGGTTAGAATCTTCTCAAGAACTATACTTCTGTTACTCGAAATAAGCTGTTCATCTACTCGAGTACTAGACTTGACTACTCGAGTGTTTAACTTAAAAAAATTCTGAGAACTAAAAGCTGAACACTCGAGAATGAGAGAAGGTCTACTCGAGTACTGGGCTTGGCTACTCGAGAGCTAGATTAAAGCTACTCGGGAACCACTTCCTTTACTCGAGTTTCAGACAAGACCTACTCGAGTGCTTCTAAGGTTTCTACTCAAGTACTATAATTCCACTCGAGTAAAACACTTAGAAAATTTTCAGCTTTATGAAAATTTTACTTCTTCAATCCAAACAACTATATGTCTTCCCTCATGAAACCTAGTGCTTGAAAATGAAGTGTATTCCAATAGAGAGGCTACACATGAGTCAATACCATGGATCATACAATGAGGGATTACATTGTATGATCATGTGTTTGGTGACCCACTATAGACTGACATTGGTCTACACTTGGCAATAAGTCCTGCAAACACATAACTATAACAGGATATCAAATACAACTTAATTCATCTTAGTTCAAGGGTGACTTCATACAAATCTAGGCTATTGTGGATACAATACCCAACACCTGTATTTTCTGGTTACTAACAACCAGGCAGAGTATGAGATAATGATAGCAGGGTTATTCCTAGATAAAGAGCTGGGGGTGCAGGACGTGGAGGTGTTCACTGACTCATTGGTGGTGGCGTCACAAATCAAGGGTGAGTACGAGGCAAGGGAGTCTACCCTCACGAAGTATTTGACCAAGGTGAAGGAGATCATCGACGGGTTTCGAGCATTTTCCATTCACCATGTTCCCCGGGAGGAGAATGCTGCGGCCGACCGGTTGGCTAAGTTCGGACCCAGGGCCGGAGGTACTTAGATAGAACAATTTCGCCCAGCAATCGAGGAGGGTTAGTTTATCAACGTGGATCAGCGCCACTCATGGTTAGACCCACTTCATAACTCTCTTAACCACATGCAAACTCCCAGAGGAGGTCTGGAATGGAAAGCACTTCAGGCATAAATCGGCTCATTATCTGATTCACGAAGGAGGGTTGCACCAGAAGACACTTTCGGGGCTCCTAGCCCGGTGTGTAACGGAGGAGGAAGTTCCAAAGATTCTGGAAGAAGTATATTCCGGTGAATGCGGGAGTCACTCGGGAGGCCGGACTTTGGAGGTAAGGGTGGTCCGACATGGGTTCTTCTTGTTGACCATGAGGAAGGATGCAACAGAATTTGCAAAGAAATGTTAAAAGTGCCCGTTATACGCTCCACTTGAACTTTTGCCCGCCTAGAGGCTTAGGAGTATTACGGCGCCTTGGCCCTTCGCCATCTAGGGGATTGATTTGGTCGGACCTTTCCTTTAGGCAAGAGGGCAGAGGAGGTTTCTCTTAGTCGTGATCGACTACTTCTCGAAGTGATTGGAAGTGAAGGCGCTGGCCAAAGTGACCTCTCAAGTGATTCGTAATTTCATATGGGGGGAAAGCATATGCCGACATGGGCTCCCACAGGCCATAATTATGGACAACGGACCTCAGATTGTTAGTGAAGAGTTCATCCGCTTCAGCACACAGTTGGGAATAGACCTCAGGTTTGCCTTCGTCCACCACCCACAGAGCAATGGTCATGTGGAGGCGGTAAATAAGATCATTGTGAATTTATTGAAGAAAAAGATGGAGAACCTGAGAGGAAGTTGGGTAGAACAACTTCCCTCGGTATTGTGGGCCTTCAGGACGACGCCCAACACGACCACCGAAGATACCCCTTTCAAACTTTCTCACAGTTCTGAAGTCATTTTTCCCGTGGAATTCGAGGTCAGGTCTCCGCGGTTGGAAGCTGCCAGGGAAGGGGATGAGGAATGGAGAAGTGAGAATGAGAAGAGGCTACGTCTCTCTCTAGATATGATAGAGGAACTCCGCAATATGGCTGCCATCAGGCAGGAAGAGATCAAGCGACGGATGGCCAAGTACTTTGACAAGCATGTCGGGATCAAGTAGTTCATAGAACAGGATCTGGTCTTAAAAAAGATGGATACCGTGGGGAGATCAGCGATAGTGGAGAAGCTTCATCCAAGCTGGGAGGGTCCATACATCATTAAGGAAGTACTAAAGTCAGGGGGATATCATCTCTAGAATGTGGAGGGGGAGATCCTAAGTCACACCTAGAGCGGTGATGATTTGAAGTGCTTCTACCTTTGATCCTTATATGTAATATATTCATTGTTTTATTATTAATTCTCTTACGGGTCAAGATCTTTGACAAATGAACTGCGTAAGTGAACGAAGAGGTTGAAAAGTTGACCCTGAGAATATCCCGCTGACCAGCTCCCATTAGCTGGCAAGGCTGGAAGTCACTCGGTGGTGGTTTGAAAAGTTGACACCGAGAAGATCCCGTTAACCAGGCTCTCATTAGCTGGCAGGGCTGGAAGTCACTCGGTAGTGGTTTGAAAAGTTGACCTCGAGAAGATCCCGCTGACCAGGCTCCCATTAGTCGGTAGGGCTAGAAGTCACTCGGTGCTGGTTCAAAAAGCTGACCCCAAGAATATCTCGCTGACCAGGCTCCCATTAGCTAGCAGGGCTGGAAGTCACTCGGTGGTGGTTCGAAAAGTTTATCGCGAGAAGATCCCGCTAACCAGGATCTCATTACCTGGCAGAGCTGGAAGTCACCCGGTGGACATAGTGAAGCACTTTGGAAGTGGATGGTCCAAGGATAATGACGCTTGTTCAGCATGGCAGGCAGGACCTAGATGCGCGAGTGGGGTCCACATGGCGTAAAGACCCATTCGGCAATACCCATTTGTAAAGACCCATTCGGCAAGCATTCGGTAATGCCTATTCGGCAATACCCACTCAGAAGGCCCGCCCGACAGGCTAGCCTTAGTAAGGAATCGAGGTCATCTCCCGCCACACTCCACGAACGCAGGACCATTACAGTCACTCCTTAAGAGCCTAAGGCAAATTTGAATGTGCATAGCTGATTTCAGGCTTCCGCTAAAAACTCTCTTCGGGAGGGAGCGATCCGGCCGCAACCTAGGAACTAAGGGTCGGTGACGAACAAATGCGCGGGAGCGTTTGCGAATGGCAAGAAACGAAAAATAAAAAAATAATAATAACAACCATTTCGACAGAGACAAAAAACTTAGAAAATTTTTATTTGTATCTCAAAAAGTATTCTTACAAGTGGGGGTTTCTTCCCTGACATGAATGATTAAGAAAAACAAAATACAAAGTTAAAAAAGAAAAGCGGAAGGCCTTCAGGAGGAGTCGCCAGACTTCTCGCTGAAGGATCCTCGCTCCCGCGGACGGGTGAATCAGCATCACTCCCGCGGTGGAGATCATCCTCGTCCTCGAGCACGTCGATGGGAACGAAAAGCCAGGGGAGGATACTGCGCACTGCGAGTCTCTCGATGTCTCCAGTCAGAAGTCTGGCCTCTCGCAGCACCTTGATCACGTGCTTGGCCGCCCCCTGAGCATTCTCTTACATCATCACCTCGATCTCGTGGTTGGTGTACTGATGCAATTTACCCTTCTTGCTGGGAGGTGGTGGAACGAGGAGTTCTTGCAGGCGCTTGTTCTCAGCCTTCAACCTCGTGACCTCGCATTCAAGGAGATCCACCCACGCGCGTAGCAGTTCGGCATTCACGGAGTCCTACATAAAGGGTATTAAAAGAGTTGGTATAAAAATAATACGAGAGTGTGAAAGACTTGTGAGGTTTCACTCACCCCTTACGCTGGATGACTGGTGAGAAGCGCCTCGGAGGCCTTCAGCTTGTCCTTCAGGGAGGCAACCTCCGCCGAGGCTAGATCCCATGACCTCTAGACGTCGCCCAAGTTCTACTCGAGGTTGAGGCTGTAGCGCGATGATATGTGTGCTTGCTCGAGGGCACGCAGCTGGGCCCACGCAGCCTCATGCGCGAGGGTCTGGGTCGAATCCACGTCAAGATGCTTTCATCCTCCCAGTCGTACATCCCAAAGTCGAATGCAAAGGCATCTCCGCAGGTGGAATCTTGCGCTAACCACGAGGGGAGGAGCATTGAGATGGAGGCCCAGTTGGCCTTGAGGTCCCATTGAAGCAGGGGCTGACCTGCCTCGTCCATGTACTTCTCGTCGAGACAAAAATTCTGGTGCCCTCTCGGCACCGGTCCCGCGGGAGCCTTCTATGTCACAGCATCAATCTTGGCGGTAGTGCCCGTCGTATCCGTCGCGATCGAATTATGGGCAAGGGCTTTGACGACGGTCTTGTCCTTGGCTAGCACTGACGTTTTGGTCTTCTTGTACGATGATGGGCGAGGGGCGGCTGGCTTCCGATTCGGGGAACTCGGCTGAGACGAAGTGCCCAGCTCCTCCTACATGCTACATCCACAAATTGGGCAAGAGGCAAACCGTGGGAGAGAGCCTCAGTTTCCTCAAATGGTTGCCAAAGTGGGACCTCTCGCTCACCTGCGCAGAAAGTAAGGGTAAGTTTTACTTGACATCCAAGGAGGGGATTTATAAGTATTAGGGGCAGAATGTTACCTTCTCTGGTGAGAACGGGAAGGAGGGAGTCAAAGTTCCACTACTGATACCTGACATCAAAATTCTTCATGCCAAAGAATGCGTGCAAGGCGGTATCGTGGCCCTTGAGTGCGGGAGGCCTGTAAGTCACCTCATCGTACTTAAGTGGCGAGAGGGGAACGTTGTCGAAGTTCCCCGACAAGAAGATTAACTTATGGAGCCAGTAGTGGTTCTTGTTGGCGAGCCCACTAGTCATGATCGTATGGCCTAAGAAGAAGATGATCCTACTCTTGGCCTTGAAGCTGAATAGCTTCCTGAAGATTGAGAGTTTGAACTCGACCCTTTTCTCTTGTATGTAGCAGGCGAATGCTATAAGGATGGTGACAAAATTCGGATTAAGCTGGGTGGGAACCACTCCGAATTACTAGAGGGTCTGGCGCACCTTCGGCCATAGGGGAGGCAGAATCCCACCTCGAAGTGTTCCAGTGGAATGGTGAGATCCCCCTCTGGCAGGAAGTTAATTTTATCAATCTTATCGGGTCGGCGCGCGACGAACCTCGGTAGTACGTAATTGGCAATGGTTGAAAGATACTCCTCTTCAGTCAGCTTGTAGAGGATAAGTCATGGTCAATGAAGCCGTGCGCACACCGAGTTCGACCGTCAGTATCTCCCGACATCTTGCAAATGTGTGGGGGAAGCTAGGTTTGCGCAGACGGGTGGCCTCGAAGTCGCGAGTGTGTAAGAGAGCAAGACGAAGACTCAGAGTCGAAACAATAGTAAATAAGGTAGGTGGGGGCCTATTTATAGAAAAATTTGGCAATAATGAGATTTCCTAGGCATCAAGGGTGCAGATAGCATTTATTGACATTTTGACGCCTCATAATCCATCCAGTCCCATCGCCGCTCCTCTTACCTTTGAATGACGAAAGCCTACAGGGAAGACCCTGGGTAAATAGAAAGCACAGTGAGATGGGTATCAAGAAAAAAATGTAACGCGGGGGTATAGCATTCGGCAGAGGGATCAAACATTGCGCAAGACGAAAGCGTCGCTTAAAATACGAAAGGCCACTCGTCGGGCGAGAGCAAACCTAAGTGTTTATTACAACAAAACAGAAGGGGTACAGATAAAAGAAGGGCAAGCAGAAGGCTGGGTGAGAGGTGGCGAGAGTCAATAGACTTAGTACTGGATCTATTGTCAGCGGCCCTGACCTCGCCTCCCGTACCTCGAAGGAACTCACGGATAGTTGTACGTGCTCACGGTGGTGAGCTCCTGGTGGACCAAGCACATCTGGTCCCTCGCTCTCGCGATATGCCTTCCGGGGTAGGTCTCTTCGCACCCTCCTCCTTGTCGCTCCATCTCTCTGATGAGGTGCGAGTAGTCCCTCTCAAGAGCACTCGGTCGGCGCTCAGTGGCTGCTTGATGTGCATCCACGTGATTAGAGGCCTCCTGCTGTGCCAAGATGACCTTTCCTAGGACTACCACCATCCGCTCCTTCATTAACTCGGCATCGCGGGGGATGCCGAGAAAGTCCGCAAGCTCGCTGGGAGATGAGGGTGACGATAACTCTTCATCAGCATCAGGGTCGGTCGTCGGGACCCTTCGATAACCTAGCACGGGAGTTCAGCCTTTTATAAAATAATTTTTGAGCGAAAAGGGGAAGTGCATTCTTATCTACCTGTCCCAAGGATGGTTCCTTCGCCTAGTCGCTGGTGAGAAGGACCAGGCCTCCCCTCAAAAGGCCTCTCGGAGAAGATCTGGTATGACTTCCCCAGACCTAGGCGGAGCGTCATTTGCCTCGCGATAGGGGTATCGACTGGTTGTGAGGTTTCAGTTGTCTTTTCGGTCAAAGGCCGAAAACCTGACGTAGGATCTTGTGGGTTCTCGGCAGCCAGGGTCTTCGGCATTAGACTGACCAGGACTGTAATCCCGAAGGGAGAGGCTACAAGGAATAATGTGAGTAGAACGAACTATGGAGGATGCGAAAAGAAAGTAAGTTGATTACAGGAAGCGAGTGGGGGTTTGGCCGGAGAAACTTGAGGGGAGGCCTCCTAGACTAGCTGTTCATTCCCACGGGAGGGCTCGGGCGCATCAGCATTCGCCAGGGGGACCCCCGACATCACTTTTCGCTGGTGGATACTGCGAGTGGACCAATTTCTTAGTATAACAGGCTTTTCGGGTTATCGGCGGGGTAGGGTAAGTAAAGTACCTCCGGTAAGAGGGTAAGGTTCTCGCATTGAGGGGTCGGAATCGGAGAGGCAGAATCATCCGCTGTGAGGTTCCGTCGGACCGTCTTGGCCTTTCTTGGTCGATATGACGAGTCCGCAAGTCTTTTGGAGGAGAGCCACGAGGCATATCTGGAAGACTTGGAGTTTGTTTTTGCTTGCGTGGCAGCGAGAAGATCCAGCAGTTCTTGCGAGAGTGACTTCGGGATAGGTTTGGCGAACATCGTCGGAGCGACGATAGCTCAGGGGAGGAGCAGTGGATAAGAAGATGATATCATGTTAAGGTCGGGACTTGGGATATATATAGAGCCATAGAGGGACACAAAAAAGATTCTCTTCCAAGTCAGCAAACACTCACCGAATACCGGGGGTTGGACTCTTCTTTCCGAGCGTAGAACTAGCTCGAAAAGAGTGGGGATTGTGTACAACCCTGTATTTGCTGAGTGGGACCCCCCAACAAAGCCAAGGATCAAGCCATTCAGAGTAGGCGAGTGGGATAGGCAGACCCACACTTGCCTAGACATAGTGAATGCCTTTTGCCAAGTTGGGCGGAAGGGCTTTCTCCCAGGCAAGCGGAAGGACTATAGTGTTAGGCGGAAAGGCTCTTGCCAAATCAGGCGGATGATATGAGGATCCCACACTCGCCCTTTGAAGAGCTGCGGGGGGAAATGCTCGACTCACCCCAGCATTCGCTTCTTCAGGCAAGGGGTGCCTTCATGGACCACTCGCCCAGTGGGGTCCAGAGGTAAAAATACCTGGATGCCCTTGGGGGTCTGCACATAGCCTTTTAGAATAGCGGAGACACGCTATTGGCAGATCAATTTGGGCTGTATATAGCATTTCTAGAACAACGGAATTACGTTGTTTGATGACCAGGTTAGGAATTCTATAAATAGACACGATGGGCACCTTTGGAGGGAATCTAGTTCATTTTGTGCTTCTTCCTCCTTGGGTTATTTTGTTCTGGCTACATAAGCCCTCCAAGGTGCCCAGCTCAGTTTTTGGCTTGGGATCGGAAGCGCTCTAGAGATCTTCCGGGTGTGTGGTGGGACCTCCGCGCTGTAGCCAAGGGTCAGTTTTCTGATTCCGAGTGACTGGTCAGAAGCTCAAGTTGGGGAGAAGTAGGTGTTAGCTACTCCCTTGGGTCTGAACTCTCGTTGAGGCCAAGTTTTGGCTCCAACACGTGTGATTGTCTTAAAATGGCTGACATCCTCTAGTAGGTCATCCACCTCGTCGAAGGATGTGAAGTGGGGTAGCTTAAATCAGTGTGGCATGGGGTGTGCTGAGACCTGAAAGTTTTTGTTTTCAAGATAGCTTGCAACCTAGGGGTGAATAGGTTGTTACACTGTTATTATTCTCCTTTTAGTTTTTTCTTTAGCACTAAATGTGTTGGCAGTAGTTTGCTTTCAAGAAGCTGCACAAAGAAAACAATACAAAAAAGCACATACAGATTTATAGTGGTTCCCCAACTTGTGGGTACATCCACTCTCCTCCCACCTTGCCAACTTCTTATTCGTCAAGGCACTTCTCCAAAACAGTGCTCCAAGAAGCTTACACCTCATATCCCTCAGGAGAGTCTCCTCCAAGACTTAAAGCTCAGCTACAAGGGCCTACAACTCAATGATCAGCTGATCACCTACCTCAGGCCAAAGGCCCTACACTCAGGTTAGGAGGACATCCCTACCTCAGATCCAAAGGATCCTACCTCAGAGAGTTACACTCTCATATAGCTCAGGAAAGTAGACCTACCTCGGGCCAGTGGCCCTATAGCTCAAATCTTGTTGGATCCTACAAAAAGATGAGTAATTGAATGTTTTGACACAGGGAAATTTTTCTGTGTCAAAATCTATGGCTGAGTTATCTCAGCACTATCTTGCTTCACAGCAGCAGGTAGAAATTCTACTGGAAGAAACTCAGAATGAAGATTTTGATCTTGTTGAAGAAGAAGGTGAACTTGTGTTCTTCAATCAGCCAACTGAGCCAACTGGATAATGATTGATGCAGGCCCAAGGTTTCGATGGGTTAAACTACGTGTTCTTATGTTCGACAATTTAATTAAATATCTAGCGTGTGGTTTCTCTACTTAGCACAATTGAATACTCAAGCATTTAATGGCACAAATTCCACTACAATCAACGCAAAGGGATGTTACCCCTTATTTTAGATTGAACAAGGGCTATATGCCAATGTTCGCTCAAGCGAAATGGACCCACCTGATCCGGACAATTAGCAATTCAAATTCATTTATGCGCAAACGTTCACACATCCAATAAGAGAATATCCAGACTAAATAAGTGATTTAAAATTAAGTCCTAATCGATCCCAAAATTAATTAATAGAGGGTATACCAAATCACTTGAACTCAAGGGGAAATCAAGGGTGATGAACCCGATTTCTTTTAGTGTTCACGAGATCTACCTGTTCCAATTAATATGAATATTCGGAAAATAAATGCTTTGAAAATTAGATTTTAACTAGCACAATATTCAATATAAATCAGAACAAATTACCAGCCTTCTATTCCACCAAATCTCATAAAATATATAGAAGAAGCACACAACGAAGTTGGTTTAGAAAAGCATTACCCAGATCCCAATATTTATCCGTCCACAAGATGAGTGGAGGAGGCGCACATGATGGTGGTATATTCTCTATTTCCAAGCAAAATCCTCGGATCCGCGCCAGACGATGAAGACGCTCACCGTATCTCCTTTGACACACCCTAGGAGAGGGAGTTCCTTGAAAAAAGACAATATTATTATATAGGAAAGAGAAAAGGTGGTGGAGAATATCTTTCTCAAGAGATGGAGGGTGGAGGATAGGACAAACCCTAGGTTGGACGAAATCTCAAGGGGTGTAGGAGAGCTCAGGTTTAGGGGAAAACCAAGGTGGTGGTGGTGGTTGGTGGAGAGGAGGAGGCTCGGGTTGGTGGTGGTGTTTGGTGGTCGGTTATGGTTGGCAAGGAGAGAGTGGGGCTCGGTTTTTTGGTGGTGAGTAAGGAGGGGCTCGGGTGGTGCTATTGGAAGAGAGAGGAGGAGGAGGAGGGGGAAGGTGGTTGAGCCACTAAGAGGGGGGAGATAGAGAGGGTCGACGGCCAAGAGAGGGAGAGGAGGGAGGAGACCGAATTTTGCCAAGGGGGGAAGGAAAGATCTCAAAGATTTTAGGGGGGATTATTTTCTTATTTTTCTTCTCTCTAATCAATCCTTCATAACATGGCTATATATAGCCTACACCACTCAATCTCACTCCATTCAAAATTCAAATTGAAAATATGTTGATTATATGCACCCATCACAGCACATGAAATTAAATAATTAAAACAACACATGATGATTATAAGCACTCATCATTACACATGAAATGAAATTGCTAAAATAATAAAATTATTAAAAATATATAATTATAATTATATATTTTTATATAATGGCGGCGGATGTCAATCCCATCCTCGAGCTTGCGGCAGCGATCGTCCCAATCGACAAACTCTCTCAGACGGGGATCAATGGCGGCCGTGTCAGCAATGTCTCCATCAATCCTCCCCCACTCAAAATTACTCATCACCGATGAGTGGCCCGGGAGGGGGGAATAGTCGGAAGCAGCAGCAACATGGGGCAAATCTGGCCCCGTAATCCGTGTCGTAGTAGCATGAACATCCATCAGTATTGAGAACCATCTGGTTCAAGAACCAAGGATTCAACATGGAAAATAGACACGACAGTACTAACACTCCTCATCCCAAGAGAATATTTAGTGGTAGGAAGAGACGAAGGAGAAAGGCACTCAGGCATAACAGAGATGTACAGTAAAAAGTCTGAAAACTTGAAATAAAGTGAAACACCCTGTTCTATATAAAAATCTAAAATAAAAGCATAAAATCCGATGTTCTTCGTAATCATAGATGGGTCGGCGTTCTTGCGTATTAATTTGTCAACGGAGCCAGAAGACAACCGCTCAGGGACTGACCAAACTAAACCCAAATCACTAGCTCTAGCATCGGACATTCTCGAAAAGGTGTGGAAGTGTGTGCGACATAACTTAAGGAGAAATACTAACGTCCAAGACACATGACGAGAGAACCCATGTGCTATATGACTAGACCCAAACATGAAGGATAAGGGGGTTAAGTCAGGTGGCATGGGAGCCTTATAATCAGGGATGATTTTAACGGACTCTAGAACCGTAGTCTTAATTTCAATTTTGATATTTTCACACTTGGCATGAAGATATGTCAAGGTGAACCGCTCATCAAAAATAATTGAATTGGACGCTCCTGAATATGAAAAGATGTGTGAGCGAAATAACTCAAGGGACCCAACTATAATCACTAACGTGGGGAAATGAGGGTCATCAAATGGCAGAGGATAAATGTGTGCGACCGAGTGTGGTATATAAGTATATCTAGGGGACACCACATCCAGAGGCACAATTGCCAAAGAAACAGAGTCAGCCGTAGTAGGGGATGGAACCGTAGACGGACATGCGGAAATATGAGCTGTCAAAAGTGACGTGTAGTTATATCTATGATGTGGGGTGAATAGTTCAAATACTAGTGTACTCAACATAGTAATATCTACACGCTGAGTTAACGTCAAAGTAGGAACTAATAATGTGGGCATGACACAACAACTCAGACTAGGAATACCGGTTCCACGTCCTAAAAGGTCATCTAAGATAGGCAAATAAATAGGGGGAATGGTCGGTAAATCAAACCCAGGATAAAATCCGAATCAGTGAAAATTTCACCCAACAGTGACGACATCAAAGAACTCTCATTTGGGTGTACAACAACAGAATCGTCCAAAATTACCCTTCCCTTAGATGGTAACTCATCCACAATAACACTTGGGACATCCTCACTCTCAGGCTCCTCAGATAACTCAGATAGAATCTCAGTGGGTGTGATTGTAGGCTCTATCACGATGGGGATCATCTCATGGAGAGGCACTCAATACTAGGGTGAACTGACACAACGCTAGTAGGGAAAGTAATAGGCAATCGAATACTCTCACAGATCTGAATGTAATCTTCCCATACATCATCTTCTAAATCACTAGGGATTCCCTCACTTTTAGAATCGTCAGACTCGTCGGGCACTATCGAACGTGAAGGAATACTCTTACCTAGCTGGTCAACTTCATCATCCAGAGATTATATATCCACATTGGAATTCTCAGAGGTACTAGTCATTATCGACAATACTAAAGGAGCAGACACCCTAGTAGTAACCTCTTTCGAGTTCAAATTTTGGGGTCTAAGTGGCTTAAGTTTCCTAGGGGTGGGAATAGGCACACTTTCGGTACTACTACCTCTATGGGAATAAGATCTATCTTGAGGCGTAGGGTCACTCCTATAAGTAGACACGAGTCTAGTGTCGTAGCTATTATTACTAATGGGTGTGGTGCTATCGGTACGTAGGTAGGCGAGATCAAATTGATCCGAGAGTAGGATACGCATGTGCGGCCAAGTATAACGATAGTTACCAACACGGCGCTCTTCGTTTAACAAAAACAACTGGGCTTGACCTACTAATCGCTCTCGGGCAATGTTAACCTTCTTGTGGTCATCCCATAAGTGACACTTAAAATAATTTTCTAATCCCTTAATCCAATCTCTAAAGATTTGTGGACACCCTAAACCGTCATAAGTAGGATACATGGGGTGTTGCTTAGGGGGTGGGGGTGTTACTTGGCTAGCCTTTAGTTGTGCAATTAAAGTCTTAATCTCCTCTACTACTGGGGAATGGAATGGTTTCCTAACGTTCGTCATGGAACCTAAAGGTTTCAATCGGGAAACGTTAACATCATAGTCCATTTTAGTGAGAACTGGAGAGAATATCTCGCCCAGAACTGGTGCACATACAATGAATAAATAATTTAGCCCTACTTAATTTTCAAAGATGTAATTGTTACCGCTAATTACTTAAGATAACAAATGTATATTTTTTATTTTCTTGCTGGAAATAATATGAAGATTATTAAAAAAAATTTGATTTTTGCTGAAAAAATAAAAATATAGACCGCTATTGGCAGACCAAAATTAAAATTTTATAATGACTTAATAAAAATAATGACTAAATGAAAAATAAAATTTTTTTGGATTTCTTACTAAGAAAATGATGGAAAATTTCCATAATTTTATTTTTTTGAATTTTGAGAAAATTTGAAAAATTTAGGCCGCTATTTGCAGACCAAAAATTTAAAAATTGAATTATATGTTGTACAATGAAGCATGCAAATGCATGACGGCGACAATAATAAACGGGGGAGGGTTCCAATTAGGAAATTGATGTGAACCTCCCTCTGATACCAAATTGATGCAGGCCCATGGTTTCGACGGGTTAAACTATGTGTTCTTATGTTCGACAATTTAATTAAATATCTAGCGCACGGTTTCTCTACTTAGCACTATCGAATACTCAAGCATTTAATGGCACAAATTCCACAACAATCAACGCAAAGGTACGCTACCCCTTATTTTAGATTGAACAAGGGCTATATGCCAATGTTCGCTCAAGCAAAATGGACCCACCCGATCCGGACAATTAGCAATTCAAATTAAGTTATGCGCAAACGTTCACACATCCAATAAGAGAATATCCAGACTAAATAAGTGATTTAAAATTAAGTCCTAATCGATCCCAAAATTAATTAATATAGGGTATACCAAATCACTTGAAGTCAAGGGGAAATCAAGGGTGATGAACCCAATTTCTTCTAGTGTTCACGAGATCTACCCGTTCCAATTAATACGAAAAATATTCGGGAAATAAATGCTTTGAAAATTAGATTTTAACTAGCACAATATTCAATATAAATCAGAACAAATTACCAGCCTTCTATTCCACCAAATCTCACAAAATATATAGAAGAAGCACACAACGAAGTTGGTTTAGAAAAGCATTACCCAAATCCTAATATTTATCCGTCCACAAGATGAGTGGAGGAGGCGCACACTATGGTGGTATATTCTCTATTTCCACGCAAAATCCTCGGATCCGCGCCGGACGATGAAGACGCTCGCCGTATCTCCTTTGACACACCCTAGGAGAGGGAGTTCCTTGAAAAAAGACAATATTATTATATAGGAAAGAGAAAAGGTGGTGGAGAATATCTTTCTTTAGAGATGGAGGGTGGCGGCTAGGGAAAACCCTAGGTTGGCCGAAATCTCAAGGGGTGTAGGAGGGCTCGAGTTTAGGGGAAAACAAAGGTGGTGGTGGTGGTTGGTGGAGAGGAGGAGGCTCGGGTTGGTGGTGGTGTTTGGTGGTCGGTTATGGTTGGCAAGGAGAGAGTGGGGCTCGGTTTTTTGGTGGTGAGTAAGGAGGGGCTGGGTGGTGCTCTTTGGAAGAGGTAGGAGGAGGATGAGGAGGAGGGGGAAGGTGGCTGAGCCACTGAGAAGGGGGAGATAGAGAGGTTCGGCGGCCAAGAGAGGGAGAGGAGGGAGGAGGTCGAATTTTGCCAGGGGGGAAGGACAGATCTCAAAGATTTTAGGGGGGATTATTTTCTTATTCTTCTTCTCTCTAATCCATCCTTCATAACATGGCTATATATAGCCTACACCACTCAATCTCCCTCCATTCAAAATTCAAAATTCAAATTGAAAATATGATGGTTATATGCACCCATCATAGCACATGAAATGAAATAATTAAAACAACACATTATGGATATAAGCACCCATCATTACACATGAAATGAAATTGCTAAAATAATAAAATTATTAAAATATATAATTATAATTATTTAATTTAAAATTATATATTTTTATATAATGGCGGTGGACGTCGATCCCATCCTCGAGCTTGCGGCAGCAATCGTCCCAATCGATAAACTCTCTCAGACAGGGATCAATGGCGGTCGTGTCAGCAACATCTCCATCAATGATGGCTCTACTTTCTTCCTCTATCAGAAAACTTTCTGATTATGCTATAGTAGATGAATAAGCAACAGCTCACTAAACTTTTTGTTCTTGCATGAAGACTTCAAGCTCTTTCTCGGCAATAATGACGAGTGAGATGAAGTCCTGTTGTAACCTTTTGAAATTGATAGTGCCCTAAAAGTTATCTTGTGCCTTGGCTCATATCTTCCATTTGTAGTTCGCTGATCAACGGCTCTTAGAGATCAGTGGACCCCACCTGCAGCATCCAGCTACACTTTGCTTTAACGGAAGAAGACGTACTGTAGCTTCTCGGCAGAGTTTGTCATGTTCTGTAGCTTCTCCGTACTTAATTTGAAATTAGTTGACTTTGTCGATTTTGCTGACATCGGCACCTGTGGACTTAGCCAAAATTGAGCATCAGTAGAATAGGTGTTGAGTGAACAAGCCTCACTCAACGCCAAAATACTTAGACCGAAATCTGTCTATCTAGGCGTTGACAGTATTGAGTGAGCACGCCTCACTCAACGCTAAAACACTTAGCAAATCTTTATGTCGTTAGGCGTTGACAGCGTTGAGTGAGCAAGCCTCACTCAACACTTTTTTCCTTAGCTCATTCTTTAGCTTTTTCTGCATGCTTGGCATTGAGAGCGTTGAATGAGCACGCCTCACTCAATGCCTTATGCCTTAGCCATGCTTTCTGTAATTTAGGCGTTGAGAGCATTAAGTGACCACACCTCACTCAACGCCTTATGCCTTAGTCATTTTCCAGCTTCTTCGGCATCTTAAGCATTGAGAGTGTTGAGTGTGTACGTCTCACTCAACGCATTTAGACTTAGCCAAATTTCTGTGTCTGAAAATACATGTTTTGACTGAATGAGATACAGTCAACGCTTTAACACATGGTGTTGAGTGAGCTTGCATCACTCAACGCTTGTGGACTTAGTCAAATTTCAACACAGATTTTATGTGGCTTTGACTGATTGAGCTTGTCTCACAGCCTTTTGCTGTATGGCGTTGAGTGAGTAGACTTCACTCAACATCTGTGTACTTAGCCACTTTCTTAGCTTCCCACTCCTTTGTATTTGACTATATAGGCTCCACTCAGCATTATAAGTCATCTAGCGTTGAGTGAGTAACCTTCACTCAACGCCTGTGGACTTAGACAGATTTTTGTCTATCCATATTTTAAGTAAGTATTTACCTGACTTAGCCACTTAGGCTACCTGTCCCATCATTGTTACTAGGACATCCCTACATGTATGAACTTGAACATATATTAAATATACCATTGTGTATGCTCATTGACATATTTGACTTCTTCAAATCTAGGACATTGTGGGCAATGTCCCCAACAAGACCTAAGGAGCGAGAAGGGGCCCACAATGAAATGGGCATCGCGCGTTCGCGGGGCGGTGCCTACTATAGGCGTATGCATCCTAGATCATGCCCCTTCCTTCCCTGCGAGTGAGTCTTTGGTCATCCTATCTGTCATCATCCTCTATTGGGCGAGAGTTGAGTCGAGCATTTCTTGGTGGCTCCGCCCACCTTCTGATGCAGGTAGAGCTTGGTGCACCAAAAACTCAGTGTGTTGGTTGAAAGATCTTATTTTCAAGGTAGCTAGCAACCTAGAGGGGGGGTGAATAGGTTTGCTAAGGTCTTTTGATAGTCTTTTAAATCACTTGTTTATTTCTTTTAGCTTTCATCTTAGAGTGATCTAGAGCTTGTCCTTAGCACCTGCAATTAAAAAAACAAACACAGAAAAATACACAAGTATTTTATAGTGGTTCCTCAAAATTGTGGGTACATCCACTCTCCTCCCACCTTGCTAACTTCCTATTAGTCAAGGCACTTCTCCAAATCAATGCTCCAAGGAGCTTACACCTCATATCCCTTAGGATCTCTCAGTCTCCTCCAAGACTTACACCTCAGCCACAAAGGCCTACACTCAGTGATACAAGTATCATCTACCTCAGGCACTTAAGCCCTACCACTCAGGCTATGGAGGATAGCCCTACCTCAGAGCAAGCTTGCTCCTATAACTCAGAGAGAGGCACTCTCCTACAGTTTTGGCAAAACTGCTCTACTACTCAGTGAGTAAAACTCACATACCTTAGAGAGCAGCACTCTCCTACAGCTCAGGCAAATTTGCCATACCTCAGACCCAAAGGTCCTACAGCTCAGATCCAAGAAGGATACTACAAAAAGAAATAGTTTAATTTACTTTGACATAGAGAAATTTTTCTGTGTCTACAACTAAAGCAGAAAAAATTCTGCTCCAACTCTCCTCACAGCAGGAAAGAATTTGCTGGAGGAACTCAGAAGATAACTTCTGACCTTCCTGCTGAACGCTAAAGATCTTTTGATCTTGAGTCTTCAAACAGCTCACTGAACCTGTTAAAGGATGAAGGTTCTTCTTTCTTCAGAACTGATTCTGAATCTGCTGTGGCAGATGGAGACTTGCACAGCTAACTGAACTTTTCTTGCTAGAGAGCTTCAAGCTTTTCACATGCAGCAATGGCGAAGAAGATGAAGACGGCTGCTCTCCTTTGTGAATATTGCATCCCCTAAAAGATGTCGTTGTCTTGGCCCTATCTCTTCCTTTTGTAGTTTGTCGATCAACGGCTCTTAGAGATCAGTGGGCCCCACCTGCAGCTTCCAGATGTGCCTTGCTTTAACAGAAGAAGACGTACAGTAGCTTCACGGCAAGTTTTTTCATGTAGTGTAGCTTCCCCGTGTCTGAATTGACCTTAGTTGACTTTGTCGATTTTGCTGACATCAGCACCTGTGGACTTAGCCAAAATCGAGCATCAGAGAATAGGCGTTGACAGCATTGAGTCAGTAACCTCCACGCTTTTAGCCTTAACCAAATTTTTGCTTCTTCAGTAACTTAAGCGTTGAGAGCGTTGAGTTAACATGCCTCACTCGACGCTACCCGCTTTTAAATAATTTTTGCATAAAGGTGTTGAGATCGTTGAGAGTGTTGAGAGCATTGAGAGTGTTGAGTGAGCACGCCTCACTCAACGCTTTTTGTCTTAGCCAATTTTTTGTGTTTAAAACCACTGGGCTTGGACTGTCTTACTTTGTACTGAGTTCGACGAATGGTGAACTGAGCTCGACGAACTTTGAACTCAGTTCGACGAAATCTCAACTGAGCTCAACGAACTCAGAACTCAAGCTCTGAACTTAGCTCGACGAAAGGTGAGCTGAGCTTGACGAATTATGAACTCAGTTCGACAAAATCTTAATTGAGCTCGATGAACTCAGAACTCAAGCTCTGAACTTAGCTCGACGAAAGGTGAGCTGAGCTCGACGAACTCTGAACTCAGTCCGACGAATTCTGAACTTAGTTCAACCAGTTCAACTTAAAGCCTTTTGCTGAATGACGTTGAGTGTGTCTTCATCACTCAACGCCAAAACACTTAGCCAACTTCTCTTTAGTAGCATGGCGTTGAGTGAGTTGACTTCACTCAATGCTTGTGGACTTAGCCACATTTCAGCTCATTCCAACTTAGGTTATGACAGTATAGGCTACACTTATCGCTATAAGTCATCTGGCATTGAGTGGTGTTCCTTCACTCAACGCATGTGGACTTAGACAGATTTCTGTCATCTCACACCTTAGGTAAGTGTTTACCTGACTTAGCCACATAGGCTACATGACCTATCATAGTCATCTACTGATATGTGTATATCATTGATAAGATTGACTTCACTCAAATATAGGACATTATGGGCAATGGACCCAACAATCTCCCCCTATTTGAGGAAGTCAAAACTCTTAAGCAAAGTCAATGACATACACAGAACCATCCAACACATGTCATAATAAAAGAAAACTAAATAATTGAGAGGTGATCTATAGTTACCACACTTCCCTGCTTGTAGAATGGAACATTACTACATCTGTCATCTGCTTCCCCAGAATTACTGTTGTCTTGATGTTGCCTTGCTTATCTGATCATCTTATCATCTCCCCCTTTTGACTGCAGCAAATAGCTGGTAGGATGCACCTGATCAACTGATCATCTTATCACCTGCTCCCCCTCAATTACGCAGTAGTGAAATGTTGGAATTGTGCTGGACTTTCTTCCCCTCAATTGGAGATTCTTCATTTTTTAAAGGACCATCATATCTGCATAATACCAAATAGTTTGCAACTAGATGAGGAGAAATTAAAGTTATACTAACTTTAACATATCCAACTCAAATTTGAAGGTGTTAAACTTGGCTTCATCTAGTGGCTTAGTGAAGATGTCAGCCACTTGCTTGTCTGTTGGGACAAACTCAAGGATGATGTATTCACATTCGAAATGCTCCCTAATGAAATGATATCTAATCTCTATATACTTAGTCCTGCTATGGGAGACAGGATTCCTAGCAATAGAGATTGCACAAGTAGAATCATATGATAAAGGAGTTCTACTTATCTGGAGGTTGTAGTCTTGAAGCTGGTGCTGGATCCATAGCAACTGAGCACAGCAGCTTCCTACTGAGATGTACTCTGACTCTGCAGTTGATATTTCCACACTGGTTTGTTTCTTGTTGTTCCAAGATACCAGTCTCCCTCCCAAAAACTGACAGGTGCCAAATGTGCTCTTCTTGTCCTCTTTGCAGCCTGCAAAATCTGCATCTGAATAGTCAGTTAGTTCAAACTCCCCATTCCTAGGGTACCAAAGGCCAAGATATAAAGTGCCCTTAAGATACCTCAAGATTCTCTTAGTTACAGAGTAGTGAAATTCATTAGGGCAAGCCTGATACCTAGCACAAACACATGTAACATACATGATGTTTGTCCTACTTGCAGTCAGATATAGAAGGGAGCCAATTATCCCTCTATACAAAGTTTCATCAATAGGTTTCCCTGCTTCATCTTTGGCTACAGGCATACTTGACCCAATGGGAGTTCTCATGGTGGAGGAATTTTCCATGCCAAATTTCTTGATTAACTCCCTAGTGAACTTAGATTAGGATATGGACAAGCCATCGTCAATCTATCTTACATGGAGGCCCAAGAAGAACTTAAGTTCACCCATACTGCTCATCTTAAACTTTCCCTGTATAAGTTTAGCAAACTTTTTGTAGAGGTTGTCATTTGTAGATCCAAAGATGATGTCATCTACATAGATCTGGACTAGGATGATCGTACCCTTAGATTCTCTTAGGAATTGAGTCTTGTCTATTATCCCCCTTGAGAATTTGTTCTCAATGATAAAACTAGACAATGTCTCATACCATGCCCTACGGGCTTGCTTCAGCCCATATAGAGCTTTCCTAAGTCTATAAACAAAATCAGGTGAGTCAGGAACTACAAAACCTAAAGGTTGCTCAACATAGACTTCTTCTTTTAAGTCACCATTTAGGAAGGCTGACTTCACATCCATTTTGTAGATCTTGAATCCCTTGTGTGCTGCAGATACAAGGAATAATCTGATGGCCTCCAATCTTGCTACAGGGGCAAAGTTTTGGTCAAAATCAATCTCTTCTTCTTGTTTGTACCCCTTAGCTACTAGTCTGTCCTTGTTCTTAATTATAATGTCATTTTCATCAAGCTTATTTCTGTAGATCCACTTGACTCTAATGACATTATGATCATGAGGTCTGCGAACCAGCTTCCAGACCCTGCACCTTTTGAACTTGTTCAGTTCCTCCTGCATAGCTCCAATCCAATGCTGGTCTATGTTGGCCTCTTCAAACTTCTTGGGCTCCACTTGGGATAGAAAGCTTGAATACATGGTTGTATTCTGACTTCTGCTCCTTGTCATTACTCCATGACTTGCCTCACCAATTATCTAGTGTGCTAGATGATCTCTCATATGTCTAACTGCAGGTGGCAGTCTTCTTTCAGCAATAGGGGCATCTTCTTGTTGATCTTCATCCACTCCCAGTGTGTCGTGTAGATCTTCTAGAGTATCCATATCTTCTTGGATGACTGGTGATGCCTTCTTGATGGTCAGCTTTTCCATCATCTATTTTGTACCTGCAGTACTCTAAGAGGAACTAGGCAGTCCATTGCTAATCTTGGTAGACTTACAAAGACTACATGAACTGATTCTTCTACAACTTGGCTTTTCAAGTTATAGATCCTATAGGCTTTGCTATGATTATTGTACCCAACAAATATCTCATCATAGGATTTGTCAACAAACTTAGTCACATAGGACTTGCCATTATGAAGCACAAAGCATTTACTACCAAAGATTCTGTGATAGCCTAGATTTGGTTTTCTGCCCTTCAAGATCTCATATAGAGTCTACTTGTGGCCTTTGGTGATAGAGGCTCTATTGAGGACATGACATATAGTATTTACTGTCTCAGCCCAGAAATATTCTAGGAGAGATGTGTCACTCAACAGTGTTCTACCAGCCTCTATGAGAGTCCTATTTTTCCTCTCAACTATCCCATTTTGCTGGGGTGTTTTAAGAGAAGTGAATTCTTGATTAATCTCATGCTCTTCACAGAACTTTGTCATGTTATCATACTGGAATTCTGTCCCATGGTCACTTCTGATTTTGACCACAAAACAGCCAAGCTCATTCTGAATTTCCTTGACAAACCTCATGAAGACATCAAGGGTTTCATCCTTCTTAAGAAAGAACGCCCAATTAAACTTGGAATAGTCATCAACTACCACAAGGGTGTAGACTTTCCTACCAAGACTGTGAACTGGCATAGGACTAAATAGGTCCAAGTGCAAGAGGTATAAGCACCTCACAGAGTCTTTGGTCCCAATACCCTTGAAGGAGACTTTTGTCTGCTTACCCTTTTGGCAAGCTGAGCAAATGTCCTCCTTTGAGCACTTCACATTGGGACCATTCCTAACTAGCTCTTGACTGAAGAGCTTGCCAATATTCATGAAATTCAAATGGACTAGTCTCTTGTGCCACTAGACACAGTAGGATACTTTCTCATTTGCCACTAAACAGATAGGAGAATCTGTGTCTAGACATAGAAAGTTCTAGAAATAAACATTTCCATTCCTAGTGCCTATCAAGATGACCTTTGTAACCCCTCCCCTTACCAACAAGGCTCCCGGTCTTATGCCCAGAACCACTACCTTATGGTGACACTAACTCACGAGTTAGTCGACACCGCAAGACGTCGATCCTGCCAGCATGTGCGATCATATAACCTGTTCGGCCAATTGAGAATAGAAGTATAAAATGCAGTATATAATAAATAGCTAGTCCACAAATCACAGCACTATATCAATATGAATATGAGAAGTGCAAACAGAGTTCAGAATGAGTACATCAAAAGATAAAAAGGGCTTATGCCATGTACATGATATCAAATCTCTCTCTCTCAAGATGACAACAAGCGGAAGCTAAACTATCATCAGTAAACTCGTCCCACCTAACGATGGACTATAGTAGTAGGTGGTGGTGGTGGTGGTATCAGCTCCTCACATCCTGCCACCTCGTCATGCTGGTCGTGTTGGCGCTCCAACTCCTCAAGCTCCTAAAATGATACGATCACAACCGACCGTTAGTCATAAAGACTAAGTCATTTCCTCCACACCTTGCCCCCGTAACTCCTTAGTACCGAGCGGGAGGACGAAGCGGAGGACAATAAGGGGTATGAAAGTATAGCATGTGACAGTGGAACTAATCTACTAGGGTGATATAATAACAAGTAAAATTCAACTCTAGCAGTTCTATATAGTACAAAAACAGTAAGTAAAGAACGGTACTGAAATGGAGTGCATTAAATAATAAAGAGCGGAGCAGAAAGTAAGCTAAGATACTACCAAGCTATCATCACAGAAGTACCTTAACTTATATGAATGCCCATACAAACTTATAAGTTAAGGTTTCACAAATGTAACTTATCATATAAAAGAGCTCATACTAATTTATATGATAAAGATCTGTGGTGCGTATGACCTAAGTATGTATGTATGTTCTGCATGCGGTTATGGTTCATACAAGTACAACTCACACACACGACTCTGTGATCACAGACCTTTAGTTCCCGCTTTTTGGAGCTAGCATCACTCTCTGGTACCACCGTTGTGGCTACGGCAGCAGCGGAACGGGCGCTTCCGCTTCCTAGGCGAGTATACACACTACCAAGCCCAGACCCTTCGTACGCCTCTATACACGTCCTAGGTGCACTCTAGAGTCTCTGCGTACTAATGCTGGCCAACTGCCAGACTTCCTTGGTCGGTTGTGCATTTTTATGGATTGTCCTCCAAACCGTAGTATAAACAACCTACTGGCCCCTCAAACCCTCACACCTCACCAAAGTCACTGTATTGTCATCGGTGTGACGATTGACCCAGTACCGCATGACTCGCCACTAGTTTTGTTTTATGCACATACAAGGTATCTCAACTCGAGCCTCCAGCTCGCAGAACAAACCCGTCCTGAAATAAACCTCTCGAGCCTCCAGCTTGTAGGACTAAACATATCATGAATCCCTCCAACCCTTCACGTGTAAGATTTACATATCATTGCCTTAGTTCTAAATCGCTCCAACCCTTCACAGGTGAGATTGTTACCGTGTTCTCTTAGCCTATTAGACTACTCTTGTCTAATGTTTATTACACTTAGCAATTTAGGGTTAATCCCAAGACTGCCCAGGGTATGCCCAATGAAGGGGTCTCGGGAGCACTAGGAACCAAGATGGGATTGAAAGCCCAAAGTTCTCTTTCGCAAGGATACTTACATTTATTAATGTCTACCCATGATCCATACCAAATTTTCGTTGTTACTCTGGAACAAACCTAATAACTTAGGATGTTATTGGGAGTAGAGCTGTCACGGTTCCGGTTCAGTTCCGGTTCTACTAAAACCATGAATCGAACCACTAAGGTAACGGTTCTTCAAATTAGAACCAAAACCTTATTTGGTTTTACCGGTTCCGGTTCTGGTTCTGGTTCCAGCTTAATTTTTGGAACCGTCGTGTCAACAGTTCTGATTACGGTTCAATTAGAACCAAAACCAAACCAGCCACTATCGGTTCGGTTCGATTCCATTCCATGTGGTTTGGTCTGGTTCCAATCGGTTCCAACTAAAACCAAAATCAAGTTTGATGGAATGAAATAAAAGCGGTCTGCAAATAGTAAAACTCAAAACAATATCGAAATAAAAATAATTGTGTTGCGCACTTCTTGACGGTCTTTTCCACAATCGGTGGGATAGTATCAATTTCCTTCTTACGCGTGTAGACTTGCCACGAATTCTAGTTGGCTTGTGAACGTCTCATTGGCATGCTCAACCGTAACAACCGCCTACAATTAGTTGTCTTTCATGATTACTAATAAATAGTAGTTGCATATCTTCTATATTTTTAAAATAAAATATTTCAAAAAAAAATATGTAAGTAAAATTGAAAAATATATTATATAACTGTATAAAAATAAAAAATGCATTGCAAAAATTGACTCCATACCGCACCAATGTCAAACCATACCATACGGTTTTTATGCGGTGAAGTTTTGTTCGGTCCAAAATCGACTCCCTTTAGTGTGATTGCGGTTTGGGTTCAAACTGCATCAGCTTCACTCGTGATAGTAAGTATAAATATTATAGATAAATTATAAAATAATAACAATATAATAATAATAATAACCGGTTGCGTTTCGGATCGGGTCTAAAAATCTTGAAACCGCTTGAGACTTGTATGTTGCGGTTCCGGTTCCGGTCCGAATAATAAAATGTAAGAACCACACCTGGACCAATGTTGTTCACGATTCCATAATTCAAACCGGAACTCGAATAATTTGTGAACGGTTCGGTCCGGTTCTTTGCAGTTCCAATTCGGTTTTCCGTTTTCGGTTTTAAGTGACAGCTCTAATTTGGAGAGCGGAGGTCTTCCGCCGATCTCCGTTCTAGCTACTATCCTTGGGATTTAGCACTCTACCACTCATTATCAAGAAGTGACATATTGGACACCAACCAGGGTTTATCTTCCCAATATAGTTATCAAATCAACCTTCTATTGTATCCCCTATGGGTCCTAGTATTATATTTTATTTATGCTAAGCGCAACCCATGACCTAATGTTAACCCGTATGGTGTGACTTCCAAATCTTTGGGTCATATGCCCCTAATTATTTATCATGGGTTGGTATGGTGTATGATGTTGACCATTCAAGACTCTACCATTTTTCTAAGAAATTAAGGGTCTAAATTAATTCCTTGAATTGTGACCTAGGTCACTTTGCACATGAAGTACTACATGTAATGGTTCAACCTACCTAAGGAATTTATTAGGTGTTCCATGAGGTTAAATATCACTGCCTATCAAGTTTCATAATTTTCCCATGCAAATTTCTATTTCATTCCCATTTAATGTTAAAATCCCAATTTGACTACTTTCCAAATAAAGTACATCAACTACACAACCAAAAATTCTGAGAAAATTACTGAGGATCCATGTTGATATAATAAATCTAAATATAGAATTTCAAAATCCTAAATAGTGATTTGACCTGACATATATCCATATGAACAATATTACCAAAATGGCATTATTAGGGTTTTCAGCATATAGAGACATCAAAAAATTCTCAAATAATTTAACAGGGATTTAATCACAGAAATAAACTACTGTAAAATTTTCCATAATATTTAAACAGTAATTTCCCTTATTTTTAATTAATTTTCATAATGAGCAAAATGGTAAATTCTACTTAAAATCCAAGTTAACATTATTTAACAGTCCCATAAATTTTTCAGACGTGAACTATGTCCTACTAAACCTTGTGACAAAATTTCAGAATTTAATAAATTCATTTGCTCTAGTTTCAAATTTATTTTCTAACTAGGCATATTTTCTAATAATTCCAAATAATGGGATTCTTGATCCCAAAATATCTCAATCTTTCTATGGGAGGTGTATTTCATCCCTATGAGCCTCTGTCCAAACTTTCATAGACATGCATTGGGCCAAGTGGGATAGTTCCCCATTTTTGCATTTGACACAATTACTTACAAATCTACCCTCAACATTCATGTTGGTTTTCCCCAACATGCAAAAGTTTAAATGATATGAAATTTCTACCATGGCCTTATAGTGACCCTAAGACCAAGCCACCCAAATTTGGGGCATTTGGAGTTGTAAAACTCCCTAAATTATATTTATTTAATAAATCAAATGTTGACTAAAACTATTAGAAAATATCCTCCAAAAATTCTGATTTTTTGATACAGTCTAAGTTTAAGATATACAGATGCATGGTTTAAATTTCATTGCATGTGGAGTTGTATTTTAGCTTGGGCATGCATTTTAAGTTCTGTCCTAATTTAGGAGCATTCTTAGGAGAATAGCCCTACAAGGAGCCACAGTGCTCCAAATTACAAGTTTAGGATGCCAAATTAAAGGTAAGACATAGATATACAATTTTTATGTTGGTGACCAGTTCTGGATTTGCCTCTAAGAGGCTTAAATGTAACATGCAAACTTCTAAATAACATGTGAGAAAATACAAATTAAATAAAATATCCTATAGTTTATATAAACAATAATCAACGGGATCCCTTCATCTCCTACCTCCAGCCGATGGCCCTAATTAACCCGACCTGTACCAGCTAGATCTTGCATTTCCCCGCCATTCGGCCACCTCCCTGGCCGGCCACCACCACTACCATCTCTGTTAGGTGGTGGCCATCGTTTGGCAACGACTTGGCCGCCGGAGGCGGCGGTTTCCGGCAAACCCGAACACCTCAATTTCATGGATTTTTCTTGATTTCCTCTAATGGGATCAGGCTCATTTAAGCCCGATATCTCTCCTAGTAGATCTAGGAAACTAGCACGGGGTGAGGGGAGGTGAAACGGACCTTGATCGGAGCCCGACGGCGGCGGTGGCGGCGGTTGGCCATGGAATTTCTCCTCTCCAGCGAGCTTGCCCCAAGCTCTGATTATCCACGGTTTGCCTCGATACAGGACTCGATTTCCACTCCTCTCGACCTTCTGAAGCTGATGGTGAGGTCAAATTGAGCTGATATTGGTTGTATAGTGAGTTACCATTAAGGGGATTTCGACCTCTACATTGGATGCTCCTCCTAGATGCCATGTGGCATGGAGCTTGCTGGAAATGGCTGGTAAATGCTGCTGGAGCTCAAAAATAAGCTTAAGGAGGGAGGAGGAGGGCCGCATGGCCTCCATCCCCTCATTTCCTCCTTTCTCTCTCTTCCTTTTCATAAATATCCCAAAACTACTCGCATGCATGTAATCTCTCTCCAAATTCAGGGGGTAGGGGTTGTCAATGGTCATTTGGGCTGGTCATGGGCCTTGGCTCATGGGCTTTGTCCATTAGGAATGGGCTTGGCCTTCATTTTTCTTCCTTTAGGCCATTTGTTGACTTGTTGACTTTTTTAGGTTGACTTAGTCAACTTGATGAGTGGGCTGGCCCAACTTGATGGTCATGGACCCTATGGCACCACCCAACTTGGGTTGGGCCATGGTGGTGCCCCACTTGGACTAATTGGGCTTATAGGTGTGGGTTTGACCGATTTAGGTTTTGGGTTGACTTAGGTCAACTTAGGTCAATAAGTGACCCAATGATATGGCTTATGGTTCACTTAGATTGTTTTTAGGGTTAGGGCATAGTGGTGGGGCCAATGAATAGCTAAGATCCCAATTTAGGCTAGTTTGACTTGAGTTAACTTGGGTCCTATAGTGGGTCCTATATGACTACACCCTAACTCCTTGGGTCAAACCTAGCCTAAACCTATGCCCCCACCACATGTCCTAACCCAATCTAAGTTAAGGGGTCTAATGGGAAATGGGATGTTATAATCTCTTGGTCACTTGACCTCCTAATTAGGCACTCATCCTTGTGGAAGACAATAACATAGCCAATATCAGAAAACTGGCTTATGCTTATAAGGTTGTGCTGCAACCCTTCAACATAAGCCACCTTAATGATGGTGACTGTTGAAACCAAGAATTCAGCCTCGATGGAGTTCACCCTTGGGGAAGGGGTGATCGCGCACCTACTTCTCTCCTACAAGAAAAACGATAAAGGAAAGAGAACAGGGGACTGACCCAAGGGCCCGACGCGGAGGACCACCACACACCCGGAAGATCTCTGAGCGCTCCCCCTCCTTAGCCAAATGTCGGGCTAAGATACCTCATAAAGTGCTAGAAGGTTGGGAGACAAGTGAGCATGCCTTTTGAGGTACCCCCTTGGGTCTATTTATAGATTTCTGAAAATGGCCTACAAACAACCAACCTCCGCTGGTCTGGAATTACTGAAAGCACCCTGGGCTGACCTGCTAATAACCAAACTCCGTTGTTTTGAATAGCTAAATGCAAACCTCTTAGGGAATCCAGGTAATTTGCCTCTAAACCCTACTGGGTGAGTGACCTGTGAGAGCATCACTCAGCTAGAGGGGGCAAGTGTCAGGAGTTCAGCCCACTCGCAGTCTTAAAGACCCCTGAAGGGCGAATGCCCGGCTGGGTGACCACTCGCTTAGCTTGGCGAGAACTGATCTCGCACGCGCGCATGTACGCGAGATATTCAGACGAGTGCTGGGTGAGGGTGGCACTCGCCGAGGGGCCAAACCATTCCTCTTCCCTTCGTGCTGCGCTAGTGCCTCTCTTCAGGCCTTGGACATGTACTGGCCACTCGCCAACCCGATGGGGCCCACTCATCGAATATGGAGGTTGTACACAATCCCCGCTCTTTGCGAGATTTTAACAAAGCTCGGAAAGAAACATCCAACCCTATATAATAGATGAGTGGGTGCTGACCTGGAAGAGAATCTATCATGGGCCCCTCCACTGCTATATAAATATCCAGGTAGTGATATGAATTCTCCTGCCCTTACATCTCACGGCTGCTCTCTCCTCTTATTACGATGTCGCTTTCCAAGGAAGCTCTAGATCGCCTCCACGTTGTTCAAGACAAGAACAAGTCCATGATGTGCTCACTTGCCCCTGGCTTTCTCGCAAAGCTCTCGAGTCAACCCCGAAGATGAAAAAAGCCAAAGTGGTCCGGCGCGACATAGGGAAGGGTGAATTGGCTTCTCAAAATCCTCCCTTGCCCCAGACAGACTTGGTATTTGTATTCGCTTAGCACTATTTCACCTTTTGTCGCCGAGATGAAATGTTGATGTCATACCCATTCGCAGATCCCATCGATGGAGAATGAGGTTGAGGAGGCGAGTGTTATGGTGGTCTCGCCTGGAAATGGGAATGGGCAGGCGAACCGCGAGATAACCCCCCCCCCCCCCCTCTCCGGCTCGATGTTCCTGCGCGGGAGAAATGTAACCTCTCCACTAACTGTTAGCTTTTAGCCCCCTGGTTTAACCATTCTTTCTTTGCAGCTTCTACTTTTGGAACTATGGGGATGGGAGACTCGGCACTGAGATCTCCGGCTCGCGAGACACCTGTGGATCTTGGCTCTCCTCCTCTCCTGACGGATACTATCCCCGCACATTTCGCCGAGTCAACCATCCATCCACCAGGCCTAGGGAAGAGGAATATATCCTTCGAGACCCCCTTTGAGGGGCGGCCCGGGACTTCTCACTGCCCTCCCTTCATCTCTGGCTTTTGCAAGATTTCCACCGACGTTGATATTGACGAGGAGGAGGTCTCGCCTCTTCCTTCCCCAGATTTAATTGCCGACTACCTGGGCGATCCAGGGGAATTGTTGGGATGAAGCGGCGAGTGGCCAAGACGTTCCAGAAAAGTCATTGCTACTATGCGTGCTCGTCGACTGGGTGCGGGAGAACCAGGAATCTATCGAGGAGCGGCTTCTCAGCCTGGAGAATAATTATAAACAACTAGTTTCCAATCTGTCGGGAGAGTTTAGCGGCGGGACCAAATATCCCGGCCTTCCCATCGCGCGCACTAAGGATCAACTTTTTCTCACACTGCGGGAACTCCAGAAGATTCGCTCTATCCACTATGAGCGCGCGATGCCGGGAGCGGGAAGGGGAGGTTGGGGACGGTGAAGATGGCCCCCTGGTGGGCCTACCGGCACTCGCCTCCTACTCCTGTTTATTTCATGAATTCTGTAATAATAACTGTCGGCCCTTGTGTCGAATGTTAACAATGTGTGGTATCTGTATGTTGTTTGATCCCGTTTTCTTTCCTGCCTTTTACGGTACATGCATGTCTGTGCTTGGGGATGCTTTCTCTTGTCGCTTCCTCCCCCTGGGAACCTCGGCGCGAATGAGGCAATGTGAGATCTCGCCAGGGGCCAAGATGGGACTCGGGGCGAGATCTAAAGATGTGTTATCTTCACTCCCCAGTGCCTTGATTATTTCCCGCCCGAATTTACCTATAAATAGGTCACTCACCTACCGCATTTATCGCTTTCAATCGTTTTGCTTTCCTTGTTACTTTTCTTCTTCTAGCACTCGCTCTCCTGCTTTACTTTTCTTTTGGGCGAGATGTCGGGAGAGGGTGATGGCCGGAACAAGTGCGTCGTTGCATTCGCTGACTACCCCTTTTTGAACTGCAAGGTGTCAAAGGAAGAGTACCACTCGCTTGTGAACCTCTACATCACCCCAGGCTTTAAGGCGCGACATCCATCCAACAATGAGGCTATTAACCACTTCTCACCTTGCGAGCTCGCTATCCCTGTCGAACACTTCGAAGTTGGACTTCGTCTTCCTATATGGCCCGAGATCCGTCAAGCTCTGCGCTACTTTGGCGTGGTTCCCGCGCAGCTCAACCCAAACTCGATAGCCCTTCTAGTCGCATTCGCCTGCTATATGTGGTCTGAGCGAAAGGAATTCAGCCTTCAGGTCTTCCGGAAACTGTTTAATTTTCGCTCCAAGAAGGACGGGATCGCCTTCTTCTCCGGCAACAACCTCAAGGCGAGAGGGTTCGCCAACAAAAACCACCACTGGGTGAAGAAGTTCATCTTTGTCTCTGGCGACTTCCGTAACCTCCCTCTAAAAGTGATGATAGATACAACTCTAGAGGGGGGGTCAATAGAGTATTCAAAAATTAGGACACCCTACTCAACTCCCTTAGAGTTAATTTGTGGAATGAGTTTATAGATATTGATAACCCTAGATTCTAACACAAAGTGAGGTGCACTAGAGAAGGACAACTGTAATTACAGTTGAGCTTTGATCCTATCACAGCAACTAGCAATCCTAGTTATTTCTACTCACAGCCACAGTGCAATAAATTAAATAAGCAGTACAGACGACACAAGAGATTTTATAATGATTCCCTCTAAATAGGTACGTCCACTTTTCTACCACCCTGGTAGGAATCCACTACAGGTTTTTGTTCAGGTGCCCTGCCACCAACTGATCTGCTTCAGGTAGATCAAGTAGACCCTTTGAGCTTTTGATTAGGAGCTCAAAATCCAACATAGGTTTTTGATCAGGTGCCCTGCCACCAAGGGTTCACTTTTGAAGGGAGTAATAACCCTTTGTACAGGAGGTTGAGAGAGTTAAGGTTTCTTCTCTATTGTTAAACAGATTAGAGAAGCTAGTGGATTGCACAGAGCTAGACAGCTCTAAAGAATCAAGGCTCCCCCTAGCTTAGAGAATATCCAGGAAGGAGTCTTGCTTCAGGGTGCAGGAACTCTTCTGAACTAAGACAAAGAACTGCCTTGGGGTTCTGAAGGAGAAGCTTGAAGAAGACTCTTGATTTGGAAAAGGTGTTCTTCTTCAAACAGCTTCCTTCCTTCTTCTTCTTCTTCTAAAGGACTCTGAGTGAAAGTCTTCCTGTAAGCAGGATGAACTCAGAATGAAGAAGAATGCTGAAGAGATTTGATCTTCTCAGTTGAATGTGAATTTCTGAGAGCTGTAGAACTTTCTTGCTTTCTCTCTTTTTCTATGCTGCTGAGTGTCAACTTCTTGTATATTTTCTTGTATCTTGTATTGTATATTCCTTTTAAAAGAAACTCTTTATATATGAGCCTTTGCAACGGCTCTAATTTGAGTTTGAATCTTGTCCTCATCTGGAATCTGCAATCTGGGCTGCAAAAAGCATAAAGCAAAAACAAATCCTGCAGACAGACATGCTATAAGGGGATAAAGCTTTCTAAGAAGCTGTATATCCAATCTGATAAAAAGATGCAAGAAAAAGGTCACATCAGAAAAAACTCTTTACGGCCAGAAAATACTTTCTGAGTCTAACAGCTATAAAGGACAGCCTGGCAGATAAAGCAGAAAATATATTTCAACTAATAAGACAAAACACTTTGTCAGATAAAGATTGGCTCATGCATAAGGAATGGAGCAGAGATTGCCTGGAAATAATAGCATAAATTTACTGAGATAATATGCCAAATAAATATGAAATAAATCATAGAATAGAAGAGGACAAAATTACTAAAGACATACAGCAGAACGTCGAACGACCCTCGGAGATCGTCGACCGAAGCACAGAGATCGTCGACCTATCAAACAGATAGTCGAACGATACAGATAGTCGAACTACCAAAGCAGATAGTCGAACTACCATAGCAGATAGTCGACCTATCAGAACAGATAGTCGAGCTATCAAATAGTCGACCTATCAAGACAGATAGTCGAACTATCAAGCAAAACAGATAGTCGACCTATCAAACAGATAGTCGAGCTATCAAACAAAACAGATAGTCGACCTATCAAACAGATAGTCGAACTATCAAACAAAATAGATAGTGACCTATCAAACAGATAGTCGAACTATCAAAGAAAACAGATAATCAACCTATCAAACAGATAGTCGAACTATCAAAGAAAACAGATAGTCGACCTATCAAACAGATAGTCGAACTATCAAAGAAAACAGATAGTCAACCTATCAAACAGATAATCGAACTATCAAAGAAAACTGATAGTCGACCTATCAAACAGATAGTCGAACTATCAAAGAAAACAGATAGTCGACCTATCAAACAGATAGTCGAGCTATCAAAAAAAACAGATAGTCGACCTATCAAACAGATAGTCGAACTATCAAAGAAAACAGATAGTCGACCTATCAAATAGATAGTCGAACTATCAAAGAAAACAGATAGTCGACCTATCAAACAGATAGTCGAACTATCAGATAGTTGAACTATCCAATCAGATAGTCGAACTATCAAACACAACAGATAGTCGACCTATCAAGACAGATAGTCGAACTATCAAGCAACACAGATAGTCGACCTATCAAACAGATAGTCGAACTATCAAATAATTGAACTATCCAAGCAGATAGTTGAACTATCAAGAAATCTGTCTGGTCAAAAGAAGTCGAGCGGGGTTCGACGATCGGCGAGGCAGATTTCACAGAACGTCGAGCTAACAAGAGTTGAACTAACTCAGAGATAGACGATCTGCCGACAGACAAACATCGACCAACTGATAGACGATCGTCGAACAGTCGATAGACGATAGTCGAGCGGCGTTCGACCATAGTTGAACAAAAAAACAACTTAATCAAATTTTCATCTGGATAAGTGACAAATCTAAAACTAGAGCAAACTAACTAAACAACTAACCTTTGACCATAGATGAATCTTGGGTCAAGAGACTAAAAGAGAGGACTGAACTCAAATCCAAATTAGGGTACCAACAATCTCCCCCTATTTGAGTTAAGTCTCTCAACAACAAAAAACACAAAACAAACTACTGGAAATAAATAAAATACAGGAAGGGAAATATCTAAGCAGTAGATAACATCAATCAAACAGACAAATAAATAACTGTCAATCAATGAAATTTAAGAGGCATCAGAATTTGGTTTAGATTCAAAGGAACTAGGAATAAAAGAAATTTTCCTGAAAGGGTCTAGAGCTTCTTTCTTTGATAGCTTTAGATCTTGCTCTCCAATAATTTTAGATTCTGATGTCCTTGGAACAACTGCTTCAGGATGCTTTTCCATATATTTTGAAGGGTCAAATACCTCAGGTCTAACCTGGAATTTATCAAGCTCCTTCTTTCTGAATTTATACATAGTCGTTAATCTTGTAGTATCTTTACCTTCAGCTTTGGCTTTCCTAATCTGGGCTGATCCAACTAGCTCAAGAAATCTAGCCATCCTGAAATCAAGATCAAGCTCTTGACTTTCATACACATTTTCACAAGTTGGATCTACAGGTTTCACAGCTTTAAATTTAATAGAAAGATCTAACAGGCTTTCAGCTGGCTCTTTATTTTCCTGAATAACTAGAGAAGAAGGAGGAGCAAACTCAGCAAATTTCTTACTCGATTTTTCAGAGAAAATAACTCTTTTACCTTTTGAAACAGTTTTCTTTGCATGATCTGGCTTTGAAGAAGATATGCTCTTGGTTTCTTTGGAAGGAGGAGAAGAAAAGGTTGGTTTCTGATAAACTACCTCCTTCACTTGTTCTTTTGCATCAGCATCATGCCTTTGGTATCCAGATTGCGATATGCCTTGATATCCTTGATTGCTTTTCCTTTGAGAAGATTGGGATAGAGTAAACCTATCAGACGGAGCAGAAGGATTTGTAGACAAATTGCCAGAGGCTCCTGCACTGGGAGGTGGAGGAGGAGGAGCCACAGCTTTTCTTTTCTTTTTGGCAGATTTCTTTCTCTTGGATTCTTCAGAGTCATCAGAATCATCCTCATCCTCAGAGTTTGATGAAGGGGGATGATCATAAGGATCAAACGCTTCTTGCACAGCTTTTTCTTTCTCTTTTAAGGCAGCTTTTTCTAACTCTTCTTCCAGGGCATCCTGTGCCAGAAGAGTGTCTAGATCAAGTCCAGGGGTGTCATCCCAGACTGTGGACTTTTCCACTTGAATTTCTGAAACCTTCTCTTGTTCATCTGTAACTGTCATGGAGACCAGTTCTTTTTGCACAACTAACTGAGCTGGTTGAGCAGCCTCAGGATTTTGAACAAGTGGTTCTGGATCAGGTTGAACTTCTAGAGCAGGTTGATGAACAAGTTCTTGGACAGCTAACACTTCTTCCACTAAATCTGTAGTATCATGAACACAAATTTGCTAAATGAAATTGTATCATTCCTTCTAGGTATTCCCATACTAACATGTCAGTTATCAAGTCTAGAAAATGAGTAAAAGAATTACCTTCAGGATTTTCCTTAGAATGTCCTAACTCCCATAATTCATCTAGAAAGGAGGTAATGACTCCTTCTAGGTAGAGGGCAACTAAGGGAGTGGAGAATTCTTCTAGGCAAACTTTGACAACAAATTCAATTTTCATTATAGCATCAGAAATATCTTTTTCAGACAGTGGAGGTACTGTTTCTTCTATCTCTTTTTTTGTATCTGCTGGAGGATCTGCTGAAAGAGAGGCCAGGGGCAGTTCAGAGGCATCTTCATAGAGCATCTCTCCCTGCCTGATTTCAGTGGAAACTGAAACCAGGCCCCTAGATGAAGAGGGCTCAGCAGATTTGGAGAGGGCTTGGATGGAGGCAGTCAGGGAAGAGATGGAGGATACAAGGGGAGCAATTGCTTCTTCAATCATGATTTTGATTGAAGGAGTAATTAACTCCAGGATGCTTGAGATGAAGGCTGGGGTGATTTCAAATGAAGGTGGGGGAATCACAGTAGATGGATGAACAGCAGGGATGGTGTATTCTTGATGAGATGGAGAGTGAACTGGAGAATGATGGGTGGATACAAGAAGATCAATATGATTTGAATGAAGAATTGGTGACTGAGGAGGAGTGGATAGCTCAGAAGCCAATAAATCAAAACTCGGATGAGATATCCTAGCAAGATGAGAAGGGAGTGGAGATGCTGGTGGTGATGCATGGAGAATTGTGGAGGAATCAAGAAGATGAGATGCAGAAGATGGAACTTCAACTGAAGTAGATGGAACTGAAGTAGATGGTGGCACTTCAGTAGAGGTGGAAGGTAATGCAGAAGAAGTGGATGGAAAGGAGAGATTGGCTGAGCTTGCTTCTTGAAGGAGGGGAGTGACTGAAGTAGTCCTTGTGCTCTCAGATGCAACTGGAGCAACCCCTGCTGGAGCGGGCTTTAGAAAGCTCCTTTTCCACTTGACAAATAGGGTTGGGTCCATCTTTTTGCTGGTATTGATGGATGTAGACACTGAAACCAACAAATGGGGATATTTCTCTTTTAGAAATATCCCAAGCACCCTACCCAGGGTGACTTCCTTCTTGCTATTCTTTTTCCTTATTAAATCAAACAAAACTCCTGCCCAGTTAATCTGCTTCTTGTTCACGATGGCACATATCAGGGCAAACTTTTTCCTTGTTATATTATCATGAGCAGAGTGCTTTCCCAGAAGCACTTTTCCGACTAGTTCAGTAAGGAACTTTATCTTCAATGGAAAGTTCACCTTTAGCAGCTTAGAAGGAATGTCGTCGGCATGTCCTAATTCAGTCAACATTCTCCCAAATGCTGGGGTATCTTGCTCATAATCCTCTTCCCCATTCAATAATCCAAAAATTTCAGTTAAAACGGCAGGAGTCAAAATTACCTCTTCTCCGCCTATCGTTCCGTTCATAGATTCATCATTGGAGGATGAAGTGAACGCCCATTCTTTAATCTCCTTGACGTTTATCTTTATTCTTGTGGACATGAACTTTTCCAATCCTTGATATTTGCAGAGGTTGAGGATTTCCACTATCGCAGACTCACAGCAGCTGAAAGAATCAAAGTCCACGCTGAAACCAGAATCGAACTTCACCACGGACAGGAGGGCTGGAGCAATCGCCATCAAAGGGGTTGGAGAAGGCGAGAGAGACGGCGAAGGAGAAATGGCAGAAATCGCGAGACAGGGAGCAAGCAGAAAGACGAAATGCGAGAAGACGCTCTCCGTCGACGATAAAAAGAACGATCTCTTAACCTAGGTCGACCATTGGTTTTATATTAAACCAGCAATCATCGATCTATTTTAAAAGATACTGGATACGATGGTCGAATGGTTGTTCGACGATCGTTCCTAAAGCAGAGTAGTCGATCAATCGTTCGACTATTTCTGTCTTCACAAACAATAAGCTGTCGTCAACCATAGATCGACGATAGGCTCGACCTGTTCGACGATCTGCGAACGTCGGTCGACGATCTTCAAGCAGATAAGCTATCATCAACCATAGGTCGACGATAGGCTTCATCCGATCGACTATCTTCGAACGTCGTTCGACGATCTTCAAACAGGTTTCAACAAAGGCAGACGTCACACTTAGTCTTTTCCATTAATCATGCCTAGTTGAACCAAAAAGAACAGATGCTTCTGTTCATCTAAGGGCTTGGTGAAAATATCACCTCTCTGAAGGTCAGTGGATATGAACTTAAGGCTGATCTTGTTCTTTTCCACACAATCTCTCAGGAAATGGTGTCTAATCTCAATGTGCTTGGTTCTAGAGTGGTGCGCAGGATTTTGTGCAATGGAGATAGCACTGGTACTGTCACACATGATTTTTGTGTTTTTGTGTGTGTACCCATAATCCAAAAGCTGGTTTTGAATCCACAGGATCTGTGAACAACAACTAGCAGCTGCTATATATTCAGCCTCTACAGTTGAAGTTGAGACAGAAGCCTGCTTCTTACAGAACCAAGAGACCAATCTCTCTCCCAAGAACTGACAAGTTCCTTAGGTACTTTTCCTGTCAACTCTACAACCAACATAATCAGAATCAGAGTATCCAATTAACTCAAATTCTGATTCAGCTGGGTACCATAGTCCTAGATTTGGACATCCCTTCAGGTATCTCACGATTCTCTTGAGAAGAATCAGATAAGATTCCTTGGGGTTGACCTGGAACCTAGCACATAGGCATGTAGCAAACATTATATCTGGTCTACTTGCAGTTAAATACAATAGGGAACCAACAATGGCCCTATAATTCTTTTGATCAACAGGCTTACCCTGATCATCAGAATCTATAACTACATTAGTAGTCATAGGTGTATGCATTGCTGAAGCATCAGCCATCCCAAACTTCTTTACCAATTCCTTGGCATATTTGGATTGGGAGATGAAGATGCCATCAGCATCTTGCTTTACTTGGAGACCAAGAAAGTAAGACAGCTCACCCATACTACTCATCTCAAACTTAGAATGCATCAAGTCAGAGAACTTTTTGCACAGTTTGGGATCAGTGTAACCAAAAATAATATCATCTACATACACTTGAACTAACAGGATTGTGTGCTTGTGGTGCTTGACGAAAAGGGCTCTATCAACTACTCCCCTAACAAAGTTGTGCTCTAACAGGAAACTAGCTAGAGTCTCATACCAGGCTCTGGGTGCTTGTTTGAGTCCATAAAGAGCTTTTTGCAACTTGAAAACATGCGAGGGCTGAGTTAAAGAAACAAACCCAGGTAGTTGTTCAACAAATACCTCTTCCTTTAGCTCACCATTTAGAAAGGCACTTTTGACATCCATCTGAAAGACCTTAAACTTCATATAGGCTGCATAGGCTAGAAAGATTCTTATTGCCTCTAGCCTTGCAACAGGAGCAAAGGTTTGGTCATAATCTATACCTTCCTCCTATCTGTAGCCCTGAGCTACAAGCCTAGCTTTGTTCCTTACAATAATTCCATTTGCATCCAACTTGTTTCTAAACACCCACTTGGTGCCTATGATCAGTTGGCCTTTAGGTCTTGGAACCAAAGTCCATACTTTACATCTTTCAAACTGATTGAGTTCCTCTTGCATAGCAATGTGTTGGGTACATTGGAAAATGTGTACCTGATTTGAAGAAACCTAACTTAGCATAATGATATACATCAAGGTGTATTTGATGTTGTTTAAGTTGAATGTGTGCAGGTTAAAAGTATGGAAAAATTTCTAAGTCCATGTGTTGACACCAGAAGAAGATGTGTCGACACTTCAGGAAGATTGTGTCGACACTTGAAGAAGGCTGTGTCAACACAGAGAAAATGAGTCGACATCAACTGTTTCGACACCGGGAGGCAGTGTCGACACACACAAGATTATAGTTGACATCAACTGTGTCGACACCAGGAGGCTGTGTCGACACACAGAGGCAAAGTCGACAATATTTGTGTCGACACCAGAAGACTGAGTCGACACATATAGGCAGAGTCGACAAAAGCTGTGTCGACACTTGAAGGCAGTGTCGACACATACTATGTTCTGAATCAACATCAACTGTGTCAACACACAGGACTTGTGTCGACACACTGCCAAGTCTAGACCAAGTCGTTTGCTGAAGAATGATGAAGTGTTTGAGTCGACACAAATACTCAGTGTCGACTCACTCTCAAGTTGTAGTATGCAGAAGCTGGGTCGACTTAAAGGCAAACTTGTCGACTTCACCAGAGGCAGTGTCGACACCGGAGGTACTTGTGTCGACACATATAGACAGATGGTCTCGACACTTTCTGACAGACATTCTCGACACTTTGCTGTCCAAGACAAAGGCACAAGATCTGTTTGAAGACTTGACAGCTGTGGGTTACAACAGGTTAACTGAAGCTATCAGACTTGTCAGAAGACAGTTAGAAATCTGATCAGCCGGTCACCAAAAAGAAGGTCTATAAATAGACAGATTCAGAAGTAGAATGGGATTTTTTGTTTTTATTAAGAAGCAACACACATAAAAACTGCTTAAGGAATCAAATCAAGAAAGTGCAAGGCACTGAAGAAGATCTTCATCAGAAGATCTAAGAAGACATTCTGAAGGGTTCAACCTCTCAGGATCAGTCTAAGGAGAATTCGTCCTAGAATTTCTGAAGAATTTCCAAAGGGATTGGATAGAGAGGGATCCAGTCGTTTGAAGATCAAGAAGGAAGCTGTTACAGGTTTCTAAAGAAGCTGTTTGGAAATCAACCCAGCTAGTTCAGATTCAAGAAGCTTTGAAGAAAGCTAAGTTTCAGTTGATTTCATTCATCTGCTGATCCGGGGCTGTCATGTCCTTTCTCTCTCAACAAGGGCAAGATTCTATAAAACTCTTTTCTAAATTCTGTAGGATCTATTTATATAGATCTGAGTTGTAAGCCTATGTTATAAAGGCTGAGTGTAGGAGAGAAAATCTCTGAGTTTTAGGTCTTGAATAGAGACTGAGGTAGGGCTGGTTTGCCTGAGTTGTAGGAGTGTGGTATCACTCTGAGTTGTAGGAATCCATTTTAGATTCTGAGCTGTAGGATCTGAGGATCTGAGTTAAGGAAGGGAGTTTGGCTGAATCTAGTACACTGCTAGATAGGAGAAGGGGGGAAGTGGATGTACCCAGATCTTGGGGAACCATTATAAATACTTGTTACAATCTGTGATGTGTAGTTCTAGATTGTGTGATTGTGATTGCTAAAGTAGCTGCTGAACTCATAGACAATAGTCTTTAATTATTTAATCATTCTGCCTTAAGTTTGAAAAGAAAATAAGAATCTATTTACCCCCCCCCCCCTCTAGGTGTCTAGGTAATCTTGAAAGTAAAACAATCAAGTGGTATCAGAGGGAGGTTGCTCAAAGTAAGACTTAACAGTCTGAGTTAGATCTAAAGGCAGAATCAAGAATCAAGAAAATGGGTTCAGGTGAGAATCATAAGGAGTTGGGATCTATGAAGCTTCCCATCTGCAGAAAAGAAATCTTTGGAATTTGGAAGGAAAGGGTTAGGCTGTTTATGGAGGCCTCAGACCCAAGAATTTATATCACAGTGAAAGAAGGTCCATACATTCCAATGAAGACTTTTGTGTTAGATGCAAATGAGGAAACTCCTAAGAATTTTTCAGAAATGACAAAGGAGGAAATCATCTTAGACACTATGGACAAGAGAGCTCAAAACATCATAGTAAGTGCAATAGATGATTCCACCTTCCAAAATCTGATACATTGCAAGACTTCCAAAGAGATGTGGGACACCTTGATTGTCTATATGGAAGGATCTGAAGAAGTAAGACAAGACAGAAAATCAATGCTCAACCAAGAATATGAGAGCTTCAGACAAGGAAAGTCTGATAGCATAACTGAGTGTTCTAAGAAATTCTATAGGATTGTGAATGAACTGATGTCCTATGGAAGAGTCTTCAGTACATATGAGCTGAATGACAAGTTTCTCAGATCTTTAACAAAGGATTGGGATACCAAAATATGTGTCATTAGATAAGTGGCCAAGTTAGCTGATATTTCTCCTCCAACCTTGTTTGGAAAATTGCTTTCATATGAAATGCAATTGATGGCTAGGAAGGAGGAAGAAAGAAGTACAAAAGGTGAGCATAGATCTGTGGCTTTCAAAGTTGAAGCCACTAGAAAGAAAGGGAGGATGTCTTCATCTCCTCTTAAGGAAGCTACAGAAGAGATAACAGAAAATTCAGATAGTCAAAAATCAGGGAGCAGTGAATCAGATACTGACTTTGCTGCCTTTACATGGCAGTTTCAAAAGTTCTTGAAAAAGAAGCAGTGGAAGTCCAGGCCCTCCACATCACAGCCAGTAGATGAGTACTATCAGAAGAGAAAATCCTCAAGAAATGAGAGAAACAGAACTAAGCCCAACAAAGCCATAACTTTTAAGATTGTTTGTTATTGCTGCAATAAGACTGGACATATGGTAGCTGAATGTCCAAAAAAGAGAAAGGAGTTAGTAGACAGAAAAAGGACTCAACACAAGGGCAAGAAGGAGAAATCTTTTGTTGCAAAGAAGGATAAGAGTCTTTCAGATCAGTCCTCATCAGAGTCAGAATCTGAAGCAGAAGCATACATAGGATTGTACGCAGCCAATGAAGAAGAGGAATTTCTACAACTGATGGATTCCATTCATGATCAAGAAGACAAGGAATGCATGGGTCTGATGGCTGAGTTAGAAGATAACCAATGCCAGGATCAGCCTGGTCCTAGTAAGGTACAAAAGGTTTCTAGTTCTTTTGATTTTAGTACTGGTTCAGAGTCAGATTCATCTACATCAAGTGATGTGAATGGATCTGAATCTGAAGGTGATATTCATCAGTTGATGGATGAATATAGGGTCTTGTTGCAGGCTCTTAAGAAAAGCAAGAATCTAGTCAAAGTTCAGGCTCAGGAAATTGCTGATCTTAAGGTAGCTGCAACTGAGTTTGAAAAAGTAATGGATCAAAAGTTAACTGAGATTGCCAAACTGAAAAATATAACCTATATTCAGATGGGCACAATCAAATATAACAATGATGAAATTAAGAGTCTGGAGGCCAGACTAAGAATAGAAAAAGATTTAGTGGCTAGTTACTCTAAGCCAAAAATCTGTCTTACCTTTAATAGATGAGTTTGTGGCTCAAAAGGGTAAGGCAGGATTAGGCTTCAAAGATAACCCCAGGGCTGGCCAATTCAAAAGAAAAGGCAAAGCTCCTGTCCAGCCTCTAAACCTTTCAGTCCCAGTTATGTTTAGAAAGGAGCAAGTGCCTTCTAACAAATATGATCTTAAGAATATTCATGGTCATGTTAAGACTAATGTTCAGATAAACAAGGGTGTAAATGCCAATAGGTCTACCCATGTTCATAAACCCTATGGTTATAAGAAATCTGTGGGTGAACCTGCAGCAGCACCAACACTGGACAGAAATTCTTCTGTCAAGGGTGTATCAAGACCTAGATACAACAAGTTTGAATGTTGGTGTTGTGGCAAGAGATGCCATTTTGCCTTAGACTGCTGGCATAACACAAATGTAAGGAAGAACAATAGTCTACCAGTTAGAAGAGCTGTTGGTAGTCTTAATATGAATGGTGCTAACCTGAACCAAGGACCCAAGACTTACTTGGGTTCTAAGGGAAAGTAATTCTGTATTGCAGGAAAGTCCAAGTTGCCATGCCCCTATATGGTACTTGGACAGTGGATGTTCCAGGCATATGACTGGAACAAAGGGGCTGCTGAAGGAGTACACATCTGTCAAAGATGGACCTAAAGTAATCTTTGGTGGATCTGAAAGAGGAATCATCAAAGGGTTTGGTAACATTTCTTCAAACCTAATTACCATCACCCAAGTGGCTTATGTAAAAGGTTTGAAACATAATCTGATTAGCATAAGTCAGCTGAGTGATCTTGGATATGACATTTCATTTGTTAAGGATGGATGTCATATCAAAAGGTCAAGTGATCAAAAGATCATATTGACTGGGTATAGAAAGAGAAATGTTTATTGTCTTAATTTTGTATGTGAGAACAAGGCTTCTCCCATCTGTCTTGTGGCTGATGATAATGCATCTCATTGTGTCAAGTGGCACAAGAGGTTGGCTCATCTTAACTACAAGACATTTGGCCAACTCTTCAGCAAAGAGTTAGTGAGGAATGGTCCTCAAGTTAAGTGTATAAAGGAAGGGATATGTTCAGCTTGTCAAAAGGGCAAGCAGACAAAATCCTCCTTTCATAGTCTTGAAAACAAGGATTCTGTGAGGTGCTTATACCTCTTACATATGGATCTTTTTGGTCCTATGCCAGTTCATAGTCTAGGTAGGAAGGTCTACACATTTGTGGTTGTAGATGACTATTCTAGATATACATGGGTGTTCTTTCTGAGACAAAAATCAGAAACCCCAAGTGTCTTACTTAGTTTTGTGAAACAAATTCAGAATGAATTAAATAGTACAGTGGTCAAAATCAGAAGTGACCATGGCACTGAATTTCAATCTGAAAGTATGATAAAATTATATGAAGACTTTGGGATTTTCCAAGAGTTCTCCTCACCTAGAACACCTCAGCAAAATGGCATTGCTGAAAGAAAGAATAGGACATTGATTGAAGCTGGTAGAACTCTATTGAGTGACACCTCTCTTCCAGAATATTTCTGGGCTGAGGCAGTAAACACAGCATGTCATGTGATCAATAGGGCTTCTATCACCAAGTGCCACAAAAAGACTCCCTATGAAATTATGAAAGGTAGAAAACCAAATTTATCCTACTTTAGGATCTTTGGTTGCAAGTGCTATATACTTAACAATGGCAAGTCATATCTAACTAAGTTTGCTGTCAAATCCCAAGATGGGATATTTGTTGGGTACAGCATAAATAGTAAGGCCTATAGAGTCTTCAACTTGACTACTCAAATTGTAGAAGAATCAGTACATATTGTGTTTGATGAATTAAGATTAATCAACTGTGAGCTGCCTTGTAGTTCATACAGTCCAACAGGTATAAGCAAAAGGATGGACAAGCTTTCCATTGCAGAAGCATCAAATGCAGATGAAGCAGTGGAAAATGAAGGCTACAGTCCAGGGGGAGTATAAAACTCTATAGAAGCTGATGACAACCAAGAAGTACAGCATGGTGAAGGAGCTGGAGATGTTCAACCTGAAGGAAATCTTCCTCCAGCCATAAGACATCTAAAAGATCATCCAGCTAATCAAATAATAGGTGATCCAAGTCAAGGAGTGCATACTAGAAGCAGAAATCTGAGCACAGTCCTGCACTCAAGTTTCCTATCTCAATTGGAACCTAAGAAATTTGAAGAAGCCATCCAAGACCAACATTGGATTAATGCTATGCAAGAGGAGCTTAATCAATTCAGAAGGTGCAAAGTCTGGGATCTTGTTCCTAAACCAAAAGACCACAACATCATTGGAACAAAGTGGATATTTAGGAACAAGTTGGATGAGAGTGGAGTAATAATAAAGAACAAAGCAAGACTGGTTGCTAAAGGATATAGGCAGGAAGAGGGAATAGATTTTGATCAGACATTTGCCCCAGTATCAAGACTGGAGGCAATCAGGATGTTTCTTGCCTATGATGCATACCAAGGATTCAAGGTATACCAAATGGATGTGAAATCAGCATTTCTGAATGGAGATCTAAAAGAAGAAGTCTATGTGGAACAGCCATCAGGTTTTGTAGACTCTCTTAAACCTGATTATGTTTTTAGACTTAGGAAAGCTTTATATGGGTTAAAGCAAGCCCCAAGGGCTTGGTATGACACCCTGTCTACTTTCCTTATTGAGAACAAATTCTCAAGAGGTAAAATAGACAAGACTCTATTCCTTAGGGAATCTAAAGGCAAGATAATCTTAGTCCAAATCTATGTGAATGACATAATTTTTGGGTCTACAGAGAACAACCTTTGCAAGAAGTTTTCCAAACTTATGCAAGGAAAGTTTGAAATGAGTAGTATGGTGGAACTTAAGTTCTTTTTGGGACTCCAAGTAAGACAGACTAATGATGGCTTGTCCATATCCCAGTCTAAGTTCACCAAAGAGTTGATAAAGAAATATGGTATGGAATCTTCCTCTACCATGAAAACTCCTATGGGAACAAATATTCCTATATGTAAAGATGATACAGGTAAGCCTGTAGATGAGTCTTTGTATAGAGGAATAGTTGGTTCTCTATTATACCTCACAGCTAGTAGACCAGATAATATGTATGCTACATGTGTCTGTGCTAGGTACTAGGCATGCCCTAAAGAATCTCATTACACTGCTGTTAAAAGAATTTTGAGATATTTAAAGGGCACACCAAATCTAGGCCTTTGGTACCCTAGGAATAGAGATTTTCAACTAATAGGTTATTCAGATGCAGATTTTACAGGCTGTAGAGAGGATAGAAAGAGTACTACAGGTACTTGCCAATTTTTGGGAGGAAGACTGATATCATGGAGCAGTAAGAAGCAGACCAGTGTGGCAATATCCACAGCTGAGTCTGAATATGTTGTTGTTGGAAGCTGCTGTGCACAGCTATTGTGGATTCAGCATCAATTAAAGGACAACGGTATTCAAGTAAGTAGAACACCTTTATTGTGTGATTCTAAGAGTGCTATTTCTATTGCTAACAACCCTGTTTCTCATAGTAGAACTAAGCATATAGAAATAAAATACCATTTTCTTAGAGAGCATGTAGAAAGAGAAGATATCTCATTGGAATTTGTTAAAACAGATTATCAAATTGCAGATGTATTTACTAAGCCACTGGATGAAACAAAATTCAATAAATTTAAAATTGAATTAGGTATGCTGACCATTGATTAGTATATCAACAAACAAAAATTGACTAAGTAAAATGGTGTCGACACTTTCAGTAATAAAGTGTTGACTCAGTATAGTTATGTCGACTTGTCAGAGAATTTGTGTCGACACAAAGAATTTGTGTCGACACTTAAGGGTCAAATAGTCGACTTATCCAGAAATGTAGTGTCGACTTCACCAGAATAAAGGTGTCGACACTTACAGATTTTAATGTCGACACTTGTACTAAGAGTCGACACAGAATTTCTGATGCTCTACTATGTCTCTCTTGTGTCGACATATCCTCAATTGGTGTCGACACACAGTAGTCAACATTGATGTCGAGACAGTAAAAGTTTGTGTCGACACATTTCATCTGTGTCGACACATTTAGTCTGTTTTTGCCCGCCTTTTGATCTTCTTTCATTAGAGGGTATAAATAGGTCAAGAACGTATTCTTTCGACACGCTCACAAGGTTTTCGAGACTAAAACCCTGTGTCGACATTCTCTCTCTTCTCTTCTCTCCAGTTTTCTCATCTTTCCAATGGCGCCAAAGGTTGAGGATACCGTCAATGAGGGATATGAGCTGGTTAGGGCTGCGTTCGACAATGTCACGCCTGAAATAAAACAAGTGATATCTTATCTTGCTGATAATGGATTGGAATATCTGGTTTCTGAACCCACAAAAATCTGGAAGAAGGAGGTACTTGAATTTTACACTTCAGCATCAGTGGATTCTTCTGGACTCAAGATCAAATCCACAGTTCATGGAACCAAGGTGAAAATTACTCTACGGAGTTTAAAAAAGATTCTTCAATTACCAAGCATTGAGAATGTAGAAGAGGTCTCAGCCTCTAAGACAAGGGAGGCTCTACAATAGTGTGGATTGGATCCAACCGTCAAAATTGGAGAAGCCATCAACAGAAAAAGAATGAATTCACAAGGCAAATTTGTATCTGAAGTGGTTGGGAAGGTGATTCTGTGTAAACCTGGCGGCCATGATAGGATTTCGGCCCTAATGTTTAACCTCATGACAAGGATCATCTTCAGGGTTAACACAGACTGGTCAACAGTTGTGTTTGATAAAATCAAGGAAGGACTTAAGAAACCAAATCTGGCTAGGATTTTGAGTCTATATCTGGCTGGACTCATCCCAGAGGTCATGCAACAAATTCCTGGGACTAAGATCAATCACATGAGAAAAATGGACATGCGATTATTCTCAAGATGGGATAGAGTTCTGTCCAAAGAGGTGCCTGATGTGGACAGGCAGGACACACCAGAGAAATCCCCAGGTCATGATCAAAGTACTGAACAACTTCCAGGAGATCAAGTGAGAGAGTAGGCTGAAGACCAGCCTGAGTCTACTCAAGTTCAGGATGAATCTTTACCTGCACAGGTGCAGGGGGAGCAAGTTTATTCTTCTACCCAGGACATTCCTAACACTGAACAGGTGCAGGGGAGCAGATTTCTGAACAAGTGCAAGAGGAAGAACAAATAGATTTATCAAAAAATTTGCACACTGCTGGTCTAGATGATTTATCTTCTGCTCAGGCACAAAAGGAATTCACTCTAGATGAGTTGTTTCCTGATGTTGAAATTGCTACTGATAGAATTGAGGAGGAGCATGAAATTGAGAAGGAGCTCGAAGTTGAGGGGGAGCAAGTGGTTGTTGACAAAGATCAACATGTCACTGAGACAGCTATTCCACCTTCTCCTCCTGAAAGAGTTCAGATTGAAAGCTCTTCAGAATCTGAGTCTGAAGAAGCCACAGTGGCAAAGAAGAGGAAGCTCCTGGTCTTCAAAAGAAGAAGCCATAGCTACAAGCAGGCTCTACAGTCTTCACCTCACCAATCTCCATCTGATTTTAATTACAATAAGTTCATGGTAGATTTGCAGGTGAAACTAGATAATCAGAGATTAGCCATGGAGAAATATGTTGATGAAAGTAATAAAAATCTTCAGTTTAATCTGGCTCAAGATATAAAGTCTATAAGATTTGAAGTCAATCAAAATAAAAGAGAAATGACTGATTGTTTTACAAAAGGGGCACATGTTGTTGTATATCTGGCCCAACAACAAGGGGAAATGAAGAAAGAAATAGATGCTCAATCTATCAATCAAGGATACATTCTTGAAAATCAGAAACGGCTAAATGACAATCTGACAACTGCCAACACAGATATTCTTGCTCAACTTCAAACAACCATGACTAAATTGACTGAAGCTAGGGCAGCTGAAATGCTTGCATATGAAACTAAGTTCAACACTGCTTTAGACTCAGTTCAGTCAGCCATATCCACTTCCCAGAAGGAAATTACTACAAAACTTAACAAGTTGAAACCCTTCTTCAAAGATGGCATTAATTATCTTGATGGTCAGATCAGATTTCAGAAGGACGATCTCAGAGATCATATAGCAAGAGAAGTCCTAAAGGGGGAGAGGGTACTTATTTCTGCTGGCTCAGAACATGCCAAATGGGTAACTAACAGTATCAGAGCCACATTGGGATATTCACCCCTTTGTGATGATGATAATATGGCAGAGTCAGGAGTACAGCCAAAAGGTCTACTTGAAGGCAACCAACCAGAAGTTGCTCAAGTCATATACCCCCCCTGCAGATTTTGACTTGATTCATCAGATGGTGCAAACTATGTATAGTCCTCCAGAGGAGGTTTCAAATATTATACTTGGAAAAGTAAACATGCCTGAAGCTGCAATCAAGGCTCAGCAAGAGGCTCAACTGTCAAAGAAGAGATTTAGGGAGCAAGCTGATCTAAAACCTGATTTTGAACAGTGGAGCCCTACCTCTAGAAACATCATACTAACTGCCTGGAAAGCTGTAAAAGATCAATTCCATGAAAGGGGCAAGTGGTACAATGAACAAGAATGGCAGAAGCATGAAGCCGGACAGGAGGCTATTGTTCAATATAGAAGGAAAGCTAAGATGGGAAAGCTACCTCCTGATGCTGTGGAGCCTAGCAAGTACTTTCCCAAGCCGTATCACTATTTTGAGAGACAAAGACTGAAGACAGAGGCTCAGGAGAAGGTTGATCTTAAAGGCAAAAAACCCATGGAAGAAACTGAACCTTCTGTGCAGGCACAAGTATAACCTGGAAGAGGGATTGTTATAAAGGAGCCTGATCTGTCTTAGTCTAGAGATGTCTTAGTCTTAGTTTAAAATTGTGTAATGTGAAACATTCAGTGTTAAACATTTTGTAAACAATCATTTTGACATAATACACAAAATCTTGCTCTTTAATTAATTTTTGTGTATATGCTTTTATCTCTGTGATGAATCTGTGCAAGTGTTTTGATTGTTAATATTTTCTGTAATATTAAGCTTATATACATCATCATCATTTTGTTTATTATTATCATAAGTGGTGTATATCATTAGCTAATATGGGTTATGACTTCTCCAAATAGGAGGAGATTGTTGGGTACATTGGAAAATGTGTACCTGATTTGAAGAAGCCTAACTTAGCATAATGATATACATCAAGGTGTATTTGATGTTGTTTAAGTTGAATGTGTGCAAGTTAAAAGTATGGAAAAATTTCTAAGTCCATGTGTCGACACCAGAAGAAGATGTGTCGACACTTCAGGAAGGTTGTGTCGACACTTGAAGAAGGCTGTGTCGACACAGAGAAAATGAGTCGACATCAACTGTGTCGACACCGGGAGGCAGTGTCGACACACACAAGATTATAGTTGACATCAACTGTATCGACACCAGGAGGCTGTGTAGACACACAGAGGCAAAGTCGACAATATTTGTGTCGACACCAGAAGACTGAGTCGACACATATAGGCAGAGTCGACAAAAGCTGTGTCGACACCTGAAGGCAGTGTCGACACATACTATGTTCTGAATCTACATCAACTGTGTCGACACACAGGACTTGTGTCGACACACTGCCAAGTCTAGACCAAGTCGTTTGCTGAAGAATGATGAAGTGTTTGAGTCGACACAAATACTCAGTGTCGACTCACTCTCAAGTTGTAGTATGCAGAAGCTGAGTCGACTTAAAGGCAAACTTGTCGACTTCACCAGAGGCAGTGTCGACACTCGAGGTACTTGTGTCGACACATATAGACAGATGGTCTCGACACTTTCTGACAGACATTCTCGACACTTTGCTGTCCAAGACAAAGGCACAAGATCTATTTGAAGACTTGATAGCTGTGGGTTACAACAGGTTAACCGAAGCTGTCAGACTTGTCAGAAGACAGTTAGAAACCTGATCAGCCGGTCACCAAAAAGAAGGTCTATAAATAGACAGATTCAGAAGTAGAATGGGATTTTTTGTTTTTATTAAGAAGCAACACACATAAAAACTACTTAAGGAATCAAATCAAGAAAGTGCAAGGCACTGAAGAAGATCTTCATCAGAAGATCTAAGAAGACATTCTAAAGGGTTCAACCTCTCAGGATCAGTCTAAGGAGAATTCGTCCTAGAATTCTGAAGAATTTCCAAAGGGATTGGATAGAGAGGGATCCAGCCGTTTGAAGATCAAGAAAGAAGCTGTTACAGGTTTCTCAAGAAGCTGTTTGGAAATCAACTCATCTAGTTCAGATTCAAGAAGCTTTGAAGAAAGCTAAGTTTCAGTTTATTTCATCCATCGGTTGATCAGGGGCTGTCTTGTCCTTTCTCTCTCAACAAGGGCAAGATTCTATAAAACTCTTTTCTAAATTCTGTAGGATCTATTTATATAGATCTGAGTTGTAAGCCTATGTTATAAAGGCTGAGTGTAGGAGAGATAATCTCTGAGTTGTAGGTCTTGAATAGAGACTGAGGTATGGCTGGTTTGCCTGAGTTGTAGGAGTGTGGTATCACTCTGAGTTGTAGGAATCCATTTTGGATTCTGAGCTGTAGGATCTGAGGATCTGAGTTAAGGAAGGGATTTTGGCTGAATCTAGCACACTGCTAGATAGGCGAAGGGGGAAAGTGGATGTACCCAGATCTTGGGGAACCACTATAAATACTTATTGCAATCTGTGATGTGTAGTTCTAGATTGTGTGATTATGATTGCTAAAGTAGCTGCTGAACTCATAGACAATAGTCTTTAATTATTTAATCATTCTGCCTTACGTTTAAAAAGAAAATAAGAACCTATTCACCCCCCCCCCCTCTAGGTGTCTAGGTAATCTTGAAAGTAAAACTATCACAATGATCCAGTGGGGATCTAGCTCAGCATCTTTAATGGTGAGGGGCTCAATCTGTGAAAGGAAACAAGCATGCATCACATCCTGTCTTAATTGATGTCTTGTTTGAACACCAGCTGATATGTCTCCAATCACTTGAGATGTAGGATGATCTCTAAGTGTGACAACATCAGCAGGTGGGATGTGATCTTCAGCAATAGTTGGGATTAATTCCTCAGGAGGAATTGGATCTACTATTGGTGGTACAGCAACAGCTTCTGCAAAGTCTTCATCACTGTCTGAATCAGTGATATGAAGAGTTGATAGATGGAGAATCTCTTAAGTGACATCTTTACTAGATTCTGGTACCTGCAATGAACTTGAGGAAGGAGAAGTTTCCTTCTCCTTGTAAAACATCTGAGATTCATCAAAGGACACATGTACAGATTCCTCAATTTTAGAAGTTGATTTATTAAAAACCCTATAAGCTTTGCTTACTTGGGAATATCCAAGAAAAATTCCCATTGAAGCTTTTGCTTCAAACTTTCTAAGGTATTCTTTATTATTGTTATGAATGTATACTACACAACCAAATACTCTAAAATAATTTATTTTAGGTTTCTTTCCTTTAAGCAACTCATAAGGAGTTTTACACTTAAGCTTGTGTATAAGACTTCTGTTCAAGACATAATTAGCTGTGCTAACAGCTTCTGCCCAATAGGAAAGATGCATGTTAGCATCTGCCAATAATGTACCAGTAGCTTCAATCAGGGTTCTATTCTTCCTTTCCACTACACCATTTTGTTGGGGAGTTCTAGGAGCAGAGAAGCTATGTTTGATACCTTCTTTCTCACAGAATTCTTGCATGAGAAGAGACTCAAACTCAGTACCATGATCACTTCTGATCAAGGCAACATGAGTAGAATACTCAGTCTGCACACACAGTAGAAAATCTGTAAGAACTTTGAAGTTATCAGCCTTAGTTCTCAAGAAGAACACCCAAGTGAACCTAGAGAAGTCGTCTATAATTACTAAAGTGTAATACTTCCCTCCTAGACTCTATACATTTATTGGGCCAAAGAGGTCCAAATGTAATAAATACAGGATTCTAGGTGAATCACTTTTATTTACAGATTTGAAGGAATTTTTGGTTTGCTTGCCTAATTGACAAGCCTTGCATAGGCTCTCCTTCTTGTAGGGGCAAGAAGGTAAACCTCTAACAAGGTTGTATTTAGATAACCTAGATATATTCTTGAGGTTAACATGGCTAAGCCTTTTATGCCATAAGGTGTTGTTATTTGTTACTTCATTAAATAAGCAGATTTCAGAATGGGTTGAATTAAAATCTACTAAATAAATATTACCTTGTCTAATACCTACTAACACAATATTACTATTTAAAGTAATATTACAAAGAGTGTTAATGAACGATACCTGATATCCTGCATCACATAACTGACTTACTGAGATAAGGTTATACTTCAGTCCAGTTATATATGCAACCCTTTTGAAAGTTACTGCTCCAATGGTAATCCTACCATATCCTTCAGTTTGACCACAGCTAGAATCCCCAAAGATCACCTTTGGTCCAAGCTTGGCCTTGAACTTTGACAGATTTTCTTTATTCCCTGTCATATGTTTGGAGCAACCACTATCCAAATACCACTTGTCCTGAGTGATAGGATAGGTCTTCACCTGCAGTGAGTTAAGTTAAATATTGTGGACCCAGGTAACCTTGGGTCCATTATTCTTCACATAATGAAAGCTAGAAATAAAAGAATAAGCAGGTTGGGGTTTATAACCTAAGGGGTAAGATCTCCTAGGTGGGATGCTCCATGCAGTTAATGGGTCCACAAACCTAGGGTTTCTATTCATATTAAGGTTTCTAAGGTTCTGATTATAATTTTGAAAATCAAATTGAAAACGTCAATCATCGTTCGACGATGGATGCTCAGATCATCGAGCTTCGTTCGACCACTGAGCCTGCGATCATCGAGCAGCGTTCGACGCTTTTTGTATTTCCTTAAACTTTTGTTTTTTTTCTCTCTCTTAGCTTTATTTAAGGCTTGATTAACTTGTCTTACTTGCTCAGTGTTCTTTATCCCATCAGCTGAAATAAATTTCACTGGAGTTGAAAGATGATTTTTAAGAATAATTGGGGGTTCACAAGATAAAGCTCCTAAGCCTAGCTTATTAATGCCTGACCTAGTGTTTGTCATGCTGGTGATTTCTAGCAGCTTAAGGCTTCTACCATTTAATGATTCTTCTAATCTCTTGGACTTTGCTAGTTCATTTTTAAGAAACTTTATTTCTTCACTAGATTTAGTGAGTTCTGCTTCTAACCTAGCATTTTCAATGGAGATAGATTCTGATTCAGTTAACTTATTTCTAAGTTCCTTAATCTCCTTTTCTGAACTAATTAAATCTAAGCAAAGGGATTTAAACTCAATTTTAAATTCAGAAGAAGAAAAGTCATATGAAGATAATACCTGATCTTCTGTAGGCATCTCTTCATCATCATCAGAACTCTCTGCAGCTGAGTGATTGCTGTAGGCATCAATAACCATAAGGCAGATTTCCTTTGCCTTCTTCTCTTCCTCATCCTCACTGGAGCTTGAGGAGGAAGATTCCTCATCTGAATCACTCCAAGTTTCAGCAAAAAATCCTTTCTCCTTTTTCTTGTTTTTGTAGGAGGAGGACTTGGAGTGTTTCCTATGATGTTCTTTTTCCTTTCTCTTTTCTTTGCTCTTTTCCTCTGGACACTCTGGTAGAATGTGTCCAGGTTTCCTGCAACCATAACAAATGATTTCTTTAGCAGGAGATCTATCATACCTTGGTTTATCTTCATATCTTGAAGATTTCTTTCTGAAGTCTTTTCTTCCCATCTTGAGAAACCTTTTGGCAAAGAGTGTCATCAGCTCCTCATTAGATTGGCTTCCTTCAGAAGCATCAGCAGCTTTGAGATCAAGAGTTTGCTCTTTTCTTGCTAGAGTTGGAGTCTTTGCTTCAGCCTCAGCTTCCCTGGTCTTCAGCACTTGCTCAAAGGACTTGAGCTTGCCAAGGAGAGCTTCTGTTGAGATTTCAGTTGTACTTTTGGCCTCCTTGATAGGCCAGATCCTAAGATCCCATGTGCTGGGGAAGCACATCAGTATCTTATCATTGACCTCTGTCAATGTTATTTCCTTATCAAGAGTTCTCAGCTCATTGATGATTGAGCTGAGTCTGGTGTACATGGCTTCAACTGATTCAGTTTCAGTTTTCTTGAAGTTTTCATACTGGGATATAAAGTTGGACCTTCTGTCCTTCCTTTCATCAGCTGAACCAGCTATAATCTGGTTCAGTGAGTCCTACATGGCTTTTGCAGAGGTGTAATCAGCCACTTTCTGGAAAATTTCATCAGACATAGTCTGAGCCAGAATGTTCATAGCTTTGGCATCAGCTATCTTTGCCTTCTTGTAGGAATCATTGTAATCTGGAGGAGGCACTGCACTTAGATTTGTAGATGTTGTAGCAGTGGTTGCAGCAGGAGGTGCTGGAGGTCCTGTCAAAATAGAGGAGAAAATGTCTTCATCAATAGAGTTCATATATAACCTTATTCTTGCCTTCCAGATGCTAAACTTAACTAAGTTGCATGCTGGAGGTCTGGTGCTTGAGTAATCCTTGGACTGGGCCATGAAGTGAATATTTATAAGCTTGGTATCTATCAGGATCTTGTGACTCAGGTGTTAGCCTGTACAGTCAGTAAACCTCCCTCTGATACCAATTGAAAGTGATGATAGATACAACTCTAGAGGGGGGGGTGAATAGAGTATTCAAAAATTAGGACACCCTACTCAACTCCCTTAGAGTTAATTTGCGGAATGAGTTTATAGATATTGATAACCCTAGATTCTAACACAAAGTGAGGCGCACTAGAGAAGGACAACTGTAATTACAGTTGAGCTTTGATCCTATCACAGCAACTAGCAATCCTAGTTATTTCTACTCACAGCCACAGTGCAATAAATTAAATAAGCAGCACAGACGACACAAGAGATTTTATAGTGGTTCCCTCTAAATAGGTACGTCCACTCTTCTACCACCCTGGTAGGAATCCACTACAGGTTTTTGTTCAAGTGCCCTGCCACCAACTGATCTGCTTCAGGTAGATCAAGTAGACCCTTTGAGCTTTTGATCAGGAGCTCAAAATCCAACACAGGTTTTTGATCAGGTGCCCTGCCACCAAGGGTTCACTTTTGAAGGGAGTAATAACCCTTTGTACAGGAGGTTGAGAGAGTTAAGGTTTCTTCTCTATTGTTAAACAGATTAGAGAAGCTAGTGGATTGCACAGAGCTAGATAGCTCTAAAGAATCAAGGCTCCCCTGGCTTAGAGAATATCCAGGAAGGAGTCTTACTTCAGGGTGCAGGAACTCTTCTGAACTAAGACAAAGAACTGTCTTGGGGTTCTGATGGAGAAGCTTGAAGAAGACTCTTGATTTGGAAAAGGTATTCTTCTTCAAACAGCTTCCTTTCTTCTTCTTCTTCTTCTAAAGGCCTCTGAGTGAAAGTCTTCCTGTAAGCAGGATGAACTCAGGATGAAGAAGAATACTGAAGAGATTTGATCTTCTCAGTTGAATGTGAATTTCTGAGAGCTGTAGAACTTTCTTGCTTTCTCTCTTTTTCTATGCTGCTGAGTGTCAACTTCTTGTATATTTTCTTGTATCTTGTATTGTATATTCCTTTTAAAAGAAACTCTTTATATATGAGCCTTTACAACGGCTCTAATTTGAGTTTGAATCTTGTACTCATCTGGAATCTGCAATCTGGGCTGCAAAAAGCATAAAGCAAAAACAAATCCTGCAGACAGACATGCTATAAGGGGATAAAGCTTTCTAAGAAGCTGCATATCCAATCTGATAAAAAGGTGCAAGAAAAAGGTCACATCAGAAAGAACTCTTTACGGCCAGAAAATACTTTCTGAGTCGAACGGCTATAAAGTACAGCCTGGCAGATAAAGCAGAAAATATATTTCAACTAATAAGACAAAACACTTTGTCAGATAAAGATTGGCTCATGCATAAGGAATGGAGCAGAGATTACCTGGAAATAATAGCATAAATTTACTGAGATAATATGCCAAATAAATATGAAATAAATCATAGAATAGAAGAGGACAAAATTACTAAAGACATACAGCAGAACGTCGAACGACCCTCGGAGATCGTCGACCGAAGCACAGAGATCGTCGACCTATCAAACAGATAGTCGAACGATACAGATAGTCGAACTACCAAAGCAGATAGTCGAACTACCACAGCAGATAGTCGACCTATCAGAACAGATAGTCGAGCTATCAGATAGTCGACCTATCAAGACAGATAGTTGAACTATCAAGCAAAACAGATAGTCGACCTATCAAACAGATAGTCGAGCTATCAAACAAAACAGATAGTCGACCTATCAAACAGATAGTCGAACTATCAAAGAAAACAGATAGTCGACCTATCAAACAGATAGTCGAACTATCAAAGAATACAGATAGTCGACCTATCAAACAGATAGTCGAACTATCAAAGAAAACAGATAGTCGACCTATCAAACAGATAGTCGAACTATCAAAGAAAACAGATAGTCGACCTATCAAACAGATAGTCGAGCTATCAAAGAAAATAGATAGTCGACCTATCAAACAGATAGTCGAACTATCAAAGAAAATAGATAGTCGACCTATCAAACAGATAGTCAAACTATCAAAGAAAACAGATAGTCAACCTATCAAACAGATAGTCAAACTATCAGATAGTTGAACTATCCAAGCAGATAGTCGAACTATCAAACACAACAGATAGTCGACCTATCAAGACAGATAGTAGAACTATCAAGCAACACAGATAGTCGACCTATCAAACAGATAGTCGAACTATCAGATAGTTGAACTATCCAAGCAGATAGTTGAACTATCAAGAAATCTGTTTGGTCAAAAAAGAAGTCGAGCGGAGTTCGACGATCGGCGAGGCAGATTTCACAGAACGTCGAGCTAACAAGAGTTGAACTAACTCAGAGATAGACGATCTGCTGACAGACAAACGTCGACCAACTGATAGACGATCGTCGAACAGTCGATAGACGATAGTCGAGCGGCGTTCAACCATAGTCGAACAAAAAAACAACTTAACCAAATTTTCATCTGGATAAGTGACAACTCTAAAACTAGAGCAAACTAACTAAACAACTAACCTTTGACCATAGATGAATCTTGGGTCAAGAGACTAAAAGAGAGGACTGAACTCAAATCCAAACTAGGGTACCAACACCCTCTCTCGCCGGTCTAGCAAGACGAGTCTACCTATTGCCCTCCCAGTCTCGACGGCCACGAGTCTAACCTCCATCAGTTCCTTCTCGGGAAAGACTTTGACGTCGTCTTCTTGAGGAGGAATGTCGACACACTTCTGTCGGTTCTCGCCAGGGAAGGTAAGGAATGCATTCGCCATTTTAAGGGATAAACATTTTCAAGAAACTTTCCTTATATCGTTCATGCAGGTGTGCGAGATCTCCCCCTCAATCCTCCATTCGCCGAGACTGCTGCACCTTCGTCCGAATTGGCGCATGCTGAGGCTGCCGCTGAGGCCTGCAGGAGCTCCTTGGGGCAGCAGCCGAAATCTAGCGGCACAAAACGGAAGCTTTTAGTGCCGACATCTCTGCCTCCTGGCAAGAAACTACCCGCATCTAGCCAGCCGGCCGCCGTCGAGAAGTCAAAAGATGCTGAGAGGCCGAGAGCCGCCGAGAAAACAAAGGTCGCCGAAAAGCCAAAGGCCATTGATCTCGGCAAGGGTGATGAGATCGTCAACAACTCCCCCAAAACCGGTGTTGGCGTAGTGGTGAAGAGGGCGGGAGAGATCAGCAGAACCTCGGCACAGGGGGAGCAGGGACCTAGGGATCACAGGAACTTCGACCTGGGTGAAGAAATGATGAATGACAGGAATGAGCCCCTGTTGATGTGGGACCGGAATACTAATAGGGCCTCCATCTCCACCTTGCTCCCCTCTTGGCAAAGAGGGCAAGACGGTCTAGAGCCAGGCCTATGCGCTGGCTTTCGGCATGTACAGGCGGGACAGCGCCGCCTACTATGACAGGGCGCTGACCAAGTCACTCGCCTATAAGAGCTCGCGGGCTCAATTCCGCACCCTCGAGGTCGCGCACATGACAGTGCACCACTGCATCCGCCTCGCACGACAACTTGCAGATGTGAGCACGGCGCGATCCTCCCTCTGCTTAGACGTAGAGAAGCTGAAGGAGGAGCTCGCCGCTTCCAAGAGGGATCTCGCTTTGCGAGAGGCTGGAGTGGTAAGTCCTTACTCTTTTGTATATGGGCCAAGTCTTTCTACTCTCGCCCTGATCCCTGGTCATTTTGCAGGATGCAGCGACTGTCGCTAAGAAGGACGTATGTATCTCCCACTTAGAGGACGAGAACAGGCGGGTGAGGGCCCAGAATCAGCAGTGGATCAACTCGTTGATCCCTCTTCCCTCGAGCGAGAAGAAGGAGTCCATGTTATACACTCAGCATGAGATTGACCTAATGATGTGGGACCACGCTATCATGGGGGCTAGGCATGCGCTCGAGATGATGCAGCAGGCCGGCTTCCTTAACAGTGATGGCGAGAAGGTGACGGCTGATATCCTGATGCCGGAACTCTTCCAGCCTGTTCTTGAGTCTGTGCGGAGTACAGACGAGGATTCTAGTGAGAGCGAGAGTTCGGCCTCGCCGCCCTGAAGCTCTCGCCCTTCCCCTTTTTGTTTTTACTTGTACTTTTCTTTCGGGCCTTGCCCCTTTTGACAATGTAGAAACCTTTAGATGAATGTAATACTTTGTTATAAAGAATTCTCGCCTCTTCGTTTCTCTTCGCGAGTCCGAGTGACGCGGCACCTCGAAATGCATTTGATTCGCGCTCTCGCTTAACTCGGGGCCGAAACATCTCGCGACACCTTAGGCCGATGTTTCGCTTAGGATTGGGCTTCGCGTCGCTCTCGACCTTTTAGTTCATGCGCGTGTAAATTCCCGGGCCTGCGAGAGCGAGTTCTAGGCATCCTCCTTTGCTTGTTACCTTCGGAGTGGCGAGAACCCCTTGCCGAGATCTTCTCGAGGGCTCATTTTCTCTTTGAAGAAAGCCTTGGCATTTAGGTTTGTCTTATTGATGAGACCAATTGAGGGCTTGTTCTGGAATATTTGTTAGTCGAGGATCCAACCCTAGAGAGAGAAAACATCCCTCTGGTCAACTTCCGGGTGCTACCACCGGCCCAATCAGCTAGGTGAAAGCCTGACGGCGGGTGTTGAGCCTCTACCAGACTCTACCTCTAGGTTCATAATGACGTCACTTCGAGAATCTCGGCCCTGCCAGCTTGGTGGGAGCCTGGCAGCTGGAGCGTCTCGGGACCTAACCCTGGAGGGAGAAAACATCTTTCTGGCAAACTTCCGGGCGCTACCACCAGCCCAATCAGCTAGGTGAAAGCCTGACGGCGGGTGTTGAGCCTCCACCAGACTCCACCTCTAGGATCATAATGACGTCACTTCGAGGATCCCGGCCCTGCCAGCTTGGTGGGAGCCTGGCAGTAGGAGCATCTCGGAACCTAACCCTGGAGGGATAAAACATCTTTCTGGCCAACTTTCGGGTGCTACCACCGGCCCAATTAGCTAGGTGAAATCCTGACAGCGGGTGTTGAACCTCCACCGGACTCTACCTCTAAGGTCATAACAACGTCACTTCAAGGATCCCGGCCCTGCTAGCTTAGTGGGAGCCTAGCAGCGGGAGCGTCTCGGGACCTAACCCTGGAGGGAGAAAACATCTTTCTGGCCAACTTCCGGGTGCTATCACCGGCTCAATCAGCTAGGTGAAAGCCTGATGGAGGGTGTTGAGCCTCCACCGGACTCCACCTCTAGGGTCATAACGATGTCACTTTGAGGATCCCGGCCCTGCCCGCTTGGTGGGAGCCTAGCTGCGGGAGCGTCTTGGGACCTAACCCTGGAGGGAGAAAACATTTTTCTGGCCAACTTTCGGGTGCTACCACCGGCCCAATCAGCTAGGTGAAAGCCTGATGGCAGGTGTTGAGCCTCCACCGGACTCCACCTCTAGGGTCATAATGACGTCACTTTGAGGATCCCGGCCCTGCCAGCTTGGTGGGAGCCTGGCAGGGGGAGCGTCTCGGGACCTAACCCTGGAGGGAGAAAACATCTTTCTATCCTATCCCTGCCAGCTAAGCAGAAGCCTGGCAGCTGGAGCGCCCCAAGACCCATCTTTGCTAATAGTAAACTCGATCTGCACAAGGGGTGTAGCATCAAAAGATTTCATAGATAATGAGGAAGTGAATGTACATATTTTTACGGATAGAAACGCTTTAAGTCATCACCACTTCAGGTGTGACTTAGGGTTTTGCCCTCCACATTTTGGAGGCGGTACCCCCAAACCTTAGAGCCTCCTGGATGATATACGGGCCTTCCTAATTTGGGTTGAGCTTCCCCACTTCTGCCGACCTCCCGGCTGCATCCACCTTCTTTAGGACCAAGTCTCTTTCGGTGAACTATTTGACCCTGACGTGTTTGTCAAAGTAATTGGCCATTCTTCTTTTCACCTCTTCTTGTCGGATGGCGGAGAGGTCGCGTAGCTCTTCCACCATGTCGAGGGAGAGCCACAGCTCCTCCTCATTCTCAGCTCGCCATTCTTCCCTGCCTTCCTTCGCCTCGACCACCCGAGGTGTCCGGACCTCGAACTCTACCTGGAGCACCGCCTCGCACCCATGGGAGAGTTTGAAGGGGGTCTCTCCTGTGGCTTTGTTGGGTGTGGTCCTAAGGGCCCAAAGAACTGAAGGAAGTTGCTCCACCCATCTACCCTTCAAATTTTCCACCTTCTTCTTGAGGAGATTGACGATGATCTTGTTTTCCGCCTCCACCTGCCCATTGCTCCTAGGGTGGTGAACCGAAGCAAACTTGAGATCAATCCTGAGTTGCCCACAGAAGCTGATGAACTCGGCGCTAGTGAACTGAGGCCCGTTGTCCATGACAATGGCCTGGGGTAACCCGTGTCGGCAGATGATCTCCCCCGACATAAAGCTCCTGATGACCTGGGAGGTTACCTTGGTCAACGCCTTGACTTCTAACCACTTGGAAAAATAGTCAATCATGACCAACAAGAACCTCCTATGCCCGCTGGCCTGGGGGAAAGGCCCTACCAGATCCATTCCCCATATTGCAAAGGGCCATGATGCAGTAATGCTCCTGAGGCGCTGAGCTGGCTGTAGTTGGAGGGGGAAAACAACTGGCACTTGCTACACTTCTTTACGAACTCTGTGGCGTCATGTCTCAGGGTCGGTTAGAAGTACCCTTGCCTGATGATCCTTCTTCTAAGGTTCTGCCCCCTGAGTGGCTTTCGCACTCCCCTGAGTGGACTTCCTCCAGGATCTTCTTGACTTCCCTCTTAACCACGCAACGTGCCAGCATGCCTGAGAGGGTCTTTCTATATAGCTGCCCATCACGCATAAGATAGTGCGCTGACTTATGCTTGAACTTTTTCCTATCCATCCCCTCCGGGTACTCTCCGGTGGACAAGAAGGTCCATCCACGAGTTGTGTTGGTCCACCTCCATCATCTTGCCTTCCTCGATGGATGGGCGGAACATGTTGGTGATGGTACCCCCCCCCCCACCCGGGGGGGGGCGTGCTTGGCAAACTGATCCACCTGCTCATTTTCCTTCTGCGGGACGTGACGGATGGAGAAGGTTTGGAACATACCGATGACCCTTTCACCTTTGCCAAATATAACTGCAGGGTATGCTCCCTCGTCTCAAACTCCCCATTGATCTGGGAAACCACCACCATTGAGTCAGTGACAACCTCCACATCATACACTCCTAGCTCCTTGGCTAGACGGAGCCCCGCGATCATCGCTTCGTATTCGGCCTGATTGTTAGTAATAGAGAAATGGATAATTGTCTTTTGTTCTATCCTTATTCTTTGGGGGCTCTCTAAGATCACCCCCACCCCCAGGGAATGCCTCCCTGAAGCGCCATCTACCATCAGCTTCCAGGAAACAGGATGAGTGAGTTCCTCCTCCGCCACTTCGACCACATAATCTACCAGGAAATCGGTCATTGCTTTGGCCTTGATCGAGAGGCGGGGAACGAAGGAGATATTGAACTCACTCAACTCCACTGACCACTTATCCAATCTGCCTGAATGTTCCACCCCCTCGAAGATGTTACGGAGGGGGTGGTCAGTCACGGCCACCCGGATCGAGTGTACCTGGAAGTAAAGCCGGAGCCTCCGGGCCGAGATGACTAGAGCGAAGGCCAGCTTTTTCAAGATGGGATAATGGAGCTCGGCCTTCCTCAACACCCAACTCATATAGTATATGGGGAGTTGCTTCTTCCCCTCTTCACGAACCAGGACGGAGCTTAAGGCCTCTGCTCTAACCCCGAGATACAAGCACAGATCCTCCCCCTCCTTTGGCCCTTGGAGCAGCGGAGCCTGAGACAACTACTTCTTCAGGGCTTGGAATGCCTCCTCGCACTCTTTGGTCCACTCAAATTTTTGGCTTCCCCTTAATGCTTTGAAGAAGGGGAGCACTTCTCCCTAGCCTGGGAAAGGAACCTGCTCAACCCTGCCAGCTTCCCTGTCAACTACCGCACCTCTTTAGCATTCTGAGGTGATCCCAGCTCCATGATTGCTCAGACCTTATCAGGATTTGGCTATACCCCCGTGGGGGTGAGAAGGTGGCCCAGGAACTTGCCCCTGCTGGCCCCGAAGACACACTTCAGGGAGTTCAGCCTCTTCTTATACTCGGGCAGGGTGGCGAAGGTCTCCTCTAGGTCCCGGAGGTGGGAGTCCACGTCTCGGCTCTTGATCATGAGGTAATTTACATACACCTCCAGGTTACTTCACCTCTGCTCTCAGAAGACCATGTCCATCATCTTCTGGTAGGTCTCCCCTGCATTCTTCAGCCCAAAGGGCATCATTTTGTAGCAGTAACACCCATCCCCTGTGATGAAGGAGACATATTTAACGTCGGGGGGGTGCATCCTGATCTGGTGATAACCTGAAAATGCATCCAGAAAAACTCATTACAGGAAAACCAATGGCTGAGTCAACCAGCGCGTCGATCCGAGGCAAGGCATGATTTATTAAGCAAAGAAAAATCAACACACATACGCCATTGGTCGTCTTCTTTTTTAACCATTACTACATTGGAGACCAAGCCAGGGTATTATATTTCGAATACAAAGCCAACCTTGAGGAGCTTGACCACCTCCTCTCTGATGGGCTCAGCCAATTTGTCCGCGATGGACCTCTTCTTTTGCTGGATGGGGCGAGCCTCCGGGTCCAAGTTGAGGCGGTGGCAAGCGACGTCTGCATCGATCCCTGGCTTCTCCGCGGTGCTCTAGGAGAAGATGTCAACGTTCTTTTGGATGCACTCTAGCATCCTCTCCTGGTCGGTCGGGGTCAACCCCCCGCTAATGCAGACCTTTTCCACCCTACTCCCGAGGGTGAGAACCTCCATCTCCACTACCTCCTCTGCAGCCTCCAGCCTAGACTGCTCTCCCCACTCTCCAACGTCCTCCCCACCTAGGGCAGGAACTTCCTCCTCAGCCTCCTCTACGGCCATGACCTCGACCGGCTCCTGAACTTCCTCCACCATCCCCACCTGGGTGCAGTTCTCCACCTCTATCTCCACTACCTCCTGTTCCACCTTATCCATCCTCCGCTCCATATCCTCGGCCCCCTCCTGTCAAGAGATGGAGTTCACCGCCATGACGTAGAACTCCCTTTCTACCTTGGGGTCTCCCCGAACCTGGATCCCCTCGGTATTGAACTTCAGGTATTGGTGGAAAGACGAGGGGACATAGTGGAAAGCACTAATAAGGGGTCGCCCAAAGATGGCATTGTAGCTACTGGGGGAGTCCACAATGACGAACCTTCAGGTGCGGGAGTGCCCCCCTAAGAGTGATATGGAGCCTCACTCCTCCTTCAACCTCCTTCCTCTCACCCGAGAACCCGAATAAGGGTCCATCTGAGGTCAGCACCCTCTTGGCCTCCACCTTCATTGCATCAAACGCCTTCTTAAAGATGGCATTGACCGATCTCCCATTGTCGATGAGGATTCGGGAGACGGTGAAGTTCTCGACTGCTGTCTGGATGACCAGCGCGTCGCAGAAGGGGTCCTCATGGTTTGGCATATCCTTCCTTGAGAAGGTGATCTTCTCCTCTGGGGGTGGGTTCTGGGATGTGGAGCCAACGCTCCTGCGGTATGTGGTGTGGAGACTTTCCTTTCGGTAAGCCTCTATCCCCACCCCCTATGGATCACTCTGATCCCTCCCCAGGCTCCAACATTGGCCCGGTCCTCACACCTGTCCTCCTTCGCCCGAGGTAGGACTTCTTCGATCCACACTCCCTGGCAGTATTGCTATTGCTGCTCCCTATTTCCTCTCATCTCGAGGAACTCTGGGCACGGGGCCGTGGCGTGCCCCTCCTCTTGATGGAATTCATAGTAGGGCAGCTCTACCCTAACCTCCCTTCTTCTCCTTCATGCTTCTCTCCTCCTATCCCCCATGGTTATAGCCATAGCCTGTTCCTGGTTGGCGAGAGGTGGTCTCTGACCTTGCCTCCCACCTGGAGGGTAAAACTGGCCCTGGCCTCCCTAGCGGTTATCCCCCCCATGGTGACCTCTCTGCGGCCCCTGATCTTGCCACTCCGGCCTCCACCCTAGTCGATGGTTCGGCTCTTGACGCCACCACCTGGGCTGCTGCTGCTGTTGTTGTTCCCTCTATCGGGGCTCAGCTCTTCTCTCCTCCTGACCTCTGCCACATCTTGGTCTCTCCTCCTCCGTGGCCCACCTGGCCAGCTTCCGGGCAAACTTCGGATTCGGCGCCTCCCCGTCGACTTCTCTTGTCACCCTCTGAAGGATCAAGCGCATACCCAACTGCACCAAAAGCTCGGACTGTTGGAGAGGGTGCTACTTAATTTTTTATATATAAGTAGCAGAGCACCACGGGTCAAGTAAAGGAACGCCGGACCCAACAATCCCCCCCGGTGTCCAGCACAACCCGTCAGCTCAGAGGTGGGGTTACCACATGTCCCACATGGCTCAGAGGTGGGGTTATCACATGTCAACGGTTGCCTGACCCACCGGACCCACACAGGTAGACGGGAAAAATCAGGATTTAATAGCACCCCCTGGTCTTGAACCCGTGACCTCCTCTGATACCAATTGAAGGATCAAGCGCATACCCAACTTCACCAAAATCCCGAACTGTTGGAGAGGGTGCTACTTAATTTTTTATATATAAGTAGCAGAGCGCCACGGGTCAAGTGAAGGAACGCCGGACCCAACACCCTGTCCATTAGCTCCTCGTAGGAGATGGGTGACACCCTCTTCAGCTCCATTCGGAATAAACCCTGTTGTAGCCCCAAAGTGAAGGCCATCATCAGGGTATGCCCTGACATCTCTTGGACATGGGTCACCTCCTCCTAGAATAGATCCACATAGCTTCCCAGGGTATCGTTCACCCCCTGCTTGATGTGGAATAGGGACTCTGACTCCTTCTTCCTCCTCTTGGAGGTAGTGAACCTCAACATGAACCCCCGGCGTAGGCCCTCGAAGCAGTAGATGGAATTGGTCGGCAACTGGTGGAACCACTCTCTTGCTTTCTCCTTGAGGGTGATGGCGAAGAGCCTTCATTTGAATCCATCCAACATCTGTCAGATCGAGACCACGTCCTCAAACCATTGGACATGCTGGACCGGGTCTCCCTTCCCGACATAGTAAGATATCTCTGGCTCCCTGAACCCCTCTGGAATCGGGGCAGAAGAAACCAGCTCGCTGAAGGGGCTGCCTCCCCCTACTAGGCGAGTTGGGGGGTCTCGCGCCCCCATCTCGCCGAACCAGCCACCGCTTGCCGAGCCCGAGAAGAGTACTCTCCCGGGGAGCTTTCCACCTCTCCCTTCCTCTACAACTTCTTTCCTAGCCCGCCTGCCGGGAGCATCCTCGTCGAGAGCTGGAAATGTGAGAACAGGGACTGCTGGTTTCGAGCACTTGGCACGCGTACCGAGTGCAAATCTGACCAAGCCGAGTACTTCCTGCCTGAAGTCCTCGAACATCCCCACCGTGGCGAGAGGGGGAGGGGGTGGCGAGTCGGCCCTATCCGAACCTTGCCCTTCTCCTCCAGTCATCGAGCTTGCTAAAGATTTTCTGTGCTGACCACGCTCCATGCTTACCGTACCAGAATGTTGAAACCGAGAATTCGGTCTCGATGGAGTTCACCCTTGGGGAAGGGGTGATCGCGCACCTACTTCTCTCCTGCAAGAAAAATGAAAAAGGAAAGAGAACAGGGGACTAACCCAAGGGTCCGGCACGGAGGATCCACCACACACCCGGAAGATCTCTGAGCGCTTCCCCTCCTTAGCCAAATACCGGGCTAAGGTACCTAAGAAAACGCTAAAAGGTTGGGAGACAAGTGAGCATGCCTTCTGAGGTACCCCCCTTGGGTCTATTTATAGATATCTGAGAATGGACTGCAAATAGCCAACCTTCGCTGGTCTGGAATTACTGAAAACACCCTGGACTGACCTGCTAATAGCCAAACTCTGATGTTTTGAATAGCTAAATGCAGACCTCTGAGGGCATCCGGGTAATTTGCCTCTGGCCCTGCTGGGCGAGTGACCTGTGAGAGCATCACTCGGCTATAGGGGTCGAGTTCTGGGAGTTCAGTGCACTCGCCTCTTTAAAGACCCCTGAAGGGCGAATGCCCGGCTGGGCGACCACTCGCCTAGCCTGGCGAAAATTGATCTCGCACGTGTGCATGTACGCGAGATATTAAGGCGAGTGCTGGGTGAGGATGGCACTCACCGAGGGGCCAAACCATTCCTCTTCCCTTCGTGTTGCGCTAGTGCCTCTCTTCAGGCCTTAGACGGGTACTGGCCACTCGCCAACCCGATGGGGCCCACTCATCGAATATGGGGGTTGTACAGTGACTATGTCATTGGTAATCTTACTATATCCTCTAGTTACACCTCTATTTGAACCTCCAAAGATGACCTTGGGTCCATCTTTTACTAGAGTAAACTCCTTCAAGTTGCTCCTTGTTCCAGTCATGTGCCTGGAACAACCACTGTCCAAGTACCATATAGGGATATGACACCTAGAACTATCTTGCAATATACATATTACTTAACCTTAGGACCCCAATATCTATTGGATCCTAGGTGCATGTTAGCATGAAATTGAATATGTCCACCAATAGAATTTCTGACTGGTGGACTGACCCTAGCTCTGGCCACATTAGGAGTGTGCCAGCAGTCAATGGCAAAATGTCCTATCTTACCACAGCACCAACAATCATGTATGTTATATCTTCTTTTTTGTGAAGGCTTTGTAGCTTGATGAGCTGCAACCTTAATAGGAGGAAGATGTGCTGCAGCCTTTTTCTGATTTCTTTCAGCCAGAATTTGACTGAAGATAAGTCTTATAGCTGGCTGATTTGGTCTGCCCTGAGTGTCAGAAGCAGCTAGCTTCTTTTCAAAAAGCATGCTTCTGATGGCTTCAGATATGCCCAGATCAACCTGATTCTTGGACTTGCCCTTAGTTAGAACTTTTACTGCCAGATTGTAAGCCTTGGCTGCAACAATATTCTTGAGAGTTGGTGCAGAAGCACCAAAGACAAATGGTTCAGATTGGTACATTTGAAATTTCTCATTGGCAGCCTTGACTGCACACACCCTGCCAAAACTTTCACCATGGCTGAAAGTGAGAGTAAGATCTATCTCAACTCTAGAGGGGGGGGTGAATAGAGTTTATTCAAATTAATTTCACAGTTTTGAAATAATCAGCACATATAAAATTCAATTTATAGTATAGTGTAGAGTACTAGTAAAGAGTTAAAAACAAAGAAGTAAAGAGCACAGCACACAGCAAATCAATCACACAAACAAGCCAGAAGACACAAGGAAATATAGTGGTTCCTCAAAAACCTGGGTACATCCACTCTTCTACCACCCTTGGTAGGAATCCACTCAGGATGAGTTGATCAGGTGTCCTGACACCAATGAGATTTTGATAAGGTGCTCAAAAACCAAAACTGGATTTTTTGATAAGGTGTCTTGCCACCACTGAGTTTTGACAAGGCTCTCAGAACCAGACAGAACTTTTGAAGGGAGTTCAAGAACCCTTTTACAGCAGAAAAAGAAAAGATAAAGATGTGAAGTTGTCTTCTCTGTTCTCAAATCAAATGAGAGAAGACTAGTGGATCTTTTGTTGTCAAAGCTCCCCCTGAGATGTAGACAGGTTCAAGAATGGAAGCTTTGCTCTAGGGTGATAGGTCTTCAGAAGTTTAGATCTCCATCAAAAGATTGTTTCAGCAAAAGGCTGAAAGATGAGGTGTCTGGAGTTCTTGAGATGAAGCTGTGATCACTTTTCTGTAAGCAAAAAGATTGTTATTCTGATTCTTCAGAATTGATCACTTGTTATCTGTCACAGCTTAATTCTTGTTGTTGTGCTCTCTGTAGTTTTTTTTTCTATATTCTATCTGACTGAAGATAAAAAGGAAGATCTGATTCTCAAAAAAAATTTCTTGTCAAAGATAGCCGTTGGCAGTCATAAATGTCTTCCATAAAATGTCTTGTCTTCTAGAGGAAGGTCCAATAAAACATTCCCTGAATAATTCCTTGAAACTTGCTCCAGAATAAAGACAAACGACTGGCAGATTTCCTTGACATAAATGCTGAGAGAATTCAAAAACATTCCAAAGACTGGCAGCATTTGAATCCTTAGAATCGTTGATCTCTCGGAAAAATCGTCGATCTGAGCTCTACGATCGTCGAACTGAGCTCAAAGATGGAAATAGATCAAACAGACAGAAAACGTCGAACTGAGCTCGAAGATCGTCGAACCGAGCTCAGCGACCTGAAGAATAAGAGAAGAGAGATCGTCGACCTGAGCTCGAAGAACGTCGACCTGAGCTCGAAGAACGTCGACCGAAGCTCGACGACTTTAGCAAGGTTGAGCTCAGAGAGCGTCGAACGGAGTTCGACGTTTCGTCGACCTAAGCTCGACGATAACTGACTTTGGCTCAGCTTTAAGTCTGATTCCTTGAATGGTCCTGGGGGCAGCTCAAACTTAAATTCTAAGCCATAGACACATTCTAATGTTGACCTTTACAACTATACAACTAGGTCAACCTGGTTCCCTAAGACAAACATAGTGATCCTTACCCAAATTAGTAATAGGGTGTTCCAACAATCTCCCCCTATTTGGGTTAGGATTACTATTTACAGACAGAATTAGGAAATAAATAGGCATACATACAAAACAAGAACTAAACCAATCAAAGCAAGAAAATGTCATAGCAGCATTGCAGATCACAGATAAAATATCAACAAATATCCAGAGGAGGATGATTGTTCAGCTTACAAAATTCACTTCTTCTCAGTTCCCTTTTTAAACATAATTTCTCTGTTGGGATTGAGGGCTTCTTTCTTGGATCTTCTATCATCTTCTGCACCTAAGGAAGTTTGAGATCTGGGCCTTGGAACTATAGCCTCAGGGTGCAGCTTCATATAATCTTCTGGATTAAAGAATTTTCTTGATGCATATCTCTCCAATTCTTTCTTTCTCTGATCTGATAGAGTTGTTATGTTGGAAGTGTCCTTGCCTTGCTCTCTGGCCTTTTTCATTTGATCAAGAGCAGCCAACTCTTTCATTCTAGCTGTCCAGGACAAGGGGTTGTTCTCAGGATCCTCAAATAGAACAGGAGGTTCAAAGCTGTTGATGGATTCAGAATCAGTAGGAGGAGTCCTGGAGACAACTGTATCTTTTAGCTTATAAGGGAAAGGACCTGAAGTAGAATCAGTATGGCCTTGTCCTTCCCTTTGTTGAAATCTGTGCCCTCTCTGGCTTCCTCTATATTGACCCCTTCTAGATTGATATCCCATTTGATGTTGCCCCCTTTGATAGTATCTCTGATAAGACTGGGAGGAGCTTTGTCTGGAAGCAGGAGCTTGAGAGGCTGAGCCTGAACCAGAATCTGGAGGAGGAGGAGGAGGCTGATACTGAGAAGATCCCTTTTCATACTTGTCCAGCTTCCTTCTCTTCTTCATAGCCTTTTGTTGGTTCTTGGAATACTGCATCCCGGGCTCAGAGATGGGGCAGTCATGCAAAATATAATAAGGAATGTCATTAGAATCCTTTGTCTGAGCTGGGGGGACTGTCATCATGGCCTTGCTTCTGGCCTTCCTCTTCTTGGCAATAGTATTTGCAGAGTCATCTAATTCAGTTTGAAATTGATCACTCTCTGAACTTTGAGGCCTGTCATACAAATCATCAATGCTTTTTTATGTATTTCTCTTGTAACTTCAACTGATCAGGAGTCAGGGCAGGAGCAGCAGCAGCAGTAGAAATAACAGCAGGTGCAGGTTCTTCCAGGTAAGAAGCAAGTTCTTTAGCAGCAGATGTATCTTCAATTACAGGAACCATTTCAGTATCTTCAGTAACAGCAGCAGCAGCTTCATCAACAAGAGGCACAATGGCCTTAGTAGCAGCATCAGAGATGGAAACATAAACATCCACAGCCTTCCAGGAATTTACATATGCTTCAATTTGGCTGGGATCACAGACAGAAATAGGCACAATGGCCTTAGACAAGTCTTCAGTATGTGGAACTGGCAAAGATCTGAAGTAAACTGTATCAAACTCAAAGAGCAGGCTCTGGAGGTCCATTGCAAAAGCAGGAGCAGGAGCAAGAGCTGGAGCAGACTCAGGCACATCCACTACTTCATGAGGCATCTCCCCCTGCCTTGGTTCAAGGAGAACTGAATCAAGGCACCCAGTAGAAGGGATTGCCTGGGAGGAGCTAAAGGAGGAGATCTTGGTAGACAACTCCTGGACTTGTTTCAGGAGTGGAGCCAAGATGGTCTCCAACAGAGATGTCAGCCTGGGAGCTAGCAGCTCATAGAGTTTGTCTGCCAAAACAGGAAGATCTACATGCTCAAGATGGGCTTGAGCAGAAGTAGGAGTAGAAGTTACTGGGGGTGTGGCCGGAGCTGATGGCATGGAGAATGTGGAGATGGGAGGAGTAGGAATAGATGGTTCTGAGAGAGGAATAGTGAAGATAGATGTTGTTGAGATGGAGCTAGATGAGGCAAGAGATGGGGTGAAGGATGGTTGGGAAAGAATTTCGTGGAGAAGTTGTTGATAAGAGGAAGTTGAGGGAAGCTCAGGAGGAGTGGAAGGAGAATCATCCATAAAAGAATCATCTACAAGAGAAAATGATGGTGAGGAGAAAGTTGGATAAGAGAAAAGAGGATGGAATTCTTCTGAAGTAGATGCTGGAGGGGGGGAATTTGTGGTGAACTGGTAATGGGGGAAGATACCAATACTGAAGTTTGAGAGAAGGTTGAGGTTGAGATTTGTATGGAGACAGCTGGAGGAGGAGAGGAAGGAACAGACAAGTCTTCTGCTGGGGCAGAAACCTGAGAGGGAGTGACTTGGGTAGTCCTGGTGCCTGAAGTCAGTGGTGCAGCAGCTCTGGTAGGGTTAACAATCTGTCTGTCCCATTTGCTAAAAAGGGCACAGGAGAGCCTCTTGGAGGCATTAATGAACATCCCAGAAGTTCAGGGCATCTGGAATGCAGATAGACCCCTAGAATTCTCCCAAAACTGACAGCAGTCTTATTCAGCTTCTTCTTAATCAGGTTGAAGAAAATTGATCCCCAGTCTAGATGTTTCTTATCAAGCAGAGCTCCCATTAGACAAAATTGATATCTTGATATGGTATCATGGGCTGAGTGCTTGGCCAGAAGCACTTTCCCAACTACATCAGCCAAAAATTGAAATTCTATCGACAGATTTTTCTTCAGCAATTTGATAGGGTTCACAGCATTGTGACCCATTCTATCAAGCATGGAGTCATATTCCTCTCCAGATAACTCTATGGAATCTTCTCCAGAACTAAGATGAAAAACTTCAGTTAAAAGAGTCGGGGTCAGTTGTACCTAAGCCCCTTTTATGGAGCCGACGACAGAATTCTCATTCTCATCTGTCGCTGTGAAACACCATTCTTTTATTTCTTCTGATGTAATCTTCATTCTGGCAGTCATTATCTGTGATAGCTGTTGTTCTCTGAATAGATTGAGAATGTATTTGAAGCGCTGATCGCTTCCATCAAATGAGTTCATGTCGATATCAAACCCGGTGTAGAATTTCATTTTGGAAATCGCAGCACTAGAGCCAGCCATTTGTACCTGCAACATAGAACCAAACGCAACCAAGCGTAGAAGATTTGGAGGGAAAGAGAGAAAGTTGCAGAGAGTATGAAAGCGCAAAGATGAACGACGGCCGAGGAAATGATTTTATATTAGGGTTCGACGGCGAAACGGAAAATCGTGGAACTCGGTTCGACAAAACGTCGATCTCAGCTCGACGATTTGGGCTACAGAAGGAATCTGAAGAGACTTCAATATCGTCGAACTCCGTTCGACGATGTTGAAAAGCGTCGAGCTCCGCTCGACGACCTCTGAACAGAAAGAGAGGAATCCTGGTGCTAACGGAGGCGCTGAACTCAGATCGACGATTTTGGAAGCATCGATCTCTGGTCGACGTTTTTTTAGAAAAACGTCGATCTACGTTCGACGATTTCTGGGAAAACGTCGAGCGCAGTTCAGAGACAAAGCCTATTCTACAGACTCAAAAAGAACTGATTTTTTAGCCTAGTTTTGCTCTGTTTTAACTTTTCAAAATCTGAGTTTATTTTAAACAGCCTCCATCTAACATTCCTAACTGATTTAGGAAGAAATTGTGCTTCTTTTCATCCAAGGGCTTGGTGAAAATATCTCCCCTTTGCAAATCAGTAGGGATATATTGAAGTTCAATTTTATTTTTCTCTACATTATCCCTTAGAAAATGATGTCTAATCTCTATGTATTTTGTCCTACTATGGAGGACTGGATTTTGTGCTATAGAGATAGCACTAGTATTATCACACAAAAATTTAGACTTCTCTATGTTGTAGCCATAGTCTATGAGCTGATTTTGTATCCACAATATTTGTGAACAGCAACTGCCTGCAGCCATATATTCAGCTTCAGCAGTTGAGGTTGTCACAGATGTTTGCTTCTTACAAAACCAGGAGACAAGTCTGTCACCAAGGAACTGACAAGTTCCACTGGTGCTTTTCCTGTCTACTCAGCATCCAGCATAATCAGCATCTGAGAATCCAGTTAAGTCAAATGCTGAGTCTTTTGGATACCAGAGTCCTAGATTTGGACAACTTTTTACATACCTAAGAATCCTTTTAACTAGAGTTAGGTGTGACTCTCTAGGGCTTACTTGGAATCTAGCACATATGCATGTAGCAAACATTATATCTGCTCTACTAGTTGTAAGGTACAATAGAGAGCCAATCATTGCTCTATATGTTGTCTGATCAACTGGTTTCCCATGTTCATCAGCATCCAATACAGCATTGGTAGGCATGGGTGTTTTCATACAGGATGCCTCAGACATACCAAACCTCTTAACCAATTCTTTAGCATACTTGGTTTGGGAGATAAATATGCCTTCAGCATGTTGTTTTACTTGCAATCCTAAGAAGAAGAAGAGCTCACCCATGCTACTCATTTCAAATTTGGAATGCATCAGGTTAGAAAACCTTCTGCACAAATTTGAATCAGTAGATCCAAATATGATATCATCTACATAAATTTGTTCTAGTAGGGTATGGGACTTATGGGTTCTAATAAAAAGAGTTTGGTCTAATCTACCCCTTATAAAATCATTTTCCAGAAGAAAGCATGCTAGGGTCTCATACCATGCTCTAGGAGCTTGCTTGAGACCATATAATGCTTTATGCAATTTGAAAACATAATCAGGGTGAGTTAGAGAGATAAAACCTGGAGGTTGTCTAACATAGACTTCCTCTTTGATGTCCCCATTGAGAAATGCACTCTTCACATCCATCTGGTAGACCTTGAAACCTTTGTGAGCAGCATAAGCTAGGAATATTCTAATGGCCTCTAACCTTGCAACTGGTGCAAAGGTCTGGTCATAGTCTATTCCTTCTTGTTGAGAGTAGCCTTGAGCAACTAGCCTTGCTTTGTTTCTGACAATAACTCCTTGATCATCCAGCTTGTTTCTGAACACCCACTTTGTTTCAACAATAAAGTGATCCTTTGGCTTAGGCACTAGTTCCCAAACCTTATTCCTTTCAAATTGATGCAACTCCTCTTGCATTGCAATGATCCAGTGTGGATCTTGCTCTGCATCTTGAATGGATTGAGGCTCAACTTGAGATAGGAAGCAAGTGTGCATCAGGTTCTGGTTGACCTGATTTCTGGTTTGCACACCAGCTGAGATGTCTCCAATTACTTGGGTGATTGGATGATCTCTTGTTGTTACTAGATCAACAGGGGATGTTGATTGTTCACCAATCTGTGCTGTTGTTTCCTCTTGTGGAATAACAACTGGCTCTTCAGGATGATTTTCTTCAAGAGGTTGAACTTCTTCTTCATCATCACTGCTCTCATTCTTTTGCAGAATAGGTTGAGTGGCTGTATCCTCTTCTTTAACCTGTAATCTGTCCATACTTTCTGAAATAGCGTGTACCTGCAAAGGTTCTATGGTAGAAGTAGACCTCTCCTTATAACACATGTTAGTCTTATCAAAAGTGACATGAACAGATTCTTCAATTTTACAAGAAGATTTATTATATACCCTATAAGCCTTGCTGATCATGGAGTATCCCAGAAACACTCCTTCATCAGCTTTAGCTTGGAATTTTGCTACATACTTCTTGTCATTATTATGAATATAACAAGTACATCCAAAAGTTTTAAAATAATCTACTTTAGGTTTCTTCCCTCTGAGCAATTCATAGGGAGTATTACCCTTCAGTTTATGTATTAAGCTTCTATTCAACACATAGTTGGAGGTGTTCACTGCCTCAGCCCAAAAGGATAGAGGTAGGTGAGCATCTGTCAACAATGTAGTAGCAGATTCAATTAGGGTTCTATTTTTCCTTTCAGCTACCCCATTTTGTTGAGGAGTTCTAGGGGCTGAGAAAGTGTGCCTGATCCTTTCATTTTGACAGAACTCTTGCATAAGAAGAAAATCAAACTCTGTCCCATGATCACTTCTGATCAGGGCAATGTGAGTGTTGAACTCAATCTGTATGCATTTGAGAAACTCTGTCAAACACTTAAAGTTATCAGACTTCTTCCTCAGAAAGAATACCCAAGTGAATCTAGAGAAGTCATCTACAATCATTAAAGCATAAGATTTCCCTCCTAAGCTTTGTACTGTAATGGGTCCAAAAAGGTCCATGTGTAGCAGATACAAAATCCTAGGTGAATCACTCTTATTAAGTGACTTAAAGCTATTTTTAGTTTGCTTGCCTAATTGACAAGCCTTGCAAAGTCCTTCCTTCTTATAGGGGACAGAAGGTAGTCCTCTAACAAGGTTGTCCTTGGATAGCCTAACAATGGTTCTAAGGTTTAGATGTCCTAATCTCTTATGCCATAAAACATTTGGCTTAGATATGGAATTGAATAAACAGATATCTACTTTAGATGAAAGAAAATCTACTAAGTAAATGTTACATGTCCTTTTACCTGTTAACACAGTTGTGTTATCCTCTGACTTGATCTTGCATAGGGATTTGTTGAAAGTCACCTTGTATCCTTCATCACATAGCTGACTGATACTTATTAGATTGTGCTTCAGTCCTTCTACATATGCCACTTTCTTGAAAGTGACTGAGCCTATCTGAGCAGCACCATATCCTTTGGTTTGGCCAAAATTTGAATCACCAAAAGTCACTTTGGGTCCAAGTTTGGTTATGAAGGATGATAGGTTCTCCCTGTTCCCTGTCATGTGCTTTGAGCGCCCACTATCCAGATACCATTGTTTGTTAGATACTGGATAGGTCTTCACCTGCACATGAACAGCTTATTTGTTTTTGACCCAGTTAACCTTGGGCCTAGGTTGATATCCTTTGAATTCAGAAATGAAAGGCATCCCAGGTTGACTCTTATAACCTTCAGGATGGTATCTCCTAGGAGGTACTATCCATTCAGTATAGGGGTTAAAGCCTTGGGATGTGGGACTTCTAGGATTGAATCTAGATGTACCATTGAAGGATTGTTCACAGACCTGATCTCTGTTCGACGATCGTCGAACTGAGGTCGATGATCTTGGGTCAGATCGTCGATCTCTGTTCGAAGATCGATTATACTGGAGTTCAGGGTTTGGATATCGTCGAGCTGAGGTCGACGATCTTTGGTTAGATCGTCGAGCTCTGTTTGACGATCGTCGAGCTCTGCTTGACGCAATCTGTTGAACTGTAATTTTCTTTGGCAGATCTGCATTCTTCCTAGCTACCTCTACTACTCCCTTCCCTTTGTCAGAGACAAATTTGATTGGAGTTGTTAATATTGTAGGTTGGCTGGATGAAGCACCCAAGCCCAGTGTACTATTAAGTCTAGAGTTCACTGTGCTTGTAATGTCCATTAGTCTAATACTTCTCCCATTTAGGGATTCTTCAAACTTTTTGGCTTTTGATAGTTCACTTTTCAGTGAAGCTATCTCTTCCCTACAGCATTCCAACTCCTCAGAGAGTTTGAGGTTCTCTGATTTTATAGTGCTATACTCAGATAGTTGTTTTCTGAGGGAAGTGATTTCCTTCTCAGACTCCAACAGATCTAGGCATAGTACCTTAAACTCATGTTTAAAATCCTCAGAACTGAAATCAAATGAATTGATTACCTCATCTTCTTCTTGTTGAGCTTCTGAATCTGATTCTGACTCTTCTGCTTCTGAGTCTGTTTGAGAGGCATTGATAGCCATCATGCAGAATTCCTTTTCATCAGCATCATCCTCGTCATCACTGGAGCTGGATGAGGCTTCAGAGTCCTCTTCAGTTTCACTCCATGTCTCAGCAACAAATCCCTTCCTTGTGTGTTTGTTCTTGCTGAAGGAGGGTTTGTCTGAGCTGTTCTTTCTGGAGTCTTTTTCCTTTCTTCTTTCTCTTCTATCTTTCTTGTCCTTATTCTTATTTTCTGGACTGTCAGGCACAATATGGTCTGGTTTCCTGCAACCAAAACATATGATTTCTTTATTGTTATTTGATTTATCATACCTTGGTTTATCATGCCCCTTGTATGATCTCTTTCTGAAGTCTTTTCTGGCCATCTTGTAGAATCTTTTGGCCAGTAGACTTAGGAGCTCATCATTTCATGTAGCTTTATCTTCAGGCTCCTCTTCTGCAGCTTTGAAGGCTATGGTCTTTTCTTTCCTTGTGACTGGAGAAGTAGCCTTTTGTTCTTCTTCTCTATTTTTAATGAGCAGCTCATAGGATTTGAGCTTGCCCAGGAGAGCTTCAGTGGTAATCTCATTTAGACTTCTGGCATCTTTGATTGTCCAGATTCTTGAATCCCAAGTGGTGGGGAAGCACATTAAGATTTTATCATTCAGCTCAGTCAATGAGATTTCTTTATCCAAAGTCTTTAACTCATTGACAATCAGACTTAGTCTATTGTACATGTCAGCCACTGATTCAGCTTCTCCCTTTTTGAAGTTCTCATATTGACTTATCAAATGGGATCTCCTGTCTTTCCTTTCATCAGCAGACCCTGAGACAATTTCAGAGAGCTTGTCCCAAATTCCTTTGGCTGAGTTGCAGTCAGCTACCTTCTGAAATATCTCATCAGACATTGTCTGAGCTAAGATGTTCATGGCCTTTGCATCTGCAGTTTTCCATTTCTTTATGTCTGCATCTGTTCCTGAGGGAGGTGGAACAGTACTTGTGCTTGTGGTCTCTGGAGGTGTTGGGCACACTGTCAAAACAGAATTAAATATATCCTCATCAATAGAATTCATATAAAGTTTAATCCTTGCCTTCCAGAGTGCAAACTTGGAAAGGTTGCACACTGGAGGTCTGGTGCTTACATAATCTTTGTTCTGTGCCATGTCTATATAAATAGATAGATATAGTGAAAATAACCCTCTTAAGAGATTGATCTTATCAAGGATCTTTTGGTTCAGGTGTTAGCCTGTATGAGCAACCAACCTGCCTCTGATACCAATTGAAAGTGAGAGTAAGATCTATCTCAACTCTAGAGGGGGGGTGAATAGAGTTTATTCAAATTAATTTCACAGTTTTGAAATAATCAGCACATATAAAATTCAATTTATAGTATAGTGTAGAGTGCTAGTAAAGAGTTAAAAACAAAGAAGTAAAGAGCACAGCACACAGCAAATCAATCACACAAACAAGCCAGAAGACACAAGGAAATATAGTGGTTCCCCAAAAACCTGGGTACATCCACTCTTCTACCACCCTTGGTAGGAATCCACTCAGGATGAGTTGATCAGGTGTCCTGACACCAATGAGATTTTGATAAGGTGCTCAAAAACCAAAACTGGATTTTTTGATAAGGTGTCTTGCCACCACTGAGTTTTGACAAGGCTCTCAGAACCAGACAGAACTTTTGAAGGGAGTTCAAGAACCCTTTTACAGCAGAAAAAGAAAAGATAAAGAGGTGAAGTTGTCTTCTCTGTTCTCAAATCAAATGAGAGAAGACTAGTGGATCTTTTGTTGTCAAAGCTCCCCCTGAGATGTAGACAGGTTCAGGAATGGAAGATTTGCTCTAGGGTGATAGGTCTTCAGAAGTTTAGATCTCCAGCAAAAGATTGTTTCAGCAAAAGGCTGAAAGATGAGGTGTCTGGAGTTCTTGAGATGAAGCTGTGATCACTTTTCTGTAAGCAAAAAGATTGTTATTCTGATTCTTCAGAATTGATCACTTGTTATCTGTCACAGCTTAATTCTTGTTGTTGTGCTCTCTGTAGTTTTTTTTTCTATATTCTATCTGACTGAAGATAAAAAGGAAGATCTGATTCTCAAAAAAAAAATCTTGTCAAAGATAGCCGTTGGCAGTCATAAATGTCTTCCATAAAAGGTCTTGTCTTCTAGAGGAAGGTCCAATAAAATATTCCCTGAATAATTCCTTGAAACTTGCTCTAGAATAAAGACAAACGGCTGGCAGATCTCCTTGACATAAATGCTGAGAGAATTCAAAAACATTCCAAAGACTGGCAGCATTTGAATCCTTAGAATCGTTGATCTCTCAGGAAAATCGTCGATCTGAGCTCTACGATCGTCGAACTGAGCTCAGAGATGGAAACAGATCAAACAGATAGAAAACGTCGAACGGAGCTTGAAGATCGTCGAACCGAGCTCAGCGACCTGAAGAATAAGAGAAGAGAGATCGTCGACCTGAGCTCGAAGAACGTCGACCGAAGCTCGACGACTTTAGCAAGGTTGAGCTCAGAGAGCGTCGAACGGAGTTCGACGTTTCGTCGACCTAAGCTCGACGATAACTGACTTTGGCTCAGCTTTAAGTCTGATTCCTTGAATGGTCCTGGGGGCAGCTCAAACTTAAATTCTAAGCCCTAGACACATTCTAATGTTGACCTTTACAACTATACAACTAGGTCAACCTGGTTCCCTAAGACAAACATAGTGATCCTTACCCAAATTAGTAATAGGGTGTTCCAACAATGGCAGTGAACATCTTTGTTCACTCCTGATGAACAACCCCACTCCTGGTGACCATAAGAGCTTTCTTGGTCATACCTGTTAGAAGGTATCAAAACTTTTCTAAAAAGAATGGGAGGCTTAGAAGAAATAGGTTGAGGTGGAGCTGGAGCTGTGCCCTTCCTTTTGGAGGGAGCAACTCTTGTGCTTCCCTTGAATCTCAACCCCTTATTGCCATTTTGAGAGGAGAAGGAGTCTATAAAGGGGAGGACAGTAGTTGGCTTAGAATAGCTAGCCACTAATCTTTTCTCCTTCTCAAGCTTATCTTCAAGCTCCCTGATGAGACAGTTCTTATGCTTGATGGAGGCTACCTAAATGTCCAAGAGGGACTTCAGTTGGCTAATTTCCCTAGGTTTCTGGTCCAGCAGATTTGTTGTTATAGTCTGTTGGGCAACTGCAAGCTTAAGAGATGAGATCCCTTTAGCTTACTTCTTAGACAACTTCTTGACTTTCTTGAAGGCATTTAGAAGTTATTCATACTTGTCAATCAGTTGATTGACATCTCCTTCAGATCCAGAATCTTCTTCACCACAGGGTGAAGAGGCTTCTGAGCAAGGACTAGTCTCAAACTCAGACAGCTAAGCAGAGTTAGGTGATAGATGTATCTTGCTCTGACCAAGCTGATCCTGGTTGCCTTCCTCATATGTCATTGTCATCAGCCCTCTGTAGTTGTGGACATCTTCATCCACCTCTGACTCACTGTCTGACAGTATCAGAGGGGCTCTGATTCCTATCCTCACTAGAGGATTGACTTCTCCTGTTACAATAGCTTCATCTTTAACAGTAACAACAACTATCCCAATATAGGCTTCCTCTTCTTCAGAATCAGAAGATGATGTGTCTGTTCAACTCTTTTCCTTCTTAGCAATGAAGGACTTTTCCTTCTTTCCTCTCCTCAGTCTCCTTCCTCTTCTCTAGATAGTCAGCTATCACATGTCCAGGCTTGCTGCAATAGTAGTAAATTACTTTAGAGGAGTTATATCTATTAGGTTTAGAACCATATATGTCAGTCTTGGATTGGTTCTTTCTGTGATGAGTGGAATTGGAAGGCCTTTTCTTCCAATGCTTCTTTTTCATTAACCTCTGGAGTTGTCTGGAAAAGGCTGCAAAATCTTCATCAGACATGCTGCTGTCTGATGCCTCTGAGTCAGAGCTGTCTGACTCAGCTGGTCTCCTTGGTGGAGAAGAAATCCTTTCCTTGTATTTCCTTATGCTTTCAGCTTTGAAGCCCAAGGACTTTTCTTTGGCGAGTGATTTGTTGTAGGCATCCTCCTCCTTCATGGCAGTCAGCTGCATCTCATAGCAGAGCAGCTTCCCAAATAATATTTGAGGAGGAGTATCAGCAAGCTTGGTCATCTCTCTTATGGTACAGATCTTAGTATCCCAGTCTCTAGTGAGAGATCTGAGAAACTTGTCATTTATTTCATAATTATTGAAGACTCTTCCATAGGTGTTCAACTCATTTTTGATCCTGAAGAATCTTTCATAACAAGTACTTATGTTCTCTGAAAGTGCAGGATAAGATCAGTCCTAACTCTAGAGGGGGGTGAATAGAGTTATTTAAAATTGTTTTGCAAGTAAAAACTTGAGTGGAGAGAAAGTTTAGATTTACTTAGTGTATAGTGCTATAGCAAATAATCAGATTAAAAAGAAATTCACAGCACAAAGCAAAACACAAAGAAACAAGCAATCCAGACGACACAAGGAGCTATAGTGGTTCCCCAAAATCCTGGGTAGTCCACTCTTCTATCACCCTTGATAGGAATCCACTTCAAGAAGAGTTGATCAGGTGTCTTGAGCACCAGAGAGTTTTTGACCAGGTTCTCACAAACCAAAGGAGCTGATTTTGACCAGGTTTCAGCAAAACCAAAGGTAACTTTTGAAGGGAGTTAAAACCCTGTACAGAAAGAAAAAGAAAAAGAGGTGATGTTGTCTTCTCTATCAACAAGTAGAGAGAAGCAAAGTGGATCTGTAGATGTTGTCAAAGCTCCCCCTGAGATCAAGAAGTAGTTCAGGAAGGAGAGCTCTGCACAAGGGTGACAGGTCTTCAAAGATCTGATTTGCTTCAGCAAGAGATGATCCAAGAAAGTTGGATGGTTGTGTCTGAAGCAATCAGAATTCCTGTGAGTGAGCTTTCAAAAACAATATCACAGAGAGAGCAGCTGAAGTCCTGTATATGTTGTTCTATATCTCTCTGTCTAGCTGAATGAATAATATATCTGAGTCTTCTTCTTTCGTTTTCTTTGATAGCCGTTGGCAGTCAGCATTAAATGCTTTCCTTAAATGTCCATGCCTCAAAGGAAATGTCAGGCAGACATTCCTTAGAAAATTCCTTGAGCCATGCACCAGATATGCCGTAACGGCCAATAAATCTTCAGCATTAATTGTCTGACAGAAGGAATTTGAATTCCTATTCAAAACTGACGGAAGTCTGGAAAACGTCGAGCTCACAGTAAAGCGTCGATCTGAGCACGACACACGTCGGCCAGAGAGTGTTTTCTGTAAGCAGAACTGGGTTCGACGGAACGTCGAGCTGAGGTCGACTCCACGTCGAGCTGAGGTCAACTCTACGTCGAGCTGAGATCGACTCTGCGTCGAGCTGAGATCGACTCTGCGTCGAGCTGAGGTCGACTCTGCGTCGAGCTGAGATCGACTCTGCGTCGAGCTGAGATCGACTCTGCGTCGAGCTGAAGTCAACTCTGCGTCGAGCTGAGAGTTACTCTATCTAGCCTAAGTGACCTTTATAACAACAAGGAGGTCACAACACAAAATCCCTATAGAAATATAGTCATCCTGATCCAAATAGTAATAGGGTGTTCCAATAATCTCCCCCTATTTGGATTAGGATTACTATTTACATGAATTTAGGGATTCAAAGAGAAGTAAAGCAAAAATACAATTCAATACAATACAACCAGACATATGACAGAATAAAAAGCAGCATATATATAACACTATATAGCAGCAGTAATGTTTAAATGTCCTGTGTCCAGCAGATAGAAAGAATTAAAACACCTTACTTTACTTTTCCTGTGGGGCTTTGTCTTGATCACCTTTCTTGAAGATAATTTCTCTGTTAGAATTTGAAGCCTCCTTCTTGGATCTGTAATCATCAGCTGCACCTAAGGATTTCTGATCTCTTGCACTAGGTGGTACAGCTGCAGGATGGAGTTGCATATATCTGTCTGAGTCAAAGAACTTCTTTGAATTATATTTCTCCAATTCCTCTCTCCTTTGGTCTGACATTGTGCTAATGTGAGAGGTGTCCAGACCTCTTTCTCTAGCTTTGTTAATCTCATTTAGAGCAGCCATCTCAGTCATTCTAGCTTTCCAGTAAGCTGGAGTTTTGGTGGGATCTTCAAAAGGTACTGCTGGTTCAAATCTGTTGGAGGAGAGTTCTTGAGTAGTTCTTGGGGTGAGGTCAGCTCTAGGTCTGTAAGGATAGGGACCAGAGGTTGGATCAATGGATCTTCCCCTTTGATAAGGTTGAGAACCTGATCTTCCTCTGGACTGCCTGCCTCTGTTGTGTCCTCTTTGCTGATTTCCCCTTTGCTGACTATCTCCTTGGGATCTTCTTGATTGATAGGTCTTTCCATGTAGAGATGATGGGGCTGGATTAGAAGATAGACTGGCACCGGCACCTGCATCTGGAGGAGGTGGAGGTGGAGGCTGATGGACAGGCTTGGTGGGGCCTTCATTGAACTTTCTTTTCTTCTTCATTGCCTTTCTTTGATTTTGAGAATACTGCATCCATGGCTCTGTAATTTCACAGTTGTATTTGATGTAATAGGGGATGTCATGGTCTGTGGCTCTAGCCATTAGAACTCTTTTCAAAGCTTTTGATCTTGCTTTCCTCTTCCTTGCAATGGTTGCAGAGGAGTCATCAGAATCAGTAGCAAACTCATCTTCTGAACTCTGAGATTCATCATAGGGATCTATGTACTTTCTTTTGGAGATCGGAAAAGTGATGGAGGCTGGAGCTGCTGAGGAGGTGACTGGAGGAAGATCTGCTGTCAGAGGGGAGGAGGAGTCTACCCCTGCAGGAGAGGGAATAGCCTCAGGAGCCATAGAGACTGAAGAGGCTGGTTCCTGAAGGCCTGGTTCCTGAGGGCCTTGGGAGACATGGGTCTCAACTGCATCAGGTGTCTCAATTACTTCACCTGAAGTTCCAGCAGCTACTATTATTTCAACTTCATCACTAGCAGGAGCCACTGCTACCACTGCTACATCAGGGATCATGGTCTTCTGAAAAGGGATAATAGCCCTAGACAGGTCTTCTTGAAGCTGTTCTGAATTTTGAGGAGGAGCCTCAGATGCTATCTGAACTTCTGCTGCTGAGACTGTCTCTGAACAAGTCTGTACAAACTGAACTGATGAAGGATGCAGCTCTTCTTCTGCTGACATCTCCCCCTGCCTGGAATCAGTGGCAGCTGACTCCAGGCCCCCAGAAGAAGGGCATGCCAGATGAGAGGAGAGGGAGGAGACAGAGGCAGAGAGAGTTCTCAGGGAAAGGAGGAGAGGAGCCAGCTTGGCATCCAAGAGGGAGGAGAGCCTAGGGGCCAAAAGGTCAAAAATCTGATTGGCCAAGGGCAGGAGAGCTACTTGCTCAAGTGGGACTTGAGTAGAGGTAGAGGGAGTAGCAGAAAAGGTGAATGTAGAAGATGTAGTGGGTGGTGCAGATAAGGGAGGGGTAACTGGTTCATGGATGGAGGAAAAGAGCAGTTCTGAAAAAGTTGATGAATGGTGGAAGTCATGAGGAGAGGAGTTTGAGGCATCCATGAAGGAGTCTTCATGAGTGTCAAAGGAGAAGAGGTCCTCATGAGATGAGGAATCCAAGCTTATGGGAAGGAAAGTTGTGTGTGGTGGAAGGGAGGATGCAATAGTGGAAATGGATGAAGGGATGGGTTGAGTGGATGAGAGGAGTGTGGTTGAGGGGATGAAGGTGGATTGGAGGGAGAGGGAGGGAGATGGCAAAATCCCTGCTTCTGGACCAGTGGACTGAGGGAGAGTGACCTCTACAGTCCTGGTGTCTGCAGAAGTCCTCATTGCTGCTGCTGCCCTGGGATTCACAATTTTTCTGTCCCACTTGCCAATCAGTGCACAAGTGAGCCTCTTGGAAGCATTGATGTGCTTCTTTGAGGACACAAGCAGCTGGGGGCAGCAGTGGTTCAGAATCAACCCAAGAACCCTTCCAAAGTGGACAGAGTTCTTATCCAATTTCTTCTTAATCATTTCAAAAACAATCAATCCCCAGTTGGGATGTTTCTTATCCAAGATTGCAGCCATAAGGCAAAACTGATGCCTAGTAATGGCATCATGTGCAGTCCTCTTTGCACAGATTACTTTGCCTGTGATGTCTGCTAACAACCTATACTCCATAGCTAGGTTAACTTTTAGGAGTTTAGAGGGGTTACCAGCAGCATGCCCCATCCTGTCCAGCATCAAATCATACTCTTCCACAGAGAGTTCTATTCCATCATCTCCAGCAGCAAAACTGAAAACTTCTGAGATGATTTGAGGTGAGATGGCTACCTCATTCCCTGAAATTTTCCCGGTCAATGTATTGTTATCTGAGTTAACTGCTGTAAGAGTCCATTCTTTGATTTCCGACTCTGGAAGAGGGATCCTGGTTGTCATAAAGTTGACCAGGTGCTTCTCCTTGAAAAGTTCCAGAATATCCAAAAAGTACTGTGGTGATCCATCAAATGAGTCGAAGTCGATGTCGAAGCCTGAATCGAACTTCATGGCCGCCAAAGCACCTGCAGTGATTGCCATTTTCCTGCAAAAAAAAATACCTTCCAAGATCAAGAGTAAAGTATTTGGAGGGAGAAAGCTTGAGCAGAAATTATGAAAGCGCAACTGCGAACGACGGAGAAAAATGATTTTATACTTAGGGTTCGACGCAGAAATGGAAAGAACGTCGAGCTCTGTTCGACGCTCTAAGGCTCTAGGAGAACTGAAATGACTCAACAGCGTGCAGCTTAGGTCGACGTTCGACGCTTGGGCTGATGCTATACGTCGAGCTCAGGTCGACGTTGAACGAAAACGTCGACCGGAGAGAGAGAAACTCAAGAAGCCGGGGAGCTGTGAACTTAGTTCGACGCTAGAAGTTGAGTTCGACGTTCCACGCTTTTGAGGGCGACGGACCGTCGATCTCCGTTCGACGCAGCGTCGAGCTTAGTTCAGAGCTCAGAAAAACCACTCAGACAGGGAAATTTTGAAATGAAATTTTTCTTATTCCTGTTAATTATGGGTTTCAAAATCTTGGAGTTTTAATTTATGCTGTCTCCATCTAGCATTCCCAACTGATTGAGGAAGAAGAGGTGCTTCTTTTCATCCAAGGGCTTGGTGAAAATATCTCCTCTTTGTAGTTCAGTGGAAATGTATTCTAGTGCAATTTTCTTCTTTTCTACATTATCCCTTAAGAAGTGATGTCTGATCTCTATGTGCTTGGTCCTACTATGGAGAACTGGATTTTGAGCAATTGATATTGCACTGGTATTATCACAGAAGATTTTAGACATCTCTAAGTTGTAGCCATAGTCTAGGAGCTGGTTTTGAATCCACAAAATCTGTGAGCAACAACTACCTGCAGCCATGTATTCAGCTTCAGCAGTTGATGTGGACACAGAAGTTTGTTTCTTACAGAACCAGGAGACAAGTCTATCACTAAGGAATTGACAAGTTCCACTGGTGCTTTTCCTGTCTACTCTACATCCAGCATAATCAGAATCTGAAAATCCAGTTAGATCAAATCCTGAGTCATGTGGATACCAGAGACCTAGATTAGGACAACTTTTTACATACCTAAGAATCCTCTTAACTAATGTGAGGTGGGACTCTCTAGGGCTTACTTGGAATCTAGCACAAATGCATGTGGCAAACATTATATCTGGTCTAGTAGCTGTTAGATAAAGTAATGAGCCAATGATTGCTCTATAGCTTGTCTGATCAACTGGTTTTCCAGATTTATCAGCATCTAAAACAGCATTTGTAGGCATAGGTGTTTTCATAGAGGATGCTTCAGACATTCCAAATTTCTTAACCAGTTCTCTTGCATACTTGGTTTGAGAAATGAAAATGCCATCAACATGTTGTTTAACTTGCAATCCTAGAAAGAAGGCAAGCTCACCCATGCTACTCATTTCAAACTTTGAGTGCATAAGTTGTGAGAACTTTTTGCATAAGTTTGAATCAGTAGACCCAAATATGATGTCGTCTACATAAACTTGTACTAGTAGGGTATGGGACCTATGGGTTCTAACAAAGAGGGTTTGGTCTACTCTACCCCTTTTAAAATCATTTTCCAACAAAAAACAAGCTAAGGTCTCATACCATGCTCTAGGGGCTTGCTTGAGACCATATAAAGCTTTATGCAGTTTAAAAACATGATCAGGAAAGGTTGGAGAGATAAAACCTGGAGGTTGCTTTACATAAACTTCTTCCTTGATGTCTCCATTGAGAAATGCACTCTTAACATCCATCTGATATACCTTGAATCTCTTGTGAGCTGCATATGCAAGAAAGATTCTTATGGCCTCCAACCTTGCAACTGGTGCAAAGGTTTGGTCATAATCAATTCCTTCTTCTTGGCAATATCCTTGTGCAACAAGTCTTGCCTTGTTTCTCACAATTATTCCTTGATCATCCAACTTGTTTCTGAATACCCATTTGGTTCCAACAATTTGCTGGTTCCTTGGTCTTGGTACTAATTCCCAAACTTTATTCCTTTCAAATTGATTCAACTCTTCTTGCATTGCAATGATCCAGTTTGGATCTTGCTCTGCATCTTGTATGGTTTGAGGCTCAATTTGAGAAAGAAAGCAAGTGTGCATAATATTTTGATTAACTTGATTCCTTGTTTGCACACCTACTGAGATATCTCCAATTACTTGAGACATTGGGTGATCTCTTGTTGTTGCAAAGTCAACAAGGGGTGTTGATGATGCACCAACCTGTGTTGTTGTTTCCTCTTGTGGAACAACAACTGGTTCTTCACTTTGTTGGCCTTTTGAACTTTCCAGAACCTGAGATTCCTCTTCATTGTCACTAAGTTCAGTGTCTTGCTGAATTGTTGAAGGTAATGACCCTTTGTCTGTGATGGTAAGCTGCTCCAGATTTTCTGAAATTGAATGTTCCTGCAAATTGCTTATGGTAGAAGTCTCCTTCTCCTTATAAGACATGTTAGTTTCATCAAATGTAACATGCATGGATTCTTCAATTTTATTTGAGCACTTGTTAAAAACCCTATAAGCCTTGCTAGTCATGGAGTATCCCAGAAACACTCCTTCATCAGCTTTGGCTTCAAATTTAGCTATGTATTTCTTGTCATTATTGTGAATGAAACAAATGCAACCAAAGATTTTGAAGTAATTTACTTTAGGTTTCTTCCCTTTGAGTAACTCATAGGGAGTCTTACCCTTCAGTTTATGTATCAGGCTTCTATTCAAAACATAGTTGGAGGTGTTCACAGCCTCTGCCCAAAAGGTTAGAGGAAGGTGAGCATCTGTCAACAATGTTGTGGCAGATTCAATAAGGGTTCTGTTTTTCCTTTCAACTACCCCATTTTGTTGAGGAGTTCTTGGAGCTGAGAAAGTGTGCCTGATACCTTCCTTCTGACAGAACTCTAGCATAAGAAGAGAATCAAACTCTGTCCCATGATCACTTCTGATCAGGGCAATGTGAGTATTGAACTCAATCTGTATGCCTTTGAGAAAATCTGTCAAAATCTTGAAGTTATCAGACTTCTTTCTCAGAAAGAACACCCAAGTGAATCTTGAGAAGTCATCTACAACTACTAAAGCATAAGATTTCCCTCCTAGGCTTTGTACATTAATTGGTCCAAAGAGGTCCATGTGCAATAAGTACAAAATTCTAGGTGAGTCACTCTTATTAAGTGACTTGAAACTGTTTTTAGTTTGCTTGCCTAACTGACAGGCCTTGCAAAGTCCTTCCTTCTTGTAGGGACCAGAAGGTAGTCCTCTAACAAGGTTGTCTTTGGATAACTTAGCAATGGTTCTAAGGTTCACATGTCCTAGTCTTTTATGCCAGAGTTCATTAGGTTTGCTAAGGGAGTTAAATAAACATATATCTACTTTAGATGAATTGAAATCAATTAAATATATGTTATCTTGTCTATTACCAATTAAAACAATGTTGTTGTTTAATGCAATATTGCATGCTGAGTTGGTAAACCAAACCTGATAACCAGCATCACATAGCTGGCTGATGCTGATTAAGTTGTGCTTTAGTCCTTCCACATAGGCCACTTTCTTGAATGTAATTGACCCTATTTTGACTTGGCCATAGCCTTTTGTTTGTCCAAAGTTTGAATCTCCAAAGATTACTTTGGGTCCATGTTTAGCTTTGAAGGACACAAGGTTCTCCTTGTTGCCAGTCATGTGCTTTGAGCACCCACTGTCCAAGTACCACTGCTGGTTCTCAATTGGACAAGTCTTTATCTGCACATACAACAAATCAATTGTTTTTGACCCAGTTTACCTTGGGCCTTTCTTGATATCCTTTAAACTCTGAAATAAAAGACATCTCAGGTTGACTCTTATATCCTACAGGATGATATCTCCTAGGAGGTATTATCCATTCAGCATAAGGGTTAAAGTGATGAGATGTGGAGCTGGAATTGAATTTTGAATTAACCCCTGAGAACTGACTTTTGCTCTGAACTTGGCTCGACGCACGTCGAGCTTCGGTCGACGGACTCTGGTGAGTGCGTCGAGCTCCATTCGACGGCGAAGGCTTGCTTTGTTCAGAGGGTAGAAGGCGTCGACCTGAGTTCGACGTTTTCTTGCGATTACGTCGAGCTCTGGTCGACGTCCGTCGAGCTTCGTTCGACGCTTTTTGTCCAGTTTCCTGGGTTAAGTCAGCATTCTTCCTAGCCACTATCAAGACTCCTTTACCTTTGTCACTGGTAAATTTGATTGGAGTTGTCAGCACTATGGGTTGGCTGGATGAAGCACCCAAGCCCAGTGTACCATTCAATCTTGAGTTCACTGTACTTGTGATGTCCATTAATTTGATACTTCTCCCATTAAGGGTTTCTTCAAATTGTTTGGCCTTAGATAGCTCACCTTTCAGTGAAGCTATCTCCTCCCCACACTACTTCAACTCTTCTAAGAGTCTAAGATTATCTGAGTCAATGGATTTGCATTCAATTAATTGTTCTCTGAGAGTTTTAATCAACTTTTGAGATTCAATCAAGTCAATGCACATAGATTTGAACTCAGATTTAAATTCATCAGAAGTAAAATCAAATGAATCTATTACCTGATCCTCAATAAGTTCCTGATCAGATAGGTAGTCAGCATCAGGCTCTGAATCAGTGTTCTTTTGAGATGCACTGATGGCCATCATGCAGAATCCTTTTTCTTCTGCATCATCCTCATCATCACTAGAGCTGGATGATGAATCAGACTCAACAAAGTCACTCCAGGATTCAGCCACAAATCCTTTTCTGGTGTGCTTGCTGTTGCTGGAGGAAGGCTTGTCATGGTACTTCCTTGACTCCTTATCCTTCCTTTTATCTTTTCTTTCCTTCTTGTCCCTTCTGTCCTGGTTTCCTGCAGCCAAAGCAGATAATATCTTTATTAGTAGATCTGTCATACCTTGGCTTGTCTTTGTCTTTGGATGACCATCTTCTGAAGTTCCTTTTATTCAGCTTATTGAACCTTTTGACCAGTAGGCTCATAAGCTCTTCATTTCCCAACACCTTTTCTTTAGGTTCTTCTTCCTGTGCTTTGAAGGCAATGGTTTTCTCAACCTTTTCTGTTGGTGTGGATGTCTTCTGCTCTTCTTCTCTCTTCTTAATGAATTGCTCATAACTCTTGAGCTTTCCTAGAAGAGCTTCTGTGGATAACTCACAGACATTTCTTCCATCTTTAATCGACCAGATTCTTGAGTCCCAAGAGCTAGGGAAACAAGTCAGTATCTTGTCATTTATCTCAGTGAGAGATATGTCCTTTTCTAGTGATCTAAGCTCACTGATGATTAGGCTCAGTCTGTTGTACATGTCAGCAACTGACTCAGACTCTGCCTTTTGAAGTTCTCATACTGGGTGATGAGGTAGGATCTCCTATCCTTTCTTTCATCTGCAGAACCTGATACAATTTCTGAAAGTTTTTCCCAGATCTCTTTGGCAGTATTGCATTCAGCTACTTTCTGGAAAATGTCATCTGACATGGTTTGAGCCAAGATGTTCATGGCTTTAGCATCTGCTGCCTTCCACTTCTTTATGTCAGCATCAGTTCCTGAAGGAGGAGGAACAGCTGATGTACTTGTTTCTGTGGGAGGCCTTGGACAATCTGTCAACACAGAATTAAAGATGTCCTCATCAAATGAATTCATGTAAAGTTTAATCCTTGCTTTCCATAGTGCAAACTTAGAGAGATTACACATAGGAGGTCTGGTGCTAGCAAAGTCCTTGTTTTGTGTCATGAGTTTTAAAGATAAGTAAAACTAAAAGAAATAACCCTTTTGAGAGAAATGATCTTATCAGAGATCTTTTGATCTAGGTGTTAGCCTGTATGAATGATCAACCTCCCTCTGATACCAATTGAAAGTGCAGGATAAGATCAGTCCTAACTCTAGAGGGGGGTGAATAGAGTTATTTAAAATAGTTTTGCAAGTAAAAACTTGAGTGGAGAGAAAGTTTAGATTTACTTAGTGTATGGTGCTATAGCAAATAATCAGATTAAAAAGAAATTCACAGCACAAAGCAAAACACAAAGAAACAAGCAATCCAGACGACACAAGGAGCTATAGTGGTTCCCCAAAATCCTGGGTAGTCCACTCTTCTATCACCCTTGATAGGAATCCACTTCAAGAAGAGTTGATCAGGTGTCTTGAGCACCAGAGAGTTTTTGACCAGGTTCTCACAAACCAAAGGAGCTGATTTTGACCAGGTTTCAGCAAAACCAAAGGTAACTTTTGAAGAGAGTTAAAACCCTGTACAGAAAGAAAAAGAAAAAGAGGTGATGTTGTCTTCTCTATCAACAAGTAGAGAGAAGCAAAGTGGATCTGTAGATGTTGTCAAAGCTCCCCCTGAGATCAAGAAGTAGTTCAGGAAGGAGAGCTCTGCACAAGGGTGACAGGTCTTCAAAGATCTGATTTGCTTCAGCAAGAGATGATCCAAGAAAGTTGGATGGTTGTGTCTGAAGCAATCAGAATTCCTGTGAGTGAGCTTTCAAAAACAATATCACAGAGAGAGAGCAGCTGAAGTCCTGTATATGTTGTTCTATATCTCTCTGTCTAGCTGAATGAATAATATATCTGAGTCTTCTTCTTCCGTTTTCTTTGATAGCCGTTGGCAGTCAGCATTAAATGCTTTCCTTAAATGTCCATGCCTTAAAGGAAATGTCAGGCAGACATTCCTTAGAAAATTCCTTGAGCCATGCACCAGATATGCCGTAACGGCCAATAAATCTTCAGCATTAATTGTCTGACAGAAGGAATTTGAATTCCTATTCAAAACTGACGGAAGTCTGGAAAACATCGAGCTCACAGTAAAGCGTCGATCTGAGCACGACACACGTCGACCAGAGAGTGTTTTCTGTAAGCAGAACTGGGTTCGACGGAACATCGAGCTGAGGTCGACTCCACGTCGAGCTGAGGTCGACTCTGCGTCGAGCTGAGATCGACTCTGCGTCGAGCTGAGATCGACTCTGCGTCGAGCTGAGGTCGACTCTGCGTCGAGCTGAGATCGACTCTGCGTCGAGCTGAAGTCGACTCTGCGTCGAGCTGAGAGTTACTCTATCTAGCCTAAGTGACCTTTATAACAACAAGGAGGTCACAACACAAAATCCCTATAGAAATATAGTCATCCTGATCCAAATAGTAATAGGGTGTTCCAACATTCTCCTTCAGGATTTGCCTAAAAGTATCATACTCTTGGTTTAGTAGAGACTTCCTATCATTTCTTATCTCATCAATACCCTCCATATAGACCACAAGGGTGTCCCACATCTCCTTGGAGGTCTGGAAGTGAACCAAGTTCAGGAAGGTTGAGTCATCTACAGTACTGACAATGATATTTTGTGCTCTCTTATCCAGGCCAGCTAATATGATCTCATCTTTGGTCATTTCAGAGAGTGTCTTTGGTGTCTGGATGTTGGCATCCAGAGCAGAGACCTTCATAGGAATGACAGGTCCCTCCCTAATAGTTGCAAAAATTCTTGGATCATTGACTTCCATGAATAGCCTCACCCTCTCCTTCCATATTCCAAACTGCTCCTTTCTGCAGATGGGGAGTTTCATGGAACTCAGCTCTCTCTGGCTCTCTCCTAAGCTCATGACCACTTAGCAGCATCTACCTTAGAGGATCACTCAGATTGTTAACTCCTTTTTGAGCAACCTCCCTCTAATACCACTTGAAAGATCTTATTTTCAAGGTAGCCAGTAACCTAGAGGGGGGTGAATAGGTTTGCTAAGGTCTTTTGATAGTCTTTTAAATCACTTGTTTATTTATTTTAGCTTTCAGCTTAGAGTGATCTAGAGTTTGTCCTTAGCACATGCAATTAAGGAAATAAAAGCACACAAGTATTTTATAATGGTTCCCCAAAATTATAAGTACATCCACTATCCTCCCACCTTGCTAGCTTCCTGTTAGTCAAGGCACTTCTCCAAACCAATACTCCAAGGAGCTTACACCTCAGATCCCTCAAGATCTCTCAGTCTCCTCCAAGACTTATACCTCAGCCACAAAGGCCTACACTCAGTGATGCAAGTATCACCTACCTCAGGCACTTAAGCCCTACCACTCAGGCTATGGAGGATATCCCTACCTAAGGGCAAGCTTGATCCTACAACTCAGAGAGATGCACTCTCCTATAGTTAAGGAAAAACTGCCCTACAACTCAATGAGTAAAACTCACCTACCTCAGAGAGTAGTACTCTCCTACAGATCAGGTAAATTTGTCCTACCTCAGATCCAAAGGTCCTATAGCTCAGATCCAGAAGGATCCTACAAAAAGAAATAGTTTAATTTACTTTGACACGGAGAAATTTCTCTGTGTCTATAACTAGAGCAGAAAAATTTCTTCTCCAACTCTCCTCACAACAGGGAAAGAATTTGTTGGAGGAACTCAGAAGATAACTTCTGATCTTGCTGCTAAAGGCTAAAGATCTTTTGATCTTGAGTCTTCAAACAGCTCACTGAACTTGTTAAAAGATGAAGGTTCTTCTTTCTTCAGAACTGATTCTGAATCTGCTGTGGCAGATGGAGACTTGCATAGCTAACTGAACTTTTCTTGCTGGAGAGCTTCAAGCTTTTCACATGCATCAATGACAAAGAAGATGAAGATGGTTGCTCTCCTTTTTGAATATTGTATGCCCTAAAAGTTATCGTTGTCTTGGCCCTATCTCTTCCTTTTGTAGTTCGCCGATCAACGGCTCTTAGAGATCGATGGGCCCCACCTACAGCTTCTAGCTGCGCCTTGTTTTAACGGAAGAAGACGTACAGTAGCTTCACGACAAGTTTTGTCGTGTAGTGTAGCTTCCCCGTGTCTGAATTGACCTTAGTATACTTTGTCAATTTTGCTGACGTCAGCACCTGTGGACTTAGCCAAAATTGAGCATCAGAGAATAGGTGTTGACAGCGTTGAGTCAATAACCTCCACTCAACGCTTTTTGCCTTAACCAAATTTATGTTTCTTCAGCAACTTAAGCATTGAGAGTGCTGAGTGAACATGCCTCACTCGACGCTACCAACTTTTATCTCATTTCTGCATAAAAGCGTTGAGAGCGTTGAGTGAGCACGACTCACTCAACGCTTTTTGCCTTAGCCAATTTTCTATGTTTAAAACCACTGGGCTTGGACTGTCTTACTTTGAACTGAGTTCGACAAATGGTGAACTGAGCTCGACGAACTTTGAACTCAGTTTGACGAAATCTCAATTGAGCTCGACGAACTTTGAACTCAGTTTGACGAAATCTCAACTGAGCTCGACGAACTCAGAACTCAAGTTGTGAACTTAGCTCGACGAAAGGTGAGCAGAGCTCGACGAACTCTGAACTCAGTTTGATAAAATATCAACTGAGCTCGATGAACTCTGAACTCAAGCTCTGAACTTAGCTCGACGAAAGGTGAGCTGAGCTCGACGAACTCTGAACTCAGTTTGACGAATTCTGAACTTAGTTCAACCAGTTCAACTTACAGCCTTTTTCTGAATGGCGTTGATTGTTTCTTCATCACTCAACGCCAAAACACTTAGCCAACTTTCTCTTTAGTAGCATGGCGTTGAGTGAGTTGAATTCACTCAACGCCTGTGGACTTAGGCACATTTCAGCTCATTCCAACTTAGGCTATGACAGTATAGGCTACACTCAACACTATAAGTCATTTGGCGTTGAGTGATGTTCCTTAACTCAATGCCTATGGACTTAGACGGATTTTTGTCATCCCACACCTTAGATAAGTGTTTACCTGACTTAGTCACTTAGGCTACCTAACCTATCATAGTCATCTACTGACATATGTATATCATTGATAAGATTGACTTCACTCAAATCCAGGGCATTGTGGGCAATGAACCCAACAATGGTCCTCAAGATGGGTTGCGTATTGAGGCGGGACACGTTAATGAGAGCTCCTTGGCCGCGCTCCATGCGCGGTGGCTGGTTTGGGAGCTTGGTGACTCCCATATCTCTCAGAAGGGTGAGCACTTCTACCTGACGCTCCTCCATTATTTGAACGCGCTCCTCTACGGAAGTTGCAGGCGCGGCAACATCAACCCATCCTAGAAGCAGAGTGTTATCGACTCCTCCTAGAAGCAGAGTGTTGTTTGCAGGCGAGTTGCGGGTGTCCAGATCGGCGCGCTCCTTTGGGTATGTGCCATTAGCGGTGCACACACGTTTCCTCGCCCTTGCAGCTGGTCTGGAACGCTTGATCGGATCAAGCGTTATTTTTAGAGACTTGTTGCAGAGTTGGAAACACTTTCTCATAGATGGCGCCAAACTGTTGGGGGTTTCCCGTTTTTCCTCCGGTCCGAAAAATCAGACCGCTTTAGGTCCAAGTCAGACTGAGCGCACAAACAGTCAAATGAAAACCAAACAACAATAACACAGAGACTTTTTAGTAGGGGAAACTCAGAAAGGGTGAAAAACCATGTAGAAGGATCTATGTCAGGTCGGAATCCGCTAGTTCCTTTGTCATTACAAGTGTTGGAGTTCCTTGGAGGGTGACATGTCAACTCTCCGTTTACAAGCTGTAAGTATAAAAGATGAGGGAAAATGCTAAGTCCTCGGGGCTTTGAAGAGAGCGTTCCCAGGAACATCCACAAGCATATTCTTTTAAGTCCTTTCCTGCGAGCGCTCCTGCGTTTGCTAGAACATTGAGCGTGAGCAGATTAGAGAGGGTGCAGAGCGAATCCAAAGCGATCGAATGATCTAAGTCCTACGTTTTCACCGAAAAACCTCAGAGATCACTCTGGTCTCAAGTTGCTTGTCTTCAAATGAAGCCATGTGACCTTTTTACAGCTTTTTTAAAGGGACGTGTTGGTAATTGCGTCAGGCTAAATCCTGAGTTGGTAAATGACATCGCTCCATTCTGGTCACCCAGATCACCAATTTTCTCGAAATGACGGACATGCCCCCCCCCCCCCCCGGCGGTCCAGGAATGTTGCCCGATGACGGTGCCGACATGAGACGACAGAGGCAGCGGAGGTGACGGTGGTGCATGCCCGTGCGCGCTTGCGTTGGCCTCCCACGCGGGCTAGCTTGTTAAGAAAATGAGGACAAAAATGGAAAATTGAAAGTGAAAACGAAGAAGCAATTTGGCCTGAATATGATTTTTTTTCTTCCTGTTTCCATTACAGTAATGTATCGTTATTACAGAAGAAAGTAGAGAAGAAGCACCATTCTTATATACAGAGGTTTGAAAAGGTGCTGGCCATTAACAAATAACAAACTACTTGAAAAATAAATTGATGAATTAAAATAATGCCATTAAGTAATTTTAACATCCCCCTCAAGTTGGGATTTGCAAAGATGCTGGAAATGCCCAACTTGCTAAGTAATTGTGAGTCCCCAAAGCTTTGGTAAATAGATCAACAAGCTGTAATCGTGTTGGTAGATGAAATGGAGCAATCATCCCAGATTCTAACTTTTCACGGACGAGATGACAATCCAACTCGATATGTTTGGTCCTTTCATGATAAACTGGATTAAAGGCTATGTGTTTGGCCGCTTGATTATCACAGGCAAGTAAGATTGGTGTGAGATTAGTAACTTGCAAATCACGTAAGAGATTAAGGAGCCAAGTCAACTCACAACAAATTGCAGTCATTGATCTGTACTCTGATTCAGTCAAGGATTTGGAAATCATTGGCTGTTTCTTACATTTCCATGAGATAAGAGAACTACCTAGTTGAAAACAATAACTCGTTATAGAGCGCCTGGTTATGGGACAGGAAGCCCAATCAGCATCGCAGTAGGCATGAAGGCGGAGATCATTCTCTTTGGAAAAAATAAGCCTTGTCCCAGAGTGCCTTTAACATAACGCAATAATTTGTGTGCCATTTGAAGATGGGGAAGACGTGGTGTTGACATTAATTGACTTTGGATATGGACTGAATATGTTGGAAACGCTTAGCACGCCCCTTCTCCAAAACATCTTGACGATCACCAACAACGATATTACCACCACGGCGAAAGCTTACTCCGGCGAGAGCAACCAGCACACCTCAGGCGAGAGCTTCTCCAACTCGGGACAACTCCCTGCACTCAAGAACAGCTCAGGCGAGAGCTTCCCTCTCGCTGCCGCGAGCTTGGCGAGGCTTCCCGCGAGCGGGTCACAAATGAACACTCCGGCGAACTCCACAGCTCCGGCGAGACCTCCTTCAGCACGAGCTGCTCGGGCGAGATGGGCCGGCGAGAGCTTCCGGCGAGTGCAGCAGGCGAGAACGTATTTCCTGCGGGAAATACTTTGCGCGAGCTAAATAAAACCCTCTCTCTCTCTATCTCTCTCTCTCTATACTATACAGAAAACAGCAAGCCTTTTCACTCTCGCTCTCTCTCCTGCCGAGAGCTTCCCTCTCTCTCACGTTGTTTCACTCTCTCTCCTCTCACTCTCTCTCTTCTATCACTCTCTCGCCACTCACGTGCACAGGAGCCCAAAATGAGAGAAATTCTCAATTTTCAACTTCTTTTTTTTAAATTTACAAAGAACTACACCTATTTATAGGCCCCCTAACTTTTGCATTAAAGACACTTTCTCACCTCCGCCATTCAAAACAAAACACATAAATAATAAAAAAAAACCATACAACGTTGACCCGGTCAACATAATAAAACCTGACAAACTCCCCCTCAAACTTGGCAGACCATGCCGAGTTTGCTCTTCAACTTCAAGAATGCCTCTACTTTCAACGCCTTAGTGAAGATGTCTGCAACCTGCTCTCCGGTTGGGCAATACACCACCTCCACTGTCTTCTGCTCCACTTGTTCACGGAGGAAATGATATCGGGTCTCGATATGCTTGCTCCTCCCATGCAACACTGGGTTCTTTGCGAGCTGGATGGCTGACATGTTATCCACTAACACTGTCGTTGGGCCATTCTGCACATGATGCAGTTCCTCCAGAAGGTTCCTTAGCCAGATGGCTTGGCAGGCGCATGCTGCCGCCGCGATGTACTCAGCCTCGTAAGATGATAATGCTATAGTAGCCTGCTTCTTAGAACTCCATGAGAACGCCGCGGTTCCCATGTTGAACGCATACCCGGAAGTGCTCTTCCGGTCGTTCACATCTCTTCCATAGTCGCTATCCGAGTAGCCGACTAGCTTCAACTCTCCTCCAGATGAGTACATCAAGCCATGGTCTCGAGTCCCGTTCACATACCTCAGGATCCTCTTCGCTGCAGTGAAGTGGTCCTGCTTGGGCTATTCCATGTACCTGCTCACGACCCCGACCGCATACATGATGTCCGGCCTAGTGAAAGTCAAGTACCTTAGACTTCCGACCAGACTCTTGAACATAGTTGGGTCCACTCCTTCTTTTTCAGAATCTTTCCTCAGTTTTGTTCCAGGGTCCGCAGGAGTGGAGATAGGCTTGCTATTCTCCATCCTAAACTTCTTCAAGATCTCCTCCGCGTACTTCTTCTGCGCGATGAAGATCTCATCTTCTCTCTGCTGTACTTCTACCCCTAGAAAGTAACTCAGCTCTCCTAGGTCTGTCATCTCAAACTCCTTCTTCATCAGCTTCTTGAACTCTTCGAACATCGCAGGGTTGCTCCCGGTGAATATCATGTCATCCACGTATAGACATAAGATCATGATATCCCCACTCTTCTCCACCTTCATGTAGAAAGCATACTCATATGGGCACTTCACGTAGCCATGCTTTTGGAGGAATGTATCTATCCTCCCATTCCAAGCTCTTGCCCCTTGCTTCAACCCGTACAGTGCTTTTCTCAACTTGCACACCTTCTTCTCCTGGCCCTTCACTACATACCCTGGAGGCTGTTCGATGTACACATCCTCCTCCAGGTAGCCATTCAAGTACGCCGCCACCGCATCCATTTGCATGATTGTCCACCCATAGTGAGCTGCCAGTGCGATGATCAACCTGATGGTGTCAATCCTCGCCACTGGGGCATAGACCTCGTCGTAGTCCACTCCTTGGACTTGCCTGTAGCCTTTCACAACGAGCCTAACCTTGTGCTTCTCCACAGCTCCATCCTTGTTCTTCTTAATCTTGTAGACCCACTTCACCCCGAGGGGTTTGTGGCTAGCGGGTGGATCAACCAGCTTCCAAGTATCGTTCTTCTTGATAGATGTTATCTCAGCATCCATTGCCATTCTCCAAGATTTCTCCTTGGCAGCTTCGTCGTAGGAGTGCGGCTCGCAATCTGCCAACAAACAATATAAAGAAAAATTGTTAAGAGTCGGTGCCGTCTCCTCGTAAATCTCCTCCAACCTCCTCATCCTAGGTTGAGGACGGTCAGAACTGCCTCGGTTAGTGCTCGCTCCACTAGGACTTCCTTCGTTTGTACTTGTTCCACTTGAGCAGGGGGTAGAAGCTCCCCCTGAGCTCCCACTCGGTGGTGACGGTGGCTTAGCTCCACCAACCTCAGCTTCCGCTTCATGACCACCTTCTTCCTCATCTTCAAAGAACATCCCCTTCATGTTCCTTGTCTCCTCATCCCAGCTCCAGCAGCTGTCTTCTTCAAACACCACATCCCTCGAGACTATGGCCTTCCCAGTCACCAGGTTGTAAAACTTGTACGCCTTGCTCTCCGGAGCATAGCCCACGAAGATGCACTTCTCGCTCCTATCATCGAGATTCTTCCTCCTCTGGTCCGGGATGTGAGCATGAGCTACACACCCGAAGACCCTTAGGTGCTTCACACTCGGCTTCCAGTCACTCCATGCTTCAAACGGCGTCATGAACTTCACACTCTTTGTGGGGCATCTGTTCAGTAGATACACCGCACATTGCACTCCTTCCGCCCAGAACATCTTTGGTAGCCCCTTCTCCTTCACCATGCTCCTCGCCATATTCATGATGGTGAGATTCTTCCTCTCTGCCACTCCGTTCTGTTGCGGTGAGTACGTCGCCGTCAGCTGGTGTGATATCTCATTCTCCTTGCAGAAACTATCAAACAGCCTCGAGGTGTACTCCCCACCTCGATCTGTCCTAAGCACCTTCAATGGTTGCCCACTCTCCTTCTCGGCCATCGCTTTGAACTCCCTGAACTTGTCAAGGGCCTCAGACTTCTCTTTCAGAAAATACACCCAACACTTCCGACTATAGTCATCCGTGAAGGTGATGTAGTACTTGCTTCCGCCTATTGAGGTGGTCTCAAACGGACCCGCGATGTCCGAGTGAACAAGTTCAAGTTGTCGTCTTGCTCTCCAGGACTTTCCTCCTTCGAATGTCTGCCTCTTGAGCTTCCCCTTTGTGCACGCCTCACACACCTTCTGCGGAGGGGAGATCAAAGGCAGATCCGCCACCATCTTGGAGTGGGATAGTAGCTTCAACCCTGTGAAGCCCAAATGGCCCATCCTATGATGCCATAACCATGCTTCTTCCTCTTCTTTTGTTCTCGCGAGACAAACCGTCTCTTGAGCATCCATCTTCAGCGTGAAGAGACGGTTTGCCGTCATCTTCACCTTCACTACCTCCTTCCCTTGATCATTCTTCATTGTCAGAGACCCATCCTTCATCTGCACGCATTAGCCTCTCTCCACTAACTGCCCAATGCTTAAGATGTTGGTCTTCAACCCTGGCACGTAGTACACATCATTCAAGTATACTCTCTCCCCGTTCAGTTTCACTACCACCAGGCCCTTTCCTTCCAAAGAAATCTTCGAAGCATCCCCGAAGCAAACTTCACCCCCACTGGGTTCAAGGTTAGAGAACATCTCCTTATCTCCACACATGTGGTTGCTCGCCCCTGTGTCCAGGTACCACACTTCATTCCTTCCTTCTTCTGCACCTCGATAGGTTAAGAACATCATTGGGTCTCCACCCCCAGCATTGTTTCCATTGTTCCTGGCCTCCGCATAATGGTTGGCTTCTTCTGTCTTCCTCGGAGCCCAACAGTCATAGCTCATGTGCCCAAATTTGTTGCAGTTGTAACACTGAACTTGGGCTCTTCCTCCTCGGCCTCTTCCTTGGCCTCTTCCTTTTCCTCTTCCTTCTTGCCAACCTCCTTGAGGTCGCTCCGCCTCTCTTTGGAAACCTTGGTTCCTCCCTTGATCTCTACCTCCTCTTCTACCTCGGCCTCTGCCTTGGTGACCTCGGCCACGCTGGCCGCTTCCTCTTCCTGAGCTTTCTCCGAAGTTCAGCTGGTTCTGGAGTGCTTTTCCCAAGCCACTCGCTTCTTCATCATCTTGCATCATCCTGTACTCATGAGCTTGCAATGAGCCTACAAGCTCGTCTACGGTCATCTGGGTGAGGTCCTTCGACTCCTCGATTGCCACCACCACGTGTCGGAACTTCCTTGACATGGCCCTCAGGAGCTTCTCCATGAGACTCACATCATCTATCATCTCTCCGTTTCTCTTCATCTCGTTTGTGAGCGTCCGCAGACAGGTCACAAAGTCTCTGACCATCTCCGTGGCCTGCATCCTCAACATCTCATACTCGCCCCGGAGGGACTGCAGCTTCACTTTCTTCGCCTTGTCTACTCCTTGCATGGAGCGTTGCAACACTTCCCATGCTTCCTTTGAGCTCACTGCCTCCGAGATCTTTTCAAAGGTGGCTTCATCCACTCCTTGGTATAATGTGAACAATGCCTTCTTATCCTTCTTTCTCGCTTCCCTTAACGCCGTCCTCTGCGCGTTGGTCAATGCCGCCTCTGCTTCAGCATCAGGCTCTTCATAGCCGTCCTCGACTACTTCCCATAGCTCCTTCGAGGCGAGCAACACCTTCATCTGGATACTCCAATTGCCGTAGTTGGTCTTCGTCAACTTGGGGACTTGCCCCGGCATCGCTCCTCCTGTCTCCATCTCGACTTGTCACCTCGCTTCCGAACTACTCCAAGGGTCGCAACTTGCCTCTGATACCAGTTGTTGGAAACGCTTAGCACGCCCCTTCTCCAAAACACCTTGACGATCACCCACAACGATATTACCACCACGGCGAGAGCTTACTCCGGCGAGAGCAACCAGCACACCTCAGGCGAGAGCTTCTCCAACTCGGGACAACTCCCTGCACTCAAGAACAGCTCAGGCGAGAGCTTCCCTCTCGCTGCCGCGAGCTTGGCGAGGCTTCCCGCGAGCGGGTCACAAATGAACACTCCGGCGAACTCCACAGCTCCGGCGAGACCTCCTTCAGCACGAGCTGCTCGGGCGAGATGGGCCGGCGAGAGCTTCCGGCGAGTGCAGCAGGCGAGAACGTATTTCTTGCGGGAAATACTTTGCGCGAGCTAAATAAAACCCTCTCTCTCTCTATCTCTCTCTCTCTATACTATACAGAAAACAGCAAGCCTTTTCACTCTCGCTCTCTCTCTCCTGCCGAGAGCTTCCCTCTCTCTCACGCTGTTTCACTCTCTCTCCTCTCACTCTCTCTCTTCTATCACTCTCTCGCCACTCACGTGCACAGGAGCCCAAAATGAGAGAAATTCTCAATTTTCAACTTCTTTTTTTTTAATTTACAAAGAACTACACCTATTTATAGGCCCCCTAACTTTTGCATTAAAGACACTCTCTCACCTTGCCATTCAAAACAAAACACATAAATAATAAAAAAAAACCATACAACGTTGACCCGGTCAACATAATAAAACCTGACAGAATAGGCTAAAACCGGCCTTGAAACAGTTAAATAAATCAGCTATCCGACTAAGCGTGGATAAGCTGAGGGGTCTAACAGTATTTCACCAGTTTGATCATCAAGTTTATGATTTTGTTCGATGAGAATCCGACTGGGTTTATTGTCGATCGGATCTTCATCACTAACAATGTCTGCTGTATATTTTTGTTGATGTATAAATAAACCTTTTGGAGTTCTTTGGATCATAAGCCTAAGAAAATAAGATAATAATCCCAGATTTTTGAGCTTAAATTTCTGATGAAGAGTAGGGATTATTATATCCAGATCAGGTTGATGTGAGCCGGCTATGATAACATCATCAACATATACCAAAATTACTAAGAAATGGTTATTTTCTGATTTGGTAAAAAGTGAAAGATCACTTTGAGATTGAATGAATCCTAAGGAAAATAATGTGCTGGAAAATTTCGAAAACCATTGACGTGATGATTGTTTAAGTCCATATAATGATTTGAGAAAGCGACAAACAAGGGTAGTGTTTTTGTATGATGTTTGAGAAGTAGAGCCAGAAGGTAATTTCATATATATTTCTTAAGTCTCCATGCAAAAAATGCATTATTGTCATCTAATTGGTGTAAAAACTAATCCTTAGAAACAACAATAACAAGCAAGGTACGAACTGTAGTCATTTTTACAACAGGTGCAAACGTGTCCTGTTAATCAAGGCCTTCAGTTTGGGTATAACCCTTTGCGACAAGCCGGGCTTTGTATCTGTCAATGGAACCATCTTGCTTGTATTTTAATTTGTAAATCCACTTATATCGAATGACATGTTTGTCTCGTGGTAAAGATGTAACAATCCAAGTATGCTTGAATTTCCAACTGCATTGCCCCTCTTCAGGCCTCATCCTGATAAGCTTCAGAGTAGGTAAGTGGTTCTTTGATCATGGTAGAAGTGACGATGGATAGACAATTGGAGTTGCTGCTTGAAAACTTGATGGGGGGTTGAAAGTGGAAGAGGAACAAATATAATCTTGCTGCCACTTAGGTGGAACAATTTTCCGAGTTGATTTTTGAAGGGGTATGGATGCAATGGGTGAAGTAGAATTTGACCATTATCTGGGTTTTTAGAAGGTTCAAGTGCAGAAGTATTATTTAGGGGAAGGTTGAAAATATGCGTGGAATCGTCAAATTCTGTTGACTTGTTGACCGGGCCCCACATGCATGGGAGTTTTGAGTTTGTTGTTTTAATTGCATTAAGGGGGAATGAATGTAATCAATGGGGAGTTGAGGAGTTGGTAGGTGAATGGTTAGGAGTTAGTGGCTTTTATTGTTTTGCCATTTGGCACGTTTCTATTCGTAGTAGTTGTCTATATAAAGGCTTGTAATCCTTAGTTGTTGATTGATGAAATAGTGAGAAAAATTCCCAACTTTTGTTCAAGTTTAGAGAGAGGAGAGAGCGCCGCAGCGCCAAGAATCTCTAGTGAGAGAAAGTTGCCGGCGGTGAGTTTGCCGAGCGGGTAGAAGAGGTAGTCGGGCGGGGTAGTGTTGATCTCGCCAAGTGTGAGTGTTCTCGCCGGCAAGTGATTGCCGAGTCGGGCGGATAGAAGGAGAGCCAAGCGGCAAGGTGTTAATGCTCTCACGAGTGTTCGCGAGCAGGTCGAGCTAGTCGAGTTGACTGTTTGGCGAGTAGGCGTTGCGAGTGATGGTCTCGCCGGATTGCTGGGTGGAGCTCGCGTGGAGGCGAGATCTCGCAAAAGTGTTGGCGAGAAGGCTTTGGTGTGGCGGTCTCGCGTTGGTCGTCTCGCAGGTGGGAGCTCGCGCGGATAGGCGGCTAGAGTTGGCAAACTCGGCGGTTTGTGGATTTTGTGCTAAGTATTTTTGAGGTGCAGCAGAGGCGGGGACTCATTCACGTTTCCAACAAGTGGTATCAGAGCCAGGTTCGGAGACTCCTGGAAGTTGCGTTTGCAAAGAGTAGTGATGGAAATGGGAAGCGGGATGTCGGGGCAGGTCCCCAAGTTGAGCAAAACAAACTATGGGAATTGGAGTATACAGATGAGAGTATTACTAGCCTCCAAGGAGTTGTGGGAGGTGGTAGAGGATGGTGTTGAGGAGTTTACTGCCGAAGCAGAAGCTGCGTTGACGAACGCTCAGAGGGTAGCATTGAGAGAAGCCAAGAAGAAGGACAAGAAGGCGCTGTTTATCTTGTACCAAGGGGTGGATGAAGCTACATTTGAGAAGATCTCGGATGCCGAGACTTCAAAGGAAGCTTGGGAGATACTGCAGCACTCCATGCAAGGAGTGTTGAATTTTCTCAAGTTGATCACCAAGGTAGCTCAAACACCAAATTAATATCTTCGGCACTACCCAGATCACAACTTGAACCGCGGAAAGTAGGAAGCAACTTAGATAACCAAACACACAGACAGAAGCAAGCAGATCAAAATTTTATTCAACTTCTTTACAAGGCGAGGCATACGTGGCGAGACATGATTTCGCCAGTATGAAAAAGCAGAAAAAACAAGCCGGACGGATAGAACACTGAGACCGCCGAGACCGCCGAGACCGACGAGCTCGCCCAGTTCACACACCGCCAAACTGCTGAAGCCGAACAACAACAAGGAGTCTGCGAAGACCGTGAGGTCGCGCGGACAACCTGTTATTCGCCTAACTACTGCTGAACAGAGGAGCAAGCCGCATATCCTCCGAGACCGCGAGGTCGCGCGGACAGAGAAGAAACTTGAGATAAAGTTGATGCTGGTAACCGCCAATGCAGCCCGCTAACTCCAGCGGTCAGAACCAAACTCCTGGTTTGACACTGCTAGCCGCGCCACCTGCACACAGAAACCGGTTAAGCAACAGCCCGCGCGGATACAGAAAATCGAGTCCGCAGCCAACACTCAAGCCCAACTTACTGTTCACTCTACTGCCAATTGCGGTGTCGGGGGGTCCTATTTATAGGCCGGGTGAGGAGTGCGGTCACCACCCTATGAGATAGAGACACTGCCCCTTGGTCGCAACTAGCAATGCCACCTCGCCGAGTCCGCTCGATAAAGGTCAAGCAACCCGCCAACCCGCAAGCACCAGACTGCATCCACAGGCAACCCGCCCGGTCACAGCGGATACTGCGGAAACCGAATTCATCTCGCGCAGTCCGCGACCACTGGCACAAGCCCAGTCACAGCGGAAACTGCGGAAACCAACTCCACAAGCGCAAGACAAGAAGGCGCGAGCTCGGCGGATACAAAGTCCAGTCCGCCAGCTTCAAACCCAGACCGCGGCTACCATAACTTCAAAGAAGACGTGCGGACTCCAAGCCCAGTCTGCACAGGCCGCGCACACTTGCTTGCAGAGCTCGGCCCACTGCTGGACTCAACCAGTCCGCGCAGTCCGCGCAGTCCGCAAAGCCAACACGCAGCTCACTACCCAGGTCGCCAACTACCAACCCGCCGGACTAGAACCAGTCCGCGCGGTCAAACCGCCCAGGTCGCCCGGACAGCCGATCACCCCCACTTTCACTTCACCAATTTCAACACTCCCCCTTGAAGTGAGAAGTGGTGATCAAACCAAGCAGACCTCGAAGCCGCTGAAAAGGCCCCTTCGACAGCGACTTGGTGAAGATGTCAGCAAGGTTATCTTCACACCGAACATGACCAACCACAAGAGATCCTTCCAACACCTTCTCCCTTATGAAGCGGTGATCGATCTTAATATGCTTAGTCCTGGCATGACAAACTGGATTGTTCACCAGCTTGAGAGCACTCTCATTATCCCCTCGGAGCAAAGTAGGGCCTTGCACTTCCTCATGGACATCATCTACTAGCCGCCTTAGCCAAATGGCTTCCCGAGCTGCCAAGGCAGACGCCTTGTACTCAGCTTCCGTAGTAGAGACAGATACCGAGTCCTGCTTCTTGCTACACCATGAAATGCCCGCTGATCCACAAGTGAACACATAACCAGAAGTTGATCTTCGGTCATCCGAATCACCACCATAGTCAGCATCTATGTAACCTAGCTGAGAGAAACTCGCATCCCTTCTGTAAAGAAGTCCCATGTCAGAAGTTGCCTTGACATACTTCAGGATGTTCTTTGCCGCTACAAGATGAGACTTCCTTGGCTCTGCCATAAACCGACTTACTCGACCAACAGCATAAGCTATATCTGGTCTAGTAATCGTCAGGTAGATCAAGCTTCCAATAAGGGCCCTGAACACCAAAGGATCAGGAAGAACCCTTCCTTCATCTCGTCGAAGCTTCAGCCCTTGATCCATAGGAGTAGAGCAAGTCTTTCCTTCAATCAAGCCAAACCAGTTCACTATGCGCTCAGCATATCCCTTCTGGCAGATAAGGATCTCGCACTCCTTCCTCTCCACTTCGAGACCAAGAAAGTGATGAAGCTCTCCCAGGTCTTTCATCTCGAAGCGAATAGCTAGCTCAGCTCTGAGCCTAGCAACCTCCTCCTCAGAATTCCCTGTGATGATCATATCATCAACATACAGCAGGACCAAGACAGAAAGATCCCCCTTCTTCTTGATGAACAAGCTAGAGTCCGAGTTTGAAGCAAGGTATCCACAGAATTGCAGATATTCTGCTATCTTCCCATACCAAGCTCTAGGAGCTTGCTTCAACCCGTAGAGAGCCTTCCTGAGCTTGCAGACGTAATCAGGATGAACTTCAGAAACGAAACCAAGTGGCTGATCCATAAAGATGTCTTTGTCAATCTCTCCGTAAAGAAAAGCATTCTTTACATCAAGCTGCCACATCCTCCATCCTTGGCAAGCAGCCAATGCAATCACCATCCGAACTGAAGTCATCTTTGCAACAGGGCTGAACGTCTCCTCATAGTCTTCTCCATACTGTTGAGAGAACCCCCGAGCCACCAGGCAAGCCTTGAATCTCTCAATACTCCCATCTGCCTTCTTCTTCAACTTAAACACCCACTTGCATATCACCGGAGTAATGCCATCAACTTTGGGAACAAGATCCCAAGTTTCATTCTTCTTGAGAGCATCCATATCCTCTCTCATGGCATCTTCCCACTCTTTGACACCAGTGGCCTCATTGAAGCTAGCAGGCTCTCGCTCATCCAGAGGACCTGCAAAGAAGCATGAGACATAGCTCACAGTGTTTCCTTCGCAGTAGCGAGCTGGAGGCTTGATAACCCTCTTTGACCTCCGAAGAGGCTGCTCCTTGCTAATCACCTCCGCTGCTTCTTCTGGTTCACCTCTGCTCTCTGGCAAGCTTGGAGCAATGCTCCCCCTGCTTCCTGACCTAGAAGCTTCTCCTCCAGAACTTGAAGCAACTGGAGCTGCTGGTGACACAGTCAGCTCCACTTGATCAGCTACCTCAGCCACCTCCTGACCTTCATCAACCTTGCTCTCTGGCAGCTCAACCGAGCTTCCTCCATATGATGTCAGTTCGTCAAAGACAACGTCTCTTGACACCACGAACTTCTTCGTCACCGGATCCATGCATCTCCATCCCTTCTTTCGCTCATCATAGCCAACAAAGACAAGCTTCCTTGCCTTTGCATCAAGCTTAGTCCTTAGCGCATCAGGGATATGCACATAGCAAGTTGATCCAAACACCCGAAGGTGTTCCACACTAGGCTTCTCCTTCAGCAACATCTCGAAGGGAGACTTCATGTTGATCGGACTCAGAGGCATCTGATTGATGACATAGGCAGCACAAGACATTCCCTCCGCCCAGAAGGACCTTGGGATACTCTTGGCATGAAGCCAACATTTGCAAGTCTCCGTCAGATGACGGATCTTCCGCTCCGCTACTCCGTTTTGTTGTGGAGTATGAGCACAAGTGAGCTCCCTCTGGATTTCATGCTTCCTGCAAAAGTTAGAAAACTCGGAGGAGACAAACTCTCCGCCGTTATCAGTTCTAAGCTTTTTGATCTTCAGGTTAAGCCTTCCCTCCACCAGCTCCTTGAACTCCACAAACAATCGGAAGGCTTCAGACTTCTCCTTCAAGAAATACACCCAAGTGTATCTTGAGTAGTCATCAATCAAGACTAGCATATACCTGCTTCCACCAAGGCTAGCAGTCGCGGTTGGTCCCATCAGATCACCATGGATAACCTCCAATGGTGCTTTGCTTCTTGTTTGTGACTTATCAAATGGAAGACGATGAGACTTCCCATATTGACATCCAGCACAAACATGACCCTCACCGAAAGATGATAGCTTAGGCAAGCCTCTCACCAGGCTCCTACTTGACATAGCCTTCAGCTTATCCATCCCGACATGCCCCAGCCTCTCATGCCACATAGCAGCGCTATCATTGGCCCTCATACGATCAACATAGGAGCTTGTTGATAAGACAAACAAGTCATTTACTCTACTTCCTACATGAGCAACATCAGCCTTAACCGTTGATACGTTGCGAAGGAACTTCACTTCTGTTGGCCCAAACAGAACGTGATAACCAGCATCAACCGCATTGGTCACAGAGAAGAGGTTTTTCTTCATACCCAGTACGTGATAAACACTCCTTAATGTGAGTGGCCCCTTATCACTGCCCACCGTTACTATACCCTCCTTCTCTACTGCATGAATAGTATTATCAGCAGTTATGATAGCTTCGTTACCTGAGTATGCCTGCAGCGAAGAGAACTTTGACAAATCTCCGGTGAGGTGATGACCACACCCGGAGTCAACGATCCAGTCGTCCTCCATGTCACTGGTGGACAAAGCACGAACACAAGTGCCCGTCATGAACGCTCCACCCCAGCCAGCTTCCTCCTTGCTTGAGGAGGCTTCCTCCTTGCCTGCAGCATGCCCAGGCTGTAGTTTGACCTTGCAGTCTCGCTTGAAGTGGCCTGGTTGATGACACCTGAAGCACTTCAGGTTCTTCTTCCAATCCTTCTTAGGAGCAAGGCTCCCCTCCTGCTGTTTAGAAGATGAAGATTCATCTCTAGCCGTAGTCTGATTCTTCTTCCCTTCCCATCTCTTCTTCTTCTTCTCAGTGAAGAGAGCATCACTAGCTCCTTCAGAGACCGTCACCCCGGTCATCTGCCTTGCCAAGCTCTCCTGCGAGGCAAGCAGATTCTCCAGCTCCAGAAGAGAGGGCTGAGTAGCCCAGCCTTGAACAGAAGTAACGAAGGCCACATACTCCTTCCGCAAACCGCGGATTATGTGCCTCTTCAGCTTAGCCTCGGAGATCGGCTCATCAGGATCAAGAGCAAAGAACTCAGCACACAAGCTCTTCATCTTCAAGAAGAATTTGGAGATAGAAATATCTCCCTGAGTTGCCTTAGCCAACTCATTCTCTAAGAACTGTAGCCTTGCTACATTCTTCCTATTGAACAACCCATCAAGGGAAGTCCAAATCTCAGCAGCAGACTCACATCCTAAGATGTGATCAAAGAGTTCAGGTGACACCGCCCGCTTGAGAGCAAACTCAGCCTTGGCATTTGTCTTCCTCCACACTCTCACCTGCTCGGCTGTACCAAACTCAGCAGTTATTTCTACTTGATCATCTCCACCGACGACCTCCCATAACTCCTCACCCAGAAGATAGCTCTTCATGCACGACTTCCATTTCTTGAAGTTAGTCGGCGTCAGAAGCTCAATACCAAGACCTCTTGCAAGACCACCGTCCATGGCGCTAACTTGGTTATCCTTCAGAAGCACACAGAGCAACAACAAAGCTTGTTGATCACCGCTCAAGCAACTGAACCTTCCTCTGATACCATGTTGAATTTTCTCAAGTTGATCAACAAGGTAGCCCAAACACCAAATTAATATCTTCGGCACTACCCAGATCACAACTTGAACCGCGGAAAGTAGGAAGCAACTTAGATAAACAAACACACAGACAGAAGCAAGCAGATCAAAATTTTATTCAACTTCTTTACAAGGCGAGGCATACGTGGCGAGACATGATTTCGCCAGTATGAAAAAGCAGAAAAAACAAGCCGGGCGGATAGAACACTGAGACCGCCGAGACCTCCGAGACCGACGAGCTCGCCCAGTTCACACACCGCCAAACTGCTGAAGCCGAACAACAACAAGGAGTCCGCGAAGACCGTGAGGTCGCGCGGACAACCCGTTATTCGTCTAACTGCTGCTGAACAGAGGAACAAGCCGCCTATCCGCCGAGACCGCGAGGTCGCGCGGACAGAGAAGAAACTTGAGATAAAGCTGATGCTGGTAACCGCCAATGCAGCCCGCTAACTCCAGCGGTCAGAACCAAACTCCTGGTTTGACACTGCTAGCCGCGCCACCTGCACACAGAAACCGGTTAAGCAACAGCCCGCGCGGATACAGAAAATCGAGTCCGCAGCCAACACTCAAGCCCAACTTACTGTTCACTTTACTGCCAAATGAGGTGCCGGGGGGTCCTATTTATAGGCCGGGTGAGGAGTGCGGTCACCACCCTATGAGATAGAGACACTGCCCCTTGGTCGCAACTAGCAATGCCACCTCGCCGAGTCCGCTCGATAAAGGTCAAGCAACCCGCCAACCCGCAAGCACCAGACTGCATCCACAGGCAACCCGCCCGGTCACAGCGGATACTGCGGAAACCGAATTCATCTCGCGCAGTCCGCGACCACTAGCACAAGCCCAGTCACAGCAGAAACTGCGGAAACCAACTCCACAAGCGCAAGACAAGAAGGCGCGAGCTCGGCGGATACAAAGTCCAGTCCGCCAGCTTCAAACCCAGACCGCGGCTACCACAACTTCAAAGAAGACGTGCGGACTCCAAGCCCAGTCCGCACAGGCCGCGCACACTTCCTTGCAGAGCTCGGCCCACTGCCGGACTCAACCAGTCCGCGCAGTCCGCAAATCCAACCCGCAGCTCACTACCCAGGTCGCACACTACCAACCCGCCGGACTAGAACCAGTCCGCGCGGTCAAACCGCCCAGGTCGCCCGGACAGCCGATCACCCCCACTTTCACTTCACCAATTTCAACAAGGAGTGGACAAGGCAAAGAAAGTGAAGCTGCAAACCCTCCGAGTCCAGTATGAGGTGATGAGGATACAAGGCTCGGAGAAGGTGGGCGACTATGTGACCCGTCTGCGGACGCTCACAAATGAGATGAAGAGAAACGGGGAGACGATAGATGAGGTCAGCTTCATGGAGAAGCTCCTGCGTTCTATGTCTAAGAAGTTCCGACACGTGGTGGTGGCCATCGAAGAATCGAAGGACCTCACGGTGATGACGGCGGATGAACTGATAGGCTCGCTACAAGCATATGAGTATCGGATGATGCAAGATGAGGAGGAGTCGAGTGGCTTGGGGAAAGCACTCCAGACTCAGCTCAATTTTGGAGAGAGCTCAGGAAGAGGAGGAGGCCAGCGCGGCCGAGGCTACCAAGGCAGAGGTAGAGGAGGAAGAGGTGGAAGAGATTTTGGAAGAAGCCAGTACAACCAGCGTGAGGTAGAGCAACCTCATGGTTGGAAGCAAGACACAGGAGGAAGAGGAAGAGGCCAAGGTAGAGGCCAAGGCAGAGGACAAGGAAGGGATCATGGAAGAGGCCAAGGAAGAGGAGGAAGAGATATGTCTCAAACTCAATGTTACAACTGTAACAAGTTTGGCCATATGAGCTACGACTGCTAGGCTCCCAGGAAGGGTGGCGAATCCAACCACTATACAGAGGCTAGCAACATGGGTGGAGACTCGATGATGTTCCTTACCATCCAAGGCGCTGCAGGAGGGAGGAATGGTGTGTGGTATTTGGATACTGGAGCTAGTAACCACATGTGTGGTGAGAAGGAGCTATTCACCAGTCTTGTGCCGAATGGAGGAGATGTCAGTTTTGGCGACGCCTCGAAGATCTCTGTGGAAGGAAGAGGAGTGATCGCGGTGACGATGAATGGGAAGGAGGTGCTCATCAACGACGTCTTCTATGTGCCGGGATTGAGGAGTAACATCCTAAGTCTCGGACAGCTGGTGGAAAAGGATTATCGCGTCCTGTTGAGGGATAGCACCTTAGCGATGAAGGATAGCCAAGGAAGAGAGGTGGTGAGAGTGAAGATGGCGACGAACCGCCTCTTCCCTCTAAGTTTGGATGCCAAGGAGACGGCATGTCTTGAGAAGACAGGAGAAGAGGAGGAAGCTTGGTTGTGGCACCACCGAATGGGGCATCTGGGGTTCACAGGCCTGAAGCTATTTTCTGGATCCAAGATGGTGGAAGGGCTGCCTATGATCACACCTCCTCAAAGGGTCTGTGAGGCATGCACGAAGGGGAAGCAAAGAAGGGAAACTTTTGAGGGAGTAAAGTCTCGGAGAGCAACAAAGCCGTTAGAGTTGGTTCACTCGGACATCGCTGGCCCGTTTGAGACTACTTCAATAGGTGGAAGCAGATACTACATCACATTCACCGACGACTTCAGCAGGAAGTGTTGGGTGTACTTTCTAAGGGAGAAGGCTGGGGCACTGGAGAAGTTCAAGGAGTTCCGGGCGATGGCTGAGAAGGAGAGTGGTCAAGCGCTGAAGGTGCTTAGAACGGATAGGGGTGGGGAGTACACCTCTAGGCTGTTTGATGAGTACTGTAAGAAATGGGGGATCTCTCATCAGCTGACGGCGGAATACTCGCCTCAGCAGAATGGCGTGGCGGAGAGAAAGAACCTTACCATCATGAACATGGCGAGGAGTATGGTAAAGGGCAAGGGGTTGCCAAAGAAGTATTGGGCGGAAGCAGTGCAGGTAGCTGTGTACGTGCTGAACCGTTGTCCAACAAAGAGTGTGAAGTTCAAGACACCTTTTGAAGCTTGGAGTGGGTGGAAGCCCAGTGTGAAGCACCTTAGGGTCTTCGGGTGTGTTGCTTATGCTCACATCCCGGACCAGAGGAGGAGGAAGTTAGATGACCGGAGCGAGAGATGCATCTTTGTGGGCTACTCTCCTGCGAGCAAGGCTTACAAGTTGTATAACCCGGAGACAGGGAAAGCCATCATCTCTAGAGATGTGGTGTTTGAAGAAGGAAGCTGCTGGAGTTGGAATGAGGAGGTGAAGAACACCAAGGGGATGTTCTACGAGGATGATGAGGAAGAAGGTGGAGAAGAGGCTGAAGCCGAGATGGGTGGAGCAGAGCCACCATCACCACCTAGCAGAGGTTCAGGGGGAGCTCTCACCCCTTACTCTAGTGGTGCAAGCACAAGTGGAGGCGGCTCTGGAGGAGCAAGCACCAGTGGGAGCAAGGATAATCGCCCTCAGCCCAGGATGAGGAGGCTGGATGAGATCTATGAGGATACGGCACCGGCCCTTAACAATTTTTCTTTATATTGTCTTTTGGCAGATGTCGAGCCGTGCTCCTATGATGAGGCTGCAAAGGAGAAAAGCTGGAGGAAGGCGATGGATGTGGAGATCGCCTCCATCAAGAAGAACGAGACATGGAGGCTAGTCGACCCTCCTGCTGGCCACAAACCCCTCGGGGTGAAGTGGGTATACAAAGTAAAGAAGAACAAGGATGGCGGCGTGGAGAAGCACAAGGCCAGGCTAGTCGTGAAGGGCTACCGCCAAGTCCAGGGTGTCAATTATGATGAGGTGTTCGCACCCGTAGCACGGATAGACACCATCCGCTTGATCATCGCCCTAGCTGCTCATTATGGCTGGAAGATTATGCAGATGGACGTGGTCTCTGCTTACTTGAATGGGTACCTGGAGGAAGAGGTGTACATCGAGCAGCCTCCAGGGTACGTGGTGAAGGGGCAAGAAAGAAAGGTCTGCAAGCTTGTCAAGGCACTCTATGGGCTCAAGCAAGGAGCTAGAGCATGGAATGGGAGGATAGATGCTTTCCTGCAAAAGCATGGCTATCAGAAGAGCCCGCATGAGTACGCTCTCTACACCAAGGTAGACCAGGAGGGCAACATGATGATAGTCTGTCTCTACGTAGACGACATGATTTTCACGGGGAACAATGCTGCCATGTATGAAGAGTTCCGGGAGATGATGAAGAAGGAGTTTGAAATGACAGACCTAGGAGAGCTGAGTTACTTCCTAGGGGTGGAAGTGAAGCAGGGAGAAGATGGGATCTTCATATCCCAGAAGAAGTATGCGGAGGAGATTCTGAAGAAATTCAGGATGGAGGATAGCAAGCCTATCTCCACTCCTGCCGATCCGGGAATGAAGCTGAGCAAGGAGTCGAAGGAAGGAGCGGTGGACTTCACCTTATTCAAGAGCTTGGTGGGCAGTCTGCGCTACCTGAACTTCACCCGACCGGACATCATGTACGCGGTCGGGGTGGTGAGTAGGCACATGGAGGAGCCAAAGGAAGATCACTTCACTGCAGCGAAGAGGATCCTGAGGTACATCAATGGGACAAGAGGTCATAGGCTGAAGTATGGTACTGGAGAGGAGCTGACGCTGGTAGGTTACTCGGACAGTGACTACGGCGGGGATGTCATTGACCGGAAGAGCACTTCTGGATATGCTTTCAACATGGGAACAGGAGTGTTCTCTTGGAGTTCGAAGAAGCAGGCCACGATAGCTCTATCGTCCTGCGAGGCGGAGTACATTGCGGCAGCAGTTGGCACCTGCCAAGCCATCTGGCTAAGGAACCTGTTGGAGAGCTTGCAACATGGAGTGGATGGGCCAACGACCATGTTAGTGGACAACATGTCGGCCATCCAGCTAGCGAAGAACCCGGTGCTACATGGACGTAGCAAGCACATTGAAACGAGGTATCATTTCCTCAGGGAGCAAGTGGAGCTGAAGACCGTGGAGGTCTATTGCCCGACCGGAGAGCAAGTTGCGGACATCTTTACCAAGGCGCTGAAAGCGGACACGTTCCTGAAGCTCAAAGGCAAACTCGGCATGTGCTGCCAAGTTTGAGGGGGAGTTTGTTGACTTGTTGACCGGGCCCCACATGCATGGGAGTTTTGAGTTTGTTGTTTTAATTGCATTAAGGGGGAATGAATGTAATCAATGGGGAGTTGAGGAGTTGGTAAGTGAATGGTTAGGAGTTAGTGGCTTTTATTGTTTTGCCATTTGGCACGTTTCTATTCGTAGTAGTTGTCTATATAAAGGCTTGTAATCCTTAGTTGTTGATTGATGAAATAGTGAGAAAAATTCCCAACTTTTGTTCAAGTTTAGAGAGAGGAGAGAGCGCCGCAGCGCCAAGAATCTCTAGTGAGAGAAAGTTGTCGGCGGTGAGTTTGCCGAGCGGGTAGAAAAGGTAGTCGGGCGGGGTAGTGTTGATCTCGCCAAGTGTGAGTGTTCTCGCCGGCAAGTGATTGCCGAGTCGGGCGGATAGAAGGGGAGCCGAGCGGCAAGGTGTTAATGCTCTCACGAGTGTTCGCGAGCAGGTCGAGCTAGTCGAGTTGACTGTTGGGCGAGTAGGCGTTGCGAGTGGTGGTCTCGCCGGATTGTTGGGTGGAGCTCGCGTGGAGGCGAGATCTCGCAAAAGTGTTGGCGAGAAGGCTTTGGTGTGGCGGTCTCGCGTTGGTCGTCTCGCAGGTGGGAGCTCGCGCGGATAGGCGGCTAGAGTTGGCAAACTCGGCGGTTTGTGGATTTTGTGCTAAGTATTTTTGAGGTGCAGCAGAGGCGGGGACTCATTCACGTTTCCAACAAATTCAGCATAATTAGTTGGAAATGGTAGAACAGAAGATGTGTTTGGGTTAGCAGCAAATGGAAAAGTTGTTTCAAAGAATTGGACATCGCGACTAATAAAGATATGATGAGTTTGGAGGTCAAAAACCTTATATCCCTTTTGTCCAATGGGATAACCAATGAAAATGCAATGGATGGCTCTTGGAGCAAATTTATCTCGGTTATGGGTTATTGTAGAGGAAAAACGCAAACAACCAAAAACTTTTAAATGAGAGTAATCTGGGGGTTTGTGGTGAAGAAGTTCATAGGGTGGTTTATGATGAAGTACACTGGACGGTAGTTTATTGATTATATGCATTTCAGCAAGTACACATTCTCCCCCAAAAAAATAAAGGTAATGGGGCATGGAATCTGAGAGCTCGCGCAATATCAAGTATGTGTCATTGTTTTTGTTCAAGAATGTCATTTTGCTGAGGTGTGTGAGTACAAGACTTTGATGTATAATGCCATTATCAAGAAAGAATTGTTTAAGGACATGATTGTGAAATTCAGAGCCATTATCTGTCCTGAAAATTTTCATTGTTGTAGCAAATTGATTTTTAATAAGATAAAAAAAAAGGATTTCAGCAGAGACGTGACTTCAGTTTTAGAAGTCATCAAGTAGGTCCTGATATTACGAGTGTAACCATCAACAATAGTTAAAAAATACTTATAACCAAATGAGTAGGGTCAAAGGTAGGGACCCCAAACATCACAATGCACTATATCAAATGCTTTAATACTAAAGTTATCACTCATATGAAAATGAAGTCTTGACTGTTTAGCAAGGGGACAAATATTACAAGGCATAAAAGAAAAGGTATGTAAATTTGGAAGAGAATGAGTTAAATATTTGAGCTTTGAAGGAGATGCGTGGCCTAGATGATGATCCCATAGCTCAGTTGGAGATAAGACTTTGGTAACATTGATGTGAATAGAAGTTACAGCAAGCAGTTCTGAGGAAGAGTCAAAGCAATACAGTCCAGCACAATTTTTACCAAGCGCCAGTTGTGTCTTCTGCAAAGGGTCATGTATGACGCAGGATTTGGAATTGAATGTTATAAAACAATTTGAATCGGAAGAAAGACAATTAATTAATAAGAGCTTGTGTTTTAAATTGGGTACAAAAAGTGTTGGAAGCGTTTACAGCGGGCACAACACAAGATAAAAGAGCAAATAACTTCTCTATTTCAACAATAAGAGGTTACAAAAAAAAAAACAAGTTACAAAACTTGACTTCACTATTACAACTTCACAACACCACACTACTTCAAGGTGTTACAATGGACACGACAACCACCCATACAACACTTATCTAAAACTTGTAAGCTAGAGCTCGCCAACACAGTTCGCTACTCCTTTGAACGACGCCTGAGCTGCTGTCCGCAGGGTTCAAAAACCAGTCCGCATAAATCTGTCCGCAAAGCAAACTGTTCTCACAGTTCAGGTCGCAAGTTTGCTAGGAGCTGCTGTCCTCCAGTCCGGCACCTCTGCACGTACTTTCCTATTTGCCAATAGGAGACCACCACCTCCTCTTATCACAAAACCAGTTTTGTTTGCATAAATGTTGCTGCCAAAATCAAAGCTGTCCGCAGCTTTTAGAGATGCAATCCGCAGTTTTTAGAGATACAGTCCGCCAACTTTTGCTGGCCAATAGGAATTTGCTGATATTTGGAGGTCGTAATCCCAGCTCTACCTTGCTATGCTTCCGCACACCTACTTTTGCAAGAATTCATTACCTATTTATAGGCAATGCCAGCGACTAAGAAGAATCCACTTGTCATAGAAAGGGAAAATCAATTTTGCCTCCAATTAATGCATGTGTTTCACGCCATTTACGCTACCAGCAATGTTTCCAAATATATTATAATAATATATTCATAATAAATGTATAAAACTGGCTTATATGCAGGTGGAATGGATGCATCAACTCCCCATGACCTTGCAATGAATGACTTATATGCAGGTGGAATGGATGCATATGATATGTAATTCACAATGTCAGTCTCCCAACTACCAAGGCAAGCAAAGTCATAGGGAGTTGAGAGTATACACAAGAAGACAGAAACAGCAGCATGAGCAGGCTCCCGTGATCGTGCCAATACCCACACATGATGATGTCCCAAGTTCCTCCTCCCCCGTGTCACCTTCACTTGAGTTGAGAGGTAACAATTCATTTCCTGATACTTCTAATGATAATGCTTTGCCCCACAGAACCTCTCGAGTCAATGCTGGAATACCTCCAGCTAGGCTTGGTAGTTGGGAGACTGACATTGTGAATTACATATCATATGCATCCATTCCACCTGCATATAAGTCATTCATTGCATCATTGCATTCTGTGCCTGTACCTAACACCTGGCAGTTAGCTAAACAAGATCCTAGGTGGTTGAGTGTCATGCTAGAGGAACTGCAGGCCTTGAAGAAGAATGACACTTGGGAGCTGGTACCTTTGCCGGCTGGAAAACGTGTTCTCGGATGGAAATGGGTGTATACTGTTAAGCAAACTCCAGAGGGCAGAATTGACAGATACAAGACCAGGTTGGTTGCTAAAGGTTATAGTCAAACGTACGACATCGACTATGATGAGACATTTGCTCCAGTAGCGAAAATGAGCACCGTTAGAATGTTGGTGTCGTGTGCTGCTAACTTTAATTGGCCACTACACCAACTAGATGTCAAGAATGCCTTTTTGCATGGCGATCTCCAAGAAGAAGTGTATATGGAGATTCCACCGGGTTTTGCTAATGCTCAAGTAGCTGGGAAGGTATGCAAGTTGAAGAAGTCTTTGTATGGACTGAAACAGTCCCCAAGGGCATGGTTCGATAGGTTTAGACTGGCAGTTTGTGGTATGGGATACAAGCAGTGCAATGGAGACCATACAGTTGTTTACAAGCACTCCAAAACATGTATCACTATCCTGGCTGTTTATGTTGATGATATTGTAATCACCGGAGATGATGCCCAGGAAATCCTACGGTTGAAGAGGCAGCTAGGAGAGGCATTTGAAGTTAAGGATCTAGGGCAATTGAAGTACTCCCTTGGAATTGAAATTGCGAGGTCGCGAAAAGGTATAGTGTTTTCTCAGCGGAAGTATGCTCTGGATCTTCTCTCAGAGTCAGGGATGTTGGGGTGCAGAGTTGCATCTACTCCTATCGAGCAGAATCATAAGATATGTGCTGAGGGTGGTGACCCGGTATGCAAAGAGCAGTATCAGAGATTAGTTGGACGTCTTATATAGCTATGTCATACAAGACCTGATATCACTCACACAGTGAGTGTGGTGAGTAGATATATGCATGATCCCAGAGAGCAGCATATGGAGGCAGTTCAAAGGATTCTCAGGTATATTAAAGGAAGCCCAGGAAAGGGATTATGGTTTAGAAGTTCTGGCCATCTGAAAATTGAAGGGTACTGTGATGCTGATTGGGCGGGTTGTATGGATGATCGTAGGTCTACTACAGGCTACTGTGTTTTTGTTGGAGACAATCTCATATCTTGGCATAGCAAAAAGCAAGATGTGGTGGCAAGGTCTATAGCTGAGGCCGAGTATAGGGCTATGGCAGTTAGTCTGTGCGAATTGATGTGGGTGAAAAACATGTTATCTGAGTTGCGCTTGTTTAGAGGAGACTCGCTACAACTCTGGTGTGACAACAAATCGGCAATCAATATAGCCAATAATCTTGTTCAACATGATCGCACCAAACATGTGGATATCGATCGGTTCTTTATCAAGGAGCAACTAAATAGAGAAGTTCTTACTCTGAACTATGTGAAATCACAAGAGCAGTTAGCTAATTGTTTAACGAAAGGTTTAACTTCAAGAGAGTATGAGATTTTTTGTAACAAGATGGGAATGACTGATATCTATCGCCCATCTTGAGGGGGAGTGTTGAGCTATTATATTATAATTAGTTAATGTTGTAAGGACGTTATTGTAAATGTGCAGTTATATAAAGGAGGGTCTCTCCATGAGAGAATGAACCCTAATTATTTTTCCTAACTTCTACACTAACACTCTAACCTCAGAAGCAAATGGTAAAGAATCAGGAGCTGCTTTACTAGGATGGAATCATGGAATGTTGCAAGCTTGCATGACGAACTCTGAATTTGGTTGTAAGTTATAACGATGATAAATTAACAATGTTATCAGCCTATCAGATCGTTAAATTTGAAGTATAAAATCTAAAAAAAATAACAAATCATTAACAGACACTTCAAATATAAGTCATCCAGCACATCAAATAGGAAATACAAAAATAATGTCTAAAACAAAATAATAAATCGAAGAGTAGGTTCATGGTTCATCTAATAGTCAGTGAAAACCATCAAAAATCAGTACAAATCCTTAATTGGTATGTCGACCATGTCCTCGTCATCAAGTGTCACATTTTTCTCATCATCACCACTGACATTCTTGTCATCATCCCATTCACCCTCACTAATATAATTGATAGCATCGTGATCACTGCCCCTTATGGTGAGATCTTCAACTCCACCTAAAAAATAGAATTTAATTAAGAAAAGAGAGGACGATGCATGATCTATTTGAAAAACTGTGCATTATCAAATAATTTAAATTTAATATGAAACTTACCTTCTTCATTCAATTCCATAGTGGTTTGTTCAACATTCCTTTCAATGTTATCATCACCATATGTTTCTTGAGCATCTTTATGTTGAAGAATCCTCAGCCAGTTACCCTTGCGGGGAAGAAATAGATCTTCCATCTCTGTGATTCATTCATCATCAGATAGGATATCCTTAAAATTAAAAAACTTATCCTTTACCTGCATATTCCTTTTATCTTGTCTTTCCATCAACTTTTTGTTATACATCACAAACACTAGATCATTCATCTTCTTTTGATGTAACCGATTTTTTTTGCATAAACCTATGAAATATGAATTATAATGAGTTATTGACAATAAAAAATTATGAGACCATACTTTTAAACATACAATAATAATTGAGGCATTGAGCTCACCATCTCAAATGCACTCCAATTACGTTCACATCCGGAAGAGCTGCATGTTAGACTTAGAACCCGATTTGCAAATCTTTGTAATTCAGGACAATTATCACCGTATGAATCCCACTAATCAGCTGTAAATTTGAAAATCTTGCAAATGCTTAAACATAAAATTACATTACATGCTTATTGATTAATAATTTAAAATATTATAAACATAATTTGTCTCACCTAGAGATCTTTTGTTCCCAGTTGCCTTTGCAGACTCTAACCCAAATAACCCTTTTGCATGTTTGAAATCATTCATTTGAATATTTATTTTTGTTCTACCCTCTTCATTTAGAATCATCCATTGGAGACAACTGTAGAATCCCAATTTTACTTCAGCATCCGCCCTAAATGATGGGCTAAAGTGATAATGGGGATTCAAATAATAAGCTGCAGCATGTAAGGGCCTATGAAGTTGGCTTGCCCATCTCACATCAATGATAGATCATATTGGTTCATATCTATAACATAACACATAAAATAACAATTGCATGTTATGATATAAATCCAAACATAATGAAACTTAAATTTAAAACAAGTAAGCTATAACTACTTACTTTCTCTTGATGTTTTCAAAATTACCTTGAATCTTCTCCTTAGCTCGATCCATCTGCTCATATAAAAATCCCATCACAGGGGTCTTCGAATCAACCATTCTAAGCACCTTAATAAGTGTAAATGTTGCTTTTAAACATACAATAACATGAGACCAAAATCTAGTTGTATTCAAAATAATTTTTTGAATTGATTTTCCCTCCTTTGAACCGACAAATCTACTAGACTTCCATTATGTAGACGTTAACATTGTCATCAAACCACCCTTATTCTCAAAAAGACATCCCAGTGTCAAGTAAGCTGTGGCAAATCGGGTAACTATAGGACGGATCAACTCTCTACCCTTTGCAAAATCAAGCAGCCAAGTATGTAGCAAAGTTCTGGAGTATATGTATGATGTTATCTTTCTACCTTTTGCTATTGTTAATTTATGCAACTCAATTTTTTTCTCAAAATCTTCTAAAATCAAGTCAATGCAATGCACATCACATGGTGTCCATTATAGATGTTTTCTCTTCTCCATTAACATTTGTCTGGCCGCCTTGTAGTTTGAGGCATTATCCGTTACTACTTGCACTACATTCTCTTCTCCAATTTTCTCCACAACTTCATCTAACATTTGAAAAACCTTATCTGCAGTTTTGGAGAAATCCGATATATCTATTGATAATAAGAACACGGTACCTTTTGGGCTATTTAATAAGAAGTTACATATGGATCTCCTTTTTTTGTCTAATCATCCATCTGACATAATAGTACAACCAACTTTCTTCCATTCCATCTTGTAATCCTCTAGTAAATCAAGAGTTCTGCTCACCTCTTGTTTTAGGTATTTCACTCTAATATCATTGTAAGATTGTTGTTTCATTCCAGGGCCGTGTTGGTCGATTGCTTCAATCATGCTTACAAATTCCGGGTTCTTAACACAATTGAATGGAATTGCGCTTGTATATAAATAACGAGTAATTTGTTGACAGGCTTTTTCACGTGCATCTTTCTTGAAAATATGACTACTAGTTGATTGACTTGATTTTCTAACAAAAAGATCCATTGTCTCTTTTTCTTTTTGTTTGTTTCCTATACTCACTTCTACTTCTTCATCATAATGAATAGTCTCCTCAATATTTCTTCTCTTTTTAACAACCTCATCCCCATGAGCTTGAAAAATATTCAAAAATTAAATTCTAACATTTTCAGGTACTTTAGTGCAAGGTTCTACACTAAACCGTACTTACATTGTACTTTTTTGGTTGTACTATCAATTTTAATCACATGCTCCCAACCCGGATCACTTCTAGGACCGGATGCATTTTTTCGGGACTTTTTTCCAACTGGCCTTGAGCCGGACCCAGAGGCAGACATCTATAAAGTCAAGTAAGCATTCAAAAAATATAATCATACATAAACAAAAAAAAGATAATTCAAAGAAAAAGAAGAAGATTTTTGGACTGAAATCAGTCCAGATTACAGTCTAGAAATCTGGATGATTTCTGGAATGATTTCAGACCAAAATCAAAGAAGAAGAAGAAGAAGAACCATAGGGAAGAAGAAAAAGAGTCATGTAAAAGAAGAAGAGTCGTGACGAAGAAGAAGAAGCAGAGCCGTGAAGAAGAAGAAGAGTTGTGACGAAGAAGAAGAAGAAGACATGTATGTTGGAAGGGGAAGAGCAGTCCGTCAAGAGGAAAGAGATCGTTGGGAGGGGAGGAAGAGTCGTGTCGTGTGGGGAGGAAGAACAGTTGGGACTCGGGAGGAAATGGGTTAGTGTTCCCGTGCGAGACTGCGAGGAAATGTTTAATAGCGCCTTCAAGGATCGTGGAAACGAGTAGGAATCACGATCCTACCGATTCCACGATACGGATCGCGATCCTAAGTGGACGCGGCCTGATTTCGATCTTGAACACGATTCGGATCGAAATGCATAATCCGGATCGTAGGATCATGCGATCCTACGATCCAGATCGTGATCCTGACAACTTTTGTTTTGGCTCCTCCATGTATCTGCTGACCACTCCAGCTGCATATATGATATCAGACCCAGTGAAAGTTAGGTAGCGTAGACTACCAACTAGACTCTTGAACACCGTAGAGTCAACTACTTCCTCCTTCGAATCTTTCCTCAGCTTAACTCCCAAATCTGCAGGAGTAGAGATAGCCTTGTTATTCTCCATCCGAAACTTCTTAAGAATCTCCTCCGCAAACTTCTTCTGAGAGATGAAGATCCCATCTTTACTCTATTGTACCCCAATGCCCAAGAAGTAAGTGAGTTCTCCCAGATCAGTCATCCTGAACTCCTTCATCTCTTCTTGAACTCTTCAAACATAAGAGGTTGTTGCCGGTGAATATCATGTCATCAACATACAAGCACACGACCATGATATCTCCATTCTTCTCCATCTTCGTGTAGAGTGCATACTCATACGGACTCTTCATGTACCCGCTCTTCTGAAAGTATGCATCTATTTTTTCATTCCACATACGAGACGCTTGCTTCAACCCATACAGTGCCTTCTTCATCTTGTAGACTTTCTTCTCTTGGCGTTTCAATTCATATCCAGGCGGTTACTGGGCATACACATCTTCTTCCAGATAACCATTCAGAAATGCGGACTTGACGTCCATCTAACAGATCTTCTACTTATACTGAGCAGCTAGTGCAATGATCAGTCTGATAGTATCAATCCACGCTACTGGAGAAAAGAACTCATCGTAGTCCATGCCTTGGAGTTATCGGTAGCCTTTCACGACGAGTCTTGTTTTGTGTTTCTCCACTTCTCCATCCTTGTTTGTCTTCACTCTATACACCCATTTTACACCAATGGGTTTGTGACCTGCCGGTAGAGTGACTAACTCTCAAGTATTATTCATTTTGATAGATGTCATTTCTTCATCCATTGCCTTCCTCCAAGTCTTTTCCTGAGCAGCTTCTTTATATGAGTATGGTTCGCAATCTGCTAAAAGACAATATGAAGAAAAGTTAGTATGAATCGGCTCCGTCTCCTCATACATCTCATCCAACCTTCTCGTCCTTGGTTGAGGATATTTAGAGCTTCTCCTACTAGTGCTTGCTCCATCAGAACTTCTCCTTTTGGTGCTTACTCCACTTGAGTGAGGAGTGGAAGCTCCCCCTGAGTCTCTGCTCGGTGGTGATGGTGGTTCAGCTCCACCATCCTCTGCTTCAGCTTCGTGACCACCTTCTTCTTCATCATCATTATAGAACATTCCTTTGACGCTTCTCTCCTTCACATCCCAGCTCCCGCAGCTATCTTTTTCAAATAACACATCTCTAGAGATGATTGCCTTCTTCGTCAATGGGTTGTATAACTTGTAAGCTTTACTCAGTGGAGCATAGCCTACAAATATACATTTCTCACTCTTATCATCCAGCTTCTTCTTCTTCTGATCGGGGAAGTGAGCATAAGTATACACTTAAATACCCTCAAGTGGTGCACACTAGGCTTCCATACACTCCATGCCTCATATGGAGTCTTAAACTTCGCACTCTTCGTCGGACATCTGTTTAGAAAGTACACAACACATTGCACTGCTTCAGCCCAAAACATCTTCGACAACTTCTTGCCTTTTATCATACTCCTTGTCATATTCTGAATCGCTAAGTTCTTTCTCTCAGCAACTCCATTCTGCTGAGGTGAGTATGTTATTGTCAACTGATGAGAAATCCCATGCTCTTTGCAGAAAGCATCAAATAACTTTGAGGTGTACTCCCCACCTCGATCAGTTCTAAGTACCTTGAGGTACTTTCCACTCTCCTTCTCAGCCATTGCCTTGAACTCCTTGAACTTGTCAAGAGCCTCAAACTTCTCCTTCAAGAAGTAAACCCAACACTTCCGACTAAATTCATCAGTGAAGGTAATGTAGTATTTGCTTCCTCCAACTGAGGCAATATCAAACGGACCAGCAATGTCCGAGTGAAACAGTTCAAGTTGTTTCCTTGCTCTTCGAGACTTGCCACCTTCAAGCATCTGCCATTTTTTGCTTGCCTTTTGTACAAGCTTTACAGATCTTCTGTGGTGGTAAGATTTTAGGCAAGCCTTCAACCATCCTTGTATGTGATAGAAGCTTCAGACCACTGAAGCCTAAGTGACCCATCCTATGGTGCTACAACCAAACTTATTCTGCCTCTTCAGTTCTTGCTAGGCATGTCGTCTCATCAGCATCCATCTTCAATGTAAAGAGACGATTCATCGTCATCTTTACTTTCACCTCCTCTTTTCCTCAATGGTTCTTCATAGCCAATGAGTCATCCTTCAACTGAATGTAGTAGCCTTTCTTCACCAACTGTCCAAGGTTTAAGATGTTACTCTTCAAGCCAGAAACATATAACACATCGTTGAGATGCACTTTCTCACCATTTAGGGTGACCACTATCAACCCTTTGCCTGCTACCGAGATCTTTGAAGCATCTCCAAAGCTAACCTCATCAACACTTGGTTCAAGGTTAGTGAACAACTCCTTCTCACCACACATATGGTTGCTCGCTCCTGTGTCTAAGTACCAGAATTCATTTCTACCACTTTTAGCTCCTCTATAAGTCAAGAACATCATTGGATCACCACCAATGTTGTTTGCTTCAGCATAGTGGTTGGTCTCCTCTTTCCTCCTCGGAAGTCAGCAGTCATAACTCATGTGCCCAAATCTGTTACAATTGTAACTTTATACGGGCCATTCCACCACGGCCTCTTCCCTGGCCTCTTCCACGGCCTCTTCCACGGCCTCTTCCCCGGCCTCTTCCTCTTACTTCCTGCTCTCTACCTTGAGGTTGCTCTACCTCTCTCTGGAAGTTCTGATGTCTTCCTCCTCTTTTTCCTCTACCTCTGCCTTGGTAGCCTCGGCCTCGCTGGCCACCTCCTCTTCCTGAACTCTCTCCAAAGTTCAACTGAGTCTGAAGTGCTTTCTCTAATACTTGACTCTTCATCTTGTAGCATGCAGTATTCATGGGCTTGCAGAGAGCCCATTAGTTCATTAACAGATATCTGAGTGAGATCCTTTGACTCTTCTATCGCCACTACCATGTAGTTGAACTTTTTTGACATAGACCGCAGAAGTTTCTCCATGAAACTCACATCATCAATCGTCTCTCCGTTGTACTTCATTTCATTTGCAAGCGTCCGTAGACGAGTTACATAGGCACCAACTTTCTCAGAGTTTTGCATTTTCATAATTTCATACTCTGCTCGGAGAGATTGTAGCTTCACCTTCTTTGCCTTGTCAACTCCTTGCAATGAGCGTTGCAAGATCTCTCATGCTTCTTTAGAACTTTTAGCATCTGAGATCTTCTCAAAGGTAGCTTCATCAACTCCTTGATATAATAAGAACAAAGCCTTCTTGTCTCTCTTCCTTGCTTCTCGTAGCATCGTCCTCTGGGTGTTAGTCAATGCCACCTCTGCTTTAGTAGTTAGCTCTTCATATCCATCTTCCACGATCTCCCATAGCTCTTTTGAGGCAATCAACACTCTCATCTGGATACTCAGGTTCCCATAGTTAGTCTTAGTCAACTTGGGAACTTGACCCAGCATAGCATTCACCATCTCCATCACTTCAAGTCTTCAACTCTTCGGAGCGACTTCCAAGGTTTGCAACCTCCCTCTGATATCACTGTTGAAAGTATTTATAGCGGGCATAACACAAGATAAAGGAGCAAATAACTTCTCTATTTCAACAATAAGAGGTTACAAAAAAACAAGTTACAAAACTTGACTTCACTATTAAAACTTCACAACACCACACTACTTCAAGGTGTTACAATGGACACGACAACCACCCATACAACACTTATCTAAAACTTGTAAGCCAGAGCTCGCCAACACAGTTCGCTACTCCTTTGAACGACGTCGGAGCTGCTGTCCGCAGGGTGCAAAAACCAGTCCGCATAAATCTGTCCGCAAAGCAAACTGTGCTCACTTATCACAGTTCAGGTCACAAGTTTGCTGGGAGCTGCTGTCCGCCAGTCTGACACCTTCGCATGCACTTTCCTATTAGCCAATAGGAGACCGCCACCTCCTCTTATCACAAAACCATTTTTGTTTGCATAAATGTTGCTGCCAAAATCAAAGCTGTCCGTAGCTTTTAGAGATGCAGTCCGCAGCTTTTAGAGATACAGTCCACCAACTTTTGCTGGCCAATAGGAATTTACTGATATTTGGAGGTCATAATCCTTGTTCTTAAAACAGTCCGCACAAGGCAGGCCGCAGTTTCTATCCTTCTTTGGCGCTACCTGACTCTCTTCTGCTCTACCTTGCTATGCTTCCGCACACCTTCTACAAGAATTCATTACCTATTTATAGGCAATGCTAGCCACTAAGAAGAATCCACTTTGTTGAAGCCGGGGAAATTCCCTACCTCAGAATCGGACTGGGCGGCCTAAGGCTACCGGTCTCGCAATGAAGTCAGACGGCCCTCAGGAGCGAGAACAAGGATGAGCTAAAGAAACTAGACCCCAGGTTGCTTCGGCAGGAAGGTCCCACCACGTACCCGGTTGCTTGGAAGAAGCAACCCCTTCTCAACCAGGATGGCCGAGCTAGATACGAAGGAGACGCGCGAGCTAGGGTTCGCGAGTAACTATTCGAGAATCTCCGGTCCTCTCCTTCGTACCCCTGGGGTCCTATTTATAGGGAAATCCAAAATAGGGGGGGTCATACTTATACCCCCCACCCTGGAGACTATGCGACTTCCCGAGGAACTCACACGGGATGGGCGAGTATATCGCTTAGTCGCCTATCGGGCGAGTAAGCCTAGGGAGCTCGCCATACTCGCAAGGGTCTTCCACGACCTGGGCGCTGATCCTGACCCCCGTCTCGACCTGTTGACCTTGACTCCTGATGACCTAGCGGTGGTAGGGTCCACCCTCGTCGAATATGGGTTGTACACAATCCCCGCTCTTTTTTGGCGACGTAGGAGCCCTGAAAGAAACATCCATCACCTATTCGGAGAGCTGTTATGCCGAGTATCTGACTGCTTGCTCTGTCCACCACTCAATGAAGTCTATAAATAGGGGGCCTGGTTGTTGGGATGGATTCCCAAAACTCACCCACCATGTCGGATGCCAACGCGAAGCTTCTCGAATACAGCCTCGCCGCCCTGTCTGGCCTCCTCGGCATCGCCAGACCGAAGAGGACGCACAAGGGAGATGTCGCAACCGATTTGCCACCGTTGAAGAAGAAGAAAATCAAGAAGCCTAAGCAACCATCCTCCTCAGTGGTCGACTCACCTTCGCCATCTGGGTCCGTTGCGGCGGTGACTGTCGAACCCGCACCCTCCGCCAGTACCCAGAAGCTCCTCAACGACCTTGGTCTGGGCGATGTTCCAGACTCGGTCGCCCTTAGCCCGGACAAGGACCCCGAAGTCGCCAAGGGGAAGACGACGTCCCAAGCTGAAGTCGTCACCGTAACAGGTCGCCGCTTCGACCCCCCTTTCCAATCGTTAATCGCCGTGCTTTTCGCTGATCCAGCTTTCTTGTTCAGATTCCCCTTCGAGTGACGCTGAAGCGCCACTGAACGTTGCCCCCTTGAGCTCCGCGCCGCTGCTCTCCCTCGCCGCTGGTAAACCTCCCCGGATCGCGCATACGGTCCGGATCAATATCGCTGCGAAGAAGATGACGGGGACCTCTTTGGTGAAAGGAAACCCTCCTGCAAGTAAGGCTCCTCCGGCGGATAAAGATCTCCCGGCGAGCAAGGGTCTCCCGACGAGCAAGGATCTCCCGGCGAGCAAGGATCTCCCGGTCTCCTCCATGCCGGATTCGTCATTGCCAGCAGCGAGAAATCCCTTACCGCCGCCGCCTCTGGACGCGGCCTTCGAACAGGCGAGGGGCACCGTTTTGCCGCTGCCGCCTCCCTTGTCCGCCCAGCAGAAGGTGGCCTTGCAGCGACATCCCCCGCCTCCTCCGTTAAAGACTTCGCAGCAGCCGACGAGCTCGTCGCAGGCTCCCCCCCCCCCCCCCCCCGCCGAAGAAACCAGATAGGCCGCGGCCGATTTATTTTCCGTCGCGGGTTGGGGACCCCGACCATGGAGGATGCGGGTAGGGAGGTCGCGGTCAGGGCAGACCAGCCGACCACCCCGTAGGCTCATCGTCGGGTAGGCGAGACACCTCCGGTCGCATTTCTCCACCGCGCCGGTCTCGATCTCCTCGCCGCGGTGAGCCCTTTATTGCTTGCTACTTTTGACCTCGTTTGGGTGCCGATTTCTGATCGCAACTTATCTTCCTGAAATGACAGATCGCCCGACGACTCCTGGGTCGGCCTTCATCGACGCCATCGGGTTGTCGGGGAGCGAGTATCATCACGCTGCAGCCCGCGCCTACATGGAGCTGGAGAGTAAGTTTGACCAGCTCGCCATCTGCGAACCTCATCGTCGAATCTCTGCCCTGGAGGTGCGCATGGAGAGGGTAGAGGAGATCCAGACCACCTTGGAGAGCTTCGAAGCTCGCTTTCACATGGTGAAGGAGAATGATCGCCAGCTGGCGTTAAACAACCATCGCCTTCAGCTCGTCCTGGACGAGTTGGCTGGGATTCGAGCGAGCATGGGTTCTGTGGGGCGGCTGACGAGGATGGAGGATCAGCTGCGGCTTGGTGACGACGCGATGGCACTAGCGACAGAGCACTTCCGGAGGGCGCGCGAGATGGGCTGGGCCGGGCGCCATCCTCATCCTCCGGAGCGGCCGCCTAGGACGTAGATTTGTTTTTTGGTTGTATTCGCCATCTGGCGATATTGTAACGAACGCTATTCATTTAAATAAAACGAGCGACTATGAATCTCGCCATTCGTTTTGTCGTGATGTTTCCATGGTATCCCGACTTTATTCGTGCAGGTCTTGGCGAGCGCCGCAGTGCCCCCGCTACGTCGCGCGAGAGAAGTCCGATGTCGCTGGTGTGCTGCCCCTTCCCTCGCGCGACGTTAATCAATACTCGCGGGAATGAACCACCCCCCCCCCCCCCCCCCCCCGTCCGTCTGTTTTGCCCTGGCCTATAAATATGGGGGGGTAGGTAGAACATAAGTACACTGCCGCGAATTTCTCGATCTGTCTGGCGAGTATCTCTCCGGCTCGCTTTGCCTTCCTCTCTTCTTCCATTCGTCCCTTTTCCCATACTCAGCTCGCAGAAATAGTTGGCGACGACGCTAATGCTCGCCGACAAGCCCACGCCATCAATTTCGCCGACGCGGCTTTTAAGAAGTCGATAACTTCAGACAAGGATCTGGAGAGTTTCAAGGAGCATCTACTGCCAGAGGGATACTCGACGAGGATTCCTGCTCGCGGTGAGCGACTCAACACCTATGTTGAGGGCGGGCTAGTGTTGTCGTTGCGCCATTTTGATGCTGGACTGCGACTCCCCTTCTGGCCTTAGTTCTGCGAGATTCTGCGATATTTCGGAATCGTTCCCGCGCAGATCAACCCCAATGGGATGGCGATCATCATGGGGTTCCTCTGCTACCTCCGGGAGGAGAGGATCGCCTTTGACCTCTCCTTATTTCGCTGAGTGTTCGCCTTCACCGCGACTTCGGAGGGGGCGTCTTCTTCAGCAGCCATGTCTGCACTCTGGTGGGGACTGCGAACAAAGTCCATCGCTGGAGCGAGCTACTGGTGATCGTGCATGACGACTTCGAGGGTCTCCTAGGAAGGCCGCACCAACCCGACGACGTCGCCTTTCTCCCGCCGATCTTGGAAGGCAATCGTGAGCAGCTGTTCGAATCCTTCCGAGGTCGCCGGTTCAACGTTATCTATTGGCGGCTCAACGTCGATGTGCTAGAGGCGATTCATCCCAACGAGGGTAAGGCTTGAGCGGGATGTTGTGTGCTCGCCTGCTCGCTCCTGTTTTACTGAAGCTCGCAATAATCATATCGCGTGATTTTTGTAGTGGCCAACGAGCTCCCGGAGAAGCCGCTCCCTCCGGCGAAGGAAGTCGCCGTCCCTCTCTCTGAAGCCCGCCCTCCGCCCGACGTCGGGGATAAGAAGAAAATCGCCAAGGGGAAGGCGAAAGCCAGGTCACCGGGGCTGTGAGCAAGAAGGCGAAAGTGTCGTCGCCCCAGCCTGACGACCAAGATCGCCGCCAGATGCTCGGGCACCTCGCTTCCACCCCAACTACAATATCGGGCGAGGGGTGGTGGATGTGTATGGTCGCCCGCTGGTGACCTGGTAGGCGGAGGAGCACGTGGTGTCGCTGAGCACAAACCTCCCATCCCGGTCGACGGATTAGGAGGACAAGGGGGAGGCCTTCGCCGTCCCTCATGCCTTGTACGGGCGGGTCGACGCCGAGTCGATGTTGGAGTTCGCCCCGCCAGAGCTTGCACATCAGTCCGCCTGCTCGCTTGCGCGAGCTGCCGAGTTGGGGCATTTCACAGCGAGTAAATTGCTAGAGACGACGGAGGCTTTGAGAGTCGTCTCCAAGAAGGCCATTGATCTCGGCATGCAATCGGTCCGCTGGAAGGACTTTGAGGTAAGTCGCCTATTTGCGGCGATATTTGCTCTGTTCCGTTTGGACATGTACTGACGTTTGACGTATCGCAGGCCGCCGAGGTTGAGGCCGCGAAGAAACTGTCCGAATGCGAGGAGAAATTTGCCGCCTCGCAAGCCGAGCTGGAGACGGCCCAAGTTCGCGCAGTCGAGATGGAGACTCGGCTAGTCGTTGCTGAAGCACGCGCGAACTCTGCCTCGCTGCCGGGGGTGCAGCGGTCGGAGGACGATCCTCAGTGGGTCATCAAGCGGTCCCGAGTTCTATGGTAGGAGAGGTCGTCCGTCCGCCGCGAGATAGCGCGGGCGGCTGGGAACATCATACTCGCGCGGCTGAGAATTAACGGACAACTCGTCGAAGGGGATAAGCAGCTCACCGTTGACGAGCTTATCCCCGAGTTGCTCGCTGAGGGGGTGATCTCGCCAGATCATGTTCCCTCTCCGTCGTCAAGCTCCAGTGACTCCAACAGCAGCGGCAGTGGCAGCAGCAGCGGCGAGAGTAGAGACGACGGCGAGAAAGAAGAAGATGCCGATGTAGGAGATGAGGAATATCGGCCAGATACGGGCGACGATGAATCCTAGCTGCTCGTCGATTGCTAGCGGGTGTAATTTATGACTTGTAATTTGTAAAGTTTTTGACATTTATATAAGTTCACTTGCAACTTCTTTACTCGCATGATGGTTTATGTCATTTGCTAGGCTCGTAGGCTCGGTGAGGAGCACTCGCGACGTATACTCATTTAACTCGCCTGTACTTGCATTAAACACATTCGTTTGCTCGTCAAGATATACTCGCCTTTGTTCCCAAGGCGTGCTCGCCTATTCGCATGAGGCATGCTCGCCGGCTCGCCTGAAGTACTCGCCTGCTCGCCCGAGGTATACTCGCCCCGCGCTTGAGGCATGGTCGCCTCTGTCAAACTGTGATCTGAGCATGGCGGGCAGCGAATAGTCGTCTCCCGGGGGCAAGTAGTCAGTCTGCGGGAGAGGAGCTAGTGCAGAGACATGGACTTGCACTTACCCTGCTGCTCCGGGCTTTGCTCTTAATCGAGGAGATAGGCCGATCCCTTAGGAGAGGAGCTCGTGGGGGGCCGGACTTACGACTTTCCTGCCACTCGAAGTCTTGGTTTCAATCGAGGAGATCGGCCGATCCCCAAGGAGAGGAGCTCGTGGGTAACCGGTCTTACGACTTTCCTGCCACTCGAAGTCTTGATTTCAATCGAAGAGATCGGCCGATCCCCAAGGAGAGGAGCTCGTGGGTAACCGGTCTTACGACTTTCCTGCCACTCGAAGTCTTGATTTCAATCGAGGAGATCGGCCGATCCCCAAGGAGAGAAGCTCGTGGGTAACCGGTCTTACGACTTTCCTGCCACTCGAAGTCTTTGTCTCAATCGAGGAGATCGGTCGATCCCCAAGGAGAGGAGCTCGTGGGGGACCGGTCTTACGACATCTCTGCCACTCGAAGTCTTGGTCTCAATCGAGTAGATCGACCGATCCCCAAGGAGATAAGCTCGTGGGAGATCGGTCTTACGACTTTCCTGCCACTCAAAGTCTTGATTTTAATCTAGGATATCGGTCAATCCCCAAGGAGAGGAGCTCGTGGGTAACCGGTCTTACGACTTTCCTGCCACTCGAAGTCTTAATGTCAATCGAGGTGATCGGCCGATCCCCAAGGAGAGAAGCTCGTGGGTAACCGGTCTTACGACTTTCCTGCCACTCGAAGTCTTGATTTCAATCGAGGAGATCGGCCGATCCCCAAGGAGAGGAGCTCGTGGGTAACCGGTCTAACGAATTTCCTGCCACTCGAAATCTTGATTTCAATCGAGGAGATCGGTCGATCCCTAAGGAGAGAAGCTCGTGGGTAACCGGTCTTATGACTTTCCTGCCACTCGAAGTCTTGGTCTCAATTGAGGAGATCGGCCGATCCCCAAGGAGAGGAGCTCGTGGGGGACCGATCTTACGACATCTCTGCCACTCGAAGTCTTGGTCTCAATCGAGGAGATCGGCCGATCCCCAAGGAGAGAAGCTCGTGGGAGATCGGTCTTACGACTTTCCTGCCACTCGAAGTCTTGATTTTAATCGAGGAGATCGGCTGATCCCCAAGGAGAGGAGCTCGTGGGTAACCGGTCTTACGACTTTCCTATCACTCGAAGTCTTGATTTCAATTGAGGAGATCGACCGATCCCCAAGGAGAGAAGCTCGTGGGTAATTTGTCTTACGACTTTCCTGCCACTCGAAGTCTTGGTCTCAATCGAGGAGATCGGCCGATTCCCAAGGAGAGGAGCTCGTGGGGGACCGGTCTTACGACATCTCTGCCACTCGAAGTCTTGGTCTCAATCGAGGAGATCGGCCGATCCTTAAGGAGAGAAGCTCGTGGGAGATCGGTCTTACGACTTTCCTGCCACTCGAAGTCTTGATTTTAATCGAGGAGATCCTGTTACTGGAGGGATGTCGAGGATTAATCACATAGATATCTTGGCAAGAAGATAATCTTTCTCTTTGGATATACGTTCTTAAACCTGCTAAATCGGGAAGTTGGCGTCCAGACCTGTTCCTAATAATTTCTCCAGTCGGAGGAGAGATGCACTCGGGGAGACATAGTCCAACATGCAAGGGGGGAGCTGATCTAGGCCGACAATGCAGAGGCTTGGTCTTACAAGAGCGCTTAAGTCCCGAAGCATCGTCCTATCATCAGTACTTGGCTATTTAGGAGGAACGGGTTGAAGGCGCGTATCCCGATTTGATAGTGAAGGTCGCTTCCAGCTACGCTTAATGGCCATGAGTGCCAGCGGACGGGAGGGGGTGATGTTTCGTCGAGGGTCCCTTGGGACGAACTCAGAACCAACACACACCCCTGGGCTCATCCCTGCCCCTTGTTCGGCAGGTTATCCTGCTTTGTTAAAAACTTGAAACCCTCTTATGGTTTCTTGACGAGGTCGGCCTCTTATCGAGTCCGGGAGGCTAGGATACAAGTTTGTTCCTGGTAATTCCTCCAGTCGGAGGAGAGACGCGCTCGGGGAGATATAGGCCGACATGCAGGGGGGAGCTGATCTCGGCCGACAATGCAGAGACTCGGTCTTACAAAAACACTTAAAGTCCCGAAGCATCGTCCTATCATCCATCCTTGGCTATTTACGAGGAACAAACCGACCACTGTTTCTCGTAGACGATCGCGGGGCTGATCCTGGAAGCATCCAGAAGCCTCGATGTATATAGCGTAAAATATTAGCATAAAAGGGGAGAACAAACCAGTCGCCACTGTACATCAAAGAGCATTTTTACAAAGTAATTACAAGTGTCACCCCTAGGGGTAAAACCTTTTCAGGTCGTCCCCACTCCAGGTCCCATTTAGCTGCTCTCCAGCTTGATCTTGCAGATAGTAGCCCCCTGTAGTCAAGGCCTTTTGGACAATAAAGGGCCCTTCCCAATTGGGATACAGCTTGCCGACGGTGTCCCCCCGTCCTGCAGCGTCCACTTTCTTCATGACCAGATCCCCCGCTAGGAAATGCTTGAGGCAGACGTTTTTGTCAAAGTGCTTCGTCATGCGCCTCTTGATCTCCTCTTGGCGTATGGAGACCAAGTCCCGAAGCTCCTCGACGTAGTCTAGAGAGAGCCTCTGGGCGTCTTCGTTCTCCAGATGCCACTCTTCGCCGCCGTCTTCCGCTGCAACTACTCTTGGACTCCGCACCTCGAACTCCACCGGGATGAGTGCCTCAGACCCGTGGGATAACTTGAAAGGCGTTTCCCCCGTGGCTGAGTTTGGGGTTGTTCTCAGAGCCCATAGGACCGAGGGGAGCTGCTCGGCCCAGTTTCCTTTGAGATTGGTGACCTTTTTCTTCAGCAAGTTGACGATGAGCTTGTTGACAGCTTCTACTTGCCTGTTGCTCCAAGGATGGTGCACTGAAGCGAATCGAAGGTCTGTACCCAACTGCTTGTAGAAGTCCTCCAGCTCCAAGCTGGCGAATTGCGGCCCATTATCGGTGAAGATGGCCAGCGGGATCCCAAAACGGCACGCGATTTCCCCCAAGATAAAGTTTTTGACGATCTGGGAGGTGGTCTTGGCCAAGGCTCGGGCCTCGATCCACTTTAAGAAGTAGTCGATCATCACCAGTATGAACTTCCTCTGCCCACTAGCTTGAGGGAACGGGCCGATCAGGTCCATCCCCCAGATGGCGAAAGGCCACGGAGCGGTGATCGAGCGGAGGTGTTGAGCTGGTTGAAGCTTGAGGGGCGCGAAGAGCTGACACTGGGAACACTTTTTTGAGAAGGCCTCCGCGTCCTTTCGGATGGTGGGCCAGAAGTAGTCATGCCTCAGGATTCTCTGCTTCAGAGTACGAGTCCCGGAGTGACTGCCGCACTCCCTCGAGTGGATCTCCTCGAGAACTCGGGGGACCTCGGTTTCCGACAAGCATCTGGCTAGGGGGCCCGAGACGGTCTTGCGATAAAGCTCGGCATCATGCAGTAGGTAGTATACGGCCTTGTATCGGAATTTCCTTCGGTCCTGCCCGTCCGTAGGCAGCTGACCCGTTGTTGAGAACGTAACGAACGGATCCTTCCACGAGGGTCACTGCTCGATCTCCATCATTTCTCCTTCCTCGATGGATGGTCAAAACAACTCGGTGACCGCTCCCCCGGCCCGGGGACCGTACTTGGCAAGGTAGTCAGCTTCAGCATTATCTTCTCGGGGGACATGCTCGACGAAGAAAGACTGGAACCCCCCGATCAGACCCTTATCCTTGACCAGGTATTGCTGCAGGATGGGGTCGTGGACCTCGAACTCTCCTCTAATCTGGGAAGCAACCACCATCGAATCGGTGAAAGCTCGGATGTCCTTGATTGACAGCTCCTTGGCGAGACGCAAACCAGCCACCATGGCTTCGTACTCCGCCTAATTATTCGTAACTGGAAAGAGGATCTCGACGGCTCATTCGATCCTGGTTCCCTGGGGCTAACCAACACCACTCGGCTTCCACGTAATACTTGCCGGAAGCCCGTCCACAAACATCTTCCAAGATACCGGGCGGGAAGCGCCCACGTCTACCTCCACCTCAGCCGAGAAGTCGGCCAGGAAGTCTGCTACCGCCTGGGCTTTGATTGCTACCCTCGGGGAGTAAGAGATGTCGAATTCGCTTAGCTCTACTGCCCACTTGGCCAACCTGCCAGAATGCTCCACCCCATCCAATATATTCCTTAGGGGATGATCGGAGACCACCTTGATGGAGTGAGCCTGAAAATATGGGCGGAGCCGCCGAGCCGAGACTACAAAAGCGAAAACTAGCTTCTCCAGGATAGGATACCTCGTCTCTACTTGCCACAACACCCGGCTCACGTAATAGATGGGGAGCTACTTCCTTCCTTCTTCTCGAACCAACACCGAACAAACCGCCTCGGCCCCTACTACCAGATAAAGTAAAAGATCCTCGCCACCCTGCGGACCTTGGAGAAGAGGAGCTCGGGTCAGCTGCTGCTTAAGCTTTTCAAAAGCCTCCTCGCACTCCGTGGTCCACTCAAATTTCTGATTACCCCGAAGGGCCTTGAAGAACGGGGAGCATTTCTCTCTGGCTTTGGAAAGAAAACGGCTAAGCCCTGCCAGTCAGCCTCTGGACCTCCTTGTAATCTCTTGGGGAGGCCATCTCCACGATGGCTTTTACTTTGTCGGGGTTAGGCTCCACCCCCCGGGGAGTAAGGAGGTGACCCAGGAACTTTCCCCTTCCCGCGCCGAAGACACACTTGGTCGGGTTAAGCCGCATCTTGTACTTCCTCAGGGTGGCGAAGGTCTCCGTCAGATCCGCTACGTGCTCCGTGACGCTCTTGTTTTTTACGAGAAGGTCGTCCACATAAACCTCCAAATTCCTCCCCTTTTGCTCTTTGAACACCTGGTCCATCATTCTTTGATAAGTTGCGCCGGCGTTTTTGAGCCCGAAGGGCATCATCTTGTAGCTATAACACCCGTCGCCGGTGATGAAGGAAACGTCGCGGCAATCGGGGGGATGCATCCGGATCTGGTGGTATCCTGAAAAAGCATCAAGGAAACTCATCACGGGAAATCCGACGGCAGAATCAACCAGCACGTCGATTTGAGGCAGGGGGTAACAATCCTTCGGGCAAGCTTTATTCAACATAGAAAAATCGATACATAGCCTCCAGCCCCCTCCGGACTTCTTTACCATTACAACATTGGAGACCCAGCCTGGATACTGGATCTCCGAGACAAACCCCGCCTCCAGCAGCTTCCTTACTTCCTCCCGGATTGACTCGGCCAGCGTGGTGGCGCTCTTCCTCTGCATTTGGCGAACCGGAGCTACCGCGGGATCCAGGTTGAGGCGATGACAGGCAACATCAGCATCAATCCCTAGCATCTCGGCGACACTCCACACGAAGATATCAGCATTCTCCTACAGGCAAGCAGATATCTCCGCCTTCCCTTCCAGGGGCAAGGTTCCTCCGACATTCAGCAGCTCAGGCCCTCCTCTCGGGAAATCACCTCCACTTCCTCGAGCTCCTCGGCAGCTTGCAGGCCCTCCTCCTGCTCCATCATCCTCTCCAGCCTTTCCGCGTCACCCATCCAGCTGATGGTGCTGACAGCATTCAGGTAGCACTCCCTGGAGGCCTTTGGATCCCCCTTGATCCGGACTTGGACATCATCCCGACAGTACTTCAGGCACTGATGATAAAACGACGGGATGGCTTTGAAATAGTTAATGAGGGGCCGCCAGAAAATGGCGTTGTAGCCACTGGGTGCGTCGACGATTACAAATCGGCATCGGATTGAAGTACCTCCGAGGGTGACCAGCAGCTCCACTCCCCCTTCCACCTCTTTCTTCTCTCCCGAGAAGCCAAAGAGAGGCCCATCCGCGGCCTGGACCCTGGATGCTTCTACCTGAAGCCCGACAAAGGTTCTTTTGAAAATGACATTCACCGAGCTCCCATTGTCCGCGAGGATTCGGTCGACGGTGAAGTCTTCGATGGCCGCTTGTATCACCAACGCGTCGTGGAAGGGGTTTCTCATTCCACAGCATATCCTCTTCCGAGAAGGTTATGTCGTTCAGCAGCGGAGGACTCTGCGACGTCGAAGCGACGCTCCTCTTGTAGATCTGGTGGAGACTACCCTTGCGGGAAGCTCCAAGCCCTGCACCCCCATTGATCACCCCAATATGTCCGCCTCCCGGACCGGGAATAACATTTCCTTGACCTCCCTGGTCAACCCTGTCCTCATTCCTCCTCCTCTGCGGAGCTTGGAAGGCTACTTGCCCGACCGGGGCCTCTTGCCTTGGTTGTTCTCTCTCTGCCTCCGTCGCCTCCAACCTTCTCCTGGCCTCCCAAAACTCTGGGCAGGCCAAGGTCCCATGCCCCTCTACTCGATGTATATCGCAGTAGAGAGGGATGACCGCCTCCTGCTGTTTTCCCCGGCGCTCCTCCTTTCGCCGACGCTTGTTGGTCTGCCGCGCGACAGCCATTGTCTCTCTTCTTCCTCCTCCCTGCTCTCTCGGGTTGGTATCCCTCCTCTCCTCCTGGTGGATCGGCCGTCTCCACTGAGGACGATCTCTCGGATACTGGAATCTTCTTTCTTCCCTTCTTCCTTCTTGAGCCTCGACGGGCCTCCTTTCTTCTTGCCTTCGAGGCCTCTCCTGCCTCCTCTCCTCCACCCTCCGGGGTTCCTCTCTTCTCTTCCTCTCTTCCTTCCTCTCTTCCTTCCTCTTCGGCTCCTCCCGCCTTCTGCCATCGCGTTTCTCTGGACGCCTCTCCCTTTCCAGCAGTCTTCCCCTGTTCTCCCCTAGTGGTTTATCCCCGTCCAGCCTTGCCAGGAACTCCTTGTTCCTCTCCTCCCCCTGAATGAAGACATTCTCCCTCTCCACCATTTCCTCGAACGACCTCGGTGTCTTATGCCCCAGCTCCATGTTGAAAAGTCCCTGCTTCAGGCCGAACTTGAGGGCAACCATCAAGGTAAACCCATCCACCTCTTCCACCTCCAAGACCTCTTCCTGGAACCGGTCGATGTAGTGACCCAAGCTCTCGTTCTGCCCCTGCACGATCTTAAAAAGGGTCGTCGCCTCCTTCCTTCTCTTCTTGGACGTTGCGAATCTGCTATGAGACCCCGACGAAGGTCTGAGAAGCAGTAGATGGAACCTGCCGGCAGTTGGTGGAACCAGTCTCTTGTACTTCCCTTGAAGGTGATGGAGAAGAAGCGGCACTTGAAGGCGTCGGGCATGTTGCGAATCGAGACCACGTCCTCAAACCACTGAAGATGCCTTACCGGATCATCTCTGCCGGAGTAGTAGGTGAGGGCGGGCTCTCGGAAATTGTCGGGGATGGTGGCCGCGAGGATCTCATCGCAGAAGGGGCTCCTCCCTTCCTGGTGGCGGCGATTATCCTCCTCACTCGAGTACTCGTACTCGCCATCGGCGAGTATTCCCATACCTCGCCGAGAGTTCAGGATCTCGGAACCTGATGCCCTGGCTGCTCGCTAGGTGTTGACGCGGCGGCATCGGATG